>OX376374.1:118313290-118913290 GCA_947369275.1 Nemotelus nigrinus
GTCCTGCTCCTTCGTGGAATATCCCACACATGGTGCAGCTATACAGTGTAGAACCAACAATAGAATAGCGAGCAGATGTTCCTCAAGGTTATATGGCAAGGGAGGGGAACTTTTCTGAGCACACTTTCTCTCCATCTATCCTGGAGTGCGGCAGATATGTTATTTATGCTTTTATGGATCTCTGAAACATAGAAAAGCAAATTCACAAATATTCCAAGTCGTAATGGAAGTCGATAATATAAATACTGTTTGTAACAACAGTTCAGATCAATATATTTCAAAAACGGTTATCATAACAAGAAAAAGCTGTGTAGAGTCTTTTTTGTAGGAACTTTTCTAAGCTACAAATTCGTCATACATTATTTCTCTGTAGAGGTTATCATTACTGAGATATTTACGCAAGATCATTTTTGGTGACATTTGAACCTGTGTAAAATGTAGCGTAGCGGTCGGATAGATGAGGACTTTTGACATTTTGTTTAAAACTTCAGTTTCAAGGTTCACACCAAAATCCAGCTTTCCTTTAATTTTTTGAAGCACTATGACAAATTTCCCTAGTAAAAGTGAAAAAGGAGCAGTCACAATATGTGTTTAGTTAATCCACTTGCACTTATAAACATCGACACTCGGAATTATATTAAGTCACAAGAAGATTGTCTCATTTAAAGTTTTATATTTTATGTCACGAAAGCGCTATTATGCTAAACATATATAATTGCTAACTTTAATTATTATTTTTATTAACTAAGTATTTATTTCTGTGTATGCGGCTTGGAGGAGAGGAGCTTGGCACCTCTAAGCACTCAGTTAATTAAATTAAATATTGTTAAATTAATTAATTAAATTAATTATTATTAAATTTATAAGTAGGACCATCAACAAACCAGAAGAATGACATTGCGACCAGCGTAAGGCTCGTTTCACACATATGAGGTTCCATTCAGTTCGGTTCGTTTTCGGTCGCTGCCGACAAGTGTGAAACGATAATTCGGTTTCTATTCGGTACCTAATAGAAACCGTATGGAACCGAATACTCCCTGAGCACGAATAGGTTTCATCAGGTTTCTATTAGGTTTGAATTCGTGTCCAGGGAACAGAAAGTAATCAAAGCGTTCACACATGCACGGTTTAGTTTCGGTTTCAACTGATTTTTTTTTTGATTTTTATACTGATTTTTTGATTTTTTGACAACTGATTTTTTTTTTGATTATATTTGTGTACAGGAGAAAACACAAAACCTAATATGAACCATGTGAGAACCGTGTATGTGTGAAGGGATTTCGTTTGATTCGGTTTTTTTTCGGTTTCAACCGAAAACGAACCGAATGGAACCTCGTACGTGTGAAACAAGCCTCACGTCTGCTCGCCAGGACGATATACTTTGAATATCATAACGACGGTGCAAAAACCTAATTAAGCCTATCTCGATTCATTTTGTGATTTGCAAATGTGATTAAACGTCTTGAGTCGGACTTCTAACTGGAAATCACCTCGTTCCAGCGTAAATTAGACAAGCCTATCGATAGACGAGAGTATCATCTAAAGACAAGAGGTTGAATCAACTGTAGAATCCAAGACATAAAACGCACCTTCAGATATTCACGAAACATCAATAAAGCTCACAATATTCGTAGGTGCAAGATGGCCCAGGCAAAATATGATCAATGAAGAACACTGTAGAGTAGTATGAGTGTCCTACATGCTTTTTCTATTGAGAAAAAATTGCAGTGCCTAACCTATAGAGACACCTCAAATTTGATTGCCAACTATGAAGATTCGGATCATTTTAAATTAAATGTATCAATAGTTTCCAGTTATTTACGTGCAAGAAATGGAGAAATGCCTAAAATAAATTGACTGAACCGAAATTGAATGAAATCTGATTCCAAACAACGCGAAAGAGGAGCTACGCGAAAGCAATAAGCGGTGCAAAACTAATCTACTGTCCAATCTAAAAACTTTCTAACTTATCAAAACTCAAAAGGACTGTCAAGTAAATCTCATGGACGACACAGGAATATACAAAGGGACATTCATAGTAAAACCTATAATCCGACAGAAATTGAATTGAAGAACTGAAATTGACTTATCTTGGAGGATAATGTGACGACTGTACCGAAGAAAGAGATGAGGTATAGAGTCAAGTCACCAAGCGTACACAAAACACTTAAGCACATAATTCTATCTTTAAATTTAGATTGATAGAAATAAATCAACTGAAAATATCACAATAATATACATTTCGAGATACAGGCTTGTGATGTTCCATTTGAACGAAATAGAAAAAATATCTCTAGTTTCATTTCTATTGATTTCTTCTTACAACACAACTTGTTCAATAACATTTCAACGAGATACTGATGCTATTCTTTGATCGAAGGAAACAGATAGGCTGTGTGTCAATCTGCTGTCAGTAACGTATTGAAGAACGTTTAATTTTTTTTTGGTAAACCAATATTTTGGCTTTTATCTTGATTGTTATAGCGTTTATCTTTCACACCTTCAGGCATTACCAAGTACGAGAGAAGATTTTGGATTTGCGTACAGAAATCATGAAATTGCCAAAAACATGTCATTTGAATAAACCGAACGCAATACAATATTTAGAATTGTTTCCCAGAAAACTATATTTTTCTCCTTTTTCATTATTATCACGTCTTTCCTGCCAACTTTTATATAATATAGTGAAGGGAATCTGCATTAGTAAAATATGACCTCATATTTCAGAATTATTTGCATGAAAATACGACTCGGCAAAACTTTTCACTATGTGTAAAAATAGGAGGTGATAATGGCAACAAATCATCTGGTTGTGGCAATTTCGCACATAAAATTTCAGTTGGGCATTGCTAGGTTCTTTCATGGCTTTAATACGCACTTCGAAAAACTTCAGTGAACATAAACTACACTCAAGCCGTTTGCAAATAATGTATGATGCTCTGTTCCTGATGTTCTACTCTTTACCCCAAAAAGTACATTATCACTCTTGGCCATATACGTTCTTCGTTTATGGATTCGCTGAGGATCCAAAGCACGTGGCGAAATTTATTTCTCGCTTTCTTCAACTTTTGCTTCACTTATAGCTCTTTATGGAGTGATTTTTGTTCTAGATTCTTTGCTGTCGTTACTTTAAAGTATTATTAAGCCAAAGAACTATATTTACCAGCTGGGGTCATGATGAGGACAAACTACCTTTTGAACGATAAAAGCATTCTATTGTGAATCGAATTCAGCCTAGTCACAAAATTGAATTCATTTTCGCCTTTAAAGTCAATTTAACTTTTGATAGCGAAACATTGTCCCGCCTTTGCTCTGCATGAACGTACAAGATACTTTCGTGAAGGCAATAGCACATAAGTTAATAGACATATTGCATACTACGAAAGCTGGTTTGACAATATTTTTTCCATGGAAAGTCGGAAATCTTATCCTTACTTTGTTGAAACGTTGAGACGTGTTTTCCGGCTGAACTGAAAATAACACCTTCCTGGCAGGCACGTACGTATACCGAAATATTTGTTCGTCTCTACGTCTAAATTGACTTAGTCTGGGGAAATTTATTCAAAGCTCATCGGAAGCGCGAGATGGAAAAGATATTTCAAGTTGATTTAGTTTATGTTTCTATGAGGCAAATGTTGAATGAATGTGCGTACAGCATTCCGCCAGATATATTTTCTAAGGCGAATAATAGTTTCGGGTTCCAAATATTGAAAATCTAAAATCGCTGGCAAAGAGTTTTCCATTTTCGATAACGAGAAAACTGTGATACAGCATGTTTTACGTCTCGGTGACTTTGATAGGACTAATTTTCTATGTGTAGAAATTGTGTACAAACCGTCGGCTGTGTGTAAACTTTCAGTCTCGTCTATAAGCCTTAGGCCAATGACAAACACAGCAGTTTTTGCGAGGCGTTTCCCGAGAGGAAAACCGAGTCGGTATAGTCGTACATTACTTTACACCGGGCCTCGATTTGCAATTTACTCTGCAATTTCCGATGGCAGCGACTGTCAAATTTATGGTATGCCATCTGTGCGTGGGGAATTTCATGGCATGCAATTTCATTTCGAAAATACCTCTGAGCGGGAAGGACGTGCGCTATATCTGAGCGTCAAATGCTCTTAAGGAGTTATTTGAAATGCAAATTCGATTTTTTCGCAATTTCCCACCATTTCATTGCTCAACGACATCTAAAAATCCCTTTATATTCAAAATACCTATATCTTCTTATAAGAAATAAAGCATTCACATGGTTCAGCGCCATTTTTAAACCAAGAACTGTCAAAATATTGCAAGGCAGATTGCCGAGCAAATTGCATACCATATTGCCTACCATTTATGGCAGACCATAAAATATTGCATACCATAGGCTGCCTCCACTGGCAATTTCAAATTTCATGCAATGGGAAATTGCTAGTGGAGGCAGCCTGTTAGCATTGTGATGACACACACCGCGGTGCGAACCGCCTCTCGGTTTCGGAATCGCGTCGGTTGATGAGAGAAATGACCCACCGACTCGGTTTTCGAGCGTTTTTCGATGAGTTCATTGCTGCGTAGTCCGATCGAGCTGAAATTTTCTGGATGCATTGATGAATGCATGGGATAGGGGAAGGAAAATATGATACTCCGACGTCATTTTTAACTGAACCGACTCGATAAACGCTTCTGAAAACTGCTGTGTGTGGCAGCCGACGCGCCAAACCGAAGCGTTAAACGCTTCGGTGAAACCGAACTGTCTATCATTGGCCTTAATTGGTACTTAATCATTCATTAGGCGGGTTTGAAAATTTAAGGATTAATTCTGTAGAGTATTATAAAGGTTGTTGTTCTGTGATTATATCACATTAAATATCTCCCAATGAGTGTTACTAAAATGATGATTCTGCCGGAAATCAGAGGATACACCATGTAGTACGTGCGTCGTTACATAAGATGAGTCGATTCCAGACATAAACAATCATCTTTTGCGGTTACTATTGGTTGTATATTATTTTGATATATAGCTTCGTAGTTTTCCCATCAGCATCACGAATTTTTCGATTCATTCATCCATTCTTCGATCTATTCATTTGAAAAACAAATTAAATTCAGATACTTTCTGAGTTAACAATAGACCGACATGATTGAATAGGTGAATCAGCCATTTTGTGGCTAATGATTTCATGTCAAAGCTTTAATGGGCTTGGTGGAGGTGTTCGTAGTGAAGTAAACTAGATGATCATGAATGAGCTTAATAAAGTCTCCACAATTTCCAGCTACTGGCTGTGTAGTCATTTAATATTAGGAACTTCGGCAGAGCCTAATTTTTCAGTTTCTTTTGTGCATTCAAGCTTTGGTGACCGGATGTGTTCTATAGCTGATTTAGATGAGGTGAAGACGGGCAATTCAAAACTAAATTTTTAGGTTTAGTCAACCATCCTAAATCGTAATAATTTAAATACCTGTTAAAAAGCATCAATATGCACGAAATGGATGAGAGCAATTGCAAAAACAAAATAAACAATTATTTACGTATAGCTCTACAAAAAAATACAGTGGGGAAGTGCGAGTATAATAGGCGTGTTTTTTGCTCCTCTATCCAGTAGAGAATAGAGTATATGCATTGGAAACAACAACACTTCTGTACCAGTGAATTCACTAGTACAGAAATTCTATTCCTTATTTGTAGTTCACGTGCTGAGCTATAGAATGTGCTGACAGAAAAAAGAAAATCTCATGAGAAGTTGTATTTTTTTCTGTGAGGTGGCTTTGGGTTTTTCATGGTTATGTTGAATGTTTTGGTAGTTAGGAAATTATAAAAAGCCCTCAAAATGTGTAGAAAGTTAGAAGAAGTAATTTTCTGTTAGTTCTTTTCCTATTTTCTATCGATTGTAATAGTTTATATTCGTTATTTTCTCCCTTTATTTTCAGCTGTTTAGTGGTACCATAGCGAATATAGCAACCTATGTCAGTCTTAGCGAAAGCACTGCTGTTTTATACTAGATCGTTGTTTTTGCGGCATAGTTCTATTCTGCTCTGTATCGGAGCAAAAAAACACGCCTAATATCTGCTCCAGCTGCCATTCGTAATTTATCGTACTACAGGTTTTCTAGTTAGTTAAAAATGAGACCTCAAATTAAGAAAAGGCTATTCACTTAGTGCATTGAAAGCAAATTTTATAGCATCAGCCTCATTAACAGTTCCGACCTTACAGAAGCGTTTACCTCTGACGAAAAGGATTTGTTTTTTTCAATTCGGTCTATTATTTTGCGAATCAACCAGTTATCAAGAAATTGTCGTGAGAAGAACTTGATTTACGGAGAAATTTTCATTCCGAGCCGATGCTAGCCAAATTTACCATTTATTGAGAGATCACCTTCAATTTGGTATAATATATACTAACTTGCTGAATATGTGGTTATATCGAAGATTCAATTTCAAATCAAAGCACTATCTAGTTGCCGCAGTTTTTGAAGCTAATTCTTAGCATCAGGATCCACTTCGTCATCCAAGAGGTCTACGATCTCACTCCAGAAGAGGTGAAAGATGACTTTGAAAGATACAGCTTCCATTCTATAGAATTATATAACCTCAAATAGGTCCTTTAAAACTGATGAAAGTCCTCTCCACAAGAAACGAGAAGAAAATTTACAGTGCACAGGTAATATGCGACTTAGTGAGCAAGTGGAAGCACAGAATCACGAGGTGGATAATCACAGTGTTACTATTATCAACAGTTCGGGCACTCAGCCAACAACTTTCGCGCCTAGACCCTTCCGTCAGAAGCGGCGAAAATCATTATTTTTCTATTTGCAAAAAGTTGGAAGAAGAAAATCCAAAGTGCGTAAACTGTGAAGGCAAACACCCTGCAAGCTATGATGACTGCCCGCACTACCCAAAGAATTTTAAAGATGGCAAGTGCGAACGAAAGTATCCGCAAGGCCTCTGTTGTCCCCTTTATAAGCTCTTATTTTAACCCCCAACCAAATCTAACGATTCAAACACACCAATCGCAAGCAGTTCCAAATATATGGGTCATGTCTTTGCTATCAACCAAAAACAATGATAGAAGACTTGGTGGCATAGATGGTAAAGGCATATCTGCTGCTCAAAACCTCAGCTTACAGCATGCGTAAATGAGCCCCACTATGTTTCGATTCTTAGGTGGAATGCCTATTTTCATGAGGGGATAATTAATTTTTAAATTGATATCATGCTCATTCAAGAAACATTTCTCATACTCGGTGACCAACTACATCTTATATGGAAATAATAGAATGACTGGTAGGGAAAGACTCATCGCAATCCTTGTAAGAAACATCATCCACTAATCTGTTCCTGTCCCCAATCTCAGAAGCATGTAAGCAACAACCATAAAAGCACAAACGAACTTCGGTATAACGTCCTCCTGTGCCATAAGAGTTTATTGCAGATATTTTTTTTATATATTTAACGTCTTCCTTACACAGTGTGGAGCTGTGAGAAGGAAGAAAAATGGGATCGAGCTAAATGAGTACAAGCCGGCATTTCCTAAACGACACAATATACATTAACCTTGTAAACAGCACACGCACTCAACGTCCTCGACGAGCTGTTAGCTAATCACAAGCCGGTTCTATTTTGAGTAAAGAATATTTACATCGATCATCCAGTAGCAGAGAGTAAAATTGCCGAGAGGGATGCTTTCCGAATTGCATTGATCGAAGTTACTAGTCTTGAAACATCTGAAATGGTCAGGGACTTAAAGAAATCAATTGACCTACTCACCAATATCATAAAACAAGAAAAAAAAGAGAAGAATACGATCACACGATAAAAAACATAGTCCTTACGAACTCTTTTTTGCTTTTACGGAGGAAGAACCAACTTAAAAGAAAAGCTAGATGCACAGGTGACCCTAAAATAAGGCCAATGACAAACACAGCGGTTTTTGCGAGGCGTTTCCCGAGAGGAAAACCGAGTCGGTATAGTCGTGCATTACTTTAGCATTGTGATGACACACACCGCGGTGCGAACCGCCTCTCGGTTTCGGAATCGCGTCGGTTGATGAGAGAAATGACCCACCGACTCGGTTTTCGAGCGTTTTTCGATGAGTTCATTGCTGCGTAGTCCGATCGAGCTGAAATTTTCTGGATGCATTGATGAATGCATGGGATAGGGGAAGGAAAATCTGATACTCCGACGTCATTTTTAACTGAACCGACTCGATAAACGCTTCTGAAAACTGCTGTGTGTGGCAGCCGACGCGCCAAACCGAAGCGTTAAACGCTTCGGTGAAACCGAACTGTCTGTCATTGGCCTAAAGCGAAAAGCAAACCAGTTTACCAACGTTATCCGTGATCAGATATGTCAACAAAACCGGTAGTGAGAGAATCTGATGCAAAGCATCGAGCCTGAGATGCCACTCTCTGGCAGCTGTCCGCGTTCTTTTACCAGACTATAGAGAATTCAATTCACATTGATCGACGGTACACATGGGCTGAAATTCAGAGATACCGACAAAGCCAATGAGTTTACGAACTTTTTGTAGTTTCAATTCGGGGAGAATTGATCACCTGAGGATAAACTAGGTTTCGAAAGCCGCATCTAAGGAAATGCTGGTAGCCTTCACAGTTTTGAGTTTTGGCGGTGTCTCAGTTTAAAGCTGGCTGATGAGAAAGTAAATGAATCGGTGATGGGATTGAACAGACAGAGGCCACCTGCAATCAACAACGTTTGTCTTAAACAATTACCAAAGAACATATTACTATCCATAAGCAGTGCTGCCGCTTCAGAGCTTTCATATCGTATCCAAATTCTACAAAATTAGTAAGAAAAACGTATCCATCGTATCCACAATTTTAGCAATGCATATCAAATTGATACATTGGGGTAATATCTCTGCATGGCTCTGTACAGCCGTTTTTGTCGGAAATATAAAATGTCAGTTTCGACATTTAACATAAATCGGCGATTCATGCCACAGAATATAGTAAAATCGAACATATATTTTTAAAAAATATCAAAACCTTAATCAGAAAATCACATTCAGCTTTTAACAAATCAAATGCATAAAACTCGGCAGAAGCTAAAAATATTTTTATTTCAAATTTTCTGATAATAGTAGATAATCGGCGGAAGGCCCTTTTCATTATAAATAAAGAAGCACTGCCGGTTTTAGATGCCCTGTTAGGGCGTTATCAGATACGGAATCGAGAAATTGGCTCTACGCAACTGTTGAAGGGACAGGCCAAAGAGCTCTGTTCCAGAAGATCCGATAAATATAAAGCCTGACTCAAAATAAGTGGCTCAAATGGCCGGGGAACTACTTGAAGAGGGACTGTCGCCTGTCTGAGGGCGACGTTTGAGGAAGTATCGGATGCGGATGGGGTCAGTGTCGGGACTATCTCCGAGCTGGGTAGCTGCTTGGACCTCATGGCTTTGGATGCAGAGGAATGGGCTTGGGCAGCTTCTATGTCCAAGGGGGAGGACCTCGACCTAACCCTTATCAGCAATGAATGATGGTGAAGGTACTGCAGATCTCCACACCATACCAAAAGGGTGTTGTGGCTAAAGCCATGAAAATTGGTCTACCTCTTTTTCTGAGGGCTGACTCTAATGCTCATAAGGAAGTAGAGGGTAGCTCCTACTAAAATGGCGGAGGTGAGGAACTTTTTGATTTCATCATTGCCCACCACCTTTTCATCGCCAATACTATCAGCGAACCGACCTTCTTTTACTCAAACTGTAAAGAGGTTCTTGACGTTACCTTGAGTAGTGGGCGGCACTCGCATCTTCTTCGAGACTAAAGGGTTTTACTTGAGTGTTCATTCTCCGATAATTGGTTCCTATCGTTCAACGTGGCTGGCCGGAAATCATGGATATCAGCACCCAGCGAAGAGATTGTAGGAAGAATTTCAATAGCTCGAAAAATCTAATGACTGGTCGCTGTATAAAACGAAGCTGAGGGCTTTTAAATATGCCGTATGCAAGGCAAAGAGGGCCTCATGGAGATCTTTCTGTGAAAACGAGTAGAGTATCAGCGAGGCAAATCACCTTTGTAAGGTTTTAAGCACGACACCGAAGGCTATGCGGTGCATCATGAGCCCTGAGGGCATTTGAACTATAGTTCGAGCGCAGGTACTCTAAACGTTCTTTTGGACGCACAAATGGAGCAAGCTACGAGTTCAACACCGTCATTCAGAATATCTAACTCTCAACTGGGGAGGGCTATTAACTCATTTGAGCCGTTTAAATCCCCGGCCCCTGATGGCGTCCTTGCTGCTGATATCCAGCAGACCATGGAAGTATCGCTACTATGGCTCAGAGAGATTTATAACGCTTGCCTGCGCTTATCGTATGTTCCCACCAGCTGGCGAGAAACTAGAGTTTTGTTTTTCTATAAAACAGGGAAAGTTTTTAATGTCAAGCCAAAGGACTATCGTCCAATAAGTCTTAACTTTGTCCTACTTAAGATTTTGGAAAGGATTTTGCAATTTTGCAACGAGATCATTCGAAATTCTTCAAAGACTGCTGCACAGCTCTTAGGTAAGATGGGAAATGCATTCAATATTAGAATAAAATATGTTTCAGCCGCGGCCTATGTGTTTTGAGGGTTAGAAGAATTCACCTACTCAGCTCTATATAAATTATTGTACATTATAAATTATTATATATTATAAAATATTGTATATTTTTGATAGTTCCTGAGCTACTTTCTTTCTTGTTCGTTTCTTGAGTCACATCATACTTATACCCATTTTGAATAGAACGCCAAACTTTTTCAAAAGAAAATGCTGCTACTTCCATTTATATAACTACTTCCATTTATATAATTGTGCAATCAAACTTTTCTATTTGAAATATAATGCAATGGAAATTAAAAAAAAGTGATTGTTATGAACGCACGTTTTAGGTAAATTAAAATTGATGAGGCAAGTATCAATTTTGGGGACAACGTATCATAGTATCATCCAGATTTTTCAAATTCGATTCTTATCCAAAATGATACCAAGGTATCCAAAGTGGCAGCACTGTCCATAAGCCTCCTTTTATACGCAGCCATATTGGCTGAAGGAGTTCTCTTTTGCCGCTAGAGCGAAAAAGTCTACTAGAATAACTTTATCCGCAACAGGAGTTTGGCTTCAAGCAATTTCAGCTAGCTAGGGTTGTCCAACATATGAACCATACAAAGTCTACCGGTCTGCGTATGTTGGATATAGCTGAAACCTTCGACAAAACTCGATATGCAGGACTAATCTTCAAAATGCATGAGTTTTAGGGGTACTTAGAACCATACAGATCAGAGGATCCTTTTTCAATTGCAGGACGAGAAAAGTCAGAAAAGAGAATCGGTTTTAAATAGAATGGAAACTTGCAGCTAAGGTACTAACAAGAATCCCCGCTATCAACTTTTTTGTATAACATGTACACAGCAGATATCCTTTAGCTGCCCGTAGCTAAACTATTAATAAGCCTAATCGCCCCCCATAGAGCTCGTAGCCCAGCGCTCTTCCCAAAACTCAAGCGTTCATACAAGTGTTTGAGCACTACTTATCTTGCCACTTTTGATCAGTTCAACACCTCTCTGCACTCGTTTGCTAATTGGTAAATTGTGATTATTCCCACTATGACCGAGACGATATTCCCTGGACCCTGACACTGTACTGTACTTGCTTGCGCAAGTCTCTTACCATCTCTAGTCTCTTATCAAGAAAGTCTAACAAGTCCATCCATCTCGCCGCGATTAAAGCGTAACAGACGTCTAGCTTTACTAAAATAAAATAGGTCTGGCCCGATGTTATGCGCCCTCGGTGCGCTTTATCAGGCTGATAATTCGCCAGTCGCCACTATGGCACCGGTATTGGTTTTTTGAAAGTTCGCCGGCTTTTTGGATACCTACTTGGATCCAAGACTATGAGGTACATACATAAGAACCAACGGTTAGAGAAAATTGACCTATCAAAATCTTCAACTAAACCGACACTCTAACAGTACTATGAATATTCTTAGACTTCCGAGCAGGGCGCCCGAAAATTATCCACACTTGAGGAAATTCGCAAACTATTAACCACCATAAGCACCCAATAGATGAGGCTATGAAACAAAGCTGATCGCACGATCGCTCACTGATAGGAGTGGAGTAAGAAAGTAATTCTTCACTAGCTCTAAACCAGCTCAGTTCCTCGGCGTCGGAACGAAGCTGCTGCTTGAGTTTTATAGAGCGACATATATTATAACAACAGTTCTGAACCATGTGCAGCCAAATGACTAGAGCACCAGCTTCAGTGTGTGTGTGCGGTGTTTGTTTCGCATCCAAATATGATCACACACCAAACTTTGAACTGGCCTAGCTGTAAGTAAATACCTGAACCAAATCAGAGATTAAGTGAGTTTTGGAGCTAATCACACCACACTCGTTTACATTGATGGCGAATAAAATCTCTATTAATTTCATCCCCAGATCCGATACAGATTGTAGTGAAACAGCTTTACTGTTCTAACTAGCTATTTATTTTCCCATAACTATTAGACCATCAGTAATCCCAACTAATCAAAGACAATTGCATTTATATTTTATAATAAATGTTTTGACAAAACGCAATATATCTTCGAAAAAAAATATTTCATTTATTATGTCCGAAAAGTAAATCATTCGACGAAGTGTTCAGTGATGCAAACATTCACCCACGTTGCCAACGGCTGATACCTAGCCAAACATTTATCATCTCTCTGCTTATACCGGAAATGGTTTCGAAAGAAAAGGGATTTTGCCATATTTCTCGATCTTTTTCACAAAAAGCAATATTAACTTTTCGATCAAATAATTTTTTTAGGGAAAAAAAAAAAGATTGATGAGTGTTTAAATTGAATCTGAGTTTTTGCTTTTTCACCATGAATAATTTATCATTATTACAGAGAATGGACAACAGAGTTTTCTATTGATTCCGTTATATAAACAAACTGTCTTCGCAAGAGGAATAATTTGAATATGCATACAACATAAAGTATTTCGAAAGAGGCATAGAACTGCTCAATTAGCGTTACGCGGTTAATATCAAAATATCCAACTATGTAAAGTTTTCATAACTTTACCCTATAATCATCTTCCATTCCATCTGAGACAATGTTAAGCTGACGCCAAAGATAACGCCTTTGACTTTTTGGAGAGCGGTTTATTAATGAGCTTTGCGTTCTAAGAGATTTGAGATTTACAAGGAACATGATTATCATTGCCATCACGTACTAATTTCATTTCTACGAGCGTCATCTGTCTTATGTAATGTTATAGTTGTCGACTAGCCTTGCTATATGCCGTGTTCATTTTAACTTTATCTCTTCAACACTTCTGAGTTATCTTGATAAGCAGCCCATTTCGTATTGGATTAAGTTGACCTAATGTATTTTCGCAAGGATAAGATCCAACCTTAATGAAACTTTATATGAATGCTGATAAAATGACTAAATGTCACATTCAACACTTAGTTCGAAAATGGTATCCGAGTTGTACGTGATTTGGGTTGATTGAATTATTTTGAACATGTATCTATATTCATGTTTGGTTTGACGGTAATAAAATCGGGTGACCGTAAATTGGATGCGAAATTATCTATGTAACATGTGTCTATGCACGATATAAACGACATAGCTTTTTAAGATTAAAGAACTTCACTTTTCATTTCTTGGCAGACGAGTAAACAAGTTCGAGTATCGGACTCCTGACAGATTTATCTGAGAAAAAAATGGACATTTGGAGGTAACATTCAATGGACATTTGAATAGTCAGTCAATATAGCGAATAGAGACGGAGACTGATATCGAAATAAATACACTTCGTGAAATATTTGTAAAGGCACTTACGTTTTCTTTATTTCTATGGAGAAAAAAAAAACTAAGTACGCAATGCTACGAGCGTCATGTCTTATTGTGTTGGAGCGTGATTTAACTATCTGACAGATAAACATGTGTTTATTACCTTTCAAACAAAACACATAATTGCCTTTGTCAGTTCTGTTATTTAATACGAAATAAATATAAAGGCACGTCAATAAATATTTGTTTTAGTCGATTGATTTGTGTTTAGGCGATCAGAAAAACCATAACGTGTGAGTACTTGCATGATACAAATTTTATTGGAATTTAAAATATTATTTTTTGACATATTTTAGAAAATCGCGCGGAAAATCACTAAGCGAAGAAGAAAAGGGTGAAATTAAAGCGTATAATGAGCAAAGCATTCCTGATTGTGGAATTGCTAAACGTTTGAAAAGATCTAGCTGTGTAATCGATAATTTCATATAAATGGGGAAAGATTACGGTAAAACTAAAGGACAAGAACAGCCATCTAAGGTGTCTGAAAGAGACAAGAGAGAGATCAGAACGACTGCCATCGAAGAAAATCTTGATGCGAACGAAATTGGAGGAGAAATGAACTTAGAAGTAGAGTCCACCAAATAATGAAGTGGGATTTGGACCTCGTATATGACCTCTGCTAACGAAAAGACATAAATTGGCTAGACTGTGATTTACCAAAAAGTACCAGTTTTGGGACGAAGAATGGAACAGTGTAGTATTAACTAATGAAAAAAAGTTTAATTTTGATGGCCTGAACGGTTCGCATAAATATTGGCCGGATAAAGGTTCTGCGAAAGAAAAGCTTCAGCGTCGAAATTTCGGTGAAGGGTCAGTCATGATTTGGGCAGGGATATCATATGGGGGTACCACGCCTATTTGCTTCGTTTCGACAAAAATGGACACAGAATACTATATTAATTTATTAGATGAGGTTGCTTATTGACTCCGGCGAGAAGATTGCTGGCATAGAGCTCATTTTTCAGCAAGATAATGCAGGGACCCATCGTTCGAGAAAAACTTAAGACTTTCTGAGGTCCAGCTGCATCCCGATTGTCGACTGGCCTGCACATAGTTCGGATCTCAATCCAATCGAGAATCTGTGGTCTATCTTATCAGCTAAAGTTGTTCACCATGGGCACCAATACGCAAGCGTAAATGAGCTAAGGGATTCAATCAACAAGGAGTGGAAGGACATCGATCCGGCAACCATCGGCACCGTAATAAATTCAATGCCAAGGCGTTTAGAAAAGGTTATAAACAATAACGGCGGTCATACTTCATACTATGCTTACGTAATAAATAGTCACTGCAAAAAAACAATAAAAGTATTAAGTGCGTCTATAATTATTTCGTTCTTACTTTCAGTTTTACTTATTATAAAATTTAAAAGAAAAGTTTTTAGTTTTTTAATACACTCTTATTGAAAGTCCAATTACATGAAGTTATAAAATTTTGATTGAAAAATTAAAAAGGTCTCCAAATATATTATTCACTACTTAAAGCTTTCGTGCCCTTATAACTGTTTCACGGAGTGTACAACAAGCTGAACGAAATATTCAAAAAACCTTGTACATCGTTGGATGAAAGTCGTTTATTTAAAAGTAAGACCCGCAGTATGGAAATGGATTTGGGATCCAAGATTGGCTAGATTGGCAATTCACTCACCAACTTGCATACTAAAGAAAAAGGACAATGGTTCAATATGCTTGTGGGGGACACATATAGGAAAACAACGAGTGGAAAGAAAAGATTGGAAGTTAAAGCTCAATAATTATCGGGAACGTATTTTAATTGAAACAGTATCTGAAAGAACAGGAAAAGATTTCGCAAGTCTAATTAGGTATCACATAGCAACAAACTATGAAACTAAAGACGTTACTGGCTGCTTTTTTGAGCGCAGTAGTTTTCACCTTGCAAGTTATTCAATATTTTCTTGCCAAGGTTTATTTTAAACTTTACAAGCAAAAATTCAGCTCGGTCTTTTGAGGCCAATCTGTCAGGAAATCAAAAACCCAGAGAAAAATCTCTTAACAAATCCCAGATTTTTCTAGCGACATAAGTTTTGTCGATCTGCTAAAATCACATTTTTCGAGACACGAATTGTCCTATGGATGAAAATTGAATGTTGTCACGATGAAAAAATTGATATTTTCACGATTTTTGTCAGATTTATTCTTAGGAAAAATCGAATAGCCCCTACTCCTGCAAGCGTGCGAACTAACGGCGTAGCGAGCCAAAAATAGAGTGGTGGCAGCCGAGTTTTTGGTTGCTCACAATATCATCACGTGGAGCAAAATGAGAGGATCAACTCAGATCCGTGGGGAATTAAGTACAAATTGGCAATTCGTAGACGCGCATGCATGCGGCTTAGCACTTTCATGAATGCGATATCCATGAAGCGTAACGTTATTTATTTATTCCCAGCGCATACGCCTAGGACAGATGATTCTATCGTCGTCAATCAGCCGAGTATTTCTTCAGTTTTCAGGATGATAGACCGGAAAATCTAGCGCCTGATGGATTGCCAACCGCACCTATGACTGGATTTGTATAATCCATGTTTAGCCCAGGGGTCTTTCCGTCGCAGTCGAAAGTGGCTCGGCTGATACTGGTCGACAAGAGCAGTATCAGCATGCCGTCCACTGTGCATGCTGGATACTGCGGGGAAATTCTTCATCTGATAACTGAAGTCGCGGCTACTGACAGCAGTCAGACCGGTCGCTCTGCTGGTAACGCTCGACGGTCATAAAACCTTCAACTCAGCATGGAGGACAGGCATCCTTCTTGGTTACTTACTGGTTATGATGCGGGTCTACCACAGGGATCGACGGTTACGGAACGACACCGAGGACGAAGTGAGAAAAAGGATGGAGTGAGAAAGAGGCCTATCGGTTCTGAGGACCTGGCCACTGACACATCAGGGGCGGTAAAGGGGTCGATCTTAGGACCTGACCTCTGGAACATTATGTACGATTGTCTACTGCGTCTGGAAATACCTGCAAATGTGTTTTTGATAGGTGACGCTGATGACGTTGTAGCGGTAATCGCTGCCATATCTGCTGATTTGGCCCATCTCAGGCTTAACCAAATCATGAGGAGGGTGGAATGGTGGATGATCGAGCATGATCTTTAGCTAGTGGTCTCAAAGACGAAGATCGTAAGGCTGACGAAATGAACCATACCAACTGATATGCCCATGACAGTTAATTTTTTGAGGCCCCCTGTCGTCTGCTAAAATTTTTTTGAAAAAAACACCAAAAAACCTGGCGTGCACGACAACTACCCTCAGAAGAGGCTGAGAATAAAAACAAAAACGGGGTTTTCATCAGCATCAAAGCGGCCTTGGAATGAACTAAACAAAAAAAATTGGTTGAAAAATAACAATATGGCGGCGTTTTTTCCCCCCAAAAATCGGTTATAACTAAAAAAAATTGAATGCCGATTTTTTCATCCGTAGTTCATTCTGAGCATTAACATGTGCAGATTAATGTGTTAAAATTTCAGAACGATTGGATAAAAACGTTTTTCGAAATCATGCACGCCAATTTGAAAAAGGTTGTTTCGAGAAAATCACGTTTAAAGCTAAAATTCAATATTTTTTCCAATAAATCTTACCGAAATTCTATCTGCGTTGCCTGGACCATACAATATACCTTCCTCTTGTTCATACTCCTCCTCTTCGAAAGATTTTTGCTCTCTTCGAGCAGTTCTGGCCTCGTTAGATGCCTCAATCGAATGTTTTTCTGCCTGGTTGATTCTTGCAGCATCTCTATTTTCTCCATGTTCCAGCGCAAATTGGCCAATTGTAATTCCCATGACTTGCATTATTTTCAAGATAGCCATAAATCCTTCATTGAATGTACATGCAGAAATATTTGCAGCCATATTTATGATCCACAAAAAGTATGTTTAGAGGCCAAATTCCAAATACAAGAGTTACAGCTTTCGTTATTATTCTGCGTAAAATTGCCCAGGCAGCGCTTTAATAAATCTTTTGATGATAAGTCCTCAAGAATAGGCTTTAACATTTCTTGTACCTCATCATCTAAAGGTGGAGGATGCTTGAAATTTTTTGAAGCATTACCACCAGCTGCCTCCGCCTTGCGCCAGTTACACCAAGTCTTTTCTCCTACAGGACAATAAAAGTGTTGAGGGTTCTCATCAGTTGAAATTTTTCGGGAATATGCTGCCCAAATTTTCTTTGCGCATGTTTTCAACCGAATTATAGTTTCGTCGTATAGGTAGGCCATAATATGTTGATACATTTTTCATTAATGTTAGTGTCTTTTTTGGAGTTTCAACACTTTTTTTAGAAGCATATTTTTCAGCTAATTTTTTTTTTGTTTTTTTTTTGACCAGGCTAACTTTTTTTGCTTCTTTTGAAGGAGTTGACTCACTTATCTTTCTCTACACTTTAGCCTAAGTCGATGCAGTGGTATAGCGAAGTGAACGAAAATCATAAAAAAAATGACCTTGGCGCGCTTCGCTATATATGGTCATAAATTTTTTTTTTATAATTTCAATTTTGTATTATTAAAATCATGCTTTTAAAGCTTCATTCTAATGCCGGGTTTCCACCAAAGAGACAAAACAAAAAACACGGACAAAACATGTTTTTCTGAACAAAAACACGAATGTTTTGTAAAAACTGAACAGTTTCGCGAGCATTTTTGTCTCTGAAAACTGTTTTAGTAAACAAAACACCTTTTTTGTCCGTGTTTCTTGTTTTGTCTCTTTGGTGGAAACCCGGCATAACATATTCAATCAAAAAACAAAAATTGATTTATGAAAAATTTGAAGGTGCTATGTCCCCTTAAGTCAGTAACAGCCTTAAAGTTAAACAAAGTGCCATCGATAGATTTACACCGCAGCAGCGTATAAATTTATTTCCGAAATTAGTGTTCAATTGTGCAGACTCAAAGATTGTTTCGTGAGTTCGGAGAATGGCTCGAAAATCAACTGGAAATTGACCCTCTGTTTTACGGGGAAATTTTGTCCAGCAACGAGGCTCATTTCTGGCTCAATGGCGACGTCAATAATCAAAATTGTCACATATGGAGCGAGGAAAACTCCTGTTAAGTTATGGAGACACCGTTGCATCCACTTTATGGTACGCACTGCATGCTGGTGGCATTGTAGGGTCATACTTCTTCAAAGATGAACACGGCCACACACAGGAACAATATCGACCGATACAGAGCGATGAGATTTTGTTTCCGAATTTGCGTCATATGGTTGTGAGAGAAATGTGTTTTCACCAAGACGGCGCTACGTGCCACACAGCGTGCGCAACCATAGTCTTTTTGAAGACTAAATTGGGAAATCACAATATCTCGAAAAATGGCCTGTCAATTGGCCACCGAGATCGTGCGATTTGACTCCGTTGGATTTCTCCTTGTGGGGATACGTAAAATCGTTGGTCTACGCTGAGAAACCAGCAACGATCAACGCTTTAGAAGCCAACATAACTTGCGTCATTGACGATATACGGTCCCAGTTGCCTGAAAAAGTGGTCGAAAATTGGACCTCTAGAATTGACTTTTTGAGAGGTAGTCGTTTGCACGAGACCATCTTCAAAAATTAAATATAATGAGCTAAATTTTGCCATAAAAAGAAAATAAGGCGATCCGACAGACACTTTTTGCTTTATTCAAGTTTGAAATCGGAACCCTCTAAAAAACACCCTTTATATGAAAATTCAATGAAAATGTATGAGTGATTCAACTTTTCTGGAGCACAGTCTGATACCCGAAGCTCTCCATTTTACAGTGTTGCAATACTTGGCAAAATCAGCACCACATAACATCACACCACAATCTCTTTCGATAATACTTGCAATAGCAATTTCTACAAATTGGCTTTTTCGAATTCAACTTGCTTACAAATCACCACCACTTTCATACTCTTAATTGCCTCTATTAAAATCGGATAAGTAGCTACCATTCAAACACATATTAAAGTTTATCGAAGTATTCTTGCACGCTAGCAATATCTGTCGAAAATTCAAACGTCAAAGAAAGCAGAAATTGCTGTGAATCCAGATCCAACAAACTTCTCACTGAAAACCTAGAGACAATTTAATAAAAAATATCTCAGTGGCTTTAAAAAAAATCTACAAAAATTTGCATTTATGAATATTTTCCTAAAAATCTCAATCAAATATGCTGTTCGCATTTTGTTGTTCACATTTTTATCTGCTGGAAAGGTTCAAGTATTACGAATTCATGTACTCTGAATTTTGATTGTGGCCAGATTTTCTCAAGAACGATAAGTTTGTTAGCCAAGCGAAGTGAATTTGGCGATTATCATAATTTCAATATAAAAATGGCGAACACGAAACAACAAACCAGTAAACTTCCGATTATTGCAATCCACTGCTGATATTTATCTGAACTGATGGACGAATGTTGCGGGAAATCTGTATTCAGCTGTTTCGACAAGAAATCAGTCTGCCATAAATCTAAGCACGTGTCGAAATTTCTCTCTGAATCTAAAACGATATGTCTTTGTCAATCTGTTTTGTACAAATACTCTGTTTTTTGGGCTCGATTCATCTGTATTTGCTTATCTGAAATTTATCATCTATTTTACAGGTGCATGAATACTTCATACACCGTAAAATTTGCTGTATTTCAGGAATAAAGTGCTTACAAATGTCAATATTGCATATTCCTGACAGATGATGTTAAATAATGAAAATTTCAAATCTGAATTTATTTTCCAGTATTCAGGACTTTATTGCTGTTGCTGTTTTATTACCCCCAAAACTGATTACAAACACTTTCAACTTTCTTCAAGTTCTCAAGATAAAGATATGGAAAAAGCTTAGAGTCTTTGCAACAACATAATGTTCAGCTTGCATGTTGACACCAACACCACACATTATGTCTTCGTATTTATAATGAAATCCCAAATTTATGTCCCCATCACAGAAATCCTCTTGCGCTCTTCTGATGCACTTATCTAGCTGTCTTCTCGTCAATGTCAAAACAAAGCAACGTTTCAGAATGGTTCGTGGGAGAATTTAATTTCATCTTATTGAAATGCGGGCACTGAAGGACCGGGACACACAAGTGCGATATTGTCGCATGTTTGGCAAACCCAAGTCGGGTATGAGAAGGCACCATCTGCAAGTCAGCTATGCCAGAGATTTTTTCACATAAAAGTTTTTCGACTTTAAAAAGTTACGATTTTATGAGTTTGAACGATACTTATTGTCTTGTTTGGCACTCGGAAAATTTCTATCCTGAGAGGTTTTAGCTTCGTTTTGTTTGCTTTGTCACATCATGAAACATTTGCAGAAAGATATGTAGCTCAAATAATGTTTGCGAAGATTTGTTTTTGTGGGAAGGAATTCGGTTTGAAGGCATTTGATTTTTCGAGGAGTTGCTGTCTGTCATCAATAACTCGTTAAAAGTTTCTGAATTCGTAAATAATTGACATGGAAGATAACCGATTGAAACCTAGAGTGTGATCGATATCAAACAATATTGCGAGAATTCGAGGTCAATGTGAAATGTGAATATGAAGTTAATAAAGAGATGTAAAAAAAATGACGATTGTTGAACTATTTTCCATTTTTAAGAGGCCTTTGTATCGAAAAACAACATCGTTAAAGCAACATATTCCGCAAAGGAATGTTTAAAAATTTATACTTGGTTAATATTCTTTACAAATAAATTTTCATTTATGAAGAATAAACGGGTCCGGAAATATTTATTTCCTTTAAGATACGCTCAACTACTAAATACGACTTATCAGGACATTCCATCGCCACACATAAATTGACTTTTCATCAGATTTAAAGGCATTTAATGTGATTTGTACATATCTAATTAGCATATCTAATGTGATGACGAAATATTTGTGAACCATTCAACTGGACTGAACTTAACACTTTTAAAGATATCATCGGTGCTGAAATTGGGCTATAGTCCTAGGACTCATTTCTGTAGTTTACAAATAACGAAGATTTCTATTACAATTGCCTATGTGAAATCATTTACACTATTCATTTCTTTACGAAGCTCGAGTATCATATCTCAACTCAATCTATTCACCACGCGGATTGGAAAAGAGAAAGTGTATCTGTATTGCCATGAGTAGAGTTTGATTTCTCTACCAGTTGACAATACTGTTACGACAATTTTTCCAGTTGAGTTAGAATTCTCGTGATGGAGTTCTGTAGAATGCGTGAGAGAAAGTAGAAGCTTCACATTGAAATCTAAAAATTCTAGCGCACCTGAACCGCTAGAAACAATAATGTTCGATGAACAGTAGAGGAACCGTGCATATTCTACCACACGTGCTCCAACCTGTTTCGATTGCAAAATCACTTTGATCTTAACGGTACATTTAAACTCATAGGGTGGACAGGATTTCAGGAATTTCAAGATTTAGGAAAGGCAACTACTGCAAAACTTTGAAAACAGCATAACATAAGATAAACAACGAAAATGCTTAGTGCTTGCAACACTTTACCAGTCTCCCACAATTGTCTCACGTTAAAATCAAATAACTCTATCGATTTCGATTTTATCCGATGATTTCGTCGAAAGTTACAGGGATAGAGAGATGTTTAGGGTCAAAAAAATGAAAGATGTTTGGAACCAAAAATTTTCTAGAACTTAGAAAATTTAAACATTTGATCCGATGACTGCATTGGAAGTTATAGGAGTACAAAGAAATGTAGGCTTATCAGTGGCAAAAGTTTTCAAATTTTCGAAAACTTAATATTTGTTGGAATTGTTTTTGCAGAATCAAATTGGAATTGTTTTTGCGGGATGAATAAAATTGAAAATTTTTTATTTATCTTGAAAATTTTTATTTGACAAAGTGGTTTCGAAAGCATGCACTGATTCTCATCAGACACCAGCACACAGTGCATACTAGACTGGTGTGACCACTTGCAGTTGGAAATCATTAATTGTTATTTACGCTGGTTGTGACAAATTTTAACATCTCCGGCTTATATCCATGGAAATAATTTACTCATAAAATAGTCTAAAATCTTATTCATAAAATAATTTACTCATAAAGAATCCGAATCAGTGCATGCTTTCGAAACCACTTTGTCAAATAAAAATTTTCAAGATAAATAAAAATTTTTCAATTTTATTCATCCCGCAAAAACAATTCCAATTTGATTCTGCTTTCGGAGGCTTATTCCGCAAAACGATCGAGTTTCCCGTATCAATTATTCTCTGCTTTGAGAAGCTTTAGAGACGATATACGTTGTCTATGCTGATTTATAGACAAGAAGGGAACCGTGATCACAAATCAATAACCTTTACAATATTTGTTGTTTATCGTCACTACAATATCATTATCGTTTGAAAACTTTTCGATAGAATCGCTTAATAAAGACATTGTAAATAAATACAAAACCAACAATAGCTGGCAGCCCTATAATGGTTTTTTTACCAGATTCCTTCCGAATAATGCCTATACTAAGTTCCCTATATCATATGCAATTCCTTTAGATTTCATTACTACACTGGAAGTTATAGGGCAAAAAGCTTTACTTTCCTGAGCGAATTTTCAAAACCCAAGACACCAAAATTACCATAGCTGGCAGCACCAACCGAATTTTTCAACCAAATTTCTACCGAACACGGCTTAGAGCAAGGCACAGCTACTGTGTCAATTTTATGAAAATCTGGTAACCCTATCTGAATTCATAGGGCAAGAAGCAGTTTCTTTTCTTTATAAATTTTTAAGCTGGCACCACTGACACAGTGTTGCTCGCTTTTCAAAATTGCTTCTATCAGACCTAGTCTTTTTCAACACCAATATACTCTGTGAATTTTATTTGTATCTGATGATTGGATCCTGAGTTCTCGTGAACAGAAGTTTTTGATGCTTAAAATAGAGGCAAGTTGGAGGAGGGTTACCATTCTTGTCCGATATGAAATTTCAAAAGTTTTCCTTTCGTTGTATATAAGATTTCTATATGAGTTGGTTTTCACTGTAAAAGACGAAAATGTTTAATTAGAGCCGATGGTTCGAAGGTTTTCACTTTCAATGCCTGCCGTAGCTGCAGGGTTGCCAGCACGTTCATTAAAAATCACACGTGTCTACAACTTAGTAACAAAAATATGCCCTGCAAGAGCTGGTTAGGGTAGGTAGTTATAGTAATAACAGTTTTACAATATTGCTCCATTAGTTGTTGTTTTCAACACTACCTATCCTAACTAGCTCTCGATAGAGGCAAAAAAACGCGTCTAATGAAAATAAGTTAAAAGTATTTTACGTACCTTAATTTTGAAACTCATGCGAGTGGTAGCCACGAAAAGTTTTCTCTCCAATAGCTTCGTTTGCAGACATCGGATCGAAGTAGTACATAGAGGTTAGTTGCAATAAGTAGAATGTTTAATCAGATTTTTTAGCGGTTTCTAGTTGGATCGGTGTACCCCTGTTGTGAAAGGCCATGGACCTCCGGTAGTAAGGTTCCAAGCCTTGTCAGTTCATCTGCCCCACAGTTGCCCCGAATGCCCTATACCCAGGTACACAAATCAATTGAACTGCCGAATGCTTTAGCATATCCCTAAGAGATGCATGGCATTCAGTAACAATTTTGGACCATGTACGCTTGCCGCCTTTTTGGACATCGAGGAGGCCTTCAACAACATAAAGTCTAACGCAATTGTTAAGGCACTTTGCTGCATGTGGATGAGCGGCTGATTGATTTTATCGTGTAGCTTCTAAAAATAGAGTGGTACTCTCTTCCCTGGGGAATGCTCGCGTACGACAAGTGGTCAGCACAGGCACACCTCTGGGTGGAGTCCTCTCTCCACTACTGTGCAACATCACGGTGAATACTGTCTTAATGATGATAGACCGTGTCGGCTGCAAAGTGATTGCTTATGCGGACGACATAGCTGTAGCAGTGTCGGGAAAGTATTTATCTACGCTATCGGAGAGGTTAAATCACTCCCTTGACATACTTTCACGATGGAGCCGTGAGTGCGGGTTGAAAGTGAATCCTAGCAAAACGGAGTTAGTGCTGTTTACAAAGATATACAAAGTTTCTTGCTATGATTTACCGAAATTAAACGGAGTCTCCATTGATCTGAGGCTGAGAGTCAAGTACTTAGGGCCCATCCTCGAGCCGAAGTTACTATGGAGCTACAATATAGCAGATAGAGCGCGGAAGACTTTCAATGCACTTTATTGCTGTAAAAGAGCCATAGGAGCGATTTGGGGATCGCAGCCTCGCACTGTTGCTTGGCTTTATACCGCTGAGGTTCAGCCAATTCTACAGTTTGGGGTGGCATTATGGTAGCAGGCTGCTCTTAACGCTACCTGCAAACGACAGCTTGCAAAAGTGCGGAGGATGGCTGCACTAATGGTAACTGGAGCGCTCCGCTCCAACCCTACTAAGGCATTTATTGTGTTGCTTCATTGGCTGCCAACCAATTTACTGATTTTACAGCAAGCTAATCTTGCTGTTGCGAGACTAAATTATATCTCAGCAAAGAATAGAACAGATTTCGGCCATGCGAGGATTTTGGCCGATTGAGTTATCGTTATCGCTACTAAATTTGGAGTTCACAGCTCGCATTCCTGGTAGCGATGAATGGCGTGATGGTGTCACTCTGGAAAGTCGGCTTATCCATGTGTACACCGAAGGCTCAAAGCTACACAATAAAGTTGGGAGTTGCGTATACTTAGATGAGCTGAATCTCAAGCTGTCCCTCCGTCTACCAGACCACTGCAGTGTCTTTCAGGCGGAAGTTGCGGCTATTTTACAGGCAACCGACTGGCTTCTGTTAAATCAAATATTCGGGGTCAATACTGGTATTTTCACAGATAGCCAAACAGCTTTTAAGTCCCTTGTTAGTCCTTCTACAGTGTCTATGATTGTCGCTGAATGCCGTGCATATCTTAGGGAGATATCGAAACATTCGGCTGTTGAATTGATTTCAGTACCTGGACATAGAGGTTTTCAGGGTAACTGTGAGGCCGATGAACTACACTCTAAAAAGTGGGTCTATAATTAATACTTGGATAATAGGAAATATATTCATTTTTTCGTTTAAAATAACAAATCACAATTTTTTTACACATTCGATGTGCATTTTTTTGCGTTTACGTCATATCAGCTGAATAATACACAGCTTTTTGTAAATTAAAGCAAAAAGAGTGTAAATTTACTAGTTTGCTATTCACCTTTCCGCCAAAGCCATAAAATTGCATCATATTTTAGGGTAAAATTACACGATTTGGTCGTAAAAAAAATATTCCTTTTACGCACTTTTGTAAGTTTACATCTTTAATAGTAGGAAGCCAGTTTCCTACTATTATAAGGATAAAATTCAACCAAAATTTTTTTTGAGTGTAGCTAGGCTTGGTATCTTGCGACCGGAAGTCTCAAAATCCTTCTTGATAGGCATACCGATGACATCGGTCAAATTGGTCATCAGGCAAAAATATCTCGAGGACGCTAGGAAGTCCCGGGCAGATGAATCATCCTGTGCGGTAGCAAGGCAGTTCTGGGTATCCATGAATGCGCATCACACCAGGCAGCTTTTCGGCTTAACTCGAAGCGCTCTGCGTTGCACTGTGAGCGCTCTTACGGGCTACTGCCTCATAGGCCGGCATATGCAACGATTGGGCGCAAGGTTCAACGACTTCTGTTGGATTTGTGGCTCTGAGGACGAATCCATCCTCCATCTCATGTGTCAGGCCCAGGCTTTGACAAGGAGAAGGGTGGCGGCACTTCTCGCACCCTTTCTCTCAAATCTGACCAAACTGTTCCTGGTCAATTGAAAGGAGATAGTGCGGTTTGTCAAAGGAAGCAGAGGGTTTCCTGAGTTCAGTGAGTAGGAGAGAATCACAAATTATTGTGGTATCACAACGGGACTCTTTTGTACCAATGGGTGTCGGTCGCCAGGCCTCTCAGACCTAGTTTCTCATTACTTAAGGGGGTATTCTGGTCTAGAAATTTGATCAAATCGATTTTTTTTTTGCATATTTTCAAAGTCTAGACCTTTGAAAATAAACTTTTAAAAGGATTTTCGGATATACGAATTATTTTTGGAGTTACAGTTATTTTTGTGACACGCCAACTAGACCAAAAAACGCGATCAACAACGAATTAACAATCCGAGCTTCTCAAGCTTCTAAAGAAGTTCGAACTGCTCGTATGGCTGAAAGAGTTCCCGAAAATCTCGCTTTTGAAGTTGAAGAAAGAACACTGCATGAGACGGCGATCTCTGATTAAAAAAATCTAAGTATAACATACCATTAAACGACTCAGACTGCCCGAAACGAGACTCCAAACTTTAAACGCGTTTTTCTCGAAACTACTTTTTTCGATACGGTTGATCTCTAGTTGTAATTGACCGATTTACGTGAAATTTTGCACAAATCCTCTTAACACTATTAGATTTGGTCTGACGTAGGGATTTTTGAAACTTTTTTTTCGACTATTTATAAAAAATTCCCAAAGTTCAAAAAATGAGGCGAAAAACCGACTTTTTTTTTACGTTGACGCCAGTTTGTGAAAAAAAAAAGTTTTTTCAAATCACCTACGTCAGACTAATTCTACATTTTTCTTTTTACAGGATTCACCAAAAATGTATGTTTCAGACCACCGGGAAGGTTGGAATCATGCCGACCTTGAGACAAGTTTTTTTTTAGCCTTCACTTCGCCGGCCTGTATCTGCATCAATTTGTTTTTTATTTTTTAAATACATTTTTATACTTTGAAACTGTTAGTAGAAAACTGATGTTTCTGATTTTTTTTATGGCGTCACTAAAATAACTTCAAAATCGAGCCTCTAGACCACAGTACTGTCTTAATGTCTGAAGGCTATGCCACCGGTTAGTCCTTTATGATTTAGTTATGATTATCAGCTTCCAGTAGGGTTAGCAGAGGGGCTTCAAAGGGTTTTATTCTGGGCCATCTCCTGCTCCTCTTCTGCGTGAAAGACTGGCTTATACTGTTGTTCCGGGGCATACTTTTCTTCAAAGATTTTTTATTGTTTTCGTTGATAATGTTAATTGAAAATTGCCATGTTCTCCGTACACTAGATTTTTCTGTTTAGTAAACAAGCCAATCCACAAAACAAACAAAATTTTATGCAATGAAACGAGCTCTCTAATCTATTGCCTACTCCTACCAACAAATAACACCTTGAAGTCACTTCTTTCAGTAAATCCAGACTCGATTTTTATATTTGTGGCATATTTGTGCTTGTAAATCATCCGAGCTCATATTTGGGTCCACTTAATCCTTTCCAAATGTAAAAACTTTTTTTGACTTTCATAAATACCGTGTCAGGTCAATACTCGAACATGCATTCATTGTCCTGTATTCGCAATATCCAGTGCCTTTGCCTTTTTCAAAATTCATCAACTATATGATTCACCGAGACTTAGATTAATGGGTACAACCGAAATTTTCAGCTTAACTCCTTTTCCTTCTTAAATACCATCCCTCGAAAATGAAAGAACAAATTGATTTTTTTTTGTATGCAGACTATGAACAGTAATAATCATTATTTATCGAGCATTCAATAATCTCGACACTATACGGGCCTAGAATAACTATTATTATTCGATTATAAACTGATTTTCTCGTTTACCGCCAATTTCTATGTTCTTTTGTCCATAATTTTTCCCCAAGAATTCTGATTTCAAATCCATTTCACTGAAACCATTAATCTTTTCATGGCAATTTAATAACCAATCGCATTTACCATTCTGAAAGGATCTCCAATCCACTTACACATTTCGCAGTAAACGCCATCGACATTGGTCAAATGCGATTTTTCCCAAATATGTCGAACAATACCTAAGTATCATGCAGAAAATCCGCTTAGCTATTCATTGTGAAATTGATCAGAAAATAAATAGGGACGTAAAAGACGTATAAAAATATAATAGTAGCCAAGCATACATGTGCGAATATGTACATACATGTGTATATAAAGATCCTCATAAGCAAAAAAACATTAAATAATATTATTCACTCTAGCCGGCGAATTATACCATCTCAATAAGAGGAAAATCTGGAAGAATCCAGCAAATGCGGATACGTTCATATACTTATGTATATTTTCTCTAACGTGTGTTGGCGTGTTTATTCATTCACATGACATGTGCCAAATTATTCCAAAGTATTTTGGACACTTCCCCATAAATTGGAATAAATTCGGGAGAATGACAATAAAATTATTATGATTAGGCATATAGCTATGCATTCCAACAACGAACATGCAAAAAAAAACTACCTAAACGAAAATTTTTAGTTCGAGCCTCCTTTGGGCCTATAAACAACCGCATACATAAATTACCGTGAAGGTTCACTTCGTAGCGTTAATATGTAGATGTCAGCTCCCCCAAGTACAATACCAATTCCATTAGTACTAATACACTTTTTATTGTGTGAATATTCATCGCAATATCGGATTATCGTTTATCTTATCTAAATGTAATAAGTCGATTATGCGGAATCCTCCGAATGCCTCAGATAAGATCTGAATATGTATGATTTCGATACGAAAAAGGTTTGAAAGGTTCTATACTAGAAAGGCCTTGCAAGTGGTTTATGTCTATTTCAGGGAATCGGACTGTAGTGGACAGATAGTCAATGGGTACCATGCTTCCCACGTCTTTGACTTTTTTTCTCGTGTTTCTTTTGGATTCAGATTCGATTTGGAATTTGTGGTTTACAGCACAAATGCTTTTCGTTTTCGGTAGAAAATACTAATGGCATTTAACAAAGAGATATTTAACTTCATACAAACAACG
The DNA here is from genome assembly GCA_947369275.1 of Nemotelus nigrinus. Classification (NCBI taxonomy): domain Eukaryota; kingdom Metazoa; phylum Arthropoda; class Insecta; order Diptera; family Stratiomyidae; genus Nemotelus; species Nemotelus nigrinus. Next base: position 118,342,859 of record OX376374.1, read on the forward strand.
GGTTGGGCCACATCTGCGAAATAGCTTGAAAGTAAAAAAAGGTCGTAGGACGAAAGCCGTGATGAGAGAAAAGTCAGATATAATTGAATTTATCTTCGTAAAGAATGTGTGACCCGTTGATTTTATTGCCAGTGAAAGTCCTTGAATTTGGTCTAGTTTCTGAGATGGTGTTATGTTTAAGTGAAGAGTAAACACAGTAGCTGATGTCCTTTTCGATATCACCTTAGGGTATAAGTCACATGTTCAAATGTCTACATATTAAAAGGTGAAACCTGAAGACAGTGAAGCGATAAAAAAATCGTTCGAAGGGATACGAAACTCACTATAACAAATTGCCTAAAATTCCATTTACACGTATAAAGGTACAGTCAAGTCGAAGGGACGAGGGTTTCGGGTCTTGAAATCGGTTTGGATCGTTCTCGTCGCTACTATCGCCTTTCTGCTTTGGTTGTTGTTTCGACATGGAAATATGTGAGCGATTGTAGCGCGCTGCCTGACTTGACACTCTCATCGCTTCAACTTGACCGTAACCTAGCTCCTGTTATTTTTGAAAGTATTTTTACACATATTCAAGTCGTGTATGTACATATATTACGATTGTGATAAAAACAAAACATATTATTTTTATTCAATCCGTTCAACTTCAAATCAAAAACTCGGCATCAACTGGTCAACTCCCAACGGGAATCGCGGTAATGTATTCTGGCGGAATGCATCAATCAAACAATGCCAATAAGGCAAATTTCCTAGTTCGAAAGCTATTTTCCAGCAATTATAAGATATACTCGTATACATGACTTGGAGCATGGGGAATGCTGTAAGGGAGAAAGCTCATATGTTTATAAGTCGCCGACCACAAATGAAAATGTTTCCAAAAATGGCCAATGAACATCACTCGCAGAAATAAGGGGAAAACAACTTGCGAGCATACATCGGCTCAGTGATGCCAGATCTAGATTTAAGTCTGGATTTGCCAGACTTTCACAACGTTTTCCAGACACCCAGATATTATTCAAAATTTCCAGATTTTTTCAAACTTGTTCTGAAACTTTGATATTTTAAATGTTTAAGTAAAATTTTCAAAATTTCACATAGCGCAAATCAAAATGTCAAACAAAAAGGTACAGAGTTTGAAAAGCTCAGCCTCCGGCTAGCTCTTTGTCAAATTCTACAATTAAATAAGCTCTTTCAAAGTGAACCCCCAAATATATTTTGGCTTAGCTTGGAAATAACAAGATTAACGAAAATAATATTCAATAATTATATTCAAAGGCATTACTTAGAGAAAACCAAAAGAAAGGATGATAAATTTCTAAATGAAATGTAAATTTTACCATAGGATGACCTTTACTTAGGAGCTTGCAGTGAATGCCTAGTTAAATAGACTGAAAGGATTATATTTTAGTATTCGAAACGCACTGTTAAAATTATATTGACCAAATATATCAGTATCAAAATTATAAAAACCAAATATATCAGTTTCATGGATCCTGAAAATGTTGTTTTGAAAAGACAACCTTCAATTATCGCACTTTGTCAATGTTTTCCAAACTTAAGAGAAATATCAGAATTGCAGAATATAAATTCACAGTGACGGAATCTAAGAAATATTGAATTCACCGGTTTTGAAACCGGCAATGCTAAGTTATTTTGGAAACAAGTGAATCCAATCGAAACATGAGAACACAAGTCAGTTTTTCCAATTTTGAGGAATTTTATTTTTCACCTATTATTCGCACTCAATTATTTCGGGACTGTAAAAGAACTTTCTTCAAATTAACATCAATAAACGAAAAAACGAGCGGTCGATTACAAACATATACTCCAATGCGAGAATACGATGTCGTACTTTCCAAAAAGCTCTTATACATAGAGTTATAAAGCCAAAAGTATAAGTTTCCCCTTGTATAAATCTTCCCAGCCTAGGACATGCAATGTTAAAAAGAAAACAACATGCAATGGTCCGGTCATACTTCCACGCATTACGCGAAATGCTTACCGAATATATCCGTAAGTATTGTATTATTTTTCCCGTTGGGTTGTTTTGATATTTCACATCAAGCGATTTCGTTGCCACAGAAAATTTTATTCGCCGTACATAAGGTAAAAATTAATTAATCAAAAAATAATTGATGATACCTAAATCTAGACTTGATCAATTTGTATAAAACCATGCATGTTGATCATTCATTCTTGGCGAAGGTCACATGTCAGGTTCGTGTTTCTTACTGCGAAAAATCACAGCGCCCATAATTTATATACTTCTGGCGCAAGGTGGATAGTTAGTAGCAAATTATAGCGCCTGAGACCATAATACATTGGAAAAATGTTGTATGCATATGAGCTATATTGTATTAAGGGGTTACCCCCACTTGTAACTTTGATATTTTTCTTTTATTTTTTGTTGCATTTTTTTTAAGTATAACTATCTTAGAATACGTCCTTCAAATTTCATGTCGATCCGAAAAAAAATGGCCGAGATATGAGCGTTGAAAGAGAAGAAACCGTTACTTATACAACCGGCTAATCTGCCGTCTGTTGCCCTCGACCCTCTCTCCGGTTTCTATCTATTGTTGCGGCCGAGAGAACTCGGGAAAGTAGAATGCTGAGAAGGTAACAGCAAATTGCATTTTTGGAAGCGGCATCGTCGGCGGAAGAGCTATTATATGGAAAATAAAAACAAAAATTGTTTCCTCCGTGTAAACTGAAATTGAAACTTAAAACACTTAAAAAAAAAGTCCCCATCGATCCAAGTGCTGCGTCGCTTTTTATACGGGGTTAAAGGTCACCAAAAGTGACCTTTCTTAAATATCTCAGTATCGGTTACGTCTTTAGAAAAATAATGTGTGATCAATTTGTAGCTTAAAAAAATTCCAACAAAAAAGATTTGATAGCTTTTCCTGTAACCATAACCGTTTTTGAGATATATTGATCTAAACATTTGCTGCTAACAGCATCCTCAGTTGGCAGCTTAAAAAGTAGCGATGTATGAAGAGCTTTTCAATGAGTTGCAAAAGCAGCAAAAAAATATTGATTTGGTTGAAACTTTGCTGCGGCTGGGTCTGCAGCTTTTTGTTTTGTTATTACCATAGGTTATTACCGATTCAATTAGTGCCTTGAAAAGTGACAGTATTGTGTGTACGCTAGTGATAGCAATTTTAGTATTTTTTACGGTATGTATTTCAAAATTTGTAAATGGTAGAATATTAATTTTGTTTAACCAAATAGGATATGGCTAAATACAATTAGAAGAAAGACACAGTATATTTGATTGAAGGAAGAGCATTTTTAATTAAGAAAAGTTATGGACGATACGGTTTATTCTAATTATAAGTCTATAAATCTAACTTAAATATTAAAAACTGATAAATAAAATTTACGTAAATCATTCTATTCTAATGTTTCAAAACAAATTTGTTTAAATAATTGAAGGAAGAGAATCGTTCACTTGGGCTTATTGATTTTCTCATCCAAGTGTCTTTTTTTTGTTAAAGGGGTCACTAGTTGTAGAAGTTCATCAAAATCACTACCCGATATTCTCAAAAAGTTTTTATAAAATGCTTCGTCATCTAAACGCAATTCATTTAACAAACAATGCACAGCTCCATAGTGTTCTTTATTTGCGATGCACGTCCTCACCCAGCAGCTTCTGTTTTCGCTTTTCTTTTTTCGTTTATTTAAAACTATAACTAAACAAGCCGCAGCCCACACTTCTGGATCATCGAAATACATACACTCAGAAAAAATGTCACTTTAAATCACTTTTTTAGAATCACTTTAAATCGAAAGTTGCAATCACTTTGAAATAAAAAGTGAATCTTATATGAATTCCACTTTATTATAAAAATTTTCTTTTCAAATCAAAATTTTTCATCATTGAATTAAAAAGAAAACGTATATGGCGCCAAATCATATTTGAACATTTTTGATTCAAAAATTTTCAAATATGGGTTGGCTTCATATACGTTTCTTTTTAATTCAATGATGAAAAATTTTGATTTGAAAAGAAAATTATTATAATAAAGTGGAATTCACATAAGATTGGCTTTTTATTTCAAAGTGATTTCAACTTTTGATTCTATTAAATGACATTTTTCTGAGTGTACTAACACAACTGGTTGAAACTTCATAACAAATTAAATAGTAAAATACTGCAACAGAGGTTGCGCGCAGCAAAAACTGCGAGTTATGTGTGAACACCTTGGCAGGTTTCTTCGCAAGAAGTTGCAGCTACCCGGTTGCGCGCAGTAAAAGTAGCGGGTTGCACCCACTATGTGTGAACAGAGTTAGCAGTTTTTGCTTCTGCAACCTAAAAACTGCGCAGTAAAAGTAGCGATGTCTGACCCAAGCTTAATGGTAACAATTAAAATGCCAAAAATACAACATAAAGACGCATAACTTTTATAAACTTGTAACTTGATAGTTTGGTCATTTTACACATAGTTGCAAGAAATATTTGAAAGAGTTTGTTCTTACCTATGGAGGCATTTCCAAAGACTATATGAATTTTGATTAAATGTGAGAACAAAACTCAGTAGGTACAACTAAATTAGACATTCAACAATCTTCTACTACATTTGATTTGGTTCGATTACAAGTATATTATAGTGTACAAAGGAGTGTTTTTCTCTAATACAATACCGATCCGATCGGAAGACTTCTAAGTAGCTTTATTGCTGCATGATTTGCTTCGAAAAGATTCCTTCATGTGATTACATCACATACCTTCCATAAAATGCTTCCTTTAGTCTTGAAGCACATTATTCGACAGTCAATACTTGTCTCCATCTCGATTCGCAAGTTTAGTCTTTTCCTTTCCATTTGCAATTGAAACCCTCATAAAAGCTGTTTGGAATAGTAAAAGTGACACAATTGCTAAATCCATTCTTCCTTAACGAACAAACAATTTCTCACAGTATATATGTGAAAGTATCCTTCTTTGTTGTTACATCTACAGACATTTCATTGACTTCATTGTCTTTTGGCTGCCTCATGTTCTACTTCATTGCCTTTTCTTTATTTTCAGAAGTGAATAAGGAGTGCGACATCGAATCACTTGTGATATATTGTAACGAGCAAAAATAGTGTCCTACTCATCAAAAACAGAAATGACTCTTTGAAGACCCGATTCACTTATCAGAAGGCAGTCACGAAAAACTTCATCAGGATGTATGGCATGTTACTGGAAAGCGTACAGCACTTCATACAGGTGAGACATAAAATTATGTCTGTATTCTTATATCTAGATATTGCACCTACACGTGGGAATAATGACTATTCGTCATTGAAGGCGGCAGGCAATTTTTTAATAGGTCATCTCGTGTCACTCGATCGAAATTATGGACAGTTCATGATGGCTTTATAGCGTCTCCACTAGTTAGCTACTCTAGCAAAAAAAAAAAAAAAACGATTCAATTAAGACGACAATTATCAAGGGAATTAATCGCACAGCACGCAAACAATGATATTATTCGACGCTGTGCAGTAATTGATCCAATTGCAATCCAAAACAGGGATAATTTCGGAGAGAACACGCAATCTTTTTCTGTCTTAATTCAATTTCTAACGCAAATATATATCCAGGGCAAGTAAACTAGATATGAAATAGAAATTACGTTTTAAACGCGATAAATATTTCGCTACCTTATTTCGAAATTTATTTTATTTCCAATTCCTTTTGTGGTAGATTAGCATTCTTTTTTTTAGTGGAGTCAACTTTTTGAACGTTAATTGGGTCACATTTTGATTATATGTTCAGATAAAGTAGACCAAGTAGTTTTATTCATTTGCTCTAATTTCTTAGAATAACGATGTAAAATAAATTTAGCTGAGAAAACATAATTATTACAAGTTTTCGATCAGAAAATGGAAATTGGTTGGAAATACTGAAAAATTATTTTCTTGAAAGGAATACATACTTTAAAAGAAAAATGCAGAATGAAAACTTCGTAATATGACTAAGATAAAACAAAATATTCATATGAGCTAGCTTATAGACTAGGTTTGGAAAACTAATTTTATTCACCGGTGAACGGTTAACCGATCGGCTTTTCGCCGGTGAAAGCCTTGAGGTGGAAAATTTTAACCGGATAACCGGTTAATCGCCGATTTTTTGCGAAAAAATTCTGGAAAATTTTCAAAACCTTTATACTTGTATATTCAGATTTGCAATGAGTTTTGAATATTTCGGATAAAATTAAAAAAAAAAAAATTATTTTACTACCACATATACTCACTAAATCAGCTTAAAAAACATATAACTAGGCCACGATTCGAGGGAGGTACATTTTTCACGACTTGAGAAAGTAGTCACCGACAAATCCATCGTCCCAGAAGAGCAGTTCGGGTTCAAAGTCCACCACTCCACCGAGCTACAGCTAGCCAGAGTGACACAGCACATTATAATTGGGTTCAATCAAAAGAAATCAACAGGTCTTGTCATGTTTGACGTTGCCAAGGCGTTCCGATAAGGTCTGGCACGCGGGTCTAATCGTTAAAATGTACGATTTTAAGATCTCAAAACCCCTTATACAGTTGATTGGATCATTCCTTGAGGGCAGAACCTTTTCCGTTCGAATAAAAGACCGTCTTCTCTAGCACACGACCAATAGAAGGCGAAATTCCACAAGGCTCTCCACTCTCACCACTGTTGTATACCTTATGCACTACAGACATCCCGATAATGCCCACAACGAAAATCTCACTTTTTACAGATGACACCTGCATCTACTACACATCTCGACAGGCTGAATTTATAACCAGCAATCTCCAACATTACATAGACACGCTGATGGATTACTTCCAGAAGTGGAAGATTCGTATCAACGCGGAAAAAACACAAGCAATCTTTGTGGCAAGACGACGAAGACAAAACCCAAGCCAACTTACAGTAGACAATGAACCCATAGAATGGAAAACGACAGCCAAATACCTAGGACTCACTTTTGACACAAGACTTTCGTGGAATACGCACATACAAAACAAACGCATAATGGCCAGCGGAATAGTCAACCAGCTGTATCCATTACTTATATCAAATATACTTAATATTAAGAACAGAGTCCTTATCTATAAGCAGATCATCAGACCAACCATCACATATGGAAGCACCATCTTTTACCAAACACTCAGGACAAACAAGAAACAGTTACAAACTTGCCAAAACCTGGCCCTGAGGAAGCTAAAAAGGGCACGCTGGTACGTCAGAAACACTGACATATACAAAGACTTACGAATAGAAACAATAGACAAGTTCATACGAGACAAGGCACTAAAATTATTCGACACAATCGACAGACATTCCAACAGCACCCTTGCTATCTTAAGATTCCAAGAACAAAGAGAAAACGATATCTACTTAAACCTACAAGCACTAGGATCCTAAAGTAGTAGATCTACGAGGGAGCGACCAACAGACTAGAATAAAATAGAGAGGAAAAAGTGAGCGCATGAACGCTCACTGAGAGGAAGGGAGTCAAAGTGCAACTGACACTAGCTCCAAAAATATAACAGTTCTCATGAGGTACATTAATTTGAATACGAACAGTCGAAGAAAGAACACCAAAATGGAGAAAAACGAAATTAGAGCTGTCATTAACTACCTCTGTTTGAAAAATGTTTTCTCTCAGAGACATACACGGCGACATGGTGGAAACATTAGGGGACTCTGCTCCTCCATATTCCACCGTTACACGCTGAGCCAAAGGGTTTAAGCTGGGAAGAACATCCAATGAAGGCGAACACCGCGAAGACAATGTGAAAGAAATCAAAGATGTCATGCTGGTAGATCGAAGAGTGACCATCAGGCAAGTAGCTGAGATCACAGGAATCTCGAATGGCAGTGTTCAAAGAATCGTTGCCCACGAATCACATATGAAGAAGGTCTCTGCGCGTTGGGGGTAGTAACCGATTGGCAAAGAACAAACGAGTCGACATTTCGATAGTGAATCTCGAAAAGTTCCAGGCAGATCAGGAGACTTATTTGTCATGTTTCGTGATCATGGATGAGATTTGCAACTACCATTTTGATCCAAAAACCAAACAGCGATCGATGACGCGGAAGCAACCCTCTTCACCAATGCCGAAGGAATTCAAAGTGTCGAGCTCGGCGGGGAAGGTTATGCATGCATTTTTTGGGACGCTGAAGGAATTATCATAGTGGAATGTTCTGTTTCATCAAGATCATCAAGTTTCATCGGTTATCAATTTAAAAAACAGGATTCGAATTTTTACATCTTTCGTGGGGAATATTTTTTTACATCATCCAGTGACTTTTACATCTTTCCTCGGCTCAAGGAACACCTCCAGGGTAAGAAATTTGAAGATGATAGCGAAGTGATGGCCGCTGTTGAGGCATTTTGGGAGAGTCTATGTCAGATAAAGAATTTTTTTCTAAGGGTATCCTGGGTTTGGAAAAAAGATGGACTAAATGTATTAACTTGTTAGGAGACTACGTTGAAAAACAAATATATCTTTTAAGTTGAATCATCTTGGTTTATATTGATTATCATTACTTATTGATCGACCCTCGTAGAGCTAGAATAAAATAAAATATAAGTGACTCAGTCAAAATCAGTCTCTTGGAAAAAAAATCAATGCAAACTGAACTTAAAATAACGCTATTTACGATAAATACATTATAATATGTAAAAAAATTGATTATAGAACCGGACACAATACAAATTTATCTCAAGACTCAAACCAATCTTCCTGGTTAACGGAACGCAGGAAGACTAGCATGTTCAGGTTCTTAGGAGATACTCTACTCGTCTTTGTGCACTTCACACTACCTGAGTCACTGCCAAGAGTCATTTGGCAGCAGTTGAATTGGCCATAAGGAGCAAATAGAGCCTGGCTAATTCGTAGTCTTGTTCATATTCAATTTTCAGAGAGTCCCTCATCTCCATAGGATCTGGGTTTGTGCGCCTGTCCACAACGGCGCTGCTGAGGTACGCCTTTAGCTGCGATGGTATGGTGTCTGCAGCCTTCTGGTCGATTATCTCCGCAGAGCTTGGGCGTAGTAGACTATTTACTGCAGACCAGATCCCCGAAGAATAGTCTTCAGTTGCAACGTTCAGTGCCACAGCATGGCTGGATTCAAGCATAATTTCCGGTATACGGCTACCTGAAAATCAACGTAAAGTTACAATCGTGTATCGATGTCTTAACACTGCACACACCCATCTTGTCCACCCTCGTTTTGATCAGAAGCGATGGGTCTGATACGAGGGAAGTAGCTTTACCATCATGCGCACCAAATGCACCTGTCCATCTCGTTCGTCTTGTCCGCCTTCAACCGGACTGCTGGACGGGACGGATGTGCATGTGGCAGTACCTTGAATGGGAAGTCCCTTGCAAATTATTTCCAACTACGAAGACTACAAATTGAACGGCGAAATAAACACCAAAGTAGCTAATTATAGAAGAAGCAGCGCGTGGATTCTAAAAGATTAACTTTTCATAGCTAGGGTCTAGAAATGTTGCTGCTACATATAGGCAAAGTAACTTGATTTCAGAAAATTTTGAGTTGACTTCCGCTAAAAGTTGCTGCTTGGTATTGAATGACAAGGGCTCTGTTGGCAAGTACGCCTTGACCACCTGGAAGTTTATATGAATTATTTAGTAGGTGTTCAAAGGTATCAAAAATATATACAGGATAGCCCACGAGATCCGGTGTTGTTTTACAGGTAGGCAAAACTTCGTGCATCTATCAGCGACAAGAGAGAGGCGAGGAGTGGAGCTTGGTGGAGCCTTCCAAGTCTCACGTCTTGTCGGCAGATGCACAAGCCTGCCTGCCAAAAATCCCGGGGTCCGTAGGCCACCCTGTGAATCATAAGTGCCACGCTATTCTCACTGTTCTGATTCCGTTCACAATAGGAATAACGTTACTAAGAGTGGCATTCTTTTGCTTTGGAGAGCATATTGATTGCCTCCTCTAAAGGCTTCAGGAGGTCCCTGATCTCGATTAGAATATTGACCTTTTCCCTACTAATAATTGGCGGTGGTATCTTGAGAAGTACGGCAGTAATGTGCTCTTCGGACTCAAGATAGCGTCGCATCATGTAGTAGCTCGAGTTCCAGCGCGTCCTTACCTCTTGAACGAGCTTCAGGCACTTTACTTTTGATTTTCCAGCCTTGATTTGCTGCTGCTTAATCTCATTTGAGGCACCTTCACATACTATGTATATAGTTAGTGTTAAATAAAACTAAATAAAAATAGTGACATATATGAATTAAAATAAGCCACCATATATAATACATAAACCATAAAATAATCAAAACAAGCTATTATACCAACAGACAGCATGATCCGCTAACATAGAGGTCTCGTTTTACACTAAATCAATTTCTAATCAATTCAGTATTAATATTCATTTCAAGTGTGAGCACAAATCGAAAAATTGCAATATCGCCTTATCAAAGAGAAAAAGTCATCTTCTTTTTGATACTTTCAATTTTATTAAACATAGAATTTCTACTTTTGCATTTTTCTAAAGGAATTCATTCTATACAAATGTCTTTTTTTCATTGGTACTATAACATTTCTTAGAGCATGGAATACGAATAATCAGAATTTATAAGCAGCAAGCACACAGTAAATAACAAGTCCCGAAAGAAATCAGGATTCGAGATAAAAAATTCACCGTCCTGGCTAGTTGGCTTTGTCCCTCAGCAAATACGATGAAGTCGAATAACGAGAGCTAGATACAGTTTGCATTGCTTTGCTGTTGTATACATATATAATCAGATATTCCGGTCTGATTAATAAAGCGGATAAAAGTCCACATAAATCTGCATTACGTATATTTCATTGTTACGGAAATAACAAATGCGGCCAGGATAATGAATAGGACATTTCCGCGATCCAGCAAATAAATAAGATTTACCTTATTTTTTCCGAGCCGGCGAAAAGTTATGAAGAGTGCTTGCTATGTAGTAAGCGAATCAGGATGAAGATTCGGGACACAGTGAAGGTATAATCAATCTCACCATTCAAGCACGAGGCCTAGGAAATGAAGTGAATAAATTTTACCGGAAAACAGCCAATCATGTGGACTTCAAGCATGTAACATGTGGCATCAAATCAAGATTTTGGGATCAAACAATGAATCAGGGGGAATTAAATTAAACTTAGAATGGACACAAGGATATTGAAAATGCCGAAATTATTGAAGGGTAATGCTTATATAGATGTGTTTACAATTTTATTGATTTCCTTTATTCATCAAAAGTTTCATGGTACCTTGAAGCAAATTTAATAATTAAAGTGCAAACGAATGCGACTTTAGCTTACAGTAAATGAAACTGGGTTAGGCATCGACTGCCCTATTACAAGCGACAGTTAGAAGATCTTAGCACCGAAATCAAATATGAAATTAATAACTTTCGAAACAAAAAGTAGAATCATCTTCTATCTTCCTTTTCTAAGGCTTCTAAACCATTCTGGAAAGTAACTAAAATCATTAAAAAAAGAGAAATACCTCAATTCCAATCATGACGCATCAAAACGTCATGTGTAGAACCCCTGAAGAAAAAGCAAATGCTCTTGCTGATATCTTTTATGATAACCACATCCTATCTCAATGCTTTTCTGACCCAGAAACAGAAGGAATTGTTAAATCCTCCGCTGAGAAAATCAACCTGTTTCTATCTTCTACCTCAGCAGCTTGATCGCATCCCTTAAAAGCAAAAAATCCCCTGGTCTCGACAACATTCACAACTTACTTATGAAAAATATGCCGAAAAAATCCCTAGAAGTTTTATGTCACACCTATAACGTTTGTCTAAAATACTCTTATTTCCCTAAGGCTTGCAAAACGGCTAAACTAATACCCATCCTTAAACCAGGTAAACTAAGTGATAGGCCAGAAAGCTACCGACCAATAAGCCTTCTTAGTGTCCTAGATAAATTACTTGAAAAAATTATTAAAACCAAACTGAATGCATTCAAAAATTCAAATAATATTATTCCTAATGAACAATTTGGTTTCAGGGAGCAGCATTCTACGACGCATCAGATATAAATAAATAATAAACTTTCCACTGCTCTAGTTCTGCTTGATATAGAAAAAGCTTTCGATACTGTTTGGCATGACGGTTTAACTCACAAACTTATCAAGTTGAATATCCCTTTCCCACTCGTTAAAGTTATTCAGAGTTTCTTACATGGTAGATCTTACACTGTTTAACTGGGTAAATCTATGTCATCTCCACGTAGTATACCTGCTGGCGTACCACAAGGATCTGTTCTTGGTCCCGTTTTATTCAATATTTATTTATTCGATTTCCCGTTTCTAGCCAGAAGTTGTCAGCTAGCAATGTTTGCAGACGACAATGCGTTGTTTGCCTCAGGCGAGACTCCGAATGCAATCATTCCAGGCGTGCAAACATCACTGAATGCTATCTCAAAATATGTTTATAAATGGAAAATCAAAGTCAATACTGGAAAGTCGCAGGCAGTTTACTTTAATTGGAGAAGAGCTTCCAAATACTTACCTGAAGCCAAACTGTCGCTATCCAATATTGACATTGAATGGTGCACGTGTGGCAAGTATCTCGGAGTGTTTTTTTATGAGAAGTTTATTTTCAATTTGCACATTTCAAATGTAGTTGACAAAATCAATTTACTTATTCGCATTTTGTACCCTTTCATTAAAGGGTTACATAGGTCTTGAAGGAAAAAACAGCAACTTTTTTAAAAAATTATATTTTAAAAACCAAAAATTCACTTTATTTGAAATTTACACATAGAAAAGTTAAGCATTTCAAGAAGTCGTAAAAAAATTTTTAGCTCAAAAAATTGTCGATTTTCCTGCAGTTTTCCTCGTCCAGCCTTTTTTTTTTGCGGTAGGCAGAATATTTCGGTGCATGTTCATCTGATATCAAAAATTTTCTTATAGTTTATACCCTTGGCTCGTGATTGAACGAAGGGATTTTCAACCGATCGACTCGTTCTTGTTTTATACGAAAAAAAATGTTTTAAAAACGACGAGAATCAACAAAATGCTAAAAAAAAAATATCAGACGAAAATACATTCAAACTTATTTCAAAATTATAAATTTCTTTTTTTTTTTTTAATTGCTTCGTTCAATCACGAGCCAAGGGTATAAACTATAAGAAAAGTTTTGAATTTTTGATTTCAGATGAACCTGCACCGAAATATTCTGCCTACCGCAAAAAAAAAGACTAGGCGAGGAAAACTGCAGGAAAATTGTCAATTTTCAATATTTTTAGCTGATTTTTTTTACGACTTCTTGAAATGCTAAACTTTTCTCTATGTTAGTTTCAAATAAAATAGATTTTTGGTTTTTAAAATACAATTTTTTGAAAAAGTTGTTTTTTTTTCCTTCATGTAACCCCTTAACAAACGGTCTGAGCTAAGCTATGGCAACTAAATGCTTATTTTCAAATCCATCTTTCAGCCTGTAATTCACTATGCTGCTCCTGTATGGGGTGATTGTGCTAAATGTCACATCGCGAAATTGTAAAGGGCACAAAACAAAACTCTAAAACTTATCCTGAAAGTTCCATGGCATTTTTCAAGTCGCGCACTAAATATTGTAATATATCTCAGATTGAAACTGTTTCCATATCAGTGATAAAACTCAAAGAAAAATTTATATCCAAATGCCGAAATAACGGCAGCCCCTTAATTACCAGCTTAGTTTGATTGGTGACTGTTAAGATTTCGCTTTAGTCTTCCTAGTTATAAGTCTTATGTATACATGGATGTTTTTATTTTAAACTTTTTCCTCTAATACCACATTTACTAATCTGAAGCCGTTGTCATTATATAACTATAACTGTATCATAGTAGTAGAGAGATATTTAAGCTCTAAACTCTAAAAGTACTGAAGTTGTATGCAATATTATTCTTGTAATTCCATGTTTGAAATTATAAATAAAAAGAATCTTGAATCTTGATGTTTCAATTTAACAGGCACTATATTTAAAAAAAAAATATTTTAATAGAAAAAATCGATTTTTCTTTTCGAAGCTAGATATATTTATTTTTGTGTCAAATATCGATATTTCGAGGGTAATCTGCCCTCTTCTTTAGTGTCTATCGGTCTAATCTTAATCTAACTTAGGTGTTATTCATAGAGCTTACTTTTAAAGTATTGACTTATACTAATTACCAACTAATTGTTTATGAATTACTTTGCTTAAATACATTTAACTATCTATATTAATTAAATTTTCCTCCTCACTATCAAATGAATGTTCAAATCAACCTGAACAATTGATGATGCACAGTTTCCTTGGTCTGTGTTTAGTCTTCTATTCATTGGGGTTTTCCATATGTTCAGGCTTTCGTACGCATCCAGTTTTCGTACCTGCTATGCCTCTTTAATCACCTCCACGTTGTCCCATGTTATGTTGTGATCCTCCTCCAACATATGCTTCGCTACTGCTGATCGTACTAATAGGTCTGTTCCCGTACTTCAGCAAACAGCAGCAGTAACAGAATTTGGCAGCTGGCTTCTTTTTGCTGCAAAATTTGCCTTGCAGCAAAAGTTCGAAAACGACTTGCTGCGAATCTATTTTAATATATTATAATAGATTCAAGTACGGGAACATACCTAATATTGTATTTTTTTTCCTCGCTGAAGCTGCTTCCCGTTTATGCTCGGTTAGTCTAACACCAACTAACCGTTTCGTTTGTCCAATGTATATTTTGTCGCATTCTGGGCAGGTAATCATATTAACTCCACATTTTTCCTTTTTATCCTTTTTGTCTTTCACGTGACATAATCTAGTACCTAACTTTTTAACCCTACTGGTTGGAACAGCTTTTGTATCAAAGCGTTCAAGAAGTTCCCGAATTTTTTTGAATATTGACGAAAAAATAATTGGGACTCTTATGGTTGTTTTTCGTTTTTCCTGCGCAAAGAGCGTTGTTTAAAGATCACGCTGTATTCTATACTTTTTCTTTTTGACAAGATTTCCAATTATCCTCTCGTCAAATCCATTTTTTCTTGCCGTATCATTAATACATTTAACTTCTGAGTTAAAACTTTCCTGATCCATGGGCATTGTTAATAGCCGGTGAATCATCGAATTAAAGGGCGTCATTTTTTGGGAATGTCAATGATCATAAGTGGAAGGTGTTGTTCTCTGGGTGTGTCTGGGCTTCCGGTAGATATTAAACCTAAGAAGACCTTCTTTCCTTATGACCATTAAATCCAAGAAGGGTAGTTTCTCATTCTTTTCGATTTCCATTGAAAATTGGATGTCCTTATATGATTGGTTCAACTTCTTCAAAGTTTCTCCCAAGCATCTTTTTAACGATAGCTACAATGTCGCCTACATATCTCAACCAAATCCGAGGAAGCGAACCTTCTTCATAAAGTTTCTTCTCCAGTCTGTCTATATATATCTCACTCATAAGTGGGGATAAAGGATTTCCCATTGCAACACCTTTCATCGCTTTAAAGTATTTTCCCCTGAAAGTAAAATAACTTTCATTCATGCAAAGCGATGCAAGTTTCAAAAAGTCTTTAGCCCTCCTCCTCTCCTCCGGTGAATTATTCCTCTCTAATAGCCAATCCTCAAAGAACGTGAGTGCTAAAATAACGAATGTTTGCGCTGAATTTCACCGTATTATTTTTTAAGGAAAAATTTGCAGCTGTAGCAAAAATAAATCTGCTGAAAACTTACGGCAATCATGCTCTGTTGGAAACGACATGCATATATTGGATTATACCTTATGAATATAACGATTTTGATGTGCAAGGTAAAGAGGCTCTGACGCACCGAAATAAATTGGAGTCAAAAAATTAGAAGCATCTTTCGGAGAAAACCCAGGTCAGATGCAAAATTAGCTTGCAGAATCATTAGGAGTTGATCACAAAGCAGCTGTCAAATGTTTAGAAGCATTGAGAATGATTTGAGATTGGCTGCCATACGGATGCTCTTTGAAACGAATTAAACTTCGTAGAATGCCATTAAAACATAAACAGTGTTCTTTACAAATCCTCAATTATCTTTCGGTCATAATTTACTGCTTTATCGAACAAGCGATTGATGGAAATCAACGTGTTTGAACTATGAAATATTACAAAAATGGCCTCAGTGACAAAAATTTAAAAAAAAAAGTGAAAAAAGAATCCGTTTGAATTGACGAAAACGTATCCCCATACGTTGTCGTCAATACAAATCTGATCCGATATGTTGTGTTAGAAAGGGGAGACTGTTCCACCATTCGAAGAAACCGTGAAAACAGTTTGAGAAATTCCGCTTGAACATTTTTTTAAGGAAGGGTAGCATACGATATCACATACAATAAATAATAGGCAGTTCACAGATTTCCAATATTCAAAAGACACGCTTTCGTTTTTAAATGCTCGTAGTATTATGCATTCGTTAAGATACCAAAAGAAATAAAAGCAAAGTTCTAATCAAAATAGAACACAGTTCAAGACATAAATCATCATTTTAGAACTACCTTACCTACAAATGAAAAGGTACCGTGTGCATGCTAACCAAACAAACTAACGATCTTCTAAATATCACTGCACCAACAAAGAAATATTGCTTTTTTTTCACAATTTTGATTAAGTTTAAATATACAAGTATACGGACGTAATTTTAATTTATGTTTTTATTGCTGCATCTTAGACCGGACAGTAGTAGTCGGCGATATGCATTTCTTCGAACAGTCTTCCAAGCTCTTGGCACAGACTGTGATAGAAAGCATATTGTGAATTTCATTAGAGTGCGCATGCTTGTATACTATTGATAGGTATATATATTTTTTTCGGCACAGTCGTTATGTGATTGTGCATATCGATGATGTTCATAGTTTGATAAAACAGTTCTAAAAGCTGCATTATTGAAAACAACACTTTGCTAAAATAAATACCTAAATTATTAATAAAATTATCATAGTAAACAAATGCACACAAATTTTGCAATAAAATTATAAAAAAATCAATTCCACTAGTTCGCAGTCGGTAGGATTTGAACCTACGCTCCCAGAGGGAATCTGATTTCTAGTCAGACGCCTTAACCGCTCGGCCACGACTGCATACTACTTTAATATATCAACGTTTTACTTGTACAGATTATCCATATAAAACATATTTGTGTGCCAATAGCTGCGTTTTGTTGTACTTATGCGGAACAGATTAACGTAGAGTTTAAAAAAAAAAAAAAAACAATGCCGAGCAGAAAATTTGCTTTTGCTTAGGTTGGTTGTTAAATTAGAATGACACACAGAAAAAACCTGAATGAAATCTTATCTAGGTTTTAATCGAAATCAGACAAGAAACATGCATATAAAATAATCTACAATGTAATGTGCTTTGAAATACTCAAAAACAGTCTGCACACTACAAAATTTGATGTAGAATAATTTACAATTGAGTTCTTTAGTTGCAAAATGAGACTCAAGCGATTTTTTACGAAACTGAGTTAAACACCATTTCTTATAGGAAATCTTCTCAGGAATCAATTTGTGCACTTTATTTTATCCCAAACCCAGTCTAAATGCCTTAAAAAGTGATTTAAAAAACAGCCTTATTTCCAAAACGCGACCTGAACAGAGATTTATTCTTTCAAAATGGCGTCTAATATTTTGAACGGTTTGGTTCCAAAAAGCGACTCAAACCTTAGCAATGTCGGAAACGGTTCTTGTTATTTTTTCCAAAAACCGACCTAATGTTCTAACTTTAAGAAAAGGCTAAACTTCTGTTCGTCACATATTTTTAAATGGTTATTTTATTATTAATCTTGTTTTAAATTAAGCGGGCTTTTTCTAGAATGATAAGAAATATTTCAAAGTTGGCCATACTGATTGCGACTTCACATGTTTCTTCTTAGAAATCGTGCGCCGACACATTAAATGTGTGCGTTGACTGAAGTTTTGTCATTATTTGCTTCTATGCTGATTGATTGATTGTTTATCTTTTTATCGTTGTGTGGTTATTACTTTTTAATTTGATTATGTTTGAAAGAGAAATTAGAAGGATTCGTATAAATTAATATTTAGAAGTAAAATGCTCACTTTGCAAAAATGAAAAAAATATAATTGTTTTTGTTTTGTTCCAAAACCCGACTCCAACATGAAGTTTCGTTCCAAAACCACACCTGAAGGCGATTTTGTTCCAAAACGCGACCTGATGAACTGTAAATGCGAATTAATTAACATTTAACATAATCCATAGTTTATGAAAATTTGTAATATTGTGTAGTTTTTTATTCTCAATTTATAAAAAAAAAATTTCTTTGATATATTGACCAGGAAAGAAAATATAGTTTTTTGCTGTTTCTGAAAAGTTTTCAAAAACCTTTCAGTCTCATTTTGCAACTAAAGAACTCAATTGCGGAGTGCTATGTCAATTTATACAATTCAAACTGCTGGTTTCACAATAGTCAACAGCAGAGGTACGAACTGTTTAGAATACTCTTACTGTTATAAAAAAAAAACGCACCTTATCTGAGGAACGTACTGCAAATCAAATCATACAATTTGAAATCGAAACAATAAATTGCATGATTTCATCGGAGGTGTGATACAAAATTTAAAATCTGACCACATTTCGTAAAGATTTTCGAATCAGTTGTTTTTCTGTAATTTACTAAATGCACCGCCAACAATTCGTTCCAATCCAATCATTTAACAGTGAGTTAGGGTAAGTGCACTAGAAGTCGGCCATGCGTCAGAAGTCGGCCACTTTGTCTATAGACTTTGAAAACAATAAAACAAACGTCTAAAAAAAAGGAAAAAAATACTCTAACGGATTGGTAGAAACATAATCTCGAAGTGGCGTAAAATCTAGCGCTGTGTGTTAAGTCCGATGAACGCAATTATTCATTTAGTTTGTGGAATCGTCAACTGCACTCAAAAACTTCATGTGAATGTCATATTTTCTTAAGAAGTGATATAAAATTATCCTTAAATATTTACTGTTTTTGTGTGTGATCGGTGTTGAAAATCAACTGGTGTGTAAGTTGTTCACGCTAGAATCTTAACTTTATTGAAATTAATTGATTTAATACTGTTAAATTGAAAAATATGAGGAGGCCGAATACTGAATCATATATTTTACGATATATTCAGTTGCCGGCCACGGTGGCCGAGTGTTGAAATTTCACTAGAAATGTTTTTTTGGTAATATTTCCAACGAAACGACGTCATATGTTGACTATAAGGAAGAATTATTAAAAAATACAGTATAGCTCAAAAATATTCAGTATTCGGCCCCATATAAATCATGAAAATCTACGATGGCCGAAAACTGACGTGGAAAATTTCAGTAATCGGCCTAATCTAACGTTTTTCTATAGTTGTTCTTTATATCCAAGGAAATGAATAACGAAACGGAGAAAGACGGGACTGGCCGTATATTACCAACTCTAGAATCTTACAGAAAAGATAGAATTATAATGGCACTTAATGATATCCGCAATAGTAAGCTAAGCATACGTAAAGCTGCAGCTAAATATTGTATCACATGAGCAACATTGCAAGATCATTTGCATGGAAGAATACCTGACGAGTGCGACAAAAAAGATCCAAGTTCCATATAATCTATTGAGGAGGAAACATCCATTACTGAATGGTGCATTAAGTTATCTAAATGTGGCTTTCATCTAAAGCATGATAATTAATTGAACACTGTTCAAAATTTTCTGAAAGATGATGCCAGGGTGAATCCGTTTAGAAATAATCGTCCTGGAGGAACCTGGTTAAAATCATTCTTTAAAAGAAATCCTTCTTTAAGTTTAAGAGAAGCAAAAACACTACATAAAGGCAGAGAAGCTGTTACTTGACAGTCCTATTGTGACCGCTGACGATATCAGACGTGTTTTTGATTGCCGATCTGAAGTCATTTATTCGAATCAGCTAACGGTTGTTATTTCCGTGATTAAGAATTTAAAATTTCAAAGTGTGCAGTGTAGTGAAGATAGCGGTTAATGCTATTAAAAAACATAAAAACTGTAAAAACAATTTGAGACATAAAATTATAACTGAAGATAGCGGTAAATGCTATGAAAACAGTTGGTCTGTTTCAAGCGTGCAGTACAATAAAATTAAAAACTAAATATAACTGTGAATAATATAAAAGTTTGAGTGATAATTTGGCTTTGAACAATATTAAGTTAGTCAAATATTAATCAAAAAAAAAAAAAAAAGTGCTAAAAACTTTAAGTGCTCTTCCATTGATTTGTATCAAATCAAGTGGTAAGAGCACAAAATGAGTGAAACAGGAGCCTTCTCCGTAGTGAGAAGCAAGAAAAAACGGAAGAGGATAAATCCTGTATCTTCTCCCGAATCAACAAACGAGAAATCGGACATTGACTCCGCCGCATCCTTGCTTAGTGAGGACGGTATGGAGTCAACGGAAGAGTTGCCGACGTCATCCTTACAGCGGTTATCATACACCCAAATGGAAAAGAAGATAACTGAGCTGCAATCTATGATAGCATCATTGATTGAGCAAAATAAAAGCTTAGCCCGCCAGCTTCAACTCAATGATCCAATTGATCCTAAAATTCACCGTAATCAGGCAAAAAGTATAGGTTCAACTGCTGTACCTCAACAGCGCAAAACAGTTCGCCCACCTCGACCATTGGGAGAAAAAGACGCAGAGCCAAAACAAAGTATATCAACAGTTAAAAAAAGCCCGGTAAGTCCCGCTACTTTCCCTAAACTTCCTCCCATTGTAATTAAAGAAAAGGACGAGACTTTAGCTGGCATTGTCAAGAACCATCTTGACAAATTACCAGCTAAATATACCCTCAGACAAACGGGACATCATACTACACATGTTTACTTAGACTCAAAAGACGACTACAACAATACAAAATCGTACTTGGAGAATGAAAGGAAGCAATTCTACTCATTTACACCCAAAGACGAAAAAATGACGAACATGGTGCTTCGTGGTTTGCACAGGTTCCACACATCCGATGAAATAAATGAGGCAATTATTGCAGCTGGCATCGAAGAGGTATCTGCGATTCGGCCGTATGAAACACTGCGGTCACGTCGTGAAGGCAGACATCTCAATCTCTGGCTAATAACGTTCAAACCAGGGTTTAATACCGCTAAGCTTTTGCCAGTTAAACATTTACTAAATACTGTTGTGCATTTTGAGAGCATTCGAAACAAAGATGTTCTCCAATGCAAAAACTGCCAAAGATTGGGTCATACAGCATCAAACTGCAACCTCCCGTATAGATGCGTAAAGTGTCTTGACAGTCATTCTCCAGGCAGTTGTCTGAAGAAAACCGACGAAAAACCAGCCTGTGTGAACTGCGGAGCCACTGATCACCCTGCCAGCTACCGTAATTGCCCCGTCTTCAACCAGTTTCGTACCCGTGTTGTTATGTCAAAGACACCTCCGAAACAACACACCTTTCAAACTTTCCCCATGCAAATGAGACCTATCCCAGCCACCCATACTGCTTATTCTACTTTTTCAAGGAACCAAACATCCTCTACCTCGTACGCCAATGTAGTGAAAGTCAATTCTGCAACTCTTCCATCATTCAACTTTGCTAATGAAATACAATCGCTATTTAATACCGATATAATGGGTCTCACGAAACAATTGAAATCCTTCCTCCCTCAATACCGGTCAGTTACTGACCCTCTTGAAAAGAGGATGATGTTGATGTCATTTATCATGAGTACGATGCCCAACGATGGATATTAAACTTGTGCAAATGAATGTCAACTCTATCCTTAGCCGGAAAAAGCGACACGAGCTCCTCTCCTTCCTCAACTCCGAAAACCCTCACATCGTACTCCTATCTGAAACCAAAATCCAACCGCATCACAAACCCAACTTCCCTCGATACAATTTCTTCCGTACAGACCGCATTGACAATCTGGGCGGAGGAACCGGAATACTGGTAACAGGACAGTTTGACTCTAAACAGGTATACGTTGACCCCAACATCACGGGTAATATGGAAACCACACTAATTACTATAGACTTTGGACGAGATGCCTATTATGTAGCATCTACTTATTGTCCAAACCAATCCCTTCAACATTCCCATCTAAATGGTTTAGTACAATTTATACAGTCAGATGCCCGATCCCGCAACAAAACTGCACGTTTTGTCATCGGGGGTGATTTCAATGCAAAGCACCCACTTTGGTTAAACGATCTACCTACTAATCCCAATGGTAATATCCTATACGGCTGGTACTCTGCTAACCAACTATCCCTTGATATATCCCTTCTTAGCACTGCCTATCCAACATATCACCGTAACGACATCCACTCTTACCTTGACCTGCTTATAACTTCCAACAACTGCAACATCTCCTTCAATCATAACCTTCAACCCTTCCTCGAAACTACGCCAGGTATTTCCGACCATGATGGTGTCATTCTGACACTACGCGTCAATAGGAAACCTAAAAGACCCGATCCGTTGTTAGTCCCGAATTACCGCAACACCAATTGGCCCCACCTGAATAGAGAAATTGCGGAACAATTAGCTCTAATTTCCATTCCCACTTCCACGCGTCTCACAAACGAGCAAATCGACGCGTTTGTTGAAGATTATAGCCGTACTATACAACGTTGCTGTAAGACCCATATTCCTAAGCGCCCACTCAACTACAACTCTCTCCTAACTCTTCCACCTCACACAATCATGTGCATCGAACACAAGAAGAACCTTAAACGTCGGCTGTTCCGTAACATTTTCTCCCCTTTTGCTCCTTCAATCCGGTCCCTCATAAAACAGTTAGACGTTATGATCCGTAACCAAATCAAAACCCTCTATGCTCAGCACCTCAAAGCCAAACTTTCAAACATCTCCCTCGATCAAAACACGTTTCGCGAATTACGAAACATCAGACCTAACCTTGCTAAGTCCATGCCTGCTACGAGGCTCATTCTCTCACAATCTCTTTCTCCGGAAACCAAGGCGAATACGCTTGCTAATTACTTCCAAACGGCTCATACAATCCCCAATTTAACACCGAATCCAACAACAGAACAAGCTGTTTCCAACACCATCTTCAATATAAATCAAGTTCCTTTGAATTCCACTCCTAATGAACACCTCTTTAGTCATCCCATTACATCTACTCCACATCTCAGCAATGAATGCGGAAGTCTTCCTTTCACTACTCCAAACATAATCTCCTCCATCATCCATTCACGCAATAATAAAAAGTCCACCGGTCCCGACATGATCCCAAACGTTGTGCTGAAGAGATGCAAACATTCCATTTCTCCTTTCCTATCAATTCTCTTTAACCATTGCATTATCAATGGACATTTTCCCAGCAGTTGGAAAACTGCCAACATTATTCCAATCCCAAAAAAAAATAAGAACCCAACTTTACCCGAAAGCTACAGACCTATTTCCCTCCTATCCACTACCAGTAAAATATTTGAATGTGTCATCAAGGAACAGATAATGTCCCATTGTGACACATTCGAAGTCATTCCACAATTCCAATTTGCTAACCTCCCCAAACACTCCGTCAATCATTCCCTCCTTACCCTAAAAGCTGACCTGGTAGTCCACTTGAACAACCGCACTCCCATCACAGCTTGTCTCCTTGACATTCAAAAGGCCTTCGACACCGTTTGGCAAGAAGGGCTTATGCATAAAATGTTCTCTCTGTTCCACTTTCATCCGCACTTGTGTAAAATTATTTACAGCTTCCTCTCTGATAGATCCTCGATAGTGAAAATAAACAATGTCTTATCAAATCCCTATGCTAACACAGCCGGTATCCCTCAAGGTTCTGTCCTTTCTCCCATCCTCTTTGCCATCTACACAGCCGATATTCCACGACCCCCACCACCTCTCAAAATCTTACAGTTTGCTGATGACCTCATTGTTTATTCACCTGCTCGTAGCCTCAAAATAAACGCGGAACGTATATCTACGTACCTCGACAAACTTCATAGCTACTTCCTCTCATGGCACCTTATCCCAAACCCGTCAAAATCCGAATCCATCATAATTCGAGGCCACGTTAAGCTTCCCCGATCGACAAGACGACTCCTTCCCTACATAACGCTAAAAATGAACAACAATCCCATCCCTAGACATAACACAGTTACTTACCTGGGCGTAGTGCTAAACACCAAACTATCCCCAATTCCCCATGTAAACAACATCCTCACTAAAGTCCTGCATGCATACCACAGTATATTACCCCTCATACACTGCTCCACACACCTCAAAAATTCCGTCAAGCTTAATTGCTATAAACAATTAATTCGTCCTATCATTTCTCACGGTTTTCCTGTTTGGTCTGATCTTTCCTCACACCAAATGGAGAGGCTGAGAGCAACGGAGCGGAAAATACTGCGACATTGTCTCAATCTTCATCGCAAACCCAACTCCTACAAATTCCATAATAATCTCACCCTTTACAGCACAGCGAAAATCCCCAGAATAGATTTGTTCCTTGCAAATCTATGTTTGAAATTCCTTGGCAAATGCCCTGATCATCCCAACAGTCTAGTAAGAAATGTACTAAGCCTTCCACAATACCTTGATCCTCTTACTCACAAGCATGTTAGCCCAACTCACATTCTTTCCTTGCATGAATCCCACACACTTCTTACACCACAAGGTAAGTTGCTGCTATATAATAGGCCATATTCGAGACGCAGGACCGGTACGGTATACTCGACGGCCCAATATAATCCGACGGGCTGACAAAATTGGACGTAATCTTTCCTCCACAGACATACGAAACTAACTGCAATCCTATTTCCTTCCCTGTCACCACACCCCTATCCCAAATTTCCTTCACTCCTCTTTATTAATTCGCTCCTAGTGTTGCTCCAAAAATGAAGTTTTTGAGGGGTTTTACTGGGCTTTCCCCTCTATATTATAAGTTAGGTTAAGAATTTCAGATACATAATACGTACATATTAACATTAGGCTAAGATCTTGGTATAGTTTTAAAACTGTTAGACCTAAAACATATTAAGCTAGTACATTAGGTATAACTCATTTTTATAATATAATTTAAGCCCAATAAAATGTTTGTTAAAAAAAATGTTTGTTAAGCTGTTACTTCGCAGTATATTAAGAACTGGTTCAATAAACTCAAAGAATTTCTTCGATCAGCCAACCATGAAAATTTGCTGCTCGATCCCAGGCGAATCATTATTGGCGACGAAACTAGCTTCTGCCTTTGTCCCAAAACTCGCAAAGTTATTGCTCCTAGGGGCTGCAAGAACATTTATCAAGTGGAAGCAGATGAAGAAAAGGATACAATCACAACATTGTTAACCTTTTCGGCTGATGGCAAAATACTACCCCTGAGTAGTTTTTCCATACAAACGCCTTCCTTAAGATATTGTGGACAGCGTACTAAATGGTTGGATCCTTGGTAATATGGACTCTGGGTGGATGCGGAGCGAAACATTCTATGAATATGTGGCAAACTGTGTCAGTAGCTGGCTGGTTGAACAACAAGTACCAAAGCCTGTTTTACTGCTGGTTGATGGCCATAAATCCCATTTTTCTATGCAATTAAGTGATTATTGTGATAAAGCAGGCATTTTGCTATATGCGCTGCCACCAAATGCAACAAATATTCTGCAGCCTGCTAATGTCAGCATATTCAACCCTCTCAAGCAGGATTGGAAGAAGACAGTTCGCGTATAGAATCTGGAGAAAACACTTAACAGAAAGGAATTTTGTCCATTATTAGAGAGCGTATTGACAAAATTTATTAATCTTCCTGAAACTATAAAAAATGGTTTTAGAAAATGCGAAATTTTTCCATTTAATTCTGAAGCAGTGGACTATTCAAAATGTGTGCAAATGTATTAGAGGATGCAAATGAAGAGGCAACTGACAACAAATATCCTTCAAATTTATCTAATGAAAGACTTGTGATTGCTTCATCTGTAATCAAAGAAGTGTCAGAACATCTTGCCATATAAGGAATCAATGTTGATATAGTTTTGAAGGTTTTAGAGGAGTCATCGAAATCTCAGAGCGAAGAGAACACTAATAAGTCAACAGTCAGTATGAATGTTTCGTCACTTCGTTGCCGAGTGTTATTCGATATTAACGACTATGGAAAGTTGCGAGTGTCAATTTTAATAATACTGAAGTCCTGATTTATCTAATAATATGCTCAAACCTCTCGCCGAAAACGTGACCTGTTTAAGCTCAACTCCAAGGTCAAATTGCAAAGATGATCAAAATCTGAACTTTGAATTGCGAGCCAGGAAGCTGTTTTTTTCTAATTATGGTGCAGCCATAGAAAAAACCTATGTTGCAGAAGCTAATAAGGAAAATTTAACTGCAGAACCAGCGTCTGTTCATTTAGCGATTCCCAGCACTTCTTCTGGACTCACATCACTACCAATTTAGTTGAAATTTTTGTTGTTACTCCTTTTAGGTACTTCAAATCCGTTCTAACCTACATCCAGAAAATACTCTCTATCCACGAGCAGATCCTGTTCACCTATATTTAGTAGATCGTACTCACCAGTCTCCCCACACCCATCGAAACATTTATTTTTTCCCGAACCTCTAAAGAAGGAATTAAAGATTTCAAAAACCACTAAAGCGTCTGAAGGTTGGAGAAATATATGTAAGATAAAAGAAGTGGAGAAAATAGAAAAGATCAGACAATTAGAAAAAAGAAAAGCGGATCGTATCAAAAAAAAAAAAAAGAAAATCGAAAGACGCACAGACACCTGAAAGGAAAAAGAAAAAAACGAACGTGGAAAAAGAGAAGAAAGCGATTAAGTGTCAGGAATGTGACAACGCTCTAATAAGTGAAACAGATGTGGCTGACCTAAAAAATATTGGGTGCGACAGCTGCCCTAGATAGTATCATCTAAAATGTTATTCTCTATATCCTCTAAGTTATGAGAAAGCATCTGATGAGACATTTTCTTGCAAGATATGTGAGACCCAACAGGAAAAGAAGTGAACGTTGTCTGTAACAACTTATGAAAAGTCGAAAAGTAGAGTCATCCAAGTCAATATTAGAATTAAAAATACTTTGAAATAAAGATGCTTGATTTAGGTTAAATTAATTGCTTGATTACAATTTTCCATAATATATAGTTTGATTGAAGAATAAATACAAAATGTCTCAAGCATAATATGTTTTATTTATGTTTCATGGATATTTCTTTGTAAAATAATGAAATATGCAAAATGGCCGGACACTGATTTAAAAGAGGCCGATAACTAAATTTCAGGGGCCGACTACTGATGCAAAAGCGTAGTTTTTATAGAATTAATTTATTAAGAAAAAAGTTGATTCGTTACAAAGATTATTAAATATCAATTCCATGAGGAACAGCACAGGTTTACTTTTAGTTAAAAAATTTATTCCGTAACTGTTTTCTCTGCGTAGTTATATTGAGCGAAAGTGGTGAAAATTCTTAAGTGGCCGACTACTAGTGCACTTACCCTAGGATTGTTCGGATATTTCAGTACTAAACTTATTCCAGCCAGTTATATCTTTTTGTAGAAGGCATTCGCCATTTGAAAACATTAGAAATCGGACCATCCAATTTCCAGCATACTACAATTCGTACAATTTCATTCTTCAAATTATCGAATTCAGACCGAAATTCAGCACATGAAATTTCGATTTTGTCACAAATTTCATTCGAAAATGATTTTTGCTTATCACGGAGCGGCTTGGGTTCTTAGTAATTCAAATAAAAATATAGTATAGTAATATAACTGACCTTAACCATATTGTCTCTCGATTGATGAATATTTTTTTATCTGGCAGGTCCACTGAATTTAGTAAAGCCCGAGGTTCAATTTTCCGCTGAAAACATATGAAAGAGAAAATTACTCTAAATAAAATAGTTCACAGTGTTTGTTCATAAAGCTAATTAAATATCACTCTTACACTACAAAGTATCACCTATCAAAAATTCGAGTTAAAATTGATATGTCTCAGGTGCGCAATTAAACATTAAGAAACATAACCAAGAAAGCTATTAATCTACTAATTCCTTAAATATTTTTCTAATTTTCCATAAAAGTTGAATAAGCTCTTTAAAATTAATAATATGACAATGATTATGATAATTTCCTCCGTCTTCTTCTCCTCTTTGTTTTTTTTTCTCAATTTATATTCTAAATATTTATTGTAGGCCGCGAATTGATTTTATTGGATAATACACATGCTTTTTTTCCTTTAAAGTATCAAGTTTGAGCTACGATATGGCGCATACGCTTTTTTCAGTTCTGGGTGTTGCATAGTGTACATACAGTGTACCAATAATGTCTTCGTACAGCAGCTATTTGAAATTTAAGTGTTAAAAAAGAATGCATGGTTGCAAGAAATTTGAAAAAGTTTTGATGCAGATTTATTCATTAAACGGTTTTATTGAATTTGAAAACAAAAACTAATCCATTTGAATTATTCATTACAAAGTTATTAACTAAAAATAAAACTAAGTTGATAATTTGCCCCCAATAAAATCTTCGTATACTTACGAAACAGTTTATGAAAAATCTTAAAAACTATAGATACAGATTTTGTTAATATTTAGTTGGGTAGCCTTTGCTTTTAATCACGGTTTCACGGTGTGGCATCGATGCTACAAGTTTTTTGCATAGCTTGGCTATACTTTCGCCCATTCCTGCTGAAGAGCCTGTTTCAACTTAGGTTTCGAGCTAATATGATGAGTCCTGATCCTTTTTTCCAGCATGTTCTACATTTGCTCAATGGGATTGAGGGCAGGACTTTGCGGTGGTGTTTTAAACAAGTGTTAAGTTTTGTACGCCAAGAACATCCTAATATTATGAGCCATGTGCTTAGGATCATTATCTTGTTGAAAATAAAAATCCTTTGATACACCCAATTTATCAGCACGTGGCTCCAATTTCTCTTGAAAATTTCAATATATGCCCGATGATCCATGATTCCTTCAATTATTTCTAAGTTTCCAACGCCACTGGCAGCCATTAGCCCCATACCATAACGCCGCCGCCACCGTGTTTGTTTTATTTTTAATTAATAACTTTGTAATGAATAATTCAAATGGATTAGTCTTTGTTTCCAAATTAAATAAAACTGTTCAATGAATAAATCTGCATCAAAACTTTTTCAAATTTCTTGCAACAATTCATTCTTTTTTAACACTTAAGTTTCAAATAGCTTTTGTACGAAGACATTATTGGTACACTGTAATATGAATTTAAGAGAAATAAGCTTAACGCAATAAATATACGTATTTCTAATTTCGTAGCGTATAAATAAATAGTCGTCAGGATTGAGGCGAAGAATATTTGCCGCGACCAGGCCCAGAAAAAATGTAAGTTTGTACCAGGGCTGTGGAGTCGGAGTCGTGCCCCTGTATATTTAAAGCGGAGTCGGAGTCGAACGCGACTCCGACTTCGCTTTAATTGTACAGAGCCACGACTCCGACTCCACAGCCCTGGTTTGTACGCAAAGCGATTCGAAGTGTCATCTCCTGGTTCTGGTGTTCAGCGAGCTCCAACCTCCACGGGATCATCTTCAGCTAATGTTAGCTTTAGAATTATAAACTACTTTCCCAGCTTAGTATCCACTAATGCAAAGTGGGTTGTTGCCACTTTAAAGCTGCTGACTGACTTTTTCACTAAGTAGGTTTATGTGGATAGCGTTTAGTCCGAATGGTAAGGTGGACTTTTAATTGAGTTTGAAACTCGAAACTGAAATTATAAATTGCAACGTATCCACGAGCGGGAATAAATAACTGGAATCAAAGTTAGTTGTACGGGCTTATACTTGACATATAAACATATGTATAACATCTCATGTTATACATAACATCTCATGCAAAATTTTGGTATACCTCTTGAATAAAACCTGTCACAACAAAATCGTTGACAATATTGTTTGGAAAATTTCGTAAACAACCTCTTCTACAGCACTCCAATATGTTCACCAGTGAGATAGTAGAAATGGAGTGGACATGTCCATAAGATTTACATTGAAGGGGATGGTAGTGATTTTTTGTCTGCTCATTGTCAAATCGGGTCAAATCCAAGTAGTTCCCCTCCAATTTGACAATGAGAGCGAAATGGCGTAAAGGCAGCTTTAACATGTTTTGTGCGCGAGAGGATTGAAGGGGCTAATGGTGGAAAGTTATACCGTCCGTGTCCAGGGGCTGATGTTCACAAAGTCTAATCTGCCAACCAACGACATTCTACAATTGAGTATTTATTGTAGATAGATAGTCAGGGCAAAAGCAATCCCACGACAACCCTCGTACGGGTCTAGGGGTTGAAGCTGGTAGAGAGCTTCATTACAATTTTTTTAATCATTGTGGATACGAGTGTGGAGTGATTAGTTCCACGACTCACTTTACCCCTGATTTAAATCAGGTACCTAAATCAGAGCTAGGTGAACTCAAAGCTTGGTGCGCGGACCCTGGTCCGAACCTGGATTCGAACCAGGGACCCCACACGCAAGAAGCCAGTGCTCTACCCACTAGGCTACTCAAGCTTAGTCAGGGCAAGTCAGTCAGGGCAATTTAGTTAAAATTAGCACATAAGAGCGAGTTAATTTGGAGATTTCTTTTCATGTCCTACGACACCTCAGTTCAGTTTTTGTAAGCCTTTTATATCAAGAAATTAAAAAATTGGAATGAGCTCACCCGGTTAAGAGCTAAATAACTTCGAGTGCCCAAGTGGCTGTTAAGTTCTGTTTAAGTTTAGAATAGCAATCTTAACTTTAAAGATATCAATGTTGGATTGAGATTCTGGGTAATAAAGCAATTTTAATACTAATAGTATCTAGCAACGTCTTGAATAACGGTTACTTTTCGTACCGTTCGAAACAAGTTTACTTCCGAAATTAAGAACGTCAGAATAAAGTACTTTCTCAAAAAACTTGACAGCAAGAATAAATCTTAATGGGAAAATTCGAAACTGTTACAAGTAGTGCCTAAATTAGGGTTAGGTTTTAGTGGTTGACACAAACTCACACATAGACCCTATGGTCCATGGGGATATCAGATAAGAAAACATGGAAATAAAAAGTTTCACTCCAAGCGGCCATTGAAGGCCCAGACCTTTTTGCAAGCTGAAGGTTGTCCCTCAGCCTCTGCTCCGCGTTGTGTAAGAGATCCTCAAGCCAGCGAGGTAACGCTGGCTGGTTTTCCTCAGTGATGCTAGATTATTTCTGAGATTACCGGCTCCTGACACTTCCTACAGGTGTCGCTACTTAGGAGAACCTAAAAACAGATAAAATATTAATATACCCAAGTTTAATGCGTTAAAAACAGCGTTTCCAAAATCGCACAAATCTAGCGGCCATTTATCGATGCAAACTCATGACAAACCTTATAGCTCAAACAGAGAGTCACGGCTCAAGTGGTACTTAAAACAATCAGTAAAATTTAAATGCAAAGTTGTTGGCTTTGATGACATCCATCCATTTTCTATAAAGATGTTGCTTCCATATTTTTTCCTTGTCTTGACTCATCTTTTTAATCATATCACTTTTATATCTTCTTTCCCATCAATATGGAAGAAAGCCGAAATTGTTCCAATAGAAAACATTGCATCTAATAATTCTTCTTTAGAATCCAGCCCAATTTAAATTCTACGTTATCTCTCTAAGATGCTAGAAAAAGTTTTACACCAACGAATCTTCAATTATTTACAGAAATCTACATTTCTGTACATCATTGAAGAAATTCTAAACTATAATAATTTAGACCTGGTCACAGCTGTGTTGCTGCTTTGCTTAAACTGAATAGAGCCTCATTAATTGATGATCAATTAACGTTTTTAACTCTATTAGCCTGTTCAAAGGCGTTTGACACTGTCGACAATGTTTAATTTCGCACAAATTATCTATGGTGGACTATGAGGCTCTATACTGGGCCTTTTGCGGTATGTACATTAATGTTTTACCGAGTATCATCCAAGACCTTTCCATTTATTTGTGCGTCGATGTTGTACAATTGTGTGACTATGGATTGATTGAAGATGGCGTTCATAAGTTAAAAAATGATCAAACTGACCTGCATTTTTTAAGCCTTAATCCGATTAAGTTGAAATATCTTATAATTTATAACCTATATCCCGTCCATCCAGATGTTGAAAAACTTAAAAATCTGGGAGTTTTGATTGAATTAAGCATAAAGCTGGGATGACCATCTATGTGCTATAGTTTTTTCATTATTAATTTTAACTATGTTGATATGAACGTGTAACCTTGGTGAATAAATTAAGCATCTATATTTGTACGTTATTTGCTATCTTTTTATTTTCTTATTGTTTTGTATCTTTCTGTACCTTTTTGAGTTTTAAATATTATTTTATTAGTTGTATACAAATCTATGAAATCATAACATATTTATAAGCTTTGATAAGATGAAAAGCTCTGTGGTTTACTATGAAAGATGAATTGAATGAAATAATTGAAAATTGAAAGTAGTGAAGCACCTGGAATACTTAGACTTAGCAGCACTAAGTCATTGCTTTTACGAATGGGGAATCTAACCACATAACAATAGGGTGCATATCTCTTCGCTGATAAGATAGGCATAGCCGCCGAAGCTGAATCATTTTGATATTAGCCCCTAATCCGACTTAAGCTGACTTATGCATCCGCCATCCTGGATTACTTGTTCTAAGACTGCCATGGAATGGAATATTCGAATGAAAAATCCATCTCCTCTACTCTGGCAGGTTTCGCGACCTGCTAACTAAAAAATTGGTTGAAAAATCTGTTGGCACAATATGAGAAATAGTTTTATTTCAAATATGTTTAAACGCAAACAAATAGCCTGATGCAGAAAAATTTTGAAATTTTGCAATACCACTTTTAGGATTTTATATAAATAATATCTTACTAAGACCACCCACTTTTCTCTTCCAGACGGAATTCGGAAATGATGTGTGGGCGAAGGCTTTACAGGCTACAGACTGCAAATGCACCATTTTTAATACTCATCAGGTTTTTATTTATTTTTAATTGTAATTTCAAAAATGTATAACTACGCTTTATTATTTGTTTTCAGATCTATCCAGACAACCTCATGCCCGATATTGCGGCTGCACTTTCAGCAATCACAGGAAAGCCTTCGGACTTTTTTATGAATTACTTCGGAAAATGTTTTGTGCGATTCTTCAGTAATTTTGGGTAATATTCTAAAACTTCGAATATTATACGGAGAAGCAATTACGTTCCGATGAAAGCAATTTTGATATTTAGAATCGAACTTAGAAAATACTTTATTGCAAATATATCCTATAAAATCAAACATTCAAATACAAACTACCCAAAAGTGTAACAGCTAAACAGCAATGTTTAACAAATATTTTATTCCCCATTTCCAGTTATGATATCATGCTTAGAGCAACTGGTCGCTACTTTTGTGATTTCTTACAGTCAGTCGACAATATTCATTTGCAAATGCGTTTCACATATCCCAAAATGAAAAGCCCATCGATGCAATTGACACAAGTTGACGAAAACGGAGCTGTACTGGTGTACAGAAGCGGACGTACAGGATTTTCCAAGTATTTCATGGGTCAGATTATTGAAATCGCAAAAACATTTTACGAAATGGATGTAAAAATTCGTGTTTTGGAAAGTGTAAATGATGCAGGATCGGCAGGGACAGCTGGACCTATACAATTGTCCGGTTCGAATGCTTTAAAATCAGTAGTTGTTAAATATAGACTGGATTTTGATAATCACGATTATGTATGTAGAGCTGGAAATTATATTTTGTCTTAAAAAAACAGAAGCAATTTCTTTTTCGTTTTTCAGATGGCTCAACGGGTGAATATTCAAGCTCACCCTACACAATTATCACTAGGCTGTGTTGATATAAGTGTCATTTTAGAATTGTTTCCATTCGCCTTAGTCCTCGATCACGATATGGTAATTCAATCAGCAGGAGAAAAGGTAAAAAAAATATAATATTATATTGCCCGGTTATTCCAATAGTCACGAGTACAATTTTGGTTATTTTGAGTCAATACTCTTTAATTTTGAATAAACGTCATTCTGATCAATCAAGAATTTTGTCAAATCATTTTTTTTTTCTTTTTGCAAAAAACTTTCTTTCAATTTTAGCAGAGATTTTAAAAAAGTGTCGTCTGTAATTGATGTCGTATATCACTCATAAAATATTAAATGCATGCTGGTAGTCTAAATACTAAATTTTTTACAAAAATGGAGTTCGAGTCAGAGAGCTCAAGCAGTTTAGACGTGTCTGCAATTGCTGTTACGTCATTAGTTGATTAATTCAGTTTGCAAATCAGCGATATATCAGGTTTGTCATTGAATATGATATCGGCATTTCATAAGCTTGTAAGGAGACTATATTAGGTTATATAGATTCGACCAAAAGTGGTAGGACCTCATTGATTATCTCCGATAAACTGAAACTGAAAAGCTACAGAGAGTGAATTGCAGTAGCCTACACCGGAGAAAAACCTCAGAATTTAAATCTAGAGTCTGCAGGCCATTTCTAATAGCTCTAACAAGATGACGTTGCTTCTAAAAAAAAATAATGAGTCACATCGGCGTCTCTTCTAGAGTATGTCCTTTCAGGAAAAGGAGTTTGTATCGTTCTACTAGCTATTCTGCTTTTGCGTCAAAAAAAGCCCCAGAAGCCCAGAACTTGAAACTGCAAGACATATTTCGAAGAGCTTGTTATTCAAACTTTACCTCAAGGGCAACAGTTAGCATCAAGGCAGCTACATTCACCTCTGGCCCTAGATTTGTTACATAAAAATTAACAACTACAATCACTTCTAATGGTGGAGCCTCGGCTTCAACCCCAACAAAATTCTCCTGAGATCCACCACCTCAAAAAAGAAATGAGCCACGAGATTCTCTCTTTGTGTGTTTCAAGCTAAACTTGTAAAGTTTTAAAGCTAATTTGGTGAAAGCTTGTCTGTAAATAATGATCGCGTTCCTAGCTTTGAAGTCAAGATCAAACAACTTGACAAAAACATATAATCTTCTAAAGTGCCTGGAAGACCATGGTCTTCTCTTCGAGGACCTTACATCAGTTTCCTGTTCCCTTTTACTTCCACTCCTCCAGCCTTTAAAAAAGTAGCTTTCCTAGTCAAAGGAATTCACTCATCTTACAATGAACAAGACATAAGCCCTAATCAAAGATGAGTCTGCGACCGTAATCGTCTGTCAAAACCGACCGGTTTTAGAGCAAAAAAGACACTTTTTGACATACGCAAACAGGAGTGAACGTAAGTGCCCATACAGCGCATAAGCGAACGTATGTCAAGTCGTATCTCATCACCACTTTACGTACGGACAGCTCATAGCAAAAATTGAGCAAAAGGTTGCTTAAGGAGCATACCACTTTTCTGGCTGTTCGGAAAGTTAGGTTTGGGTGCAACATAAGCCCTAACCAAAGATGAGTCTGCGGCCGTAATCGTCACTCAAAACCGACCGGTTTTAGAGCAAAAAAGGCACTTTTTGACGTACGCAAACATGAGTGAATTTAAGTGCCCATACAACGCATAAGCGAACGTATGTCAAGTCGTATCTCATTACCACTTTACGTACGGACAGCTCATAGTAAAAATTGAGCAAAAGGTTGCTTAAGGAGCATGCCACTTTTCTGGCTGTTCGGTAAGTTATGTTTGGGTGCAACATATGCTTTGCGTGGTTTACCTCGGCGCATACGTCAACGTACGGGCGCAGACTCATCACTAGTTGGACCTATATGCTTTGCGTGGTTTACCTCGGCGCATATGCGCGTGTACGGACGCATACTCATCTTTGGTTGGATCTATACTGTCCGAGCTTGAACTTAACCTTGAAGGCGCAGTTGTATCTGTCAAGCGCTTCTCCATCTCAGCATCCAGGAAAGAAAATCAGATGCTTGGTAGTACAAATTGCTCCTGGTACAGAACAGACCTCAATCATGAGCGTCAAGTTCGTATTCCACCATTGAGTCCACAGGCAGCATCTGCAAAGTAGAACGTGATCCAATGCTTTAACTGCCAACGTTTCGGTCATGTAGCGCCCTTGAAGCGCGCAATGTAAAGTGCGACTAAAGAATGCCATTTTCTTGCAGACAGCTCACAATTATTTTTCGTGAACTGCAAAACTTTTGGGCATGCAGTCAGTTACCGTGTATACCCGGCAGCTAAAGAGATAGAAAAGAAACGCAATTATCTTCAGGCTGCTAAACAAGAGAAGCGGAAGATAATAACGGCTGCACTCGAGAGCACTGTTCGAAGGATGTCTCCTTTGCGAACATCGTTAAATCTTCTTTTGCCAACAGTCGTCAGTAGTTTAGAGATCAAGGTGATAAAGCTTCAGCTCACTCAATAATCTGAATCCGAATGCGAGAACATCTTTTTTGCAATCTTATAACTCTTATAAAAACGCCGAACGTTTTTTCCTTAAAATGCTCCATTCTACTAGCGAGAAACGGATTGCATATATAGACTTGGCGCTTGAACTCTGTGGTATCGATGGGATCTTTTAAACTCGGTTCTTTGAATAGTTGCTCTTGTTACTGTTTACAAAAGAAACTTCGTTCAAGAATACTTGAATACTGAGAGACCTGACATACTTATCGTATGTGAAACTCAAACTCCTCTTTAATATATTTTTAAGCAATTGCTCTGTTATCCGTGATATCATGATGGATGGTAAGAATACACGGAAATCTTCTAGTCACCAAATGTTGAATTATAGCCCGCAGCTTCGGTTTAAGCAATCCTCGGTGCTTAAAGTCAATTTAAACATGTACCAACGTAAGAAGATACACCCTTTGCCTTCGCTTGCATATATACAAACCAAAACTTCCTCCTTAGAGCTCATTAATCATATTTTATCTTCAAACTTCGAACTTTGACCATATAACCATTGGTGGGGATTTCAACGCCAAGTACCCAGACTGGGGAAATGTTTTAAGCAACTCTTTTGGTGCTGCCCTTCAGAGATGACTGCTGAATAAAAGTGTAGAGGTAAGACTTGTAGGTTCACCTGAATTATCTTTCAGGAGTTCTGGTACCGTAATCGACTTCTTTCTTGTTTCCTCTCAACATCTCAATATCTCAATTCGGCTCGGATGGCTGTTCAGTGTTTAAGGCAGAGTCTGACTATGTGTTGGTTGCAAATGACTTTCTAGAGAACAAGTGGTCTCCAGTTTTTAACCTCCTTCATATCCCACTTTTGAAGAAGAAGTCTCGGTTAAACTACAAAACGTACTCATCGAACGACACAAAAATCTCTCTGCATCCCAAATCGACCAGATCATCACAACTTCAATGATTTACGTTCTTCTATTGACGATATCATTGTCCCTCGAACAGCCAGAAACTTTGTCTACCGAAACCTCAAGGATTAAAAGGACGACTTATACGCATCTACCATCGAAGACTAAAAGTGTTTAATGATGAGTGTGGACGAGTGGAATCCATCCTTATAACAATCAGCTTCCCCATTATGGTTAAAACTAGGGCCTATCTCAACAAGAGGTTTGAACATAGTCTGAGCAATATGTAGGAGGGTATAGATATGTATCCGGAAATCAATAGGATCACTAGGAAGAGAGACTGCGCTCCAATCTTCACGGTTGATTGTAGGCCGTAAAGACAGTGCTACTGCTTTGCTGCTCTGACAGTGCTTTCTAAGAGCTGTCGGCAGGTGAAAAACCCAGTGATGATCCCGACATTGCTAGGCAACTAAAGTGTAGGGTGAACTAGAGATGGGCAAAATGCCTCATGACACACCACTGATCGCTCTTTTTTAGAGTATTTTACAGTTGCGCCGTATTCTCAGTACACTGTTCGCTTCGCATTTCATTAAGTTTATTCAAATGAAAGCTTTCGCTCACAGACTATGCTGTCCTTTTTTCAGGCGCTGTACTGTAAGAAAGAGCTATGCCTCATGAGCCATGAGGCATTTTGCCCATCTCTAGGGTGAACCAGTTTGTTCAGAGGTAGGAAGCTACTTGTCTGACTGAATTTTTTGCATTCAACGTCTTCGATTGACCTAGTGGCAGTGATATTTTCATCAACTCGGTGGATCTACAAGTGGTGGCGTTTCTTTTTTCCTTCTTTGCTTTGCCAGCCATTATCTTCTCTAGCTGCTTAAATATTAATTATTTACCTAGTATTTAGAAAAGTGCCAAAATACTTCCTATTAAGCACTTGGCAATACCGACATTATCAACAAGATACCCCCTTCTTTCCAATGCAGGACACTACTGGAAAGAGTAAACTACACAACTCTTGATAAGGTAGTTGTTGTAAAGAACATCATTCGTGCCCGTCAGTTTGGCTTCAAAAGAGGCCACGGCACGATCGATACCCTACAGTTTTGCACGATCAACATACGAAGGTTCAAAACTAAGAACGAATACGTCACGACTTGTTTAATCGATGTGGAAACAGTTTGGTTCAATGGCCTGATCCGCAAACCTATTAATCTTGATTTTCCTAGGTATCTTGTTAAAGCAATTTCCAGCGTTCTCACGACAAAACGGGCTTTTGTAATCCATAATGATGAAAGCCCAGGGCTCTTTTCCCGTGACTCAGGTGTGCCATCATTCGACACATTCTTTTTGATGTATTTATTTCTGATATTCCCAACGCAAATAACCCTCACAACGTTAAGGCAAATTTGTACGTTCATGTGGTGTGATGGCCACAATCTAAGGATGGCAACAATAAAGATCCAGCGATTTGTTGACGTTCTCTGGCTGCATTTGCCAAATGGGGAATTCAAATTAACGCAAAAAAGCGAGTTTATAGTTTTTAAGGGCCCATACCAAGCTTAGCATCCGAGGCCACTCTTTCAAGTCATCAAAAAGGGTGAAATACTTTGGGCTAATTTTTGACTCTTTTCTATCTTTCAGCCAACACAAAGAAATAGCTCACAGTATACCTTCTAAAACGTACGAAAATCCAACCCAACGTCCGAAAAGTTAAGAGCACTAGTCTACACTATTCTCATACAACCAATCATTGTCTAAGCTAATATCCTGTGATTTTTGTTGTTGTAATCTTTTTGAAAATATTTACTCTAACAAAATGAACTCTTCAGATACATGATTAGATTATTTTTTTTCATCCAACTTTTAACAGTATTACCCTCCAACTAAACAACCCATAATTTCAAATAGCATAACCCCCTTTTTTAGTTTCATGAACATTGCATCAACCTGACGATATATATAGAACTTCCATCACAAGTTAAATACTGATTTCTAATATTTTAGGTTATCGAAACTTGGATTATGCATAATCCGAATAAGGCTCCTGAGAAATTCTTTGGTTCGGCTTTAACCGATCATTTCAAACTACGCCGTCCAAAAGGAATACCATTGAATTGGAACACCGTTATCAATATGCATACAGTTCTGTTCGAGCTAGAATTATTACGAACTGGGCCTGGGCATGTTGTACAACCCTCTGAAGATCCCGATGATATAAATAATTATACAATGCAAAATGGTACTAGTAGCCTCGTTGAAGTTGACCCCATCGCACCGTCAGCTGTGCCTACCGACCGAAGGGGATCACAAGGTCTACGAAGTATCCTTTTACAGGGGCAGTTGTTCTACATAAAAGATATTGATTCATTAGTGTTTCTATGCAGCCCGCTGTGAGTATAGATTAATTTTATACATTTAGTATTAAGCGTTTATAAAATTTCGTTGCATGTCAAACAAAACTGTAAGTAGTTATGTACACAATTAAAACTATCATTTAAATTTTAGGCAACAGCTCAATATCGATTAAGGCAGGTGATCAACATTTACTTACAAAAATTAGAGTCCTGTTTGGTTAGTTAAAATTGGTTTTGGCGCAAATTTGATGCGTTTGACAAACACTATTCGAGAGTTCGAAATATCGCATAAATTTTCGAAGAAATAGCATCCTGGGAAGAAAATTGATTAATAAGTATTCAATATATAGAACATTCAAACCTTGAATTAATGCTGATATGTGCATCAAATACGTTATTTTCCAACACATGTTAGGATTATCTTTGACTTAATATCACTATAATTGCAACCATAGCCATATCCAGGGAAAATAATCAACTCTGTGTGGCAAAAGCAGAAGTGAACTGAAGTACGCCATGTCAATCGCCTCGATAGAGTGTCTTGAGTCCTCATTGATGAATTGTCTTGATGTAGATTGATATATCACTTTTGATATCCCACTTTGATTCATGAAGCTCCGTTTAAGTTTTCTAAAGCTCGTTTATTTACTTCATATTAACATGTCAGATTTCTACAAAAATAAATATAGACTGAATTAGAGTTAAAAAATTGTTGTGTGAAGGAAGTGTAAAGAGAAGTGGCAGAAATGAAAAGTTTTCTAAAGGATTGATCTGATAAATATGCCTCGTGCTGGCATATTTATCTGCCAGTACTGGAAATTAATCGAACCAAATTCATGTTCAGATAAAATCACTCTGTAGATTTCGTTTCAATCTGATTTTCAGGGCTTACTTCCCCAAAAGGAACAAAAGTTACAAAATTCTAATATTTTTTTTATTAATGTTCATAGAAAGATGATAAGAAACTGAAATTTCTTTGGTAATATCTCTTAGTCCACAAGTGCTGAAAATTATTTTATAGGCTGTTTTTTTAGAGGGTTCCGTTTACAAACTAGAATAAAACAAAAAGTATCAGTCGAATTGCCTTTTTATTGCAAACTTTTGGTCTTTACATTTACTTTTTGAAGTAGTCCCGTGCAAATGCATGCGACTACCTCTCAAGAAGGCAGTTCTAAAGCTGCAATTTTCGACTACTTTTTTAAGCAACTGGGGCCATATACCGTCATTGACGCAAATTATGTTGGCTTCTAAAGCGTCGATCGTCACTGGTTTGTCAGCGTAGACCAACGACTTCACGCATCACAACAAGAAGTAATCCAACAGAGTCAAATCGCACGATCTCGGTGGTCAATTGACGGGCCCCATTTCTCCAGATAATCCGATATCCGAATTTCGACTTCGATAAGTCGATGGTTGGGAGCGGTGGGTAATCTTGTTGAAATCACATTTCCCTCACATCCCTACGACACGAATTCGGGATCAAAATCTGGTTTAACATCGATCTGTACCGCTCGCCATTGACAGTAACGTGCTCGCCGTGTTCATCCTTGAAGAAGTATGGCCCTATGATGCCGCCAGCATGCAGTGCATTTTTGTGGATGTAACGGTGCCTCCATGACTTGACGGAGATTTACTTCGCACTAGATACGACAATTTTGCTTATTGACGTCACCACCGAGACCGAAATGAGCCTCGTCACTGAACAAAATTTTCCCGTAGAACAGAATGTCAGCTTCCAGTTGATTTTCCGCCCATTCTCCGAACG
The DNA here is from genome assembly GCA_947369275.1 of Nemotelus nigrinus. Classification (NCBI taxonomy): domain Eukaryota; kingdom Metazoa; phylum Arthropoda; class Insecta; order Diptera; family Stratiomyidae; genus Nemotelus; species Nemotelus nigrinus. The sequence continues at coordinate 118,384,130 of OX376374.1, forward strand.
TTCGACGCACTCGATGGTCATACGACTTTAATTCTTTCACCGATTGGATCTTGTAAGCCTTTAGACCGATATCCTTGCGCAAAATTTTCCAAACAAATTCCAACTTCTTCTGCACGTCTGCGAATCGACAAATCTGGGTTAGCAGCAACACTGGCCTCTACGGGTGCGTTATTCTCTTCTGAATGCACTGTTTCGAATCTTCTTGTTGCCCTCAGGTTCAGTAACGTGAAGTGAAAATTTGCAATGACATGGCGAATAGCACGTGCTGATGGACGATTATGCGGTCCCTAAGGACAATGACACACACGGCAGTTCTACCGCAGCGTTTTCCGAAAGGAAAACCGAGTCTGTATAGTCGTAAATTATTTTAGCATTGTGATGACACACACCGCGGTTTTATCCCCTCTCGGTTTTGTAATGTAACCGACCCCATTTTCCTCTCGGGAAACGATTCGGTAGAACCACCTTATGTGTGATTGGCCTACAACTCACGAAGCGATCTTTGAGTTTACACAACTGGACACTGCTTTCGGAAATAAATTTCCACGATTTGTAGACGCTGTTGCGGTGTAAATCTGTCCATGGCAAGTCGTCAGACCTTGCTGAGTAAAAGTAACATTGACGGATGCCATCAGTTCATTTGCCAGTGCTGAGTTTCATAATGAAAACCTGTAACCACCTTTCATGTATACATAATCAAGCTAGAATAATATTTTCAACTCACAATTTTTATTTGATACCACGAATGAGTATCAGTATATTGTTATGCCTCGTATACACATATGGCAAACGTTTCGTCGATGAACTCGGGAAATTACTCTCCACCATGTTTTCGCATGTGAAAAAACAGGCAAGTATAGACAAGATGACTATTTACACACTCGGCTCGCCAACTTTTGCCATGTGTGTAAACGCGGCATAACAAGTACACAGAGTGAATGCTCTACTCGGATTACAGTAACAACGCTGGGACAGCTCGACCAAGATGACTCACACCATAAACTGAGTGCAGGTATGACTCGCAGTGAAACTGCGCAAAGTAGTGTATTTAAGGGAGGGAAATGGCAGTGAACGGCAAGACTATACTTCACAGGATTATTTCTGTAGTTTGTCTTCAAAGGCTTTCGTTTAAAACCGAGAGACGACATAACCATGATGACGAGTGATGTCGTCCTATCTCTAGCGTGAGGGAGGCCAGTGTCTTTTGCTAGTCAATTGGACGCTGGTCATCGATGATCGCTTATAGCCGGGATAGGACGATTTCCGAGTGGTTACATCTAAAATTATCCTTAACAATGCTTAGTTAACTTTATCGTGGTCGAATTTGAATTAAACACGGTTAAACATTTTACTTATCATTTATTATAATTTTTGTATACAGGAATGACACACCATTAATTTTATAATGGGTTTTGAAAAGTACAATTAAATTATCGTCATCGCGAATAAGGATTCTGTCTTTCTTTACACAGACTATTTTCAGCATTCTGCTTTAGTCTTTGCTTTGGTTTTACACTTTAACTTTGCTTTGATTTTACACTTGAACTTTGCTTTGATTTTATTATTTTGTACTATTGGATCGAAACTGACTGACTGATTGATTGATTGATTGATCGATTGAAACACACATATATGGTTTGAGGTACTGAGGTTGCAGAAATTGCTTAGTGCGACTTCTGTAACCTGATCTATGCGAATTTTGCTTTGATCTTAGAAATTCCGATTTGGGTTGATTTGATAAACATTCTAAGGTAAACATTTTTGTCTTGAGGAGATATGTTTATATGAGGATTGTTATGATGGTTGCAGATGAAAAGTATTGAATTTGTTCATTCTATCGTTGGGTAAAGATTTAGACCGGATGTCGGTACTTGAGGGTTAGGTGCTGACGGTGCCATAACTGCTTAATTTTCTTTAAGTCTTATCAACATAAACGCATTACTTTTCTTTTAATTATCACTGAAGTTTCGAATACAGAAACATGATCCCATTAACAGATATATATATTATTCGTAAATCATAACTTATTGCCGCATTTGATAACGATGCTCCTTTCTTTTTAACAATAATGTCACATTTGTTTGAGTTTTCCGTTTATTTTTTACTGAATTTTAAAACTTTTACTTTACCTTGCGAGACAGCAACTAAGATTAATTGAACTCAGACTGACTTTCTGAGCGAAGATCATGCCCTTTTTATATCTTTAAATTTGCGCATAATTACGCACGTGCGATTGCAGAAAACTATTAATTAGAAATACATGTTTTTATCTTAGAATGTCAATGAAACTTTTTCGCGAGTGCCATTAGACGGTAAGTTTGCAAAATAAACAATCGCCAATGATTCGATCTGTAGTTTTCGGTTATTGTAAACATTGCATTGTGCGATTAGTTCGCGTTGCAGATCATCTTCCTTTGTCCATATTTTTGCATTGCGGTGGTTTTGATTATGAAATTGATTCTAGTTAATGATATCTGAAAAGGCTAAATTGGTTCGTGGAAATGGGTAAATATGGCTTATTGATTAATTTAAAAGTTGATTTATAGAGCATTTAATTTTTTTAAAATATCTCTTCTTCGGTTCTAGTTTCGTCGGAATTATGATTCATGACTCTATCATGTTTGATGTTAAATATTGTATTGACTAGGCTGCGTCTATACGAATCAATCATTACTTTAACTTTTTAACTGATCTTAATCGGACTGACATCAATAAGTTCATAAAATAAACAATTACTAATAATTCGATCGCTAGTTCTCCGTTAATGTATAAACATTGCATCACGCTATTAGTTTTTGTCGCTAAACATTTTGGAGTGGTCACATTTTGCACCACGAGTTGCCGCGATGATTTTAATATTCAAATCATCACATGCATACTCTTGAGATTGTGAAATTGTAAGTTATTGAATTAATGATTTTAATTAATTATTATAATTTAAATTGCAATGGCCTGATTCGTAGAGCATATTTGAAAATGATTTACTTGATTCTCGCGTTATTCGAATAATTTAAAATTTTTGGAGGATGCAGGATCTAACGGGAATCGATTGTGAAATTAACTAAAATATTGTGTCGGATAACGTTTCATCAGAATTATGTTTCATGGCTCTATTAGTATTTCGCGATAATTAATTAATATGCGGTCGCATTTCTCCACTAAGTATTCTATCATTTCTTTGCTTTTACTTTTAAAAATTTCAAGTGGATTTTGCATGGTCTAAGTTATCAAAGCTGCGGGCCTGGATTTTTCCTAAGGTTATTATTTTCTTCACAAGTAATGTTCCTCAGTATATTTGGTACGACTACACTGTTGTGTATGATATCTTTTGTCTTGAAAAAATCGGTTGTGTTAGTTTATACTGGTTATTTTCTCCCTTCATTTTCAACTGTTTTATGCTACCACAGCGAATACAGCAACCTATAGCCATCTTTGCGAAAGCTCCAGCTGTTCTGTACTAGACCGTTTTTTTTCTGTTCCAGAGCAAAAAAAAAAAAACGATCCATCACAGAACAGCAGATGCATTCGTTAAGCTTTCTATAGGTTGCTGTATTCGCTGTGGTAGCGCAAAACAACTGAAAATAAAGGGAGAAAATAACAAGTATATACTACCACAATCGATAGAAAATAGAATAAGAACTAACAGAAAATTACATGTTTTAACTTTCTACACATTATGAGGGCTTTTTCTGAGTTCCTAACTACCAAAACATTCAACATAACCTTGAAAAATCCACAGCCACCTCACAGCAAAAGAAAGGCAACTAGTCATGAGTTTTTTTCTTCTATCAGCACATTCTATAGTTCAGCAGGTGAACTACCTCTGCAGAACAGAATTTCTGCACTAGTGAATTCAGTGGGACAAGAGTGTTGTTGTTTCCAATGCGTCTATTATGTTTTGTGCTGAATAGAGGAGCAAAAAACGCGCCTTTCGTTGGCTTGATGGTGTTTTGCGGCAATGTTACGAAGCAACGCCCAACGATTTCCGACACCTCGTATTGGTCTGCTTCAAACTATCACAATCAGTGTTGCCAGATATTTGGGAGAAAATGTAGCCTAAAATAGCAAACATTTTTTTATTTTTAGCCCAAAAACCGCCACACTAGATAACTGTCTTTATAACTAAATCAATTCATTTATGCTGATTACATTATAATATTTATTTATGTCTGTAAAATTCATACCAAGTAGCATAAATGCTCTAATTGTAGCACAGAAGTCGTCTGAAACAGGAAAAATTTCCAATACTTTATACAGATAAAATTTCATTCATAACGTATTTAAAAAGGAAATGCAGAAAAAATGCGAATAAATTAAAGGAACTGTGTGAACATTTTAGAAAAGTTTGTGAAAAAGTAATTGTAGCGGGCACTAATTTTCTCAAGGACTTTTTGAAAATTTTTCCAAAGAGAATAAAAGCCAGCAAAAACAAAACTATGAACACAACTTTTGAATTTATTTTTTCGGTTAGACGATCAGCTGTTAACATTGTGCTTAGACGTTTAAATGGTTTAAATACTATCAAAAGAAGACATAGGTCTAATCAATCCATTTGCAGGCCTCCAAACGAGGTTTCGCGAAAAAATTGAAGTGTGCTTTGAAATAAAATGAATAATTTTTTGGACAATGAAATGGATACGATGTATCATGTTTATATGTATGTATATATTTTATAAACACAGTGAAATATTGGAATCGGACCACCTCAGCGTTGCAAATTAAATGGTCTCATTTAACAGGTGCTCCGATTTAAGAGAAGGTTTAAACAAGAACGTTGAATATATTTTTCCTTATCTTTATTTTTATCAAAGGTTACTGGCAAATTATGTTCAGATATTTTTTATTATCGGATCTTGAGTATTTATTACATGAACATAAAATGCATAATATAGGCTTTTCACGTGAATGTTTTAGAAATGTTTAATTTTTCACAGAAACGCATGTTCAGTTTAAAGATTTAAAATAATTAGATATATATAGAAATTTGCATCTTTTGCATGTAGTCCATTAGAATTGCTGAATCATTTAATGTTTGCAAAGCTTTAGATATGTTCCTTCAGAGAGCCTTAGCTGTGATGTTCCGTATTTGCTTGATAATGGTGACTATAGAATTAGTATTCTGTGGACGAACTTGATTTTCTGCTTCGGAATACTACGATTTGAATTCATTATTGGAATATACAAAATCTAATATGGCTTCTTCGGTTGAAACTTCTTCAAAAAATACATCTTTCCAATCTTCCGGGCGAGACTCGTTTGTGAAAATTGATCGACTACTGCCAAATTTTAAATGTCTGCTGGAACGTTTGAGTTTTAATCACTTAGAATTTGTATTCTAATAACTTTGAATTTGAACTCTCATTACGATTCCGCTTTTGACCCTCAGATTTCAAAGCAATCCACATTTCCAAAAACACTTTTTTATTTGTAATTGGAGATATTTTATTCTAAACAGATCGGTCTGAAGTACGCTTAGTATTTTCTAGAGCACACAATTTAATGTTCATCATATATGTATGTGCGGCAATTTAGTTTAATCTCCTAATTTAAGTAGAACTTATCTATTTTATTATAATTCCCTGGTCTAAGGGCTGTAAATGAGAAGTGCAAATAGGTGGGAAAAAATCGTAGCTTGATGTATTCCAGATTATCACTGCTATTACATCTAGTTTTATGAAAAACGATGGTGATGGTTCGGTTTTGTGTCTGCATTTCAATATCAAGTGTGTGATCCAAGATTTTGTGTTAGGTCACCAAGTTATGTCCAAACTTCGCTTAACGTTAATTATTCCGAATGATCTTGGTCTTTTGGCTTTTCCTATTACCAGGAAATTTTTCTTTTCCCCACCTACACAGCAATGCAACTGTCGCACGTTGCTTTGAAGGTTTTCCATTTGTACATCTTTACTATTTAAGGTATAGTGATTTTTGTTGTATTGCTCTAAAAAAAACCAATTCTGTTTCATCAAGATTATAGAAATTTGAAGCATCAGAGCCATCACATAGCATTGCTAGCTGTTTTTGAACTGTGCCTAAATAAATATCAGCTCGTGAGTATTGTTACCCTTTTCAACGGATTCTAGCAGTCCGTTTGTTGCCTTGAAATTACAAAGCTCGAATTTTGTAGGGGTTTACTGTGAGATATCGGGCCGCATATTGGCAAATTTTTGGAGCGTGCCTTAGAGAACCATTGATACAAAAATTTATCTATCAGGCAGTATGGCAAATTTATTTTCAACCGTTTTCTACCAGTGTCTTCGAAATTTTCCAATGTTCGTTTTAGTTGGTTTTTATTTTTTAAATATGTACGTTGCACCTAACTCTTACTAATTTTAATGCCGTAGGAATTTTTATTAGGCTGAGCAAATGTTTTTCGGATGCTTGTATTGCTTCTAACTTTTTGCGAACACTTAGTTTGTAGTATTTTGCACTCATAGTAAATTTTTTTCAGTTGTTTTGGCGTAGTCGGTGCAAACGTTGATATATTTATATCATAATTATCAAATAAATTGCATTTATGTATACTAACAAAGCGAAAATATACAATAATGCTCAAATAAATCAAAATTTTATTATCAGAATACCACTTCGAAGCCGTCTATAACGTACCAATTTCTACACATCAAATGATTTTTTAGCGGGAAGTCGTGCAGAAATTATACGCAAAATGTTCCTGGACCTTGAAAAGTTGATATTTTTCTGGAAAACTCGTTTTTTTATACTTTTTCATACTGGTCTTAAAACCGTTTTTGGTCCGATTAGCAAGCACCACTGAACAAATTTTTGTCCGATTACAGAATGAATTTTCTTCAAGAAATTGTACTTGCGGTAATGTTATAGTTCAATCATTCAGATGGTTACAACTACAATTATTCACATACAATGTCTCAGGTTTTACTGTATAGCCCAAATATAGTTTTTCATAAAAATATATAGCCCAAAAACCGTCCAGCGAATTCAAATTTTAGATAGCCCAATCTGGCCACAGTGGTCAGAATAGCTCAGCTAGTCTGCTGACGTCACAATGTGTCATAACAAGCTGAAGACGGAGAGACGTGAGTTCGGAAAGGCCCTTACTACTTTTTAATACATGCACGGGGACGATATGCGAGATTAAGGCACTCCACAAACGGGTCGTTAGCCATGCGATACGTGAGAGATGCGTTTGTGAAGCTCGCGAGAAAACGAGTGTCGTCATCCTCGTATCATGTCTGCACACGGGTCGTCAAGAAAACGTCAGTATGCGTCGTAAAATCATACAATTCGGGGCATTTTCCCACCTCCCCCACGAATTGTACGTTGCCGTCATCCATCCCCCTTTCTTCCTCCGGTTTTTTCTACACTTCGCAGAAAAAGTCCTGGCTTCCTGACCAGCAGGCAACAGCCAACGTTGACTCGATTTGTTGAATTTGGTTTAATTCTTTAAAATTCACAAAAATAATTTTATTTTAGCAGCGATTTGATATATTGCTATGAACATTGGTTTTTGTTGGGATTACAGGAGATTTGGGAGGGAAAAGGATTTCAAGAACTCTGGTTCCATCAAATCTACACAAAATGTTAAATTTAAATCTTTTGTTAAATGTTAATTTCACATCTTACAAGAAACTCACCTAGTTGTTTCAGGTGATTTCTGTTGTGTTTGACAAGTAGTTCATTAACCGATTTATTCGCTTTAAAACAATCAAAAATCAATCTGTCCCTTTCGTATTCAGTGCTTGTGATCTATATCATCTATTTCTCCACATAATTCACAATTTATGTCTTCATAGATTCTCATCCTTACTCTATTCTTATTGTTAAGGGCATTGTTAACCATTAATCTATTGATAATTTTTACAGCCTTATTTCCTAAATTTAGATCCTTAAACCAAACTTTATTTCTAAATATCAAATCTGTATTAGCCCATGCACATGGTTTTAAGTTTCTAACTTTACTTAAGAACTGAGATTTCCATTCATCTAAGATTCTTTTGTTGATACTTTCAAAAATTTCATCCGATTCATAGCCGTATAATTCCTCGTTATCACATAAAAAGGCACTTTTTGCTAACTCGTCAATAGCTTTCGTTTTGCTATGGCCTGAATGTCCTGGTATCCATATGACTTTGACTGTTAAGTCCTGAATTTCCTTAATATATTCATAAATTTTACTAGTGATATTTTTTCTACTAGGATTACTATCTAGTTCCATACACGCGACATTAGAGTCTGTTAAAACTACAATATTTTTAGAGCCTAATCCTATACCTAATTTAATCGCTACCATAATACTTAGCAGTTCGCAGTTAACTATTGACGATGTATTTCTTAATTTAAACTGGACTATTGAGCTGTCATCCATCGCGCTTGCAAAAACGACTAGTCAATCGACTTGAGACCAGCGTTGCCAGAAAAAAATACAGAGAATCTTGGAAAATTTTTCAAAAAATCTGGAGAAATCTGGGGATTTTAGTTTCAATGAAAAACGTAACTTAGTTTCAGTAAAAACGATATCATTTTAATAAAAACCATTTATTTCAGCAAAAAAAAAAAAAAAAAAACAATGCAAGAACAAAAAAATAATTCATAACAGCAATTTTCTGCGTACTATGATTATGCTTTAATATATATTTACCGAAAATAATTTTGATTTAAGGATTTCATTTAATTCTATACCTGCACAAGTTTCATTTCTGGATTTTAAATATTCTTTAGACAAAAGTAGGCCACTTAGAGTATATGTTTGTAATCGACTGCTCGTTTTTTCTTTTATTGATGTTAATTTGAGAGAAAGTTCTTTCTACAGTCGCGAAATAATTGAGTGCGAATAACAGGTGAAAAATAAAATTCTTCAAAATTGGAAAAGCTGACTTGTGTTCTCATGTTTCGATTGGATTCACTTGTTTCCAAAATAACTCAGCATTGCCGGTTTCAAAACCGGTGAATTCAATATTTCTTAGACTCCATCACTGTGAATTTATATTCTGCAATTCTGATATTTCTCTTAAGTTTAGAAAACATTGACAAAGTGCGATAATTGAAGGTTGTATTTTCAAAACAACATTTTCAGGATCCATGAAACTGATACTGATATATTTGGTTTTTATAATTTTGATACTGATATATTTGGTCAATATAATTTTAACAGTGCGTTTCGAATACTAAAATATAATCTTTCAGTCTATTTAACTAGGCATTCACTGCAAGCTCCTAAGTAAAGGTCATCCTATGGTAAAAATTACATTTCATTTAGAAATTTATTATCCTTTCTTTTGGTTTTCTCTAAGTAATGCCTTTGAATATAATTATTGAATATTATTTTCGTTAATCTTGTTATTTCCAAGCTAAGCCAAAATATATTTGGGGGTTCACTTTGAAAGAGCTTATTTAATTGTAGAATTTGACAAAGAGCTAGCCGCAGGCTGAGCTTTTCAAACTCTGTACCCTTTTGTTTGACATTTTGATTTGCGCTATGTGATAATTTTACTTAAACATTTAAAATATCAAAGTTTCAGAACAAATTTGAAAAAATCTGAAAATTTTGAATAATATCTGAGTGTCTGGAAAACGTTGTGAAAGTCTGGCAAATCCAGACTTAAATCTGGATCTGGCATCACTGCTTGAGGTGCACTCAACGTGAACCGACTACGCTTCTCACTCTTTACGATAGGCTAACGCTCCGTTAAGCCTGAATTACATTGGCCAGCAGTGCAGTGCAGTACACTGAAATTTAGAACTCATGTAATTGCATGTGGCAATTCACATTAACTGCAGTGCAGTGCAGTGCAGCGGACTGCACTGCATCGTTTAGGCTAATTTCTAAAACGCTGCAGACTGCATCAGCTGACATTCGTTTGAGAGTAGTTGACCGGGCAAAAACGATTTAAATTGAGGGGGAAATTCCGTTCCAGGCATTAAACTGTAAATGGACGAAAAACAGATGCAGAAAATCTAAATATCAAACCTCCACAAATTAATTTGACTTTCATTGTCAGAGCACTGCACTGCTTTCAATGTGCTTTGCAATGCGTGCGCTGCATTTCAATGTAATTCAAGCTTTAGCGGTCACCCATTGATTTACATAGGTTGTGACGACCAAGCGTAGAAATATCGCATCTACGACGATAACTCAACGACCCGTGTGCGGATTGCCTAATTCTCAATTCAATTCCTTGAATATCAGATTAGAAATTCAATATTTTTTAAATAAATCTTTAATCAAACTAAGAATCTATGGGAAGATAAGTCAACTAGTAGAAACTGTTATCATAGAAAGTTATACAATTTCTTATCAGTTTAATAATCCCAAACCAAAATTTAGAACTTATATCCACACTTACAATTGATTTTGAATAATTTTAGATGTAACCACTCGGAAATCGTCCTATCCCGGCTGAAAGCGATCATCGATGACCAGCGTCCAATTGACTAGCAAAAGACACTGGCCTCCCTCACGCTAGAGATAGAACGACATCACTCGTCATCAAGGTTATGTCGTCTCTCGGTTTTAAACGAAAGCCTTTGAAGACATACTACAGAAATAATCCTGTGAAGTATAGTCTTGCCGTTCACTGCCATTTTCCTCCCTTAAATACACTACTTTGCGCAGTTTCACTGCGAGTCATACCTGCACTCAGTTTATAGTGTGAGTCATCTTGGTCGAGCTACCCGAGAGTTGTTACTGTAATCCGTGTAGAATATTCAAAGGTCACGTAAATGAGTTTTTCTTAAATAACTCGTTAACTGTTGATTTTACGTGAATTTATTTCACACCAAAATTTTATATCAAATTTATGTACGATAAGTAGTTTTCGAAACATGATGCTGAGAAAACTTCGACGATAGAATGTAGTCGTTTCTGCACCATCTAGAATTCAAGGCGCGTTATTTATTTAAATAATTCAGTTTTTAATTATTTTGTTTATTAGATTGTCGTGTTAAAGACCTAATCTTCAGGGTTATTTTAAATATTAATTAGAATATTTGTTTTTCGTTCATTATTTGCTGTGTTTATACGAATTTGTATTCATAGTTAACTTGTTTTCTTTTATATATTACAATGTATCAATATAAATGATGTACAAAATATTTTCAACGCAGCGTGGGTAACAAGAAATTGTATCGAAATTGCATTGAGTTCAACTTATTCAACAATCATTAATTATACTTGCATCAATATTATTTCACATTTTACTAATTTAGCATTGAAATAAAATATCAAAAAACAACAAAAACAAACTCATCACTTGGGCTCGTCCGGGATTTGAACCCGGGACCTCCCGCACCCTAAGCGGAAATCATACCCCTAGACCAACGAGCCGGGTACTGAAACTAGTTTAAAGACACGTTGTAAAGCAAAGTATCTGAGAAGTTTACAGAATTTTCGGGTTGATAGTTATTTTCAATTATCTGTACATCTCAACCAAGCTTACTAAATAACTTAAAAACTTTGAATCTAGCGGCTATACTATTTTGGCTTGCAGGCTTTTACTGTTTTTGTCAATTGAATTAACAGCATACTTCGCCAACGCACCATTTGATGGGTTTTTCTTAGATAAAATTAGTTTATCATCTCTCTACGCGCAAGCATTTGCAGCACCTATTTATTGGCTCATTCGCTGCATATGTTGAAGTATATTGGTATTCAATAAGCAATCGTCGGAATCAAGTGGCTCTCAGCGGTTGTTGGAACACAAATTTGTTAATCTTCTGCAAGTGATATTGAGTTAAAGTTATGGTAAATGAATGAAATCAAAAGCGTTGATACGATCTATTAAAATGAAATAAACTGCTTCCGAACGGGCTCAAATCTTTCGCTGTGAATGTCGAAAGTCTGATAGTGCACGCATATCCAAGAAGAAAGCATACGTGTGAAATTTATAAGGATTGTGTAACTTAGAGGCTCTGAAGCTCATTGGCTCGACGCTTACTGGAGCCAAGTTGTTTACTTTTACTTTTTTCATTACTATCGTAATGAAAATTCAAGCGACGCTTTGCATCCAAGACAACACCGAGGTCTAATCCTACTGAGTGCAATATTGCTAATGGGTGCACCTTAGCGAGACAAGTTAATAGCGTTAATCGTTAGCGTGATTAAGAGAGAGCTTGTTTGCTAGCACAAATGGTTTAGGGAGTTTCGTTTTGACTGAAAAAAGACGGCAGCGGACGGTGACTTGACGATAAAATAAACTTCGAAGTTTTCGGAATAGAGTATATTTCGGAATATTGTAAGATAAAATCTCCGATAGGTTGGAGATGAAAATATTAAAAAGAAGAGTGCCAAGATGACAACTTTGAGGTACAACGGAGATAAAACAGACTTCCTCACAAATAAGCCCTTAAAATTACACATATTCTAGGCGACGGTGGCACTTTAGTAGAGATTCTGATATTTCTAACTGCTGCAGTTTGGAGATTAAAATGGGGTGCTCAACTCTGTTGAATTCTTTGGTTGAATCTGAAATAGATTGCGTCAGTTTGACCACCTTTCTCCATTTTGCATGAAACATCAGAAACAAGCATTATAATATCAGTTGTGGTAGAACGAGTCTTCCTAACTCTAAGCTGATGCTCGTTCAGTCGAACATCGACAAAACGAGAGAGTTTGTTATAAAAATTCTTTTCTTTTCGAATAGTTTGGAAATTGATGATAGAATGGCGATGCTTCTATAATTTTGAATTAAACATCTTTCGCCACTTTTATAAATTGACATGATGTGGGAAAATTTTTGATACGATGGAAGGGGCCTGGAAAAGAGAGAATTATTCAATATAATGTTAAGGGGTAAGACCAATTATTGTACACAGGAAACCAGAAATGTAGGAGGTGAGATCCAGGGCTCTTGTCAAGATCAAGCTCCATAATAGCAGTAAATCATTTCTCGATATGGTTATGCTCTCAAAAAACAAAAAAAAACAAAAATTATGAATCACACATGAGAAACAATTAAATAATAGGATGCCGGCTGACCCACAAAACAAAACTCTTGAAAATTGTGAGCAAAAAAGTTGCAGATCTCTTGAGGAAGAGAAGATATCATTGAATATTTATTGAGCATAGGAGAGGTATTTTCGCTTCATATTAACAACTTAAAAAAATATTGGGACAGTGGATTATTCTCGCCAGTAATATTAATGCATATGTTATATATCAGATACATTAATATTACAGACGTGAAGAAATATTATCTGGAAAGCTTTGCTCGAATTTCGCCATGTCATCTGGTGAATCTGTTACCATTATATCCCTGTCGGACTTATTACTGCTTACTGCTTCTTGTCGCCTATAACAGCATCTGTATTCTTTTTTATGGGCTGCAAAATATCATCTTTACACATTTTCCTGATTCTCCTGTCATCATTAGTTATGATTTCAACCTACCGTTTGGTAGTTTAATAATAATTTGGGATAAATATTTTTCATCTATTGCCTCTACTGATGCGTTCTCCATATCCCTCTCCTCTTTTCTTTCCTTATGTTCCTTTTCGGAGTTCAATGTCATTCCCAACACTAATGGTTGTATTCTGGACCTTAACATTTCTTTCGCCATCCTGACGTGTGTATGTTTATCCTTATCCTCATCATCTTCGCCCTTCCTTTAATTTTAGTGGTTTTCAGATATCTCATACTAGAAAAAGCTGTGAAACCACGTTTTCATTTTTTCATAGGCGACTATGCTGTTCTACTAACTATAAAGGTTCTATCAACATTTTTGTCATTTTTGAGTTAAAACCGGATTTAAAAAGTACATACTCTATTACATTATTCAGCAGAATTTAAAAAAGCTATCATTTGTGGAAGTATGTTAAAATCAATATTGAAAAATGCAATCTCAAGTCAAAACTCAAATCATTGAATATCTCGAAAGCGCTAAAATGTAGATAGAACCTTTATTCTTAGTAGAGCAGTATGATAGTATGACTGGAGAGATCAACGGCATCAACTGGTTCTCTTCGTTTCCTAATGTCGACATTCATGAGGCACTCCTTTCCTTGAATTCTTTAGTTAATGCGCTTATAGTCAACCATGCTCCCGTAGTTCGCCCTCGACATAACATCGACGCTTGATTCTCGGTTGCTGTTGTCTGAGCTCTTTGTTTTAAGGATAAGTCGCGTCAGCGTATTACTGGTTGCGTACTGTGGCACAAATAAAGAAATGTTACTAGTCAAATGCAGCTACTTTATTAAAATTGACTCATCTTTCCTCTCTAGCAATCCAAAACCTTTCTGGTCATACTCTCGCTCCCTTAAAATTATCAATATTTTCGTGGTATTTGATGACAAAAAATCGTCATCCCTTTGCAATGTGTACTGTCTTTGCTAACTTCTTTTTATCTTCATTTGTAACTTCCTATGATTCCTCTAACAAGTGTAGTTCACTTGTACTGGAAACTGACTAATATTTTCCCGAATACTAAAAATGGGTGACAATGAAAACTATCACCCTAAATGCCGTCTTTCCTATTATCCGTAATTCTTAGAAAAAATGTATACAATCAATTCTACCGTTCTTTGTATAGTAAAATTTCAAACTCCTAACACGATTCCATCAAGGGTCGCTCCACTTCCAATAATTTAATCAAATATGTCGATTTTGTGTCCTCTGCTGTTAATGACAATGGCCATAATAGCCGTAATATATACTGATTTTTCGAAAGCTTCCATGCTTTATAAGCTTTTTTGGTTTGCCATATCCGGGCCTCTCCTTTCCTGGGTTCATACTTGCAAAGTTGTGGAAAATGTCGTCGTTTTTATACCACTTTTGGCATTCCACAAGGCTCCATTCATGGACCCCTATTATTTGTTTATTTTATTACTGACCTTCCTTCTGTATTTTGATCTAAATGCCTCCTTTATGCTTTATGTATTTTGATCTAAATGCCTCCTTAAACTGTTTCGTGAAATCTGGTTTGTTCATGACTGGTTTTTATTGCATACATATCTCAAAACCTTAAATACATGGTTTAAAAATTTCCACCAAGATGGTGTACTCTCTCTTAATGTCTAGACATGTCCTATTGTATTAAAACAAACTTTTTAATCTTTGAGTATTCCCTGTCAGGCAATAATTGGCGTCATGTGGATCAGCAAAGAAAATTTTATTGTTGTGTATTTTATATTACCTCTGGGTCATCAAAATTTATTGGTTTTGTTCTTCGCTGTTTACTTTATTCTTTGAATACAATTAAATTCATTTGTTTACTTTCTATGTTCGTTGCATACTTGAGTACTGATCCCCAATAGGCTCGTCTCATTTTCTTATACTTTTCGGATGCTATTGAATGTGGCCAACGCAAGTGAACTTGTTATCTATTGTATAAGTTCAGTATTTCCCATAGTCCTAATGAAGAGCCTCTTAACTTGCAACTTCCC
The DNA here is from genome assembly GCA_947369275.1 of Nemotelus nigrinus. Classification (NCBI taxonomy): domain Eukaryota; kingdom Metazoa; phylum Arthropoda; class Insecta; order Diptera; family Stratiomyidae; genus Nemotelus; species Nemotelus nigrinus. The sequence goes on from OX376374.1 coordinate 118,399,484, forward strand.
TAAGCATACGTAGATTGATCCTGGGACAATGTTTTTTTTTTGTTTAACGATCCTTTTTTTCTTCAGCATATGTTTATGCTTGTTTTATATAATTGTTTCATATAATAAACACCCTCTAGACACCAGGTTGTCTTGAATGTTTTTTTGCTCGTACAAAGGTATATTTACACTCCTCGTTTTTATGTATGCGGCACAGGCATAATGAGCTCCCGTTTATACTTTGCAGTACGCTCGTATTTAAAAAAAAATCATCTTTGAAATGTCAGTTTACTGTGTATTTAATATTTCCTGCGGGTAGCATAAGAGTACTTGATATATTTTTTTCTTTAAAAAACTTTTTTAATCGATAACATTTCTTTTTCATGGCTTAAGTCCTCTTATTACTAATAGTATTTTTTGAGCTACGTGTAATGTCGTCGATACCGATAAATATTGGATGACTAATTTTCGGAGGTCTGGAAATAGATGGTGTGTTAGGGTCGGATGCGTTAGCCAAGTATGGGGCTAGTCTTACCCTCTCGGGATCGGTAGACATCTTTACTCCTATCCAAACGATTGAGTACTGAATCGACTCCCAAATGATGCAGGGTGCGACGCGCAGATGGGGAGCAACTCAGACTTGCAGGGTAACAAAAATCATGTGGGGGTCATACAATCTTGCATCGACCAAGTACCTTCTCGAGTTAACGCGAATTGACTACAAACGACTCGTTGGTATCATTACTGGCCATTGTTTTGTAGCAGCATATGCTATGAAAATGGGACTCCTAACGAGCGACACCTGTAGGATGTGTCAAGAGCCGGGGGTCTCAGGAACTATCCAGCATCTCCTGTGTCACTGCCCGGCACTGGGGAAAACCAGACTGCGAAACTTCGGTGAGCCCTGGCTGGTGGATCTCTGGCACGTGGCAGAACAAAAGCTGAAAGACATCCTTCAGTTCGTGAAAAAGTTCGAGGCCTTTGATGGCCACTTGGACTGAACTTTCTTTCCCGAGGTCCATTTATCTGGTATCATTATGGACCAGTAGATCTATGTGTGGCAATCTGTCAGCGAGTACAACCGAACCTAACCTAGGGTCGACCTTTCCCTTCGGGATTAAAGCTTGTCGCGTCATTTTCCAGCGTGAATGGAAAGACACTCGCTAGCAAACACGTATTAGAATATATTATATTATATTCGTAGCAGAGTTGACGGTTGATTCTCCACCATAGCTTTCAGCATTTCCCCGCTGGAATACTGTCGGAGTCAGGAGTCTTCGGTTCTTCATTTTAATAACCGTACTGCAAAGTTCCTCTAGAGGGGAAAGAAACGGACTACTCTAAAGGGGAAAGAAACGGACTACTCTAAAGGGGAAAGAAAGGGACTACTCTAGAGAGACAGAAACGGACTGCTCTTGTGTTATGCGCCGGCAACAGCGAGTCCACGAGGTGTTTCAGAGTATCGACGTCCATGAGTCCCGGTCACCTATAGAGTCTTTAACATTTCTTTTTTCCCCCTTTTGTGTTCTGCGGTAGTGTGGGATGCTTCTGGTCTACCGATAGTCAACTGAGCCCTGCGCCTTCTCTTCCGTCTACAAATAAGCCCGTTGTTTTTAATAATAGAGGCGTAGTACGCTCGCTTGATTTACGCCAAAGTGACTTGATATTTCCCTGATCCTATCTACGCGGTACTGCCGCCAGCGAAGCTATCGTCGAGCAACTTCAACGGTTTTCTCCTATTCGAGTTGGGAATATTCCAGCTAAATATTATCCGACTAGAGCTGCGAGAGCTTTGCCTTTTCTCCGATAGCCAGGTTAGGTACTTATGATCAGTTCCAGAGTACTAATCCATCACCCTCCAGTGCTTCGTCAGCGCGAGAGTTATGTCAGGTATAGACTCGCTGAACAAGTGCAATAAGAGTCAATCATAAATGTGTAATGAATTGCCAGGGTACTGAAAGAAAAATACTATAAAAATTAATGCCAACTCAGAACACAGTTGGCGTTTCCCCATTGCAAAACTCTTCTAGGAAATCGTTAATCACAATCAGATTAACCGTAAAATCTCGAAGAGCATCTTCTAATGCTTCCTGCAAAATTTCCTGATTGGGTCGTTTGGCGAGAAACAGCATCTGACAAAATTGATGCCTCGGTTTCGGATCCAAACAAATCTACCGCTCAAATCCCATCGATCGACTCGAGCTCTTCGGGCATTTGCAACGCATAGAGCTGCATAGCCTGAAAACTCTGTACACCAAATTTATAGATTTCACTTTCGATATGGTTCACTAATCATCGCGACTTGGGCTCTGCAAATCTTCGGCAGTATTCTCTTGGGTGTACCTCATCTATGAAACTTCTTTTTCTCTGAAAACTTACATGATCCCAGAATTTGATAGGATTTTTCTAGCTTTGGCTTTCCATTCCACAACAAGCAGAAACGCATAGAAGCGCATACTTGATGAACACTTTGACCGCATTTCCGACAGTTGCTGCGCCGATCTGGTCCTTTGTAGTCCTTTTTCGTGTGGTCGTAACTCGAGTACATGTAGCACTGTACCAATTTGAGTCGTCTCCTTTCTCTGGCATACTATGCATATGAGAACCCTGTATTGACCGTGGCGGAATAGTATTTTCGAAGAAGGGCATATATCCGTGGATCAGATTAATTTGGATCTTCATCTCTTTAAAATACTTGCATGCTAATCGAGCCATGTTTCAAAATAGTCTCTACTCTAACCTTCTTTATTTATATATTTATTTATTTATTTAATGTCTACAACAACAGATCGAGTCCAATTACGCAATAGACAATGATAAATATAAACAAAAATATATACAAAACAAACAAGAGTATTATAATTCAATCCAAAATTTAAATAATCAATTAGCCAAGATGAACATGCATTAAAAAAATAAGTAATTACTTTATATTTTAAGATGTTTTTGAAAAGCATCAAAGTTGGTGGCAGGGAACCAAGTCTGAGTTCATTATGCTGCCTAGGTAAACGTAGCAGCGATGAAAAGTAATATGTATCAGCCCGTTCAACCGGAACATTAAACGTCAAAGTTGATCTACATGACCGATCCTATACACGGACGGAAACCAGGTTGCAGAGGTTAGATGGGGCAAGTCGATGCTGTAGTTTAAATAGAAGGCATTCATCGAAGAACAGCCTACGAGATTTCAGGGAAGGAATTTGTAGCATGGTAAGTCTCGCGCTATACCCATAGTAAGTCAAATTGAATTTGAAAAGCAGAGAGCGGGTGAACCTGCGTTGTGCAGATTCAACGGCATCAATTAAGTACTGAAAATGTGGGCACCATATTTGACAACAATATTCCAGAACACTGCGGATAAAAGAGCAAAACAGGTGTACACAGGTGGAGATACCAGTAAAATGCTTAGAAGATCTAAGTATAATACCCGAGAGCCTGAACGCTTTGGTAGTTATATACAGTATGTGTTGGTCAATTAAGAGTTTAGTGTCGAAAATAACTCCCAGGTCTCTAAAACAGAATACAGCATCGAGAGAGGTACCAGAAACGCAATAAGAAAATACTAATGGTTTAGTTGTACGCGTGAATGACATTTGGCGACATTTTAGGACATTCAAAGTAAGATAATTTGCACTACACCAGTTGCCCAGAGTGTGCAGATCATTGTGTAGCCGAAAGCAGTCTTTAATTGAATCGATTACTCCGAATATTTTAAGATCATCTGCGTAAAGAAGGGAGAAGGAGTTCCGGAGACTCGGAAGATCATTAATGAAGATTAAGAACCACAAAGGGCCAAGTATCGATCCTTGCGGAACACCAGAGGGGGGATAGAAAGGAGCAGAGGAGCAGGAGTTCACAGTTACAATGTAAGCACGTTCATAAATGTAAGAAGAAAACCAAGAGAGCAGCGGACCATAGAAACCATGTTTCTCTAATTTCAAGAGAAGAAGCACGTGTTTGAAAGAGTCGAATGTCTTAGAGAAATCAGTGTAAAAACATCCACCTGTCTTTGTTGATCGATGGCAGAAGCAACAGTATTGCTGAAAGATAACAAGTTGGTAACAGTAGATTTACCTTTGACAAATCCATGTTGCTCGTTGGCAAGGAAATGCTCGAGTAGAGGATAAATTCTGTTGTAAAAAACTCTCTCAAGTAGCTTGCTAAAGCAAGGTAGAAGCGAGATTGGACGGTAATTGTAGATACAAGCGGGGTCACCTGCCTTAAGTATGGGAAAAAATGTTGGCTGATTTCCATATGGAAGGAAAAACACCAGATGCGATGCTTAGGTTGAAAATAATGGACAGCGGTACACAAAGTGAAGAATATAGTGACTTAGTTAGTATATTAGGAATACCATCAGAGCCAGAAGAAGAGTTAGAATTGAGACAACTCATTAAATATTCAACTTCTAAAGGGTTTGTACGAAACGAAGAGAGCGCTCTAAGGTTAGCGCGAAAAGACGAGGGAGTGGTGAAAGAAACATGTGGAGGAGGAAGAGGGTTTTGTGGGGAAGAAAATGACGAGAAAAAACGAGCAAAGAGCTCACAGGTCTCTTCAGTTGTAGCGGCAGAAGCTTAATCAAGAAACACATTTTGAGGAATGACGGGGGATTTTCTTTTAGTGAGTGAATGAATGACCAGAAGGGTTTTGAATTGTTGGAACTAATAGAAGCCTCAACTCTGGCAACGTAGGTACGCATGGCTTCTTTAGCGACCCGTAGCTTTTGAAACTCAAGCAGGTCATCATGCAAAGCTGAACGTTTGAATTTGGCATGAGCAACATCCTTTGCCCTAAGGGCAGCAGCAACTTCACGAGGTGGACCAGGGAGCATCATTAGGTCTCCAGGGACGACATGTGGGAGTGAAGCGAGGAATGAGATTTGCGAGGAAGTTATAAAGCCTATGGGGAGCCTCATTAACGTCAGAACAGCGAAGAAATGAGTACCAGTTAGCATGATTGATTTCGTTCGCCATTCCAACAAAGTTGGCTTTAAAGTAATTGAAGCGCCTATAGCAAGAGACTTTGGATCTAAGATGAAGATTGAAAGAAATGTCTAAAAGAACAGGAGGGTGGTAAGGGTCGGGAGGGACATAAGGTAAAGCGTCGGAATCCAAATCAACAGGGATATTGTCCTTTTCAACTTGCCAATCCTCAAAGAACCCCAGTGCCTCTTTTTCCGATACCCCCTGGAGGAAAGCCTTGAGATCAAACGATAGAGCTAGCTAATCAACTTCTATTTTTGCCAAGCCGCTCTATCACCTTCTCTCCATTCTTAACTGACTAATCTTTTTTAGGGTTTCGCATTCGTTGACAGCAAAAAATGTTATGGTAGAAAGTTAAGTAGGCTCTAAATATGATTTCTTTTGCGCGATCGATCTCAAGCAAGTTAATCGTTTCTTTCAGAATAAACAACTTAGATGAGCTTCATGGAATGGGTTTATACCTGAACGATTTAAATCCACATGGCCTTAGTAGAGAAATGGTAATGGCCGGATGGCAACATTGTTCAAAACTCGAACTTATGTTTGAACGTGAAGAGCAACGATCAGATGAATTGGAAAAGTCTTTGGAATTGGCTGATTCATGGAAACGTCAGGGTGACGAACTTTTGTACTCCATGATTCCACGACCTGTAGCCGAACGTTTGCGTGGCGGCCAAAACCCGCTAAACACTTGTCAAAGCTTCGAAGCAGTGTCTGTTTTATTTGCTGAAATTCTGGTAAGTATTTGTACTCGCAAAATATAAAAAGCGAAAATAAATTTTCCTCCTTTCAGAATCTTTCATATACAGGTCATAGTCTTCAAGACGCTATGAGCTCGGTTTCAACGTTAAATGTTGTTTTCTCCGCAATCGATGAAGAAATCATTTCACCAATGGTGTATAAAGTAGAGACCGTTGGTCAGGTATATGTTGTTACTCAGTTAGCAAACTTCTTACTCTAATTTAAAATTATATTTCTATATTTTCCTATTCATCAAGGTTTACATGGCTGTTAGTGGAGCACCAGACATCAATCCATTGCATGCTGAACATGCCTCTGATCTTGCTTTGAGAGTAATGAAGAGAATTCGTAACTTGAATTTACCGGGAGTGTCTGTCAAAATTGGTAAGGAACATTCATAGCTGGCAGCATTCGCAGTAATTTTCAATCAACTATTCAACCTTCGTTAGGTATTCATTGTGGACCAGTAGTAGCAGGGGTTGTAGGCTTGAAAGTTCCCCGTTACTGTTTGTTCGGCGATACAGTTAATACAGCTTCAAGAATGGAGAGTAGTGGCGAGGCGGATAAGATTCAAATATCGAACCTTATTGCGGATAAAATTAAGGGGAAAGGCTATAAAATGGTATCGCGTGGACACGTTCAAGTAAAGGTGAGAGTATTAATTCTAACAGTTTTGAGATCAATTGTTTTTTGCAGAGTTTTTGGCTTTATTTTTTTAATTTTGTGTTGTATGAGGTCAATAATATTTATTTATTTATTAATTCCTTGCGCTACAGATACAATTCCAATTACAGCGTTAAGAAAGCAAAAATAAAAGAATGAAACATAAAAAAAAAGAACAAAAATAACTAAATAATTTGAAAACTAAAATTAGGACTAAGGTAAAATAACAATTCAAGGTAACATTTTCAATACATGCTTGAATTGTGAAAAATATTGCGGGAGAGGACCAAGCTTAAGGGCATTATGCGTTCTGGGTAGACGCAGCAAAGGTAAATGGAAATAGACTTCCGTCCGAGCAAACGGAACAGAGAAAACCTCAGAATAACGACTTGGACGATTAGATTCACGTCTGATTATCTGGGAACCAAGATCTGACAAAAATGCCTTGGCAAAGTTTATAGAGAAAACACTCACCGAGGAACAATCTCCGAGATTGCAACGAGGACATACGAAGGAGGAAAGACGAGAGGAGTAGAGACAATAGGAGGATATTGAATTTAAAAAGAAGCAAGCGAGTGAACCTGCGCTGAACAGATTCAATGGCGTCAGATAAATACTGAAAGCGCGGAGACCAGATTTGGCACGCGTATTCTAGAATACTGCGTACCAAGGAGACAAATAAATGAATACAGGAGGAAATGTTGGTAAACATATACGAAGAACGCAAGACAAATCCAGCAATCCTAGATGCCCTGGACGTCATATTCATGAAATGAACATCAAATCTTAACTTTGAGTCAAACACCACACCCAGGTCTCTAAAATGCTGGACAACTGACAGGGAAATACCAGACAAAGAATAAGAGAAAATATTTGGAGTATTTTTATATGCAAAAGACATCTGATGGCACTTCAAAATGTTCAGTGGCAAGAAGTTGTCTTGACACCAGTGATTAAAAGCAAACAAGTCAGCTTGCAATTGATGAAAATTATTCGCAGTCTTGATTGCTCCGTATAATTTTAATTCATCTGCGTATAAAATACAGGGAGAATTGATAACAGAAGGAAGGTCATTGACAAACAAGATAAAAAGTAAGGGACCTAGGATATAACCTTGAGGAACTCCGGATGTGGGATATATAGGAAAGGAAATGGAACCATTAAAAGTAACTCTGCAAGGACGACTATGGCGATAAGAGGAAAACCAGAAAAGGAGGGGACCAAAAACACCGAAATCATTAAGTTTAAGGAGCAGCAGGTTATGGTTCACAGAATCAAAAGCCTTCGAAAAGTCTGTGTAAATTACATCAACTTGACGTTGACAATCGAAGGCAAAGGCTACAAAATTAGTGAACTCCATCGGGTAGGGTAACATATCTATTCTAAAGCGATTAGGCATAGTTCTAATAGTTATTACTAAAAACAAATAAAATCCTAGCTTCACTAATTATAGTCATTAAATCCTAAATGGTAAGCAAAATTGTGAAAATAAAATCATGCTGATGGAGTAAAAAGCAAGTTGTTACATATTCTATAAGACCAAATCTTGTAATCATTGTAGCTTGTATAAAATCATTGTTTTTTTTATCCATGCTTTTATATAATTTCTTTATATTTCTTTATATGCTATTGGAAAATATTTTTTTTAAATATGTTTCATACAAAGTAAATTTCAATCTGATATCAAAATCATGATTAAAGATAAATCTATGTTTATCTTTTTAGGGTAAAGGCGATATGGAAACATTCTGGTTATTAGACGGCCCGGAAGAGAATACACGTCGAAGATCAGTAAAACAAACACCTCTATAAGGATCGACATGCTTTAGGTTTTTTGCACAGTTTGAAACAGTTAACCAATGCAAACTATTCTAAAATGTAATATGTTATTACATAATAGTTGAAGATGGGAACAATGTAGCAATGACACAGATTTTAATAGAAGTCTTTAAATAAATGTGAGTGAGAATCGAATCAGACTTAAGTAGTTTTATATTTCCTATGACGGAAAAGTGTAAAATTTGCACCATACTGGATCAGATCTTCAGTTGTAGGTATTGTGATAGAAATTGCACACTTATTAAATCTATCTTATACAACAATTTTGACCATGAATTTTATGATATGGCTCGTCTTAAGTTGATTCAGGAAGAACTCATAATGGAGCTTGCGTCTATAAAAAATATAAGGTTCAAAAAAGCCAATAAAGTTACATTGACAATTAAAACATTTTCGCAGTCCTTGACGGATGGGACTTAGATAAAAACTTCCCTAACCTGCTATCTAACAAGAACAACTCACCGAAAAGGAATTACAATAAAGAAACGAACAAGATCTATACCAAGAAAATATTCTCTACTAGATTTAAATCTGGCGCTGTAGACTGTCATGTATGGTAAGAGCAGTCAGGCTAGTTCTAATTTACATGATGTATAAATTAATACACTGTTAAAAGTTCAACTTTTACCACGGCGCGATGAATTTCCAGACTTGTCTCGGTTTTTTAAAAATATTTCCTAAGGTGCTGTTGCTAAAAATATTAACAAGTTTTTTTTAACATCGATATAATAATCTTCTCCTCAGCTTCTTTTAACATCGATATAATAATCTCCTACTCGTCTTCATTTTTTTTATACTGTAGCCCTGGTGGAGTCGGGATGAAGTATTTGAACGGACAATTCTTTAGTGTTTCGTTACTTCTTTACTGTAGCTCCTGGTGAAACCTCTCTTCTCCTTCAAAATGAGCTGCGGGGCCTCTTTCTCCAGCTCAAACTCTTTTAAAATCGCAAATCTGTTCCCATTCACATTTGGAGTTATTTTTGATGCCTACATGATACTCAGGTTTTTATTGGATGCGTATTCGACAATAATTTATCCTCCTTCTCTGTGGGCACTTCCTGTTTTGAAATCGTGATAGTTACTGCTACAAAGAATGCATTTTTGCCCAAAATAACTAAAAATCACAATCCTGATTTCTATATTTAAGGCATATATTCGGATTGAACAAATTTCCACACTAAAAGAAAAAACCTTGGTATGAATAAGAAATATCTCAGTTTAATTTTTATGTATCCTGATTTAATAAATTAAGAAAGTTTCATTTTGGAACATGACTTCAATAGTTTGGTACGGGATAAATACATCAGGTTTATCTTTATCCAATGATTCTATATGCAGTTTTAATTTTACACCCTTTTAAGATTCTAGCGCATGTTAATGATCTTGAAGAAGACGCGGGCGATGGCTTCAACTCTCATACTCGCGACGGTGACTTCAACGCATGACCAGCCTAGCGTCGCATTCGTGGTTTGGTGAATGCATCTAGAAACCTTTGCACTTCATAACAGCAAGAGAATGAGGCACAAAAAATACTCTGTTGCAGGTTGAAAGCAATATCATTCGGCCAAGAAACGTTTGATGAAGTCTTCCGCTCATACTCCTTTGCTATAGGATCTGTGAAGAACACAATATGCAATCTCTGTGCCATGATGAAAAAAGCGTGCAATAAATCCAGGGCACTCCGAGCCAGATGTATGCGAAGACCACAATGCTACTGGTGGAACGACAATATCCGATTGATGCGGTCGGACTGTCTGAAAGCCAGACGGAAGGTTCAACATGCCAGAGGTAGACGGGAATTCAATAACAGGCTGATCGAATTTAGGGGCTTTCATCGCTCGTTCAAAAGGACATTCAAAAATGCCAAAAAGAGAGCCTTGATCCAGAGCGGGACGAAGCCGACATCAATCACTGGTGCATTGGGCACCGAGTAGCCATGGAGAAACTGAGGGCTAATACCTCACCTAAGATAACGTGCCCCACAATGCTTGATAACAACATCACGGCACTTTTCCCCGCAACATCCTGAAACTAATGCTACTGACAGCATAAGCGCACCACTTGCAGTCGAGGAAGCTCAAAGAACTCTGCAATAAAACCGGCAATTATAAAAGCCCCGGAATGCGAAGAAAACCTGACATATTCATGAAGTCCTTTCAACAATACTTGGACGAAATAACATTCCCCAGCAATTGCAAAGATTGGTACTTATATCTAAGGGCAACAGTTCTCCTGGCGAACCATCACCACATCGGCCCATATATCTGCTGGACTCGATGGGAGGTCCTAGAGTGCATCATTTACAATCGACTACCTCTAATCGTGGAAGCAAAAAATCCAACGACAATCAACTCGGCCAGCTGGAAGTAAATTAATGGCTTTTATCACCATAGCCTAGTGATTGCCCACAAACGGCAAACAGTTTGAAAAAAATAATATAAAAAACGAAAGAACAGTTCTTCTAAAACGAACATTTTCGCATCGGCAAACTGTTTGGGAGCGAACAACTGTTTCAGAGCGGCAATCTGCTTAATAGAGAAGTACAGTTTGGCAGTGGAAAACTGTTTGCCAACGGAACATTTTTTTGCAGTGGCACTGTTTGGCAACGGAGATCAGTTTTTTAGTGGCACAGACACGGAGATCTCGTTGAAGAATTGGTCGCAACGGTTGCAACAATAGGGATCAACTTTTTTTGAGATGGTGGTTGGTAGTGGTCGGCGATCAAGTGATTTTCTTGAGACTTGAACCGAGATCTCAATTGAACTATATCTAACGTAGTGGCTGCATCGATGGAAATAATTGATGCAATTGAATTTATGTCGTATGTATATACTCAAAAAGTTTCTATTTGCATAACTCATGATCGCGTTATTCGATTGAACTGGAATTTTCAGTAATTGCTTATATATAAGGAGTAGGTCTTCATTTAATTCAATTTAAAATATCATCAACCGCTTGGTGTCGATTTTATTCTAAGACATTTTCAACAGTTTGAGGTCCTTCGCGTGCCAGTTCCCCGCAGGCTTCCCCTTTATATCCAACAATTTGAAAGTCCACGCTGACGTTTTCTTTTTAATATTGAAAGGTCCGGTAAATGCGGGAGCCAATTTGGCCGCGAAATTTTTAGTGGCATCCGACAAAACGTAATTCAGATAGTCAACTTTCCAATTTGTTCTGGACGACAGCTTTTTGCTGTTTGGCCTCCGCTTTCTACGAACGTATTGTAAATAACATAATTAAATTTATTGTTTGCCCTTTGCTTACAATGAACTAAATTGAGCAATATTTCATTTTATATTTTTTCCTTAATTAAACCTGATTTCACATATTTGCAAAGTTTGTTTCGTTACCAATTTCCTGTTAATTTTAACTATTTTTTCTAATATTTTTTTTTGCCAACCAACAGTTGGTTTTCGGTTTTTAAAAACAAGAGAAATGTCCATGACTACTACAGAGACCCTAATCTACATTCTGGACCTGATATCGAGGTACTTCCAGGACAGAAAACTTATATTCGAATGCGACAAGAGAACGGATATCTATGAAAATACCGCGGGTGTTCTACAAGGCTCTGTAATGGGTCCACTTCTGTGGAATATAATGTACGGCAAAATGTCGAGATTTCCATTACCAGCAGAGTGGTACAATCGTCGGTTAGTTGAGGCTGCTACTACTCAAATATGAATATGGCTAGCCGCCACCTACGGGAATCTTCCAGAGCACAAAATAAAAGCGATGCTGATAACTAGATAAAAGAGGGTTGATTTTATGGAGGTGCAGCCAATTATCAAGTCATTAAATCAAAGACATCACTCAAATATCTTGGGATTGTCTTAAGTAGCAGACTGAGCTTCAAGGACTACATAAGCTATGTGGAAGCAAAAGCAGCTAAACCACAAGCTTCACTCACAATATTACCAATAATAGGAGGGCCCAACACGGTCAGGCGGAAATTTTTGGCTCCATTAGTAACTGTGATTCTCTACGATTCCTCAGTGTGGGCTGCTGCTATCTCTTTTCGGCAGTGGCTATGCGTTCTGAGCACTATAAGCGGCTATATTTGCGGATACTGCTTGTGTTACAGCCGGTGTGATTGATGAATATCGAAATCCTCGCGGATGAAACAAAACGGGTGCATAATCGACATGTCGTGGATCGGAGTCGCAGAGACAAAATTGAATAAGAAGTGCGAATATTTTTATTCTTTAAGTGGCGGCTGCGCTAGGTTTCGAGTTAGAAAGGAAGTTGGATGTACCATTTGATACCAGAAATTATTCTTTGAGTGTAGAGGAAGCGTGGTGACCTAAATTATTATCTTTCCCAGTTTTTTCCTGGCTATGACTTCTTCTGACGATTTCTTCACAGATTTGGGCATGAAAACACTCCGTTATTCAAAGTCATACAAAGGACGAGAATGCAGGACACGTGATTTAGGAGTGCTCTCGTTTTAGGGAACACCGTCCTAGAAGCTCAGAGAGCTGAGTGCGGTATATGCAGCAATCGGCAGCAAAGTTGGACGAATCGGTGGTGTTCATCACTCACGTGATGTGCGAGCCCAGGAGAATAGAGCGCGCCGAGCTTTATAGTGAAAGCATTGACTGCTAACTACTTCGCGCATTAATGCCGAAAGGCAGCTCGGCAGAGAAGAAGGCTTAAGAGGGTTTTGTGTTTAAGTACGTAGGTTGTTTGGCAAATCGTGCATACCTCAAGCCCGGGCTAGAGTACCTATGAAGATATCACACTTCACAGCGTCCGCTACAGCATAATAACTCCTTTAAAGGATTTCCGACAGGGATACCATCCTTAATGATCTTATATTCCGTAATGTCATGCGGAATAAATTTAAATATCCCAGAACGATAGAAATCTATATCAAAGATATACAGCTCCTGTTCATCGAATTAGGACCACCCACAATTTTTATCATTCCTTCGAAATGTTTACCCCTAGTTTAACTACTCTACTACTCAACTTAAACTCACCGCAAAAATGCATCAAACTCGGTTGCAGTGGGCAAGAGCTTATCGCCACTATACTGTAGCAGATTTTAAAAAGGTATTTGACCTTTTTAAACCGCATTTACCTGTTGAATGATCACTCAAAAACGAAATATTAATCAAACGAATTTTTCTCGAATTTTTTCAGATAGCATTTAGAAGCTGTTACGGAGAGCCACCAATTCGTTCGTAGAAGGCCAGGAGAGCGGTATAACGAAGAATGCGTTGTAAGGACCGTGAAACATCCTCCATCCATTATGATATAGTCTTGTATCTCCGCCGACGGACCTGGACCATCGTTTTTTGTTTATGGGATGGCCTATAACATTCCCATTCTTCGTTGGCCGGGTAAATCTCCTGATTCAAATCCAATTGAAAATGTTTGAAGTGTAATCAAAACAAAAGTTTATTCCTTTGCTAACCCTACACTAACGGTTTTGAAGCAAAATATTGCAGATATCTAGGAAAATAGCGCCGAAATTAGGGAAATGATAGAGCGATGCTATGTAAGCATGCCAGAACGAATAAGTGCAGTCATTAGAGTTAAGCGTGATCCTACTGAGTATTGAAAAATTTTTAAAATATGTTGTGCAACAATTAATAGTCAATAAAACAATTATCCAAAAACTACACTTCTTTTCTTACATTCATGCTTCCTTCATGTTTTACCAACAAGAAAAGAACAAATTTCAAGAAAATTTTGAGTGGTCCTAAATCGATGAACAGGGGCTGTAGTTAACACAACCTAAATCGTTTTTCTAATAATCATTTAACAAGCTATTTACATCTTTCCCTTACTTCAACTGTGTTCCATCTATTTTCAAGAACATTCACCAAACTACAACTACTAGTCGCCGCATAATCATTGAAAGATTTATCATGTTGGCGAAACCCGTTTGCATCACGTCTTACTATACTATTTAGTATACTTATTATCTAGCTTTTTTGGCGATAGTGTAAAAGAAAGTGTTGTAGCATTTTGAAAATGTTGTTATTCTGTTGCAAAACTTGACTATAATCAAGCTTACCAAAAATGTTCTCTTCTTTTGAACAGGCCGTATCAATTAAGTTCCAATTTTCATATCCCCTTCGGAATTAATCCAAACTAGTCATGTTCCGCGCAGTGATTTCTCGCCGCCTTTCTATATTTATCGGAGGCCTTACTACTTTGAATGCCTCATCAGTCCCTACATCCGCAGACTTAGCTCTCGAAGGTATGTTATGATAAGATATGTGTTCCAGGACTCAGTCGGAGTCCACAAAAAAACCAAATAGCTCTAGGATCACGGGAAAATCTAAGCTAGAAATTAAAATACCGGAAACCAGCTACCGCTATAATCTTCCTATAACCTCAAACGGCTCCAAACATTATCTTGCACCACGCAATCAAATTGTCACAAGACCAAAGAAAATAACGGGCAACACCTTCGTACTTATAACATTAACATTGAGGTAAGGAGAGAGGAAAGAAGAGAAGCTTAGGTTCCGAGTTCGTATTGAAAACAGGCCAGCAAATTAAATTGATTCAAAGTAAAGTTACCTTTGAATTACCATGCGATTGTGGACATGGGTTTATATTTGCGGAAAGCTTATGGGAAAATCGTCACTTAAGGTGAAGAACATCACAAATGAAATATTTCCGAACATACATGAATACTATTAGTGAATAACCTTCAATATATCATTTCGAGCCAAATTTAATGAATGTGAGCTCACCAGATTATTTTCTGGTAGCTTGGGTTGGAAATATGTCTATGTTCATGAGGTCTTTCAAGCGGAAACAATGTTTTTCTTTTTGTCTCCATATTTTTCAGGGTTTCCTCCTGTAGCTGCCCGTACTTAGGCCGCATCCGGCCCACCCAGATCAGTCCTGACAGCTAGATAGTGGTCAGAGCGTGTCTTTGACGGGAAACACTTTGTTACTTTCCCGGAAGAAAATTAACGGCAGCCTTCAAGGACAATCGGCCGGTTAGAAGTTTCTACAAGTTTCACAGTTTCTATTGGCAATTCTCGAGATGAAGTTCATCCGTTTTTGTATTTTATTTCTCCATTTTGGAAAATATTGAACTCCTTTTGTCAATACAGGACTGTGGAGTCGGAGTCGTGGCGTTGTATATAATCAAGCGCAGTTGCATTCGAGTCCCGAGTCGAATGCGAAATATTCGAGACGATTTCGACTCCACAGACTTGAAAAATGTACAAATGTTATTTCAATATGAACAAGTACTTCTTACGAGTCCGTGCAAACTGCGCTTAAATATATGAATAAATAATACGTAACATAAATAAGTTATTCAACTATTAGTTTATGGTGTTATCCGAAACTTTCTGAATTTGCATTGCTTACCTTCCACATAGCAATCCCGTCCAGCCCAATTGAGTCGGCCGATGTTCATAAATCGTTTTCGTTTTTAAATCCTTTTCTAAGCTCTCCAACGTTGTCCACATGTTATAATATCCAATCAATTCGCTATTTGAAAGTGAAACCTTATCCAATCGGCCAAATAATGAGCATTTGGACAGTAGATTCGCGTTTTACACCTTTAGAATGACTTTACCGAAGCGTACTTTCAGTCCGCGACCCGCACAATCTATCTAGAAAACTCTACTTTAGTTATGATCCTCTGTCACACTAGCGTCTGGCGCTGTCATCATTGCAAAGTCGCTTTAGCAAAGCTCAAACCACTCAGGCTGGATTTACATGTGCGCACAAAAAATTGTTTCACACAAGTTTCACAGTCGATCAGCCAATCAGCGGTACAATATATCCTGGATAGAGATGCATCAAATCTTGTGTGAAACAATTCATGTCCGCACATGTAAATCTCGCTTAAGGATTGAGCTTTATTTTAGTTTCGACATGATCAATGCAGGAGTAAATGGCACTGTCATCGCAAAATAGACAAACATTTGCATGCTTATAGGGGTGGGGGAGGGTGAATACTTCCTAGCTTTCAGTTCCTTTTGGCAGTGTCTGGATTGCGGGTGTGATGTGAGTGAAGTGCGGTGTGCTCGTTTCGGTGCGGTGCGGGTCTTTTTCCTTTAGTTCCAGGAATCGTGTTGCTTACGATTTCAAAAGATTTCGAGTTAATTTACGAGTTTGTGAAACGGTGAAACTGCAGAAACAGAAGAACGATGCTGCAGATGCTTACTGCTGTCAATTGATTCTAATTACTTGTTCGAGTTGTGGAGGTATTTCATCAAGTAAGTTTTCTTGTATTGCCTTCGTATAACAGTTTGCAGTCATCTAGTATGTAGATGTCCGATGCGTTGTGAGCCCGTCATGTTCTCTTGAACTATTTAACCCTCCCCAGACACACTACAATTCGAGCACCTCCCTAGACACACCTGGGTCTATGGAGTCCTGCCGTTTTTTTACCACACTTCGAATCGTTTTAAAATCTGAAAAAATTCATGAAGATAGATCGATATCTATAGAAAAAGAGCGTGCATTAAGTGATGGATATATATGAATTTTTATTATTGTTATTTAATGGAAATCGACACAAAACACGAGAAATACACGTATTCACTTAAAACATCATAGCTTTTTGTTAAATAAGTTTAAGAAAATTCTACTGTACGAAATGTTTCTTGACATATAGTAGATGAAAGAAAAAAAAAGGACATAATGAAACTTCGAAAAAAGTATAGTTATTATGACAAGAGAAAAAGTACAATTTTTTTGGAGTCGAAAATTCGTTTGAAATTACAATTTTTGGTTTGAAAGTAATGTAACTCAAAGTTTTATACGTTTTTGTGTTATTTATTATTACTTACACTTATTCTTATTAAAATAAATAAAGTAACTGAACAAAATTACAAAATGCATTCATTGCATACATGAAGCTTGTGTTCTTCGCAAATTTTTATTTCTTCGCTCGTTAAACTAAGTGCTAACGTTTCAATAAATTTATATCTTCCCAATGCAGTGTTCGCTTCATTAAAATTGTACAAAATGTTACAATTAACTACCGCTTGATCTAATATACCGAAGAAAAGCTTCGAAGAAAATGCACACTTTTATGCTTCCGTAGACACACCTGGGTCTTTGGTGTCCGCAGCCAACTTTGACAGCTCAGCAATTCACGAAGAACGGAGGCCCGAGCGTGACGTTCACTACGCCAGTTCTGGATCCAAGTACAATTTTTTAAGTGGAGGTTAGAACCCGAAATATTGACGTACCTGTGCGCCCTGACGATTTTCAAAAACGGCCGGACACCAAAGACCCAGGTGTGTCTAGCGGGGGTTAAGTTTGATTAGTTCAATTCCATATTCACTTTCTTCTCGTTATTAAACAAAAGTTACAAATGATATCTGGTCTAACTGGATCGTAATCTACTGAAGTTCTTTCCGGATTGAAGTTTTCGGCTTTAGTTATACTGTTTCGGCATTGCTCTCCTGTATAACAGATGATCATCATGTTCGCTTGGTCACTAAGGGCATTTCTTGTGCATGTGCTACTCCGAGCTATTCTGACAGGTTGAAGCAAACGAAGACGAGGTATCCGAAATCGTTGGCTTTGCTTCGTAAAATTGCCTTAGGACTAGTGAATCCCAGGTGTTTTCTCAGGAATTTTTCATGGGGGGTGTGTTCAGAATTTTAGGAGGGGTGTCCCTTTGGAAAAAATAACACAAAGGTCCCTTTGTGTAGGAAAATTGTCCGTGTTAGGGTGGTGTATGCACGTTCCAGGGGGGGGTATTAGGGGGGTGTTAGGGGGGTGTAGGAAAATCTCCGAGTGAATCCAATCCCGGGATTAGAATCCCGGGATTGATGTTTTATAATCCTGGGATTGATGATTTATAATCCCGGGACTATAAACCATCAATCCTAATTGAGATCCGGGATTTTAGTGGCTAAACATTGTTCGGGATCCCGGGATTCGAATCCCGGGATTGGATTCACTACTTAGGACACCATCAAGCCAACGAAAAGTCAAATCAGAATGTGACTTCGTCAACTGTTATACAGGAGAGCAATGTCGAAACGTAGATAATTGAATTCGGACAAGCTCGCTTGGTCCGACGTTACATTCTGTTATAAAATGCTGAAGGCGAAGGCGAAGAGGTCAATTCGGAAAGGCCCATAGTTAATCTGTGAGCACATCAAAAATTCAGGTGAAGGTTCAAAGTAACACAATGGGGTCAGGTTCATTGCAGAGCCTCTTCTTCCTAGCAGCAGTAAGCCGCTTAGTCAAGAAACAAGCAAAATAAAATTATCATCATCCCCCGAAAGGGAATAGGATAGGAAAGGAATCCCAAACCACACTCTCGACACATTTAATTTGAAATTAAATTATATAATAATTAAAAAGAAAACATAAATAGGATAAACGGAGAATAAAGAAAGTAAGATAGAGTTAGTTGATGGGAAGTTAGTAGAAAACATGAAGAAAAAAAAGCATGCAAAGAAGAAGAAGAAGCTCTTTCTAATATAAATAAAAATTAATTTTATGTTTTCTATTCGTTCTAGCGATATCAAGCCTGAGATTATCTTTAAATCTTGTGTTATAGCTGTGATATTCACAGTGTCTAATTGGAGATATGGAGGATTTTATATTGTTATTGAGTATTTTGTATATTATCTTAGATTTTTCCATAAATATAATATCCCTTACATTGAATTTATCTGTTTGCCTGTATAGTATATCACTTGGTGTCATTCTATCAAGTCCATGCACTGCCTTAACTATCCTATTGAGTATTCTATGAATTGAGTCAATATTCATCTCTGAAGTTTGACTCCAATTCAATATACCATAGGTAATCTTAGGTAGCACAAAAGAGTTGTAGATCATATTTTTCAGGTCTAAATCCAAGTAATATTTCATTCTGAACAGCCTGACCCAGAAAACCAATTTAGATTTCACATTACTTATGTGAGGGGACCAAGATAACCTAGCATCAATAATTAGTAGGGATGGACCGTTCCGACCGGAACTGTTAAGAAAACCTAATAATAATTCGGAGCTGGTCGGAACGGTTCCAATCAATAGTTCTTAACAGTTCCAGTTCCAATCAATAGTTCTTAGCAGTTCCAGTTCCGATCAAACATCAAGCGCTAGCGAACATTCAAGTTATACCATGATACATATTAAACACGGAACCGATATGAAATCGCTAGCAATTCAGTTCCGATGCATCATGTAGCTGGAACTGGAACTGGATTTGGAGCTGTTAATAATCGTTCCTACACGGTTTGAGTCCGCATCGATTAGAACGATCGATTGTTTGTACATTGATGTGAATTGAGACATGGCATGATTGTTTTGTATAGGGCGATGTCGTTGAAGTAATTAGTGAAGATTGGCATGCATATATGCATTTATGCCAACATTTTGTTCGTGTGTATGGAACTGGGGTGGAATGCGATCACTGTGTTATCAATAATAGAACCGATTTATTTGTACAATTATCGGCTGTTTTTTTTCATTTCTTTGCACATTAGTGTTTAATAAAATGTATGTTTACCTTTAAAGATGCTATCTGAGCTACATTTATGTGGGTATTTAAACTTGCTCTTGAATAGGTGCATGCAATGTTTTGTTGTGTCTTCAGTGGCTACCAGATGGAACTCCACGTACTACATGCTCCAAAGGCTTGTGGACCTTGAAGTTCTAATAAAAAGAGCTCTGGCGATAATTGAAAACAGACCAATATTTACCACTGAAGAATGGCAAATTGCACGAGCTTTGTTGCATTGTTCTAGAACCATTCTGTAATTCGATTTTTAGGGTTAATTTAATAAAGCTATGAGTGACAGGACGTCATATGGTGAGATTTTGAGACATTGTCTTGGAACTTAATTCGTATGTTATTTTCTAGGGGCAATTGAAAATTTCGCAGTACTTAAAATAAACAAATGTTTATAAGATTGCCTGTTAGGTTGAAATGAAAACTCAGTGAAGTGGAGGCATGTTGAGTGTAGTTGCTACTTCAGTGCTATGCCAGCGTTTTATCTCCAAAGTAAGACTCATAACAAATGAGCGTTGAACGATGAAAGTTATAATGCTCTTCTTTTTATATTGTAATTATGTTATTAAAGGTCAAATATTCGTGTGTTTTTCTCTCTTAATTTTTCGTATCTGATCCCTTTTAATCTATATTGTAGTGTTTAAGTTAATGTTGAGTGTTTTTTTTTCATCTTTATAAAATTAATAAAGAAAATTTTTGTTCACATAAATGCATATTCACTTAATAATTGTAATATTGCAAAAGAGGTGGAACTGGAACGGATATCGGAACTGGTTCCAGAAGCGGAACGAAACGACTGTAACCAGTTCTTCAATTATTGCAGATTTGCCCATCCCTAATAATTAGTCCTAAGTATTTAGATCTAGCCACTCTTTGTATCTCCTCTCCATGTATTCTGATGCTAAGGCATATCTCACTCTTATTAATCTGCTTGAATACCATGTAACTAGATTTACAGGTATTGATTCTAAGCCTGTTTCCCACAAGCCAGGACCCATAAACAATTAAATCATTATTTATTTGTCACTCCAGAAGCTCAGCAGAGTTAGCAGAGAATAGCAAAAGAGTATCATCAGCATAAATAATATATTTTCCAGTCAGACCAGAGAAATATAAATTATTAATATATAGTAAAAATAAAGTTAATTCAATCTTTCGTAATCCAATTGTTGCCTCTCCTAACTCTGATTTCGTTAATAGTTGAAGCCGATTGTTTTGGATCGTGAATAATAGTAATTATGTTTATAAAAGAAATTTCACCATGCGCTTCATTAAGCTTCTTTAGCACCAAATCAACATATAGTCGTTTATCTAAAACTGAAATTTTCTTTTTAACTATAGGTTGCAGTTGCTTTTAATACCAGATGCTATTAATATTTTGCTGTTAATTGCTGCTAATTAATAACAAAGTAACTGAGCTTGATGTAATTCTGGTAGGGTTACAATTTAGCAGTACCACATTGTTCATTACCAACATATTATTATAGTAGGCACAGATACGATTGCTTATGTTAATGGCATCTATATTGGTATCGGCGACAACTACCAAGCTACTAAACCTTTGATACAAAGCATCCACATATTCAATAAAGTCTTCAACATCATCATGCTGGGCTCTATAGAAAGCTCCCAAGTGGATTGACTGAAGGTCGCATTCAATAGAAATAATGATAGTGTGATACCTACTATCATAATAAAGCAGCTTATGCTGAATCCTTTTATTAATGTAAATGGCAGTGCCACCTCCTTGGGCATGATCTCTGCAGTTATGGATTGCGACGAATCTATCTAAGTTAAATAAACCAATTTCATTACTAGAAATCCAAGTCTAATTAAGAATCACTGCATCTAACTTAGGTTTAGAATTACAGAATATCTCAAGGTCCGTAAATTTATTCCTAATGCTATTGATATTCGCGTAAAATATTTCTAGACTCATATTATTCATGATTATATTTCCGTAATCAGGTAATTAATTTTTCTTTGAACCGATGTTTTCCTCTTGAGATATTCTGGACATTCTCTACTAAAGGATGGATGTGAAGAATTGTTACAACCAGCCAGTGAGCAGCTCGTGCATTTGAGCATTTGCGAGTTGCAAACAGACGTGCTATGGTGTTCTGCACATTTCGCACACACATCTATCTGGCTTTTGCAATTAACTGCGGTGTGCCCACATTTCTGACACTTATAATACCTACTAATATATATGTTCTCTCTGCAAAAATGAGAATTAAAGTCGATATTTATATATTTGTTAACAAGTTTTGCAAAGGTGGATCCAATTACTTCAAATGTAACCGAATATTTTTTGGTCCTTTTATTTTGTCGACAATAAACAACCCTAATGCCACCTTAGGCAATATTCGAATTGCGAGACTTGATCTCTTTTGAGAACTCATCAGATGAGAAGGTTCTATCAAGCCCATGAACAATTAGTCTTGGGGTCAAGTCTTTTGTGGACTCAACCGAGTAAGATTTATCAAGCGATTGCAAGAGATTGTTCCTAAGTGTACGGGTCCCCTTCACCAAATCCGTCTTCAAAAGGATCCCACCGTCTTTCAATTCTTTATGGTGTAAAATTGGTACTTTAATAGCCGAGAGAGTGACTGTCTCCTTGATTTTATTAAGTGTTTGAGTTGAAGATTGGGGATTATTCGGTCTAATAATCACTCCACCATTATATTTACTAGGTGGTTTATTGGTCAATGGAGTGTCACTTTTGAGAATACTAGTATAAGCGGGTTTTGAGCAGCTTTGAACTAAATTGGGGATGTTATCCAATTTCTTGGGCAGTTCAAAAGACAATTTTTCAATCTGCTCCACTTCATCTCTAATTTTTTTATGTTCTTTGACGATTGATGTGCATTATTGTTGAACAACGTCCTCAATAAGGGATTTATCTTCTGGGCACATCCAGAGTACCCACTTCTCGGCCGCATAGATGCTCCTGTAAACATCATCTAACAATTTCATACATTTTGTGTGAAACCACCTCCTACAAAACCCCGCACAGAAAAGAGCCTTATCATTATCCCCTACCTCCTTTTTACGTTTGCCGCACTTATTCGACATTAATTAACTTTAAATATCCAAAACAAGTTAGAACGAAGGGAGAAAAAATCTAATAAGGTACCGTTAGGAGCTGCTGAAGAATGAAATAAAATTTCAGTCAGAATTCACGGAACACTTTCACAAATTACTAACGTATCAAGAATCAAGTATAATTATAATGATTTCAATGATAAAGAAACAGCAAAAAAGACCGATTCAAATGTACAATTGAAAATCAAAACACCAACGATAATTCATACAACCGACAACTGTCAAACTTCTTCTTCTTAAATGTATAATGTTTAATGTTCAAAGTATAATGCTATTAACATAATATTGCAGATGATATTTCTGCTAATAATATTCAATATACTCGAAAACGCTTACTTTAACAGGTCTTTATTTGGTCAATTTTTAGTCAATTTTCGGTCAACAGCCCGAATCCAGCATGTCCAGTGCATTCGTTTTATTGCAATTGCATTGTTTCTGTTGCAATTTGATGCAGTTTATTGCAACGTTTAATCTAGCGAGTACATTCAGCAAGTTAGTTTAGCTTTGTTTAGTTCTGTGTGATAGCTCATTTTCGCAATTTCCTCTTTGATTTTTTCCTCCTCAATGTTAATCTTTTTTTTCTCTAAATTTTAAGTAATAATAATTTGTGTTTACTTGACGTTTAATCAATATGTTCATCGTCATCAGGTCGATGACTGTGCTAACTCTATATTTGCCGCAAATACAGCAAGTAGTAATATAATGTATTGTTAATATGTATGTGACCCGCTGTGAAGCACCGGCTCGTTGGTCTAGGGGTATGATTTCCGCTTAGGGTGCGGGAGGTCCCGGGTTCAAATCCCGGACGAGCCCAATCGGGAATTGTTTTTTTTTACATTTATTTACGAAATAATACAGTTACGGAAATTCTATATCCACATTGATGTAATATCATTGTATATTTATTTATTTCAATATTTTTCAATACGAAAAAGTTAGGGAATGTTGGCAAAAACACGTTTTTATTTAAACACTTGAAAATGCAATTTTCGTATTTTTGGTCAGAGTTAGTTTCATATGAGTTCTTTAGTTGCAAAATGAGACTGAAAGGTTTTTGAAAATTTTTCAGAAACAGCAAAAAACTATATTTTCTTTCCTGGTCAATATATCAAACCCATTTTTTTTTAATAAATTGAAAATAAAAAACTACACAATATTACAAATTTTCATAAACTATGGATTATGTTAAATATTAATTAATTAGCATTTACAGTTCATCAGGTCGCGTTTTGGAACAAAATCGCCTTCAGGTGTGGTTTTGGAACGAAACTTCATGTTGGAGTCGGGTTTTGGAACAAAACAAAAACAATTATATTTTTTAAATTTTTTATTTTTGCCTGTAATTTTTGTTTTACAGAAAGTAAGTACCTACCTTAGAACATAACTTAAAAAAACAATTATACAAAAATAAGTTTAAAAACATGGAAAAATGAGCAGCAAAAATATTGTGTTAAACATTTTTTTTTTCGTCAATAATTACTTCCGCATTCCAAATATCGTTCTCTGTAAGATTATTATAATCTATACGACGATAAAAACACTTGTTGGATTCATCAGTATCATCCTCTGAATCTATATTTTCTAAAAAACTGTCGCGTTCAGCGTTTAAAATAACTTTACCATTATCTTCAACAACTGATGGTCCGTCCAATTCTTGGTTTTCAATGGATGTGGACATCATATAATTGTCTTCATCCTCTTCTTCTGGGATTATACCAACATCTTCCAGATCATCATTTAGTACTTGATCATTTAAGTCTGAATGATTTTGAATGTTGAGTAGATCAACATAAAACTTAAGTGAACTGTCATTTTTCCAAGATTCGCCAAAATGTTTTAGGAGGAGAGATTCAACATCTTTCAGTTTTTCCTGCTTTATAGTAGTTACACCTTTATTAATAAGTTCAGGGGAAGAATAAAGGCTTTTCTTTTTTTTAAGCACTGAAAGTCCTTTTCCTGCATTAGTTTTTTAATGTATTTCTCCGCACACCGTATGAAGAGGAATTCCATTCTTTGGTTTTTTTTCCAAAATAAAACGCTTACATTTTTGAAATTGGAAATGCCAATTTCCTGGTTTTTTTGTTATGTTTCGTGCCATAGATCTAAAGTCAAATACACAACAATCGGTTCCAAGATGTCTAACAGTCGAGTTTTGTTTAATCACATCAATATATTCTTCAGGAGTTATGATTGTCTCCATTTGGCAATGCCAAGTTCTTTTGGCAATCAAAACTTAAAATGAGTATTTCGTCGTTTTCATATTTTAACATTCTATAAAACGTTGCAGCTTTATACTTGTGCAAATTTAATTTCGTAATTAGAGATACTTTTTTTTCTGTCTCGTTAGCTCTATTAATTTCTTCATTTAAGCTTAAGCAAGTAGAACAAACGTCAGTGGCAGGAGATCCTGTGCTTATGTTGAACTGCTTTACAAATATATTATAAAAGTAGTTGTAGGTAACATCTAAATTAGCGTCGGAGACAGTACTTGAGTACATTTTATGCAGTTTTGAAATACTGAGATCACAGGAAAGATAATATCGTGTAACATTTTACATAATGACTCTCTACTGAAGACAAGCCCTCAATGAATTGTTTAACTGAGAGACGTTTTTGCTCGTACTTCGCCTTTTTATGGTCTCCACCACGGTTTTCTTGTGGCGAATTGCCCGAAGTTAAAAACTGTTTGCATAACCGATGCAACCTGTCTTTTTTTATTCCCAAAATCTCAATGAAAAGCTTCCGACATACCCGTTTCATGGTAGTTCGTTGTTCTTTTTTAACTGGCATAAAATAGTTAGTGAGTTGCTGCTTTACTCTATTTGTTGATGTACTATGAATTTGGACGTATTTGAGAATTATATCGTTTTGATACTTGCGGTCTGGCTCCTTATAGAAGAGTTCATGAAATTTTCGAATATCAGTCATTGACACCAAACTGCATTGATATAAATTTATCTTCTCATGTTTGCATTTCGGTTTATTGGGTAGCTTCTTGGCCTTGTACCTGAAATTGCAAAAGCACAATAATTAGAATGAAATATTTTTTTTTATTTTGTCAAACAGAATAATGAAATCAACGTTGATAAATTTTATTAAAAATACTTAGTTGTAGTTATGCAGTAAAACAAAACTTGGGAGTGATACCTACAAAAAACCAAAGTATAAGTACTTACATTTCTTTACTAAACTTCTTATATAAGTAGTAAACAAGTTACAATTAGTAAACAATTAGTTACAAGTTTTAATAATAGATATACAAAAACTGAGTATTTTATTTATTGTTTAGATCGTAAAACGTGAAAATTTACTATGTAAAAACTTATGTAATTACGGGAATTATTAAACTAAACTCACCTTTCTCGTTTTTCTACATTTTTTTGCAATTTCTGTGGTTGTGCAATCTTTTTACGTCCTTTCCCAAAATCAGCTTCCACAATTTGAATCCTTCTAATTTCTCTTTCAAACATAATCAAATTAAAAAGTAATAAACACACAACGATAAAAAGATAAACAATCAATCACTCAGCATAGAAGCAAAATGACACAACTTCAGTCAACGCACACATTTAATGTGTCGGCGCACGATTTCTAAGAACAAACATGTGAAGTCGCAATCAGTATGGCCAACTTTGAAAT
Source organism: Nemotelus nigrinus (assembly GCA_947369275.1). Classification (NCBI taxonomy): domain Eukaryota; kingdom Metazoa; phylum Arthropoda; class Insecta; order Diptera; family Stratiomyidae; genus Nemotelus; species Nemotelus nigrinus. The sequence continues at coordinate 118,425,902 of OX376374.1, forward strand.
ATTTCTTATCATTCTAGAAAAAGTCCGCTTAATTTAAAACAAGATTAATAATAAAAATAACCATTTAAAAATATGTGACGAACAGAAGTTTAGCCTTTTCTTAAAGTTAGAACATTAGGTCGGTTTTTGGAAAAATAACAAGAACCGTTTCCGACATTGCTAAGGTTTGAGTCGCTTTTTGGAACCAAACCGTTCAAAATATTAGACGCCATTTTGAAAGAAAAAATCTCTGTTCAGGTCGCGTTTTATAAATAAGGCTGTTTTTCAAATCACTTTTTAAGGCATTTAGACAGGGTTTGGGATAAAATAAAGTGCACAAATCGATTCCTGAGAAGAAATGGTGTTTAACTCAGTTTCGTAAAAAATCGCTTGAGTCTCATTTTGTAACTAAAGAACTCATATAGAAGAGAAACATGTTTTCGAAGTAATATTTAGATTGAATTGATTTCACATTAAAACTGAGGTCTCCATAGAGTACACAAACAGCAAACTCATATGGCGATTTTTGATGGTCGGTGGCTTACTTGAGCTATATTTTCAATGAAAATGTTTCAAAACCAAGTAATTGTTTGAATATGCATTAAACATATTCACGAAGTTTGAGTAAATGCTATTCAATCCTTAATTTTTACAAAATAATCGTAAAAATCACTAAAAACGTACTCTTAAACTGTTCAATAATAACCCTTTTCTCCCCTTAATATTCATTGAATCAAAAAGAAAAAAAAATATTAGGTCTTATCTGTTCATATTTCTTAATTTTTTTTACATTACACATTGATTCCATATATAATTTCATTTTCTTATGATAAATATTTATTTTTCTAGTTAGTTTGTGCAGAAGCATCCGTCTGATGTCCTATTACGAATCCATCTAAGATACCTAGTTACACGAGTATAAACTCCTGGTCGGTTCCTAGCTGCACATCCATCTCCCCATGAAATGACGCCTAAGAAAAGGAAAGATGTATGTTTTGTTTTGTCAATTTGGAAGATAAATCTGTAACTTACCAGCTAAATAAAATCGCTTATTTTGTGCTATCATCAAAGGACCGCCACTATCACCCTGTAATAATTTTGAAAATTGTTTTTAATGGATACAGTTATATACATTTCTTTGTTTGTTCAAGTAGTTTGCGAAACAGGAAGGGATATTGATCTAAAACGAACTATTCACCTGACATGCATCAATTCCGCCCCGTTTTGGATATCCAGCACACATCATGCTCTTCTTTATTTCATTGCCATACACTGTTCGTTTGCATTTCTGGTTGCTCAGAATCGGAACAACCGCTTGACGGAGCTTGGCCGATGGCATACTGAATTCGCCAACTGCTCCCCAGCCAGCAATAATGCCCTAGAAAAATGAATATCGATGATGGTTTTCAATTGCGCTTATGCAATTAAAACTAACCTTTCTTCCTGCATAAGATTTCCTTACGCCAGGCAAGCAGGCCGTTCGCATCATTGCCGATCCGATTGGTACCCTTTTTGCTAGATACAGTATAGCGATGTCATGCTCGAGTGTCCTCGAATTGTAATTTCCGTGTCTTTTATACGACCTGATCTGAATTTCCATACATAATAAATCAAAAAATTCATATTGTATAGCCAACGACTCACGCTTCTATAGAAAGAAACTCCTCGTTCGGGACTTCGAAGATCGTGCTGAAGAAATCCTGCTGTTATTTTTCGAACAGATACACCTTCAGTGCAATGACCGGCAGTGATAACATGTCGATCGGTAATTAAAGTACCTCCGCAATAGAATCGGCCATTGAGTCGTAAAACTGCAGTCCAAGGATACATATATTTAGGAGTGACCTTTCCTCCGACAATTCGTCGTGCATTGCGAACACCGCATTCTGTTGTTGAAAAAATGAGACTTGAATTATAACTTGAATATATACATGGGCTCGGACGTGGTCAGAAATTGTGATCCGTAAGAGTTTTTGATATAAACTAAGGGCAGCCATATTTATTTTTGAGCTTCGAAAAATGGCGAATCTGTTTTAAAAGAGCAGCAACCAAATTGGGTCTTGATTTATGAAATTCTTTCAAATACTAATAGCACTGAAGAACGTATATACATATAATGCAGTACAACTACTTATTCATATTTCACTTGAAGTCGAGGTACCTAAAACACTTTTGTTTTTCCTTCTTGTTATAACGAAAATCTGTTTTCCTTCCCTTACTCCTTCTCTTTCTCTAATCGGTATTAATCCGATCGAAGTTGAGAATTTATTGCTCAGCCTTGATCGGAATTCCTGTGGTGGTTCTGATTGTTTTCCCAATTTTTATGCGTTCTCTATGTCTTCCCAATTTTATTCTTTTCAATGTGAGCCTATCATCCGGTATATTTTTCCTTCTGCCTGGAAAATTTTTAATATTTGTCCAATTTTCATAACTGGCGATGCTTCCTCCGTCTCTAATTTCCGTCCTATTTCTCTTCTCCCCTGTTTTAGTAAAATCCTTGAAAAAATTGTCTTCTCTAGAATGTATCCCATGATACATCCTATTCTAGCTCCTGAACAGCATGGGTTCGTGAGGGGTAAGTCTACTTTGACTAACCTTATCCTTTTTTCAAACACAGTTGCCCTGGCCTTAGATCGTCAGGAACAAGTGGACGTAGTGTACACAGATTTTACTAAAGCCTTTGATACTGTCGACCATAAATTATTACTCAGTAAAGTTTCACAGTTTGGTTGTTTCGGACCAATCCTTTCTTGGTTTTCGTCCTACCTCAGTAACCATGAGTGCAAAGTCACTATTAACAACCTCTCCTCCCTTTCATCCCTCTTCTGGTGTTCCGCAAGGGTCTATCCTTGGTCCTTTACTTTTTTTTAATTTTTATTAATGACTTTCCTTCCATTATTGATTCCCCTTGTCTACTGTTACGCTGGTGATCTGAAATTGTTCAGAGTCATCAGGTCTGTTGATGACTGTATTATTCTCCAGAATGATCTATGTGTTCTTCTTAATTGGTGCAATCGCAACTCATTGTCCTTAAATGTTAGCAAATGTAAACATATGATCTTTTCCCCCAAATCATCTCCTATTTCTTTTTCTTATTCAATTTCCACTAACTATCTGTCGTCCGTTAATCAATTTAGAGACTTGCGTGTGACTTTTGACCCTAAATTGAAATTTAATTTCCATGTTGCTGAAGTCACCGCTAAAGCCTCTCGAGTTTCTGGATTGGTTCTTCGCTCTGCCTCTAAATTCGTTGACATTCGTACATGTGTTCATCTTTTTTTAATGTTAGTTCGTTGTGTCCTCGAATATGCTTGTCAAGTGTGGTACCCACGTTTCCTTTACCTTTCTGAGGCCAGCGAGTGTGTGCAGCGTAGGTTCACACGGTCTGTATTTTTTTTAAATATAATATCCCTTACTCCTCAATGTTTCCAGTTTGTCCTTTCTTGGAATTCCTTCCTTGGAGTCACGCCGGCTGTTGCTTGACGAGTGCTTCTTGTTCAAATTGCAGCGAGGTATTATATCTGGCTTCACCAATTCATTTCGACCTCGCAGCTCGATACGTGTCAACAGGTCTCAGGATGTCTTCACTGTTCCGTTCGCGCGCACAAATGTGTACTTATCTTCTCCTTTTGTCAGAATCCCTGGACGTCATAATAAATTGGGGCTTGGATCTCTGCCACAATCGTTTTATAGCTTCAAAAGTCATTTAAAAGCATTTATACTTGACCTGAGCGTTGGGACATTAGATTGTTGAATTGAATTTTCTTTTTGTAAATATTAATCTTTTATTTTTTTTTCATTTATCACTGCCGTAATTGGAATTTGTATTATGTTGCGATGAATTCATGTAAATAAATAAATAAATAAACCAATTCAAAGGCTGAATACTTGAAACATAGCTAATTTGGCACGCTTTCTTCATCCTTAACGATGCAACGACCGATAGTTCGGTTTAGACCTGCCGCAGAAGAGAGTGCCAGACGTCCCAGTTTTGCGCTGCCGTTGGCCAGTTCGAAATCCGTAGGCCTTCTTTGTCGGCCTGGCATATGCCATCGCTTCACCCAAGCTTTGCCTTTACGGCTCTTTATAATAATCCGGTCGATATACCTTCTGAGCCGGATCTTCCTCGCTCACGCAAGCTAAGTTTCCAACCCACTGCAGCCTTTTAAGCCTAATCTAATCAGTGAAAGTTTTGTTGACTGCCGCATTTCTTCGTCGTAGTTTTTATTGACTGAGATTTTTAACCCTATATAGGTGAATAATTCAACTTCTTCGAAGCTGTATTCATTTATCTTTTTCGGACGTGTGCTGTTCGGTGTCTTGTTACGGATTAGACGGCATACGACAGTTTGGGAATGTTTTTAAATTTTGAATTTAGAGGAGAGTCACTTTTGGTCTGATTCCTTGCTTGATGATTTCGAGTCAATTGTTGGTTTCAATATATTCCCAAAAAAGTGACTCTCCCTATTTAATAGATTTTGGGACGTTATATTTAATTGAGTGGGCTTTACTGCGAAACATTTTCCTCGCTCATCCGTGAGCTACGACTCGTTCCGTAACATAGGAAACGCACGGGAACGAACGAGTGGCGCATTTTTCCCACGACTGTTTGCGGCTGTGGTCGGGCAACCCTCAAGCGTTCCCCACGGTATCTGCGTGACAGTTTCACTTTTTGATTGTCGTAATTTTGATTGCTACCGACGTGATGTTTATTTATTTATTTATTTACTATCACTATTGTTCAACAGATAAAATCCAATTACTGAATATAGAAAATATAAAATACAAATAATTCACTAACGAAAGAATGAAAAAATGATCCAAATAATAATGAAATGATGATACAATCCCTCTCAATAGGTATACCGATGTCATCGGTCAAACTGGCCATTAGGCAAAAATATCTCGAGGATGCTAAGAGGTCCTGGACAGATGAATCATCCTGTGCAATAGCAAGGCAGTCCTGGGTATCCATGGATGCGCATCGCACCAGGCAGCTTTTAGGCTTGACTCGAAGCGCTCTACGCTGCACAGTGGGAGTTCTTACGGGCCATTGCCTCATAGGACGGCATGCACAATGATTGGGAGTGCAGTTTAACGATTTCTGTCGGAGTTGTGGCTCTGAGGATGAGGAGGAGTCCGTCCTCCACCTCTTGTGTCAGTGCCCGGCGTTGGCAAGGAGAAGGTTGGCGGCAATTGGTGCTCCCTTTCTCTCAAACCTGACCGAGTTGTCCTTGGTTAATCTAAAGGGGATAACGCGATTTGTAAAGAGAAGCAGATGGTTTCCTGAATTCAGTGATTAGGAGAGAGTCACAAATTAGTGTGGCATCACAACGGGCCTCTCATGTGCCTATGTGTGTCGGACGGCAGACCTATGTAGACCAGCAGCCACTTTAACCTAATCTAATCTAACCTAATGATACAAAATAAAGAACAATAATAAACAAAATCAAAGTGAAAAAGTACATATTCAAAATAAGAAAAACAGAGAAAAAAATGGAAAGGAAAAAGACTACATTGAATTATTAGTAAGCAAAACATTATTTTTCAAAAAAGTTTTAAAGTTATATAATGTCGGCGGTAGAGGACCAAACTGTAGATCATTATGTTGCCTCAGTAATCGCAACAGCGGAGAATAAAAAAAGATATCAGTGCGCGCAAATGGCACACTAAACTCAAACGAAGAGCGGGTGCCATGCAATGCAACACGGACAGAAACGTGGCTGCTGATATCGGAATCTACCAACCTATGAAACAATTTGAAGAGTAGGCACTCATCCAGGAAAAGTCTCCGTGATTCGAGGGAAGGGAGATGAAGGAACGACAGGCGATCACTATAAGGATAGTAAGGGAGCTGAAATTTATAAAACAGGGTGCGAGTAAATCTGCGTTGAACCGACTCCAACGCAGTATTTAAGTAGACAAAACGAGGACACGAAACTTGACAACAATATTCAAGGATACAAAGGAGAGGAAAAGATGTACACAGGTGGAAATATTAACGAAAGCTTTATAGGATCTAATAATAAAACCAGATAATTTAGAGGCCCTGGCAGTAATATAAGAAATATACTTATCAAATTTGAGCTTAGGATCAAACATTACGCCAAGATCTCTAAAATTATCAACGACGTTAAGAGGATAGCCACAAACAGAGTAGGAGAACATCAAAGATGAAATTTTCAAAGAGAAAGACATTTTGTGACATTTCACGATGTTCAAAGTGAGAGCATTGGAAGCGCACCAAGTCTGTAGACTGTTGAGATCGTTTTGTAAAACCATACTGTCATCTTGTGACTCAATCACTCGAAACATCTTGAAATCGTCGGCATACAAAAGACAATAAGAATGGATTAAAGGCGGGAAATCGTTTATGAACAAAAGAAAGAGAAGAGGACCAAGGATAGACCCTTGCGGAACACCTGATGCAGGATAAAAAGGAATTGAAGAGGAGGAATTAACAGTTACAATACAGGTACGGTCGAGGATGTAAGAGTTAAACCAGGGAAGAAGAGGACCAGCAATGCCATCGTACCTTAGCTTTTGAAGAAGGAGGCTATGGTTGACGGAGTCAAAGGCTTTGGAAAAGTCGGTATAAAGTACATCAACCTGCTTTTGATGGTCAAGAGCGGATGCGACCGTGTGTGTGTGAAGGAAAGAAGGTTGGTTAAAGTGGATTTACCTTTGACAAAACCATGCTGCTCATGAACGAGAGTAGGCTGGATAAAGGAGTAGACTCGCTTGTAAACCACTTTTTCAAGGATCTTGCTAAAGCAAGGAAGAAGGGAAATGGGACGGTAGTTTGAGATGCATATACGATCACCGGCTTTATGCATAGGAAACATGTTGGCAATTTTCCAGCGAGAAGGAAAAGAGCCAGAAGATATACTTAAGCTGAACAAGATAGAAAGAGGGAAGCACAGAGATGATGAAAAAGATTTAGCCAGGATATTTGGAATACCGTCGGAACCAGTATCGGTATTGGCATCGATATCGTTCAACAGAAGTTCAATTTCAAAAGGGTTCCTTCGAAATGAGTGCAATTCAGGAGAGGATGTAGAGGGAAGATTTAAGGCATTAAAAGAGGATTGTTGTGAGAAAAAAGAGGAAAATTAAGAAGCAAAAAGCTCACACACTTCTTGTGAAGTGGAGGCAGCTGTATCACCCAAGTTCATAACATTGGGGATACTAGGACAATTTTTCAAGGAACGGATGCATGACCAAAAGGATTTTTGGTGATTGGTTCTAATTGATGCTTCAACGCCAGCAATGTAGGAGCGCATCGCCTGTCTGACAACTTCTTTCGCTTTAGAGCGAAGATTCTTATACAAAAGAAGGCCAACAGGTGAACCTGATCTTTTATATAAGTAACGAGCTGCATTTCTGGCTTCAAGTGCGACTGAAACTTCTCTGCTGAACTATGGAGCATCGTTCGGTTTATTAGGACGATTAGTTGGTGTTGATCGTTGTGATGGTTTTCGGTGCCGGCGCTGGCATAATATGTTTCGTTTTACCCTTATTTATATGCAGCCTTATGTTCTTCGTAATTTGCTTGATCAAAAAAGATTCTTCGAGAGCTGCCTCATTCCGGCACATAATATCAACCTAAACCAGCAGCTGGGTAGACTAATGATGGTATTAATTCTGAATCAATTTTCCAATCGCCAGGTTGGAGAGGACGCAAAAAAGGGCATCCCTTTGCCGTAGACCGTTGTTGATTTCAAATCGCCGTTACAATGATCCACCTGCTTTAGAGGGAAAGTTACCGTTTAGAAACGAAGACAGAAAATCATTAGGGCAGATAGGAAAGTTAGCCGTTCATTTAATATAGAGTGATATAACAGGTCTATAGAGATTAAGAAGTTGTGGCTGCCTAGTATTGAAAAACATTTCTTCAAGGAATTGGAGAATTAAAGCAGCGCTATGATAATATCGTTTCACATTTTGCTACCACAAAAAAAAGACGGGTGGATTTCGCTTTCAAATAGAATATTTCGACATCATTTTTTGTTTTCGTCATCAACTTTTCATCATTGTTTTCGACATCAACTTTTCAAAAATGTATCATCACACTAACCAACTCCTTAATAATTTATCTATTTGACAGGCGATGTCACACCATACCATCCATCATGCCATCGTAGTGGTATCATGGCATCAATACCAGCTGTGTATCAGCACTATAAGTTCACTATCAATTTTTCATAAAAAATACTTACGGCACACTGGACACTTTCGGGCTCTTATGTCATCAGGATTAACTGTCACTGGAAGATTTTGTTCGTTTACATGCTCAACTATATTTTCTTCTTCATTTTCTGCCTCTGCATCTTCTTCATCTCCTCCTGTCGTATCTTCTTCATCTCCTGTCGCAGTATCTTCCTCATCGTCCACATCGTCTAGTTCCTCATCGACTTCTTCGTAGTCCCCCTCTTCCTCATCAATACCATCCGTGTCCGATTCATTTAGATATTTCAAATCATCTTCGGTCAGAGCATCTAGATATGATGCATTGCCTAGGATAGATTCCGGAAGTAAGAGATGATAAGTTTCATTGTTAAGCATCAGTCCTAGGTCGTGTGTTTGATTAATATGAATCGATCGGAAATTCGATAGAGGTGGCGAAGATTCAGTAGTAGTATTCTGTAAAATATTCAAAGAAAATGTTTTAAGATAAAATTCATTCAAAATATTGTAAGAATATTGAGCAATTAATCAAAAATTAAAACCAAAAATGATTTTCGTAAATCAATTTATTTCGTACTCCTAAGTTGATAGTCATATTCCTAATTTGAATCATACAAATGAGCTTTGCTAAAATAAGTAAAGCTTATTCTCGGCACCAGCATGCATCTTGTGTTAGTTGCGAGATCCACGTACTGTACTTTGAGACTCTTGTATAGATTCCAGGCTCATTACGTTGGCCACAAGTTTGTTGATGTGAAGCAACTCCTGAAAAAATAAAATTCATTCAAAATGTTTTTTTCGACAGGTTTTGTTTTAACTGACCTGCTAAGCGGAATCTTCCGCGTTGTTTTGCTACCAAAGGACCACCACCATCGCCCTAAAACAGTAAAAATTTTCCATCAGTAAATCATTTTGCTTTGTTACAAATCACCTTTGAAAGAACCTGGCAAGCATTCGTTTGGCGATTGCCAACACATATCATCCTTTGGGAGAGGTCATGACCACCAATCTTTCGTTTGCAACGTTTGTTAGATAGAATCGGCACAATAGCCTTTCGTAGTACATTTACTGGCTCGTTTCCTCGTAGTAAAGTTAATCCGCGACCAGCAACAATTCCCTTAAATTAGATGCAAGAGAGGAATCTTAAATTTTTTATCTTCGAATTTAAAGCTGATTGATGTTACATTTTTCCCAGCGAAACTTGATCCTTTCAATGGTAAGCATATGGGCGTGACCTCATCGATTGGCATCGGAGTAGATATTTTTAAAACTGCGATATCGTCATCTAAAGTGTCGGTATCGTAGCTTGGTGGCCGGAAAACTTTGTCCACTCGTCGTGTTGGCGCCAGAGATTGATTTTCCGTTAATCGGACAGTGATCATTCTGGTTATGTAGCCTTTGGTGCAATGCCCAGCAGTTACAATGTAACGATCATTGATCAAGGTTCCGGCACAATACAAGCGGCCGAAGTAACTGAGATGAACAAGCCACGGAAAATCGAGCTGGAGGGAAGATTTTTTCCGCCCCATATGTCTCCGAGCTGGAGTTTGTACGCCGCACTCTAGTTAACCAAAAAGTTGAAAAATAAATTATGTAAACAGTTACTTTGATATTGTTCTCACCACACATTGGACAATTTTTTCGAAGATCATTGATAAACTGCGAGACAATGACCGGTTGAATTCTCTTATTCGTTTTGATCCTTATTCTTTTCTTCCTGTTGTCCGTGATTCCAGTTGGCCTTTTAACTCGTCTATTGGGACTGAGTGGACGTTTCGGTCGTTTACTTCGTTTTTTCGTGTTTTTCCGTCGGCGTGGGGGAAAATTTGACGGCTTGGGCTCAGTTGCATCTTCCGATTGTAGCGTAGATGCATGCAAATGTCCTTGACTGAAGTCATAATCATCATATTCCTCATTTTCCGAATTATCTGGATCGTCAGGATCGCCAACACCACCGGCATAATCATTCAATGTCGTGTTGCCAGCTGATTGCATTTCATGACTGATATCGTCCCCGACTGTTATAAACGGGCCTGTCAGTTCTTCGTCTTCAAATGCTAAGGTTGTCTCGTTGGTTTCGACATTGCGTGCAAGAATAATAATCTGAAATGATTTGATTAGCTCGTGAAAATAATCCAATTGAAAATAATATAATAATTGGAACAATATTTACATTATATACAGCAAGCAGGTTTTCTCAGCACCGTGGAAATACCAGTACACTGTCACCAGAACAAAATCACCACTAACTACATATTTAAATGCATACTTTTCGAAAATGCGATGGTAATAGTTTTTTATTATTAAAAAAGTAACTAGATAATATAAATGGTTCGTATGGACTCAAGAATATAATTTTATTCATCTCATTCAGACCTTGATTGAGATTTATTTTTTAAACATTATAGAAATAATTCACTATTTTCTTCTCGTCCATATTTTAATGTTATATAAACTTCGTTAATATAGTAGATACTTTTAAAATAGCAAGACGAAGCAAGTTTAGCATACTAATAGGGTTGATAATTAGAAGTAATTAAAACATGAAATTGAGCTAAAATGTTAAAAATTTTTTTATGGTCAATTTCTCTCGGTATTTTTAGTAGCTCCAAGTCATAAAAAAATAATTTTCATTTAAATTTGATATTTGCAAATACATTTTCGTGTCTTAAGTAGAAAAGAAAATATTGTCCTCCCAAGCGTGCACTGCGGACCACATACTGAAAGTTAAGATAAATCCGTCCACACCAAAGCGAATCCACGAAAAACGTCAATATACGAGTATATGTGACAAAGATAATTTATTATATATAAATTTCACACTAAACATACTACTAAAACCGAAGACCGATCCTGGCCTCCTTCAACAAATTTTTCCACCGGTTCCGGTCAGCAGCCGATGTCCTCCAATTAGGCACCTTTAAGCTCCGAGTGTCCTGGTCTCCGCCGCTGTTGTCTGCCATAAAATCTGCGGTAAAAGATTTACCGATTTGCGATAGTACTTGCAATATCATGGTCTTGTACAGCAGAAGCTTGATGTTCGAGTGTGATATCGGGGCTTAAAGAGCCTTGACAGACTGTAGTTGGCTTTGTTGGATTTTAGGGGCTGCCCGAATATTTCTTTCTGCATATTGTTATCGGCTGCTACAATTGACCGAAGGTAGTTGAAAGCTGGCACTACTTCAAATTCAAGCTCAACTACCTTAGAGGTTTAACCAACTCTAGACTTTCTTCCTGTAGATGCTGTCACCATGTACTTAATCTTTCCTTCATTTATGCGCAGCCCCAGTTTTTATGCCGCTCTCTTGACCTGTATAAAGGATTTTCGTACAGCTAGCTCTGATCTTCCCATTATGTCCATATCATCTGCATAAGTCAGTATCTGGCAGGACTTGATGACCATAGTCCCTCTCGTTGACGTGCCAAAGTCTCGGATTGCTTTCTCCAACGCCAGGTTGAAGAGGAGGAAGTTCAGGCCATCCCTTTGTCGGATCCCATTTAAGATATTGAACGGTCTGCCTCTCAATCCGGCTATTTTAACTTGACTTGTTACATTGGTCACTTTTGATCGGGAGTCCGCGGATCAAGTACGGGCCAACAACGGGTTGATTCACTTCGGTCTGAAGAGGATCACCTTGAAAGTTGGAGCGGAGAAGGTGACTGAGGGAAGCCGAAGTGCGAGTGGTACAAGCAAATCTGCACCACAAGAAAGGGGCGACGGCCAACCTGCTTCGGCATCTCAGTCGGGGGTACGCTGACATCGCGCTGATACATGAGCCGCTTCTGTACAAGAATGTGACTTGTGGATTCGGCACCAGCCTTAGTGTGTTCCAGCTAAAAGGAAGGGACAAGACAGGGACTTGTATTGTCGAAGCGGTGCGTGTTGTCGGCGGTCTATCTATCATACGACATGGATCCCATCACGCCCGGGCTGAGAAGATTGGCAAAAGCGGCTATGACAACGGATGCTGTTATCGGCTGTGACGCAAATGCTCACCACGAAATATGGGGAAGCACCAACATAAACGAGAGAGGTAGGTGTTTGCTAGAATTTCTAACGTCAACCAGCCTCAACATCCTCAACATAGGTAACAAACCTACATTTATAACTGGGAACAGAGCTGAGGTAATTGATATTACCCTGGCAACTCCAAGCATAATGGAAAGTGTCCACAGCTGGCAGGTTTCTAACCTGCCATCACTCTCGGACCACCAGTGGCTATGCTGGAATATCGGTTGTTCTGTTATCTCACCTAAAAAAGTACGGAACCCGAGAACAGCACAATGGGAAGTTTACTCAAGGAAAACAAATAGACACCTCAGGGCACTAGACGATCTGGATCTGACGAGTCCAGGACGGCTTAACGAGCAGGTGAACCGATTAACGAGAATCTTAGTGTCAGATTTCAAAGACGTGTATCCGGAAAAGTCCGTAAGGAAGAACGCTACCTTATGGTGGAATGGCGAACTCACAGTGGCCAGAGGTCGCACACGAAGGGCGTTTAACACCGCAAGGCGTTCCGGAAACGTGGCTGACTGGGATCGTTACAAGCAAGAGCTGTCGCTTTTCAAAAAGAAGATTAGGCAAGCCAAGCGCGACTCATGAGGGAATTCTGTGAGAACATTGAAGGAGGTACAGAGGCTCCCAGAATCAGGAAGGTCCTAAGCGTAACCCCCGGCGTACCTACGCTTTTGCGAAGGGAATACGGGGATTGGGTGGAGGACCCGAAAGAGTGCCTAGACTTGCTACTGGAAACTCACTTTCCAGAATCAGCCTGCGTGACACCGCGTAGTGACGTACTTCGAGGAACCCACCGGGCGTCTGAGCGGCTGATCAAGGTCAAGATTTAATAGGCTATTGGCACATTCCGACCTTACAAAACTACAGGGATTGATGAGATATCACCTATCATGCTTCAAAAAGCAGATAAGGCCATCATTCCCATTCTGCAGCGTATTTTTACCGCATGCCTCCGCCTTGGGGTAGTACCCGAGCAATGGACAAAAGCTAGGGTGGTCTTCATTCCGAAACCTGGTAGGTTGAATCATCATTACGTGAAGGACTTTAGACAAATCAGCTTAACATCGTTTCTGCTCAAAACACTAGAGAGGCTTGTTGATCTGCACATCAAAAGCTCGATCGATGTCGCGAGACTCTGTGTTGATCAACACGCGTATCTAGCGGGCAGATCAGTAGATACGGCATTACGCAAAGTTTGTCGGTACAATAGAAAAATCCTTACGGCAGAAGGAATTCACATTGGCAGTCTTCTTAGACATTGAGGGGGCCTTCAATAATGTCACTGTCGCGAGTATCATCGATGCCTTGGTTCGATATGGAGTGGATAAAACCCTGGCGACCTGGGCATCTGACTTGCTCAAGAGCAGGCGGATTGAGGCTACCTTTTTGGAGGCCAAAGCGGAAAGAATAGTTGGAACCGGAACACCACAAGGAGCGATTATATCTCCCCTTTTCTGGACCCTAACAGACAACGAAATACGGGCGAGTTTAAGGGCCAGTAGCTTTCAGGTGGTGGCGTATGCCTATATTCCCACAAACTTTGACAGACCTTATGCAATCGGCGCTAGACCATATCCAAATATGGGCATGAAAAGTCGGTCTTTATATGAAACCCGACAAAAAACCGAACTTGTATTATTCACAAAGAAACACAGGTTGGCTGCCGTTTCCAGGCCTAGCCTCAACGGAATAATATTGGAACTTGTTGATAGTGTTAAAATTTTGGACCTTATACTAGCCAGGAAATGTTCTTCGAACATTAGTAAAAATTACATTTTCGTTGAATCAAATTCATCGTCCATATTCTTTTGAACAACATTTCTCGCTCAAACTCTTCGGCCAGTGCGAAAAGCTCTAGTTAATTTCGTTGACAACTTTAAATCGAATTGATTTGAGAGCGAAAATGTCTGGTGAACGCACTCCATATTTGACGCGCATTTGATAAATTTCGTGGCTATAGGATCCTTTTAACTCGTCTCTGTAAACATTCCCATGCAATTTTTCCCTTTTTCAGGATACTTTATTCAGTTTCAGTTAGATACAATAGTTTATAAATAGTCTATAGTTTATAGTTTATTTTTTTACAGTTTATATAATTTAGCTTACATATTATAGCTAAAATGTTTTAGTTTATAATTTTATGGTTTATTATAGTGAGTATATATTATATTACATTAAACACGTATCATATAAACTTTAACAGAGTCGGCACCAATGGGATTAATTCAAATCAACCACCGACAACAATTTTTTTATACAATTATTACGCTCAGTGCATTTGCACAATTTTATCAAACACCAGCAATTTTACTTGGCAACGAAAATGAATCGATCAATAATTTGCACTTCAATACGATTCTTGGCTTGATGCCATATTTTCCACACTTAATTCTAGTTGAATGACCGTTTCCCCTGTCGATAATTTGGGCTATTGTTGAACGAGGATCAATTTATACTGCATCAGATGAAATTAACACTGCATGTTGAATTCGACCAATGATCAATTACTGTTTTTAGATGTGAAATTTTTCCAAAAATAAAACTATCAGGTCACGATCGAGTAAATATGATTTCAAAAAAGCGAAAGGTATAAGAAGGCAACTAGAAAAAGCATTTATAATAATCCAAAAGCACTTCAATAATTTTAATTTGGATCGCACATTTTAGAATAAACCATGTCCAATTTGATAATGATATATTCTAAGTGGTCAGAATTTTCGTGAATTATTTGAAATAAACTCAGACATACATTGGCCTTCGTAACACTGCAACACATCAGCACTAAGAGTAGTAAAACACGTAACATTTCGAATTGATCTAAGTCCTCTCCGGGCAGCAGAAATTTCTAAGTGAGACTTTTCGCGAAAGCTAATACCGCGAGATTCGACTCTAATTTCCTAATTGACACGAGTTAGAACTTGCACAGCCGACTACTTTTCCAAAAATGATATTCGACCAGAACTGCTATAGCCTTTTGTAAACTTAGCACTTACTCGGAGTACAGGGAGTGCTTGAAAAATTGTCGAATAGCTCGTTAGAAGCGTTCTTTTTGTGTCTTCCTTCGTGGTATTTTTCTTCTCTCATGCTGCTTGCCTCAAATTATTAGGTTACTCGCATTATCGACGTATGATTCGGTTACTGACGGTTTCAAATTGTGCAAATCATTGAAAGTCTGCATGAATATCTTGTTTGATCTATTGCTATAATCTTTAATCGTGTTTCGATTTGGTAGAAGATGATTTTTTACTGTTGCAGGTGGAGATTCGGGTTCGAAAAGTTTAAGGTAGGTGAACTATTTTAATTAAAGGAAAATACCAATAAAACCAATAATATAAAAAATACCACTAACATGAAAAAATATTTAAATTCTTTACGAAAATGAAGGATTCAACTCCAGCGCTATATTTTTGCTTAATAACTCTTTTTCAAGGGTCATAATTTAAATCATTGTATCTTCGACACAAAAATTACCTCTTTCAATAAATATTTAATCTTAAAACGGCAACCAAAACTATCATTTTAGCTCAATATACATAAATAAACAGTCAGAGCTGTACTTGGCTTCGAATCAAAATTAGTAAGAAAATAAAATAAACAGTGTATATCCACCTTAATCAAATCCACTTGCTTAGATATTTTCTTATTAATATCGAGACAATATTTACCGTAGTAGTACTAGTACAAACAGGTTAGAAATGTTCAAACTTTGCAATTTTTTGCTCGATTATTTAACGCCAATATTTTGAATGGACTTAAGCAAGTGCTCTTCATTTATTGTTCGATCCAATCACTAAGATACTGTACTCGCACTATGGTCATTCAACCCCCGTCTGGACATGCCCATGGAACTATCTCCTGGATTGGCCATGTGTAATATCTGCGTTCGTCTAATTGATAAATGCTCAGCGATTAGTCGCTCCTCGAGCATTAGCCACCAATTTCGCACGAAGAATCTCGACATTGAACTATGCATGCGTGCCCAACTGAAGATCGTTGAAAATAACATTGCTTCGAAAGGTATATTAGTAAGAAGATTTACAAGAACATTAGTGTACATATCTATTGTAAACAATAATGGTCCCATGGCGTTTCGCGGTCAATTTCCTGGCCTCTGGCTATTATAGAGAATCTTTCAGATTCTTTGTAAGCGATTTTGTCTATTTGATAGCGTTCTTGGTCTCAATTAACAGAACTATTCAATCAGACGCATACTGTGCTGGGTATATTCTGGGTAAAAATCTAAAAAACCGCTTGAAGCACGTAGCAATGTTAGAAGAGTGACAAAGCAAAATATAGGGCTTTGACCTATATCTAGTATTCTTCGATAAAAAGAGTTACATTTGTTCAAATGATTTGAAACTATGTACCTACTGAGAAATAAATTTAACATTTTCTTATTCTATTGACTAAGAAGAGATTTAAATTAATTTTTATGACAATCTCTTTCATTTTTTGCGTCATTTATGGCTGGTGTCAGCAGCGTATATTTCACTGAACGTTGGCTTGGGAAGTGAATTTTTCCTTGCAAAAATCTGCAGCTGTCCTTTACATGCAATGAAGTTGAAATTACGCAGCAATTAGATTGTTGCCTTACGAAACTCTGAAACAGGGGTTGTAATTATTGATTTTCGAAGAAAATTAGTATTAGACTCGTATTTATACAGTGAAAACTGGTTAAGTGGACCCTGGATGTGTGAGAGACCTCTGTTATTGGTAATTACAATGAGGTGCCGACACTTTTGCAATGAAATACTTCTGTTGCTGGGAAATTTCAAACCTTTTTAACTGAAATTAGATTTCATAGATTTTTTCGATGTTTACCTCTATAATTGGGACTTCGTAGCTCAATAACTCGAATAAGTGAGACAATTCATTAGATTATGGCCGCATGTAGCAGCAACGAAAATGACCAGCAGCCCACTTTTCCACCTCTTTTTATGATAAATGGTAGATTTCGACCTCTCATAGTGGGATCTTATATAAATAAGACAACTGTCATGTTCACCTGCCTATTTGGGAAACTGGGTAAATGGAAAACCTCTATAAATGTTAATAAGTTTTAGGTCCCTTGAGATCCCAGTTGACCAGGTTTCACTATATATTTCTGAGCAGAGTACATTTGTGTAAAAAATAACAATTGAAAATGAAAGCATATTATGTTTTATGCTTGCTCATGATAAAAAAATTGGAAATTTTTAGCCCTGTGTCGGCGCTGAGTGCCTAAAAGTAGGCAAGGATATTTTTTTTCTCAAATTTTGATTTGTCATAACTTCTGACAGAAACATTGGATCATCGTGAAATTCGCAAAGCTTGTTAATGTTAACTAAGACTATACACAGAAGACTGTGTGGATAACTCTGTAGCTATGGCAAGCACGTGAAAAAAAATTCTCCAAATCATCGACCTTCCTGAAATTTTTTTCCTTTTTGATAAAAAATTCAAATTAGTGATTAATTTTAATCTTTGTTAATTTGAAATTTTCAAAATTCCACATTGCACAAGAACGGCAACCCATCACCAAATTACCTCTATCTTCAGCACTCTAAACTTGTGTTCACGAGAACCGATCATTATGAAATTTACAGAATATATTGTTGTTAACGAGGACCAGATCTGATAGAAGTGATTTTGAAATGCAGGCAGCCCTGTGGCTGTGGTGCTATCTTGAAAATTTACTGCTGAAAAAGCTGCGTTTCTGCTTATAACTTCCGATTCAGCTAGCAGATTTTAACGAAAGACACACAGTACCTCTGAACCTTACTCCAAGCCACATTTGGTTAAAAAATTGAAGTAGAGTTGCCAGCTACAGTAATTTTTGTTATCTAAATCTTGTGTATATGCTCAGCGAAATAAAGCTTTTTTTCTTATAATTTCCAATCCAGTCAGTCAAAACGAAATTCATGTTGCAAGTGGTCCTTATTGTAAGCCAATCGTACTAGGAATTTCGTAATTCGTTCCCAGCTATGGAAATTGTTGTAATTTTTTGGTATTTTAGTAAGCGATGTTGCCATTAAATTTTCAAATGGGAATGATCCTGCAATGACAATGAACAACAAATATTGAGGTTTCGAAAATTTGAAAAAATTTGCGGCTGGTAGTCCTAAAAATCTTTTCACACTTATAACTTCTAACGCATTCATTCAATCGGAACGAAATTCACCGGGAGGGTTTAACTTAAAGTGAAGTAGATTTGGTATATTTTTGGCTGTGGCGCTAACACAGAACTGCCGGTACCAGATACTTTCGTAAATATTGCACCAACAGATGCTTCGTTTATACATTGATAAAGCATTTACAGTAAAAATACAGAACCAATGTTTAAATTTTCCGATTTTTGAAAATTTTTCGGATGGCAGCCTCAAACAACGTTTAATCGCTGTAACTTTCGATGAAATACTCAGATGAGGAAACGAAATTAAAAGAACAGATTGATTTTAGCATGAGTTTGTTATGGTAGACTTATTGTTGCTTCGTTGGAAACATTTTCATCATTTTTGTTATGGTCGGGAAATCGTTTTTGTTGCTTTGGGTAAGAAATGGTTGATAAGATACTACAAACAGTGCATAACAGCTTTCCACATTTTTGGGTCACTCAAAAATAATGTCTTCGAAAATCTGTTTTCCAGTGGTTCTGATGCGCTAAAGTTTTTTTAGCTTTTGCTAATTTTTGAAGAATGTTTTAAGTTCTGACATATTAAAGCATTGGAAATTTTTAACCCTATGTAGATGTTGAATGCCTGAAAGTAAATATAGAATAGGATAAGAGAATATCTGTGCAGGAATGATGCCATTTCCTTTTATTTTTTCCTTAACACCCTCATATCGAAGCGAACACCCCGAACTCGTCCATATCAAAGATTTCGGTTGCTTTTCAATTAAGACATGGCATGTGACAGTCGACTCATGGCAGCATTATTTTAGTTTACACTCTATGGAGAAACATATAATAACTGAGGCTAAACGCAACTACTTCGTGAATACTTCCTTCCCAACAATCCTAAACTGTTCTGGTCGTACAGTGGACACTTGAAAATAGCAACACAATACCTGGAAACAATGATGTTCGAAAGTAATATGTCTTCATGTCTTCAAAATACGTGTAATATGCTTGCTGTGTAATATGATTGTTCCGTTTTTGCAGGTTCTTATGATCCCTTAAATAGTTAACACCCATAAGTACTTCCTCTTATTGATATCATTATGGCGAATTCGAATGAAGTTGGAACATAAAGATTCCTTTTAAATTCTTGTGGGAGCAGGAGTCCGGAAGTCATCCCGAATGTTTTCACAAAGTTTCTTTCTTCTTTCTCATGTGTTTTCTTGTTCTTATTCTTCAACTGTAGCTTATCTCTTGGAGTTTTTCCTTCGATGTGGAAAACTAATGTTTTCCCGATGTCAGGAGACATTAAAAATGTTTTGAACTACCGACCAAAATCGCTCTTATTCTGCTTTCCCAAACCTTTAAGGAGCTCACTGTAAAATTTACTGTTCTGATTGGAGTCAAATTTCTAAGGAGCAGCATGGTTTTATTAAGAGCCGCTCAATTGCGACTAATTTAGTTAAATGCGTTAATCAACAAGACTATGTAGTTTACACTGACTTTTTTGTCTCTTTGTTTTACTTGAAAAACTCAGTTTATTCGACATATTTGGTCCTTTTTTGCACTGGTTCGCATCTTATATCTTTAGGCGTACCTGTTAAGTTATCCTAAATGGTTGCTTCTCTTCCCGTATTCCGTTATCCCTCTTCCGGTATTCCGCAAGATTCCATACTCAGCCCTCTGCTCTTCACTCTTTTCATTAATGATCTTTCGTCGATATTTTCATTCAATTCCTTCCTTTGTGCTGACGAAAAATTATACTGAGATGTATCCTCACTCACTGATTGTGTATTATTATAATCTGAGGTATTAGCGTTAAATACATGGTGTACTAAAAACTTTCTCCCTTTTAATGTTTCCAAATATCTTGTGATTTCCTCCAATAAGCCTAATTTGCTGACATTCGACCATTTTCTGTCTGGCAATATTTTACTGCATGTAAAACAACATAAAGAACTTGGATTCATTTTCGATCCTAAATTAAAATTTGACTTAAATGTAGGATTCATTACTTCAAGGGCGTCTAAGCTTGCAGGCTTTGTTCTGCGTTGCTCACGTCACTCTTTCAATATCTCCACATGTGTTCATTTATTTATTATCGTAGTTCGTTGTATGCCTGAACACTGCTAACAAGTATACTTATCAGATGCTAGTGAATCTGTTCAACGTCAATTTACTCGTTTTTTGTTGTACAATCGTCCAAGATTCCCGAAACTCCCTTCCCTTAGCATCTGCAGATTCCACTTTTCTTTTCTTTTTTACATTCACTGAGAAAATGCTCCGCAGAGTCAGGCTCTTCTAGGCAGTATGGACAGAGGTAATCTTGTATAAAATCTTTTGTGTAAATGTGTCCTCCTAGACAGCTGTGTCTAATATGCCTGTTATGGCTTTCAAAACTTCCCTACCCTTGTTGAGGAGAAATCCCGTAGTTGCATAGTTGGGCTTTAAAAAGAAGATCTCATTAGAAGATATCCATTTCTTGGGATTAAATACCCAGTTCCGAAAAATTGCACCTGTAGGTACGGTCGGCACGCCCAAGGCGGATTCAGGGCCCGGTACTGGATGTGCAACACCTTGCTTCGCAATGGTGTCGGCAATTTCACTTCCTTCACCACCGCTGTGCCCCGCTATCCCTAACACATGCGCTTTATTGAATCCGGCGACATAGCTCAATCGTGCTCTGCACTCTTGAGCCACTTTCGAACTAGCTAGGAGATAGACAGCAGCTTCCAAACCAACATCTGTTTATGAGTCGTCCGTGAATATGATCCTATTGAACAAACATCTGGATGCTCTCAGTCACGTCTGCTCAAGAATATTACCTCTTATCTTCTCCCGAAGTCGAGTATGAGCACTTGAGTGTCCGAAAGCCTCGCAAGATTTGGAGATATCTCACACATCGAACTTCTAATAGAACAGTGTCCCACATAGTCGTTTCCTAAGCTTCCAGGTTTAGTTAGTCCATGAGTAATACTCATTGCCATACCCTGAATGTGAATGATGAGAGGAGGCGGATTGAGAAACACATTAGAGGCCGCATTCGAAGATGCCAGAATAAAATTTCTTTCCAGCTTGGGTAACCTCTTGTGATCATACAATAGCTTGACTCCACCACATCATGGATTCGTATGTGATTATCGACCTTATGATTGCTACATAGATCCCCATAACTACATAACGCTTCAGATCACATGTGGTGGCAAAAACTTTGTTGCACTGCCCGAAAGCATTTACAGCTCGAATAAGCTTCACTTACTCATGATTCTTCCAGAGAAGTTTTTGTCCAAGATTACTTCTAGGTAATTGAATTCACCTTAAAGTTGAAGAGTTTGGGCCTTTCATATTAGGAAGCACTAGTTCTTTCAGATTTCTTTTCTTTGATTCCCTGTTAGGCCGTGCCTTGAGCACCAACTGTCAATTAAATCCAATGTGCGTTGTATACCACACACCACATTCAGATCCTTACTAACTGCTAGTATGGCTAAGTCATCAGCATAAGGCTGAGCGTGCAGACGTTCTTGTTGCAGTTTGTTTAGCACGGAATCAACTATCATACTACACAGGAGCAGTGATAGGACAGTCTTTTGATGGCATCCATTTGCTGGCATCCATTTATCGCTTACGTTCAGTCGGTTCCAGTTTCCGAGAACAACAATCTCTGCATTCATTTAACTAAAACATCGTTCAGGCCATGAGCTTTCGCAGTCTCACAAAGCTCCGTAAAGAGCATGAAGACGAAGGCTACTTCAATGTCCGCAAAAACCCCCATCACGGACTCACCATTTGAGATCGCTCCCTTAACTCCAGAAATCAGAGAATTAAGGGCTGATTCGCATGATTTTCCTCGGTGATACGCATTGTGCTCATCATTCAAAGACTTAGACCTAAGCCCCACAGTGCGTATATATCGTTTAATAATTCTCTCCAAGCATTTCAGCATAAATAAAGTTAAGCTGATCGGTCTAAAGTTCCTTGGAACCGAATAGTGCTCTCTTCCCAGTTTAGGTATAAAGACTACCTTAATCTGTCGCCAAGGTAACGAATCATACCCTAGGGCTAATCATGGACAAACGATTTTTTCGGAATTTCCTATTTATTCAATTTCCTCCCTTAGCATAATTGAATAAATTCCATCCAGGCCTGGCGATTTGAAATTCACAAAGGGCATGCTTGTATTGCTGACCTTTTCATTGGTGACCACAGATCTAGCTAGTTTTTTTGACTGATGCAAAGAGAAGGAGCTTTTTTTAGAGGCGCAATGGCTTCTGCGTTTCAATCATCGGTGTGTGAGAAAAGTTTTTTTAGGAACGAATTACCACTTGATACTTACGTTTTGTTCTAGAGACATATACATAGTTAGTCACGAAGAATAGAAGCTTAACATTCTTCTTGATTTAGTTAAATACAAGAAATAGCTCAGCCTCATGCGGTATCTCTCTTTGAGCACCGATAAACTTCTCTGGCCAAGTACGACCATCAGATTGAAACCATCTTCACCAGCGGTGGGGCTCTTCCTAAGACTCTTATTCCAGAAAATTTTCTCCGAGTACGATCGTAGCCGAAATTCGAGTTGACTTTGTCCTTGCCTTTCCGGAACCTCTAACCTAAGAAGATGCTATTAACAAGTTCAAAAGCTCGCTAGTCGTAGAATCTTCCACGACGGTAACCTGTGAGCTTCCACAGCAATTAGGGTTCTCCATTGCAGTCATACAGTCTGCTCAATAAGAGCGTGTATTCGATTATTTGAAAAATTTAAAAGTCAAGTCCGCCATCTTTTGCAACTGAATTCAACTATTTATCTAAATTTGATTTTGAAATTGAGTTCCGTCTATGCCAAACTCTTCAAAGCAGTCTCTTTGTGTTTGCATCTAAAATGACCTAAATTAAAAGAAGAGTGCGAAAAGATCGATATCTTACCGAATCGTGGAACAACTAGAACAAACTCGAGCAAGATGGATCAAGCGATCGTGAAGATGTCTGAGACAAACCCCACTTTACATCGTCTCGTTTGGCCAAAAATGGTATTTAGTATTAAAACAATTTGATAGCGACTGTGCGATAAAGGAATGCGGTTTCGAAACCCATCTGGAAAAACGCAGAGACGAACCTCTCTCCAGGATTTTTATTTAATTTTATTTATTAACCAGGTACAAGTTACATAAACATTACAAAGCAAAATTGTAAATTAATATAAGTATACAAAATAAAATGGAAAATGAAATAAATGAAATAATTAACAAATAAATCAATCACAATAAATAAATAACAAATAAATAAAACATTGACAAATAGCTTAGCACAAGGGGTTGCGGATGGCTTGGAAAAAGGAAGAGTTGAAGGATAATTTTGAGACCGTTGGAGAATACAGTTTACTTATGCTATTGAATATCCTGCAGCATCTATATTTATCGGCTCATTAGCTGCGTATGTAGTGGAATGTGGATATTCCTTAAGTAAACGGGAGGACCTGGTGCTCCTTACAGGGTTATTTAACACCATTTTACTACTCAGGAATTCAACTCTGATAACGCTTCTAATGACGTCAAATGTGAAGCAGGCTGAAATCATCTTTCTTCTGGATGCAAGTGTCAATAAGTTTAGGTGACCCAGTCGAAACTCACAAAGAGGAAGGGCATTATAATCGTAAGAGCTATCTAGTTTTCTCAATGCCAAAAACCGTATTTAGCCGAATGTAGTTTTTTCAGACGAAGCTTCTTTTGGGCCTGGGTGCCTATACGGCGTGCTTAGTCTCACCGTGAAATGCGTTTGGTTAAGTGAACAGTTAACCACCCCGACAAAATTCATGTTTGGGGATGCTCTACAAAAAATGAATTCGGTTGCCTATCATATTACTGAGAATTTAAATGCTCAATATTTTTTCGAAATTTACCAGCAGGGGCTTATGAAGTCATTGAAAAAGATATTTGGTTCGGCAAATGATGATTGGATTTTGCAAAAGAACAACGATCCAAAATACCGCAGCCGACTGTACACGAACTAAATGAGGGAAATTAGATTGGCCATCGCAATCGCTGGATGCGAGTTCGATCGAAAACGTCTGGGGGTCTTTGAAGTCCAAACTCGAAGAAAACAAAACTGCGAAATTTGAAGCAGGTCGCAGCAGTGATGCTTAGAACATAAATATCGTTGGCTGTGGAACACGCAGAGCAGCTCGTGGAAAGTATGCCAAAAAAATATGTCACCTATTCTGGGTAAGAACGGCGATTTCATAGTTTACTAGGTGAAAGAAAAATAGTATTTTTCAATATTGTTCATGTGAAAAAAGAACGGAACATAAATCTCGCATAATAGAAAAAAATGCCGAAGTCCCGCTCTTATTGAACAGACTGAGGTTAGAGCCTGCAGAATCCGAGCTTCTGCCGTACTGATGCCGTACTCCCAGCGAGGGGGGGTCTCCAGACTCAGTCTGGCTGCCACCTGCAGAGATAAGATCGTTAGGACTCATCCTCATGTTGTTTGCCAGGTACTTTTAGTGTGAGATCTTGCGATGCAATGGCCACCTCCACTACGACAAGATAGTGCCCGGCTGGAGTGTCAGAGTGGCTTTTACTGAGCACTCAAGTCTCGGCTCTATATATGAGTACTGGGCAGTCCATGGTCTTGTACAGCAGTCGGTTTGACGTTATGAGCTTATTGGATTTGAGCAGTCGCCCGCGTATTTCTTCCTCCACATTGCAGTGTCGCAGACGATGCAATTATGTAATTTACTTGTGTGAAAACTCAGTTTTGTGCTGCGCGCTCGATCTGGATGAACAATTTAAACATAGATAGTTCAGATCTTCCGATGATGTCAGTGTCATCTGGTTGGACTTGGTTTTTTACTTGACTTCTTATGCTGGCCATAGTCCTTGAATTCGGGGAGCTTTGATATTTGATATTTTCTTCTGTTTGGTCTGAAAGTCAAAGCCGATGGGTATATTTCATCCAAATACTGCTAGGTGAGACTGCTTCCATTGATACTGGCGACTGTGCAGCTTTATTTCGATAACTTTCTTCATATTGATTTTGGTGCACCAGTATGTTCGTATCCATGCTCGATAATATATCGGACTGGCCTCATTGATTACAGTTTACGTAGATTTTATTTTGATCCTCAACTTGACTATTTCGTGCTCAAGCTCCAGTGCGAGGTTATTTTTGCAGTATATAGAGACGTCTCCCGTATCTTTTATATATGAAGCAATATAGGACAATTCTCCCCCCAAAAACCTCTTCTATCTAACTGGCAATTCAGAATAATCACACCTGCCAGAGACCTTTGTTCGTATCGATAACAATTACTGACTACTGATATATTTATATGTTCACACAGTTGAGGTAATGTCATAATTAAGAAGATTTAAGGGGTTACCCGCACTTGTAACTTTGAAATTTTTCTTTTATTTTTTGTTGCATTTTCCTTAAGTGTAACTATCTGAGAATACGTCCTTTAAATTTCAAGTCGATCCGAACAAAATTGACCGAGATATGAAGAGAAGAAACCGTTACTTATACAATCGGCTAATCTGCCGTCTGCCGCGCTTGACCGTCTATCCGGTTTCCATCTATTGTTGCGGCCGAGAGCACTCGGGAAGGCAGAATGCTGAGAAGGCAATGGCAAATTGCATTTTTGGAAGCGGCATCGTCAGCGGAAGAGCTATTAAATGGCCCCAGAGTGGATGACTATATGTAAATTTAAAAAAAATTGTTTCCTCCGTGTAAACTGAAATTGAAACTTTAAACGCGTTTTTCTCGAAATGACATTTTTGAAGTCGGTGGTTAAAACTACTCAAAAACTACTGAACCGATCTTTTTGAAACTTGGCAGGCTTATTTAACACATAAAAATGTAGTGTTTGATCGTTCGATTTTTTTTTTTGACAAAAAATGGCCGTATTATAGCCAAAAAACGACCGTTTTTTTTAAGTGAAAATCGAACTATTAACTTAGACTGCCCGCCATTTTGTGAAAAATGGATATTGTTTGAAATGCTTCGATCAAACACTAGTTTATACTGTCATTTAACTAATTTCATCGCTATTTTTTTGTTTCAAATGATCCAGTTCGACACAATGTTGGTCACCGCGAAAAGTGAAAATTAAAATACCATTGTTTTGACGGCCATTTGTAATTTAACAATGTAATATTTTCCAGTACAAAAATTACTGACTGTATTTATTTTAAGATTATATAATAGTCGTTTAAAAAAGCTTCGTAGTTTTCTTTAAAAAAAATCATGAAAATGACCTATTTTTTCGCGCTACAAGTGGGGGTAACCCCTTAAAAGAAAGTTTTAAATTCGACCATACTGAGTGTAATAACCGGTAATTTTTGAAATAAATAAGTAATTGACTTAGGTGTAACATTTTCCGGCTTTCCATTTCCAATGAAATTAAGGAGGTGCCATACTCTCATTAACTCATGAAAAAATCCGTTGAGCTTGCTTTAAATCAGTGTTTAAATCAATTGTTCGAAGACTCAAGTTTGAATTTGAACGATGTTGTTTTTTGTATTCAGCACGTTTTTTTTCGTTAAAAAAAAGAAATTTGATATTTCATAAAATTTATTCGCCATTAAAAATCTGGTCACAATTTATTCGTCACAATAACAAGAATCTCTCGTATTATTCTCAATCCATTCAATGTATTTAGTTACACGAGTATAAACACCCGGTCTGCCTCGAGCACCACAGCCTGCACCCCACGACACAATACCTGCAAATTTATTATTTTACAAATATTTTCCTGATTGGCAAAGTATTTATTCCTACCTGCTAAATAATGAATTGTCTCATTGACTACCATAAGTGGACCACCACTATCGCCCTGACAGGCATCTTTCCCTCCATGCAGATATCCAGCACATAGCATGTTCCTAGTGATCCTTGCACCATAAACTGTTTGTCGACACAGAGCATTGGTCATGATAGGAATAGACACTTCAAACAATTTCGTCGACGGTTTCCCCTTGTATCGTTTGGCGCCCCACCCAGCAACTATACCCTGCGTAATAATGAAATATTTGCATTAATTTTTGGTATGAAATGTAAAGATGTACCTCGTAACCACTCCAGGAGTTCCCAATTTCAGGCAGACAAATCGGACGTAGGTTGTCATTCAGAGGTACCTTACTGGACAGTTTGATTAGTGAAATGTCATTATTGAGGGTTTTTGCGTTGTAGCCACGGAACCGTTTGATAACAGCGACCTAAAAAGTGTTTGAGCCATTTATTCAAAAATGGTGGAAATTGAAAAATAAGTTTTTTTTACATCTCTCCTGAGTGTGGCCCCATTGTCACGGGTATGATTAAAGAAGTGGATTTGCAAATGCTTTTTCTGAAAACCGTTGGTACAGTGTCCAGCCGTGATTGCATAACGATCGTTTATAAGGGAGGCTACACAGTAATAACGACCGTAATATGTCATTGCTGCCATCCATGAGTACTTGTTGTTAGAGACTACTTCGCCACCGACAATTCGGTTTTTGCTGGTCACTCCACATTCTTAAAAACACCGAAAATTATGCAAAATGAATAAATTAATACTGAAATATACTTACTACAAACCGGACAAAGTTTAACTTTCGTAATTTTAACGTCATTTCGGTCGAAATTCAAGGTTTTGGACGTAAGAACGACTCCATCTCTCAGCTCGGTATAGGATCTTGGACGATATCCTGCCGCCGGATGTGTGAAGTTCCGTTTGAGTAGAATGATCTAAAAAAATATATTAGCCAACTCATTCACGCACATCGTAAGCTTGCGCACATTTGGATTAGCCCCTATGAGAAAGGATAACAAGACAAGAAACCTGATCATTGTTTTAAACGAACTATGCGACCATTAACGTAGATGTTGCACTGAGGTCTGAAAGCTGACTGATCGCTTCGTAGAAGAAAATGTACATATTCTACAAATCATAATCGAAAACATTGCTGCTGAAGAAAATTGCGATAATAATTTTGACTAAATTTCTCGACAGAACGAAACAAAGAAGAAATGCAAAGACGACGAAAAGAAGACCGCAATTCACTCAAAACATGTACCACTTACAATTGCTTCTAGTGGAACCAGTACTTTCTCAGTGTTGATTGTTCAAAGAATCTCAAATTGCACTCGAGTCTGAAAAATTGGCAAGATGTCCGAGCGGTAATTCGGTAGGACGGATGAAAGAGAAGTGCAGTAATGTGTGCCTGACTACCGATTTGCGCCAAATTTTAGTTGTAATTAGGTATCGGCTTCAGACTACTTTGGATCAGATTCGGTACAAGTCGCTTGACAAGGTTTTTGGCCGTTTGCTTAGCAATTAAAAATCCGTTGAGGATGTTCCAGCTCTAGTCCGTTACAGGTGCGCTTCAACCATAACTACGAACAAAATATGATAGAATGAAAGCTTGTCGTTTCCGTTCTGGTTTTTGGTCGAGGCACTCCCAGAATGCTATGATTGATGCTATGTAACGTCTTTTGGAACTTCGAGTACCACTCGAATAGAAAAGGTATTTGTTTGCCGAGCAAATTGATTAGACAGATGCTTTACAAACTGTTATTTGGTTCGCGAACTTTGACTAGAACAGATAGATGGAAGATGAATTAATTTTCTTGGGCCAAGATAAATTGCGTAGCTGAGGCGTGAGTTGAATTTGATGTATGAGAGCGCCTGCTGGTTGTTGATGGAGGTGAAACGGCGAAAAAACGGGGCGAACAAACTGGCGATAATTATGGCCAATTTCTGTTAATGACGCAGGTAAGTAGGCATTCTGCTATTATATATGTTTCGTTGTATTATTTTTTGTGAAACGCTATTGGATATCGCGATTAGGAAAAACACATAGAAGTCAATGGTTTATTGTTATAACCGTTACATGAATAGATTTGAGGTTGTCTTACAAATAAGTGTTCTTGCAACGTTTCCAGGTGTTCTTTTCTTCAATTTCTTCAAAAAAAAAAAAAGAAATTGAAATAAACAGTCTATGCTATTTATATTTCAAATAGTTTTCGAAGCTTTTACAACGTTGTGAGAAAATACAATGGTTTAATAAGACTTAATAGGTAAGACTCCAATAACGATTTTGTTGTGTAGGTAGTGAACAGCAGAAGATAGTAATTACACACCATATTTCTATTTAGTATGCGTATCAAAATAAATAGCTGGTAATTTCTTAAGCTTTAAAGATTGATTTTACTTGATAATTTTTCGATTAGTTATGAGGCTTTCTTTGAAAAATTAATGGTGAAAATGTGATGTGATGGAATAATTTCGAAACACACTTTCTTAAGTTTTAATAAAACGTTTATTAGAACTGAATATATAGTATGTACATATACATTCCGTTGCAAAATGATAAAATACCTCTTAATTTTTGTAAGCTACCAGAAACTGTAAAGAACGGAAAAAATCAGTATGGACATTATTAAACTATTTATTTATTTATTTACCAAGCAAGGTGTACATGTATAGAAGAATAAAATAAAATAGTACATGCATAAAATTACGAAATAAAATAAAAAAAACTATATATGAATACAAGACTAATAAATAACGCATAAATAAATTAGTTACATATAGAAAACAAATAAAGTAATAAATAAATGACAGATAACTAAATGAATAACAGCTAAATACCAAATTTAAATTTAAATTAAATATGCAATACATATATATTAGTATGGTGGGGGAAGGGGGAGACTATGAATGTTATTTTGAAAAGTTGCTTTAGATATCGTGGGGGAAAAGTTCTCGCTCATGCTATTGAATAGCCTGCAATAAGCAATCGACGGGATCTAGTGACTCTCAAGGGCTGATTGAGCACAAACCTTTCTTTCAAGTAGACGACATTAACCACGTCTCTGATGACATCGAAGCTGAAGCAGGTAGATAACATTAATCTTCTCGACGCAAGGGGTAACAAGTTAATACATTTAAGGTGATATTCGTATGGTTGTAGATTACTGAAATCATAAGGGTTGAAAAGATCTCTCAGAGCGAATAGTAAAAACTGCTTCTGAACAGACTCAAATCTTTGGCTGTGAATTTTGAAAGCCAGGTTCTAGATAGTACACGCATATTCAAGAAGAGGACGAACGAGTGAAACATATAACAACCCAGAGATTCTTAAACTCTTTGGCTCGTCGCTTAATGAAACCAAATTGTTTACTTGCTCGGGAAAGCACCCTATCGTATTGTAGATTGAAGCGGAGCTTTTCATCAATGATGACACCGAGATCTAATATGTTGTCAACCCTATTAAGTGCCGTGTTGTTAAGGCGGTACGTATAATGAACGCGTGTAGTTTTGCTAGAGAAGGTAATTGCGCGGCATTTTACAATGTTAAGAGGGAGCTTGTTCGCGGAACACCAACGGTCTAAAGCAGCCATTCTCGACCTTTTTTATTTCAGGGCCACTAAGAAATGTGTACTTAGTTACGTGGGCTGCAGTCTAGTGATAGCTGCAAAAACAAAGGCAAATACCTAAACAAGACAAATAAATAAAAGATATCATGTGGAAATTATATTTAGTAACAATTTGGTATGACCCCTGACAGTGTGACAAAGTTTTGACCAGTTTACGTAAATCAGGCTGAAAAATGCTACTGTGATTTTTAAGATATCGTCTTAGTGGAAATCAGTAAGCCTTTTTCTGTAAACACTTTTTGCATACTTCATTTTTGAATATGATGATTCGCACAGATAAGTCGATGTGAACAACGTCAAAAGCAATTTGGTGCAGCTTTTCACTGTCGACTAATTTGCCGGTACCAGTTGCCACAATTCCACATGCTCCTTTACCCCTCTTTTTTCGTTAAATACTGGGTGGAGCGCCACAGACAGATGGATGACGAAATTGAATAAATCACAAACTACTGAACATTTTTCAGATTTTTTATTTTTCCCTCATTTTATAACAATGGAAATTTAAATTTACAAACTTTTAAATAGTTTATCACTCAAATGTGCTTCTTCACCGTATACACTGTAACAGCGTTTTTGTGAAGTTTTCGTACACTTTTTGAAGCATTTTGACAGGAATTTCTGTGACATTGGTCCGGATATTATCCTTAAGGGTTTCTAGAGTCCTCGGGTGGCTATTGTAAGCTTTAGATTTGAGGTATCCCGCAGGAAAATTCGCAAGGGACCAAATCAGGAGAGCGCGCTGGCCAGATCAAATTTCTCCTTAAAGAGGAACCTTGCTCTCAAAAATTCCATGGTAATCCTTGCTTTGAAAAATCCTGGATCATGGTCCTGTATCAGGCTGAATTGGCCGAAACGGCTCGGCTGTCTTCTTCAAAAAAATAAGGCCTGATGATCCCATATCTTGAAAAGGCACACCATACTGTGAGCCTGTCAGAGTGCAGAGGCCTCTGGTCGAGCTCCTTTGGGTTTCTCACACTCCAATAGCGCATCTTTTGTTTATTGACACATCCACTGAGGTAGAAATGTGTCTCGTCCGAAAAGAAAATGATGGCGTCCCCCGGGAGCGCAACAAGCATGTTTTCACAAGCAAGTTGTCTGGCTTCATAATCATGTGACAGCAACTTCTGGACGACTACCATTTTGTGAGGATGCATATGAAGTTGTTTTTTGATTATTCGATTAATGGAACGCCTCGAAATGCCAAGAATTTTCGACTGTCTCCATATTGAACTCCGGGGAGACTGTTCAAAGGCGGTCCAAACCCTCTCAATGTTTTCTGGGGTAGTGACGTTGTTCTGATGCACGCTTCTGGTTGACGATACATTTCCAGTAGTCTCGAATGCATTCACCCACGAAACAATTCGATTTCGATCGGGAACACAGTCACGGGAGGCAATATTGAACCTCAAACGAAAGGCACGCTGTACGCGGATAATTGAATGGGCCTTTTTGAAGCAGGCCTTTACACAAAACGTACGTTGTTGCACAGATCACTTCACGCTGGCGACTGAAACCACTGAGTGGGAGCACCACACCACACCTTGATGAAATGAATCAATTGGGGGAAATTTATTGGGCGATTTCTTGATTACATGTATATCTCGCAAAAATACTCGTACCTAGTATTTTTGAATTTCATACTAGGTACCTACTGGCTGTTTCGAAAAAATACTTGTTCCATATGACTGTTATATATACGCCTCATCTATTATCGTGATTGTTTGGCTCGTTTCACACGAGACACCAGTGCATGGCCCCAGAGACCACATTTACATATCTGAGCCTTCGTTTGTTCAACAAAAGTTTGAGGTGGACTTGGTCCATCTTCGGAACGTCATCCACCGGAGGCCAGCAATCTGATTGACTGATCGTTCGTATATGTAAATGTGGCCTGAAACTTCATCTAGCATGGCTAGGATGACTTGAAAGGAAAGGCACTTATGAACAGTGCTCCCTCCTTTGCTGCTATAGTAGTAGATTTACTATTATTGTCTTGCCAAAAAAATTACTATAACAGCAACTAAATCTGCTATTATTTGATAAACCGGCCGAGACATGATAAATCTTTTCCGTTCATAAACGACAAATGGATTCATATCAATTTTTTCACTTCTTTTCAAGAGGAGAATGAATGTATTTGGCTTGTCTACAGAAAACCAAGTACAATGCAGCTGAGTCAAAGCCAATCAATTCAAATGTTCTATTATTTTTATCTATCTATTTTTATCTATCTTTTCATCTATTTTTTTTACATTATTTCACTTTGGTTTGCTTTGAAGGCTTCTCACTCTTTAAACGCTGACTTAATTTTAAATTTTTAAAGCATTCAGTTGCATTTACGATTAATATTTTTTGGTATAAGATTCGAACAATATATTCAATCTTATTATATGTATTGACGGTCAATTACGTCGATAGTAAAATAAAATTTATCGAACTTTTATTTTATGTATCTGCACACATTCCAACAAAATTTGATATAAAAACAATAAGTTAGTTAGCAAATCGTTTCAGAAGCTGAATGCTTTTTTCATTAAAGTGTATGTAAATTTTCCTTTCATTAAGTTTATTAAATATATTACTATTTATTTCAACCTACTACTTTTTTATTCTATTTTTACTGCGTAATAGATTATTCTAAATCCAGTAGCCCTAGACACTGTGGCTCTGTATGTAAGTTCCAATTCTATTCTATACCCGACAAGAGTTGGAGGTTCAGTGGCCGTACACCGAGTGTCGCTTGCAATGGTAGCCTTGGTCTGTCAAATTTCTCGTTTGTTTGAACATGAAACTATGTTTGTATATGTACTTTTGTACACAAGCATGTTTATGAACATGAAATATTTAACTGGAAATCAATAACTTTCAGTTTCGAGCCACACTTGGGAGTTTCGCGGGCCGTGAGCGGCCCACGGGCCGCGGGCTGAGTATAACTGCTCTAAAGAGCTCAGTTTAGACTGAAAAAAAGTAGTGTCAGATGGTGACCTGATGATATATATGGTAGATTTTGAGGTCGTCTGCATATAGTAAATAAGGACTGTCAGATAAAACCTCCGATATGTCAGATATAAAAATATTAAAAAGAAGAGGGCCAAGATGACTTCCTTGAGGTACACCGGATTTAACGTTGACTTTCTTGAAAATAAGACCTTGGAATTTCACGAATTGCAAGCGGTTGTGGAGGTAGGAGCCAAGCCACTTAAGTAAAGATCCTACTATTCCGAATTGTTTAAGCTTGGGGATAAAAATGGAGTGATCAACTCGGTCGAATGCTTTGCTAAAGTCTGTGTAGACTGCGTTAATTTGATCACCTTTCTCCATTTTGCATAAAACATCAGAAACAAGCACCATAAATACAGTTGTAGTTGAACGACTTTTGCGTCGACCACAGGAGAAAGTTTGCAGTAGATGATTTTTTCAAATAATTTAGTATTTTGAAAAAAAAAACGTCTATCGCCACTTTTATAAATTGGTGTAATATAAGAAGATTTCCAATACGAAGGAAATAGCCTGGAGGAGAGAGAATTATTGAATATATCATGAAGGGGCGAGATCAGTTGTTTTACACACTTGATCAGAAAAGTAGGAGGGAGAAGGTCAGGTCCAGGGCCACTGTTACTGTCAACCTCCATAATGGCAGTAAATATTTCATTCCTCGATATGTTCATATCCTCAGCAAAAGTTTTTTGAGTCGCATCCGGGAATCGATACAATGTTGGGATGCTGACTGGACCAAAAACTTCTTGAAAATGGTCAGCAAAAAAATTACAGATCTCCTGAGGAGAAGAAGACAACATCGAATTTTCAGTGGACATTGAAGAGGAGTACGCTTAATATTAACAAAATCAAAAAAAAATTTGGGGTTGCTAATTATATTCTCCCCAGTAGTTTTAATGTATCTGTCATACGCTTCGTGAGACTTAGTATAGAATTCCTGAGCAATTAAATCGTATTCTTCTTTAATACGATGGCTAACATCGACTTGATTCTTCATTAGTTTGTAAAGTTTGTTTCTGTGATTTCTCAGACGTCTAAGAGTCTTGTCAAGCCAAGGTTCAGAGAGTTTATCTTTTTTCCTTATCTCAGGTACAAATTTATCGACCGTGTCAAATACTATTCTATAAAACATGGCTACATCATCATAAAGGGAATGGCACATGAACACATTTGTCCAATCGACACTGTCAAGGAAATTTTGATTGCTATCATAATCAGCATTATGAAAATTGTATACAATCGTATTATTGTATATACTTAACATGTTCCAATCTGTAGTGGAAAGTTCAACTATAAAAAGTATTCACGGTTGTGGCCTATGCCGATGACATTGCGATGTTTAGTCTCGGACAGGTTTCCGCACATAGTCGGCCAGCTCATCGAGTATGCTCTGCGGCTGGTTAAGGAATGGGCAAACATCGTGGGCCTTGGCATCAACTTCAATAAAACTGACCTTGTACTTTTCACAAGGAAGTGCTAAATTCCTGAATTACCCCCAATCAGGTTGAGCGGCGCCAGGTTAAGCCTCAAGTTACAAACTAAGCACTTGGGTCTTATTCTGGACAGCAAGCTCACCTGGAAGCCGAATTTAGAGGAGAGAGTAAAGCGGGCAAGCAATGCGAATTACGTCAGCAGGATAGTGCTGGGTAAAACGTGGGGTCTAAGCCCTGATTTAACGCACTGGATCTATATGGCGATAGCCAGGCCTTTCCTTACTTACAGATGCTTGGTCTGGTGGCCAGCAGTGAATAAGATAACCTTTGCCAGCATGACGAACAGAGCTCAGCGGCTGGCGGCTCCCTGTACCACAGGTGCTTTAGCCTCGACTCCTTCGTCTGCTCTGAACGTCCTGCTTCATCTCCTTCCGCTTGACCTCTTCGTTAGGGGTGCTGTCGCAAAAGCTGTTGTTAGGCTTAGGGAATCGGGATACTTCGAGTCACGATCCTTCGGCCACAGCAGAATTGAGCGGGGGTACGCAGGTAGCACTGACTACTTGGTCCCCACTCTGTGCTTCGAGCTAGGATATCAAGCGACTGTGGGGGGATGGGCAGGAGTGGAATCAGCAATGGGTGCAGCAACTCTTAGCATCTACACTGACGACTCTAAAACGGCTGCCGGAATGGGTGCAGCAACATTTTCTGCAGATGCAACTATGGAAGCAGCTTTCAGGCTTCATAATCACTGTAGTATTTTTCAGGCGGAGTTTCTAGCGATACGTAAAGCCGCAGACCTAGCACACGCCAGAGATACCATAAATAAGGAAATCAACATCTTTACAGACAGTCAAGCAGCGGTTAAAGCTCTGATGTCTTACACATACAAATCGAAGTGTGTACTGGACTGTATTCAGGCCCTGAACAGACTGGGCAACAACAGTAGAGTCAGAATTTTTTGGGTTCCTGGTCACAAGGGCATAGAAGGAAACGAGAGGGCGGACGCGTTAGCCAAGCACGGGGCTAGCCTTCCCCTGTCAGGATCGGTTGACATTCCTACTCCAATCCAAACAATCAAATACTCAATCGACTCCAATATGATGCAAGGTGCGAAGTGCAGATGACGTGCAACTCAGACCTGCAAGCTAACCAAAATCATGTGGGGGCTGTACAATCTCGTAGCGACTAAGTACCTGCTCGAATCAACGCGGACTGACTGCAAGCGGCTGGTCGGCGTCATTACTGGCCACTGTCTTGCCGCAGCTCATGCCATGAAAATGGGACTCCTATCCAGCGACACCTGTAGGAAGTGTCAAGAGCCGGGAGTCTCAGAAATAATCCAGCACCTTCTGTGCCACTGCCCGGCAATGGGGAGAACCAGGCAGCGCTGCTTTTGAGCACTGGCTGGTGGATCTCTCACATGTAGCAGAGCAGAGGCTGAAGGATATACTTCAGTTAGCAAAAATGTCCGGGGCCTTCGATGGCCGTTTGGACTGAACTTTCCTTCTCCGGGACCATTTATCTGGTATCACTATGGACCAATGGGTCTATGTGTGGCCCTGTGCCAGCCAGTTAAACCTAACCTAATCTATGCTGAAACACAAGAGGTGATTCGGTTAGGTTTTAAAATTATTTTTATTTTTGTACGTAGTTTCTTCAGAAGTTAATGCATTTAGCCTGTACGTCCGAAAAATCTCTGTTTTCACTCTCTGAACATTAATGTACCTCGGCAATCGCCTCGCTAACTTCTTGAAATTATTACCCCGAAAGAGGCTGTAGAGCTACGACAACGACGAACATACCAATATCGTTACAATACTTGATTTTAGTGATCTCAATGTTTTTATTATAAGTTCATATTCGATAAGTTCGTATTCATATTCATCTTTATATTTATATTGATCTTCTAAATTAAATATAAAATATAAGGATACAATGTTCTTCATTATTTTACAGCTATTCACTTGACAAAATTAGCTTAATTTTTTGAAACCGGAAGAGTATGATGGTTATAAGAATATTATAATCAATTAAGACCTTTCAATTCGATCATATTAGACAGTTAATCTATCATTATATATTTTATTATATTAAATTTTGAGTATTTCAAATTATAAAACTCATAATATCAAGTTATCACCTTCCGTTCTATAGAAACTGAAGAACACAGATCATGTTACAAACAGTTTATGACAAATGAATTCTCAGTCCAAAAAGTATGATTAGACATTTTTAAATAAATAATAAATAAAAGTAGAATAAATAATACGTATTTTATGATAGGAATATAGTTTCAATCTTAACAATAGCAAGCATCTCGTGTATTGCTTCGAATCCACGTTCCATATCGATTAACACGTGCATAAACGCCTGGATAGTTTGGTTGAGCACAGCCTTCACCCCACGAAACAACACCTGCAATTTAAGTTATTTATCCAGTCTGTCTAAGCAGTCTTATTGAATTTTAGGTTAAATGTTTGTTTTCCACCTACCGACTACTTGATGTTGACTTCCAGCTAAAACGTGAAGTGGACCACCACTATCTCCCTAATTAGCAAGAAATATCAATCAACGACCATGTTCAAAGGGGAAAATGTAGTAATAATAGCATACCTGACACGAGTCTTTTTGCCCAGTCTTATGCCCGGCACACAGCATGTTATCTGTTATTCGCATTGCACCATAAGCAGATTTTCTGCATTCGGAATTCGACATGATTGGTACTTCGACTTCTTGTAATGTATCGGACGTCATTCCATTTTCTTTGACGGCTCCCCATCCAGTGACGACGCCCTAAATTAAGTAATTCGATTCACACATACATAATTGAAATTTTATAAAGTTGACTTAAGAAATTTCCAAGCTAGTCCACATATTTTTGATCTTTTCAAAGGCAAATTTAAATTATATCAATTTCTTTCATGGAATATAATAATTTTCTTACCACTTCGCCAGTGAATGGTTTTCCTGGCGTCGGTAAACAAGCCGGCCGCAATAGATCCTTTAGCTCAACAGGTCTGTCCAGACGAAGAAGAGCAATATCGTTATTGTAACTCGCTGCACTGTAACTGGAATGACGAACTACTCGTTTGACCTGGAAAAGGAATATGCTATGAAAATATGAACCTTTAATTTTAAAAAGGATTGTACCCTTCTGTCAATTTTTTCCGCACTACTCTGCGCCCGATTGTGATCCAATAAACGGACAGTAACACGATCATGGCTGAAGCCACTGATACAATGTGCCGCCGTTAAAACGTAACGATCGTTGATTAGAGTCCCTCCGCAGTAGAAACGGCCGGAATAGAGAAGTTGCGTAACCCAAGGATACTGATTTACTAACGTTTCTTGGCCGCCTACTATTCGACGCTTTTTATTAGCTATTCCGCACGCTGAAAGAATACAAATTGACTTGTTTATAAACAGTGAAAATTACCATATCCCCAATATTATTGAAAGTGCGTAGATGTGTACGTTGAAATTCAGCAAGATTACGCGTATCCTTTTATTGGTTCGTACGCATACTTACTGCAAACGTGACAGCTAGTATTAATGTCTTGTGTAGGCGGTGGAGACGGAGGCTTGGCTGACGATGGTCTTCCAATCACTCCTGATATCCATTCGAGAAATGCGTTTTGTTTTGAATTCCGTTCTGTTGTTGATTCGATAGCACGTTCATTTACTGTAAGATTGTTACAGTTTATCTGAAAATAATTTGAAATGTAGTGAGGACTTCTTCTATCAAAACCGGTATATGCAGCTTTCTTTAATAGATCAAAACCTTAGGACAAAGACAACAGATTTTAAGTCTTCGTATGCAGCAAATTAAATATTGATGAAAGAATTGATAACGGATTTATAAAGGCTGAAAAAAACACTTCAAATATTTTCCCATGTGATGAAGGTACGCAAAAGGGAACGTGAAAGCTTGTCAGTGAGCAAAGAATCTGTTGCACATGCATTCAACATTGCTTCAAATTTGGATAATGAATACACTCCAAGAAAGCATTTTGTAAATCCAATTATGGCCAAAAACTTGAATCGAATCAAGAGGGTGGTGTTTGTAGGTTTTTGGACACTAATCGCTTTATTCATTTATTTATTTATTTGAATAATACAGACTAACTGCATTTAATGCTGACTAACAAAACTGTCTACATCATACTACATTCGATTGAAAATTATGATTTCTAATGAAGATATTGACAAATTGAAACCATAGTGCTGTTATGTTTATTAGCTGTCCTTTTTTTTCCCCCTAGTGTAGGTGGCAAAAAAAATCTGCTTACCAGATCCCCGGGTGACCTATCACCACGGGGTATGTGAGGTTTGACTCACTAAAAAAAAAAGAACCATCTACAAGCCCACGAAGTTCCGAGTCGGGACCCGCCTAAGCAATGACTCACCCATCGGTAACCACGGACTTCAGAAACTACCACAGCTCATGGGTCGGTAAGGCAACCCTCCTCCCGCTTTATGCGCAGCACTTTTTCAACATATGTTGAGACCACGCCCCAGTTCTCTTCGTTTCGCAGCATTGCATCCACGATCGTTTCAGGCGTTGCCAGGCTAATCGTGGACTCAATGGTGGCCTCAAACTTACGATGCTACTGCACATAAAGAATGTGTGCTGAGCATCATCGAGCTCAGTCACACAGTACCGGCAGTACGGTGTGACCACCTTACCCATTCTGTTCAGGTATTTCCTGAAGTAACCGTGCCCTGTCAAGAATTGACAAAGGTAAAAGTTTACCTCTCCGTTACCAATCAGCTTAGCAGTCCAGCGTCCTTTAGTACTTTCGCTCCAACGTTGTTGCCAAAATTGGAGGGTAAGCATACGCGCGTGCATCAGAGCCTCAGTTATGCCCAGCTCTGAGCGAAAGAGGTACCCTTCTTTGCGTTCTCGCGCTAGTAGGTCGATCAGGATTACTCCCGATACCACCATCACAGCCTCTTCTGAGACCGTGCGGTAGCTACAAGCGATACGCAGGGCACCCCTGCGCTGGACACCGGCAATGCGCTTCCGGAACTTCTCAGTTCGTAGCGCATCTCCCCAGATTTTGGCTCCATATAGCAAGATGGAATTAGTCGTTACCATCAGTATCCTCCGTCGCGTCTCACTGGGTCCACTGACGTTGGCCATTAGCCTACTCAGCGAAGTGACGACTACAAGAGCCCTGTCACATGCCCTGCGGATATGATCCCAATACGTCAGCTTGGTGTCCAGGGTCACTCCCAGATACTTGACCGACTTGCTGGTCTGGACCTCAACGGAGTCAACTGTCATGGGTATGACAGTTGGTATCCTCCGCTTCGTCAGCATGACAATCTCTGTTTTAGAGACTGCCAGCTGAAGGCCGTGTTCGGTCATCCACCGATCCACCCTCCTCATGACTTGGTTAAGTCTGAGTTGAGTGAATTCCGCAGATCTGGAAGTGATAACCGCCGCGACGTCGTCAGCATAACCTACCAGAAACACATCCGCAGGCGCAGCAGATCATCGTACATGATGTTCCAGAGGTCTGGTCCTAAGATCGACCCCTGTGCCGCACCTGAGGTAACAGGTCTCCTTTTGACTCCTTCGTCAGTGTCGTAAAGCAACCAGCGGTTCCTGCATCATGGGTAGCAAGTAGCTTGGGATACGGAACGTCTGCTCAAGGGCCCGGAGGATGTCCGTCCACCTAGCCGAGTTGAAAGCGTTTTGTACGTCCAGTGTTACCAGCAGGACGACCGGTCTGGCTTGATTGCATGCCTCTTCCGCTCTTGCTACAGCCCCAACAGCCTCTGAGATGGCATCGATTGTTGAATGCCCTCTTCGGAAGCCGTGCTGCCTGCAAGAAAGATCACCAGCTGATCTCACTGCTGACAGCAGCCGCGACTTGAGCAACCCCTCGAGAAGCTTCCCCGCAGCGTCCAGCATGCACAGTGGGCGGCATGCTGATGGAGAACTTTCCACCGCGACGGGAAGACCCCCGCGACTAAACATGAATTATACAGATCCAATAATAGACGCGGTTGGACCTCCGCCACGACTTTAAGCGCCTCGACCAGCACCGCATCAGGCCCCGGAGCCTTCCGGTTCTTCATCCTGGACACTGCACTGTTCAGCTCCTCGTTCGTGAAGGGAGGCACATCCGCCTGGTTCACGATGATGGGATCATCAGTCCTTGGCGGATGCACTGGGAACAGCGAACCAACGATACGCTCCATGGATATCGCATCCATGAGATTGCCAGGCCGCATGCAGCCAAGTCTGCGAGTGACCAATTTGTAGCCATCTCCCCACGGGTCTGAGTTGACCTCTTCACAAAGAGCCAGCCATTTGGCACGTTTGCTCCTTGTGATGGCCTTGGTCAGCGGTGGTGTCTTTGTCTGCTCTCAGCGATTTGGAAAGTGATGTAATTATGATCACTCGCAGTGTAATCCTCCATCACCCTCCAATCGCTCTGACGTGTGCCGCAAGTCTCTCCGATGCCATGGTAACATCGGGAATAGATTCGCCAAATCCGGGCCTTCGGAATGTTGTTTCGGAATTATTAGCTGTCCTTATTACTGAAGCAATTGCAGTGATTTAATTGATTGGGTGCAGGGGTTTTCTCAGGAATTTTTCTTGGGAGGTGTGGTTTCAAAATTTTAGGAGGGGTGTCCCCATTATTCAACAAAGATATCTAGTAATTATCTTAGCACTGAGGGTTCGAATAGCTTAAATGTTATTTTTATTTCTTTTATTGAAGAATATGTATAGCAGTTTTTTCTACATATAAAAAACCTAAATTGAAAATATCCCAAAACGTAAATGTGCTAATCAAATATCTAGTTGTAATTGTCGCTAGCAAGAAAACAAATTTTAGGGTAAAAGAACCACTAGAAAGTTTTCGAGGAAAAGCAGGAGAAATGTCTAGATTGCGTTTGAGATTTTATATGCTTTAAGGGGGGAAATACATGTAAAATCGAAAAAAAATTGCTAATTTCAGATTGAATTAAAATATATATATTGTTCATTCAGAAAATGTTTAATATTAAATCCTTAAAATACATGTCTCACAGTAAATGAAAATCTTTTTTTAATAATTTTTCAACACAAAATGGCGGCGGTGCGAGCGAATGAAAAAAACACATCAAAAACTGCCTCGTACAACTTAACGCCTTTTCCGGGGAACTTGCAACATTCAGAGAGAAAAAAATATGCTAATGAAATATGTAATTCATAGGTGAACCAATAAAATTTATAAAAATATTTTAAATTTTTACATTAATTTTAGATTAAACATAAAAATCGATTATTTTTCAAAAAAATCACACTTTAAACATTAATAAACAAATTATTTTTCTGAAATTACAATAACATTTAGGTTCAACGAGGAGATAATACTCTTTTGTAGATGTGGTATAAATTTGAGCCGGATCGATTCAATATTTTTTGAGATATCTTGTACGGCAGTTGAAAAAGTACTACTTTGAGAAAAACGCGTTTAAAGTTTTAAAGCTCCACCGACCTGGGGAACGCCGCGCTGCCTTTAACTGACTATAACTCGAGAACTAATACGAATATCGCTTCAAAACTTTTTTTGGTTTATTTTAAGAGCATTTCAAACATTTTGATGTAATAAAAAAAATCGATTTTGTTTTTAGCAGTTACATGTATCTCCCCCCTTAAATGCTTACAAAATCACTTTTACGTACTAACGACCGGGTACAAGTATTTAGCATTTAATTCAGCATATATCAGAAACAAGTGGCCAGATCGTCCGATCATCACCAAGAAAAGCATATTTTATTTACTTCATTTTCAAACCAACTTATCCAGTGGATTTTGTTTTGATCCGATGACTGCTT
The DNA here is from genome assembly GCA_947369275.1 of Nemotelus nigrinus. Taxonomy (NCBI): domain Eukaryota; kingdom Metazoa; phylum Arthropoda; class Insecta; order Diptera; family Stratiomyidae; genus Nemotelus; species Nemotelus nigrinus. Next base: position 118,468,863 of record OX376374.1, read on the forward strand.
CAGAATTTATAGATGCTGAACGATTTTAAAGGCTACCACCCGCCACGATTTGGAAATTTAAATATTTATTGCTGATTTTTTCGTCGTATCTTGAATCATATGCGAATCGATCTTCGTCCGAAAATGACAAAAATCATCGGTTTTACTAATTTCATCCTAATTCTGCAAGCATTGGAAGCTATAGCATCGAAGTTTTTGTTTGGTTGAAAGTTATTTCAAGCTTTTATTTCAAGAGCTACACAATTGCAAGTATATTCACAAAACTTCTATCACACCTGGTCCTATTGAAGACCAATACATCCTGTGAATTTTATTTTGATCTAATCTGTCAAAAAAAAAAATTTCGAATGTCCACAAAATAGGTAGCTTAATAACAAATTACCGTTCTTGTATGATGAAGAACTTTGAAAATTTGAAGTATGATAAAGAACTTTGAAATGAAAAGTCAAGTACGACTTTGATCCGATGACAGCGTGGAAAGCCATAGGGTAGAAAGGATCCAGGGTTGGCACTCATAAGAGTTTCAAAATTACTGAAAGTCAAATACTTGTTTATTTTCATTATAGGATGTTTATCATATGGAAATCTGAGGGCATCCTCTAGTACAATACTCAGTGCTGCCAGACCTTTGCTGCCACTGCATTCCAATTTCATTTTTATCCAATGAGTACATTGGTAGTTAAAGGGGTAGAAGAATATTTAGCGTTATCGCCAGCGAAAATTTCAACATTTTTGTAATTGAAACGCTTGGTGCTATCTTACACAACAAGATCATTATTTTTATCCAGAAGATGATAATCACTTGTTAATTTAATGATAGCATCTTTTATTAAATAAAATGGAGTAATTTACCCTAACAGGCAGCTCTATCCTAATTTTTTTCCTAAACCAAATTCCTACCAAACATACTTTACCATAACTGTGTAAAATTCTTTAAAATCTGATACCTTCATCGGAAGTTATAGGGCATAAAGTATTAATTTTTTGTAGTGATTTTTCAAGATGGCACCACTGCTACAGGGTTGCTCACATATTCAAATGACTTCTATCAGACTTGCTCCTACTCAAAGACAACATGTCCTGTGAATGCATATACATATTGATCTGATGGTTCAGTCGTGAGTTCTCGTGAACAAAAGCTTCGCGAGGGCTCAGAAAATAGATAATTTGGTGAAGGGCTACCGTTCTGTGTTACTCGAAGTTTTGAAAATTTTAAGTTAGTATGGTGGACAAAGGGTAAAATTTATTAAACGTGTGCATTTTTCAAAAAGCGGCTTAGTAATTTGAATGATTTTTTTCACCTGCTTGCTGTAGCTACAGGGTTAGCCGCACACTCATAAAAAATCACTCGTGTATATATATATACATATATATATATATATATATATATATATATATATATATATATATATATATATATATATATATATATATATATATGTGTATATATATATATATATATATATATATATATATATATATATATATATATATATATATATATATATATATATATATATCAGGAAAATGATTAAGGGAGATCATCTCTGGAGTGCCCGATCCGATTGAGCTGCAATTTTCGAAGGACATAGATATTGATAGTGGGTAGGTCTATGACTTGCTAGAATTTGGATATATTTAACCCTTTGGCGGCGGTGGGCATTTTAGTGAACTTTCAGGTACTCCTATATTTCCGAGCAGTGTAAATTTTTGTCAAAAAAGTATTGGGAATGAATACGTATTATGTCCTAAGCTTGTCTATGATAAAGAATTGGAAATTTTGAGCCGTGTGTGGGTGCTGAGTGCCTAAAAGTAGGCAAGGATTTTATTTTAAAATTTTTTGATTTGTCATAACTTCTGACAGAAACATTGGATCATCGTGAAAATCGCAGAGCGTATTGATGTTGACTATGATTTGACACACATGGGACAAGAAAGTGCGGGTAACCCTGTAGCTACGGCAAGTTCCTGAAAAAAAATCCCCCAAATCATCGACCCTCCTGAAATTTTTTTGCTCTTTGACAAAAACTTCAAATCATTGATAAATTTTAACCTTTGTCCATCATGTCAAATTAAAATTTTCCAAATTCCGATTTGCTCAAGAACGGCAACCCATCAACAAATTACCTCTATTTTCAGCACTTGAAAATTCTGGTCACGAGAACTGACGACTGGATAATCCGATCATAATGAAATTTACAGAACATATTGGTATTAACTAGATAGAAGTGATTTTGAAATGCAGGCAACACTGTGGCAGTGGTACCATCTTGCAAAATCACTGAGATAAAAAACTGCTTTTTGGCCTATAACTTCCGATTCAGCAATCACATTCTAACAAAATGCACACAATATTTGGACCTTTCTCTAGACAACATTTTATCAAAATTTGGTTGAAAAATTAGAATAGAGTTGCCAGTCTCCTAAATTTTGCAAATTTAGTCAGCAAAATAAAGCTTTTTTCCCTATAACTTCCGGTCCAGTTATGAAATCAAAACGAAGTGCATACAGTAAATTGACCTTTTTGTAAACCAAATGTAAGAATTTCGTAAAAAAATCATGAAAGGGCTGCCAGCTTTGACCATTTTTGTAATTTCTTTACTAAGCGATTATGTCATTAGATTTGCGAATGGGAATGATCCCGCAATGAAAATTAACAACAAGTGTTCACGTTTTGAAAATTTGAAAAGTGTTGAAAGTGATAACCCTAAAATTCTTTTCACCGATATAACTTCCAGCGCTGTGATTCAATCGAAACGAAATTCATAGGGTGGATTTAACTTAACGTGAAGCAAATTTGGTATATATTTTGCTTTGCTGCTAACGCAGGGTAACCAGCACAAAAATTTTCATAAATATTGCACCAACATATGCTTCAAATTTCATATTCATATGCAAAGCATTTGCAATAAAAATAAGGTACCAAGTTTTAAATTTTACGAGTTTGGAAAATTTTTCGGATGGCAGCCTCAAACAACGTTTAACCGCTGAAACATTCGATGAAATCCTGCGATGAGAACAAAATTTAAGTATGGGCTTGTTATGTTAAACTTATTGCTGCTGCGTTGGGAAAGTGCTGCCAGCACTGAACAGTTTGGAGTTTTGAGTTTTGTTGCTTTCGATAAGGAATGGTTGATATGATTCTACAAAAAAGTGTATAACGTCTTTCCACATTTTTTTGTCACTCAAAAACAATTTCTTCGAAAATTAGTTTTCTAGCGGTTCTGATGCGCTAGAATTTTTTTAAAAATAGATTCTATTAAATTCATTTGCTCACTTGAATACACATTTAGTGATGATAAGCGTTTGAACTTTAACAGAACATTGTAATTTAATCGATTGAATGTCTGATTCTTAAACTATCTCAAGTCCCTTCGGCTTCACATTAAACGACTTGCTCACTATCCAAGTTTTAAGGATTACCTTCTCACAAAACTAGTACAGACAGCTCGGAGCAAAATGGAATGTAATTTATATTTTCTAAAATTGCTAATTGGCGCAGAATTCTGTCAATGATTTTACACATTTTAATGAAAATTTTCCGTATTTTGTTTCACTTTCATGTACCAAATAGATATATTAGCTATAGAACTGTTGGATTTATCGCAAATTTATTGCGAACTCAGCATGATCTGATTAATGTAAGAAGTAAGAAATGTTTGATTACGGTTTGAAATCATTCCAAACAAAGATTTTCATTCATTATTTGCATTTTCACATGCTCGATAAAAAAAATGGCTAGTTCTATTCATTGATTAAGATGCCATTACTGCTGGTAATAGAATCGCCGAGAACTCACTCGTTCCGATTGGTCTGCAGTTTACAAAAATACCCACTCCACAATTCAATATAAACTTTCACTCTTCTATGATTAGACGTTTGCGAAACATACCTCGGTAATCAATAACACCAACAGGCCAACAACAAAAATAACGTCACGTGATTCCATTTCTGCAGCTAACACTTCTAACTTAACACAAACACAACTGTATTTCGATAAATTCGAATATCGAAATTCAGCTATCTATCGCTATACAAACACGATTTTGCTCTTTTTGGAATAAAATATATCACAACTAAATCACTAATCTATTCCAATTTTTTTCTATAAAAATAGAGCCGATTCGAGATAATATCTTCTAGTTAGGCACGAACGCGAAAACGATCAGTTCGCGAACAGACCGTCAGTTATAGTCGCTTCCTCAAAGTGCAAAATCAAAATCCGAAATGGCAAACGATCGCTCGGGAAAGTATTTTTTTTCAAGTAGCAACTCGGTAATCAATACGCGTGATCTTCCTGGCGAGGAAACTTTCTTTTTTCACTAGCACTGCTGATCAGTGTCGCGGTTGACGCTATCGTTGCCGCTCTGATCGCCTCGAAACAGTAACCTAAAGAATCTTGTCACCGTGCAAATGATCGGTGAACAAAACAGTTGGATACGAAGACGTCCGTGGTAATCTTCCACTGCGACAATGTATGGTATTTGCGGAATTGACTTAAGATACTGGGATGGTGGACTAATTAGTATGCTTGAAGGTCGCTTGGAAGTCACGAGTGGAGTGTTTTCTGCATATTTCGCTCGATCGATACCGGCACAACTCTTCTTACCTGTCTTTAGGGTAATTAACATGATAATGAACCATGCTACGCTTTCATGCATTAATATACACATGTGAATGTAAGCGGTTTGCAAAAAGAATCTAAGTTTGACATGCTTTCAATGTAATCTAGTTCCGTTGTGTAAAGATAGTCAGAAGATCGGAATGAATACCTTAGTTTCAATATCCGAAGACGTTAGAGTCAAAAACATGAAAAATTGAGAATTCCTTTGTTTTCAAATATCTACAAAGTGGACTCAATATGCTTACAAAAGCTATATATCTGCGGATTCTTGTGTTTATTTTCTTTGGACAATAAAATACAATAATAGTGAAATACCAATCTCATCATAAAGGTATGCAAATTTCTGAAGCCAAATGACAAAAAAAAAAAAATTGAATAAGGTATTAGCAGCTACCTTATTTTGGCCCGCTGGCTCTTACCTTTTTTTTTGTAATTTATATATTGTATTACATAGTTTTATCGTCACCATTGGGAGTACAAACGAAGCTTGGTCCTGGAACCTCCCAAGAAGTTTCTCCATCGAATCCGATCGTGAGTCGATTTTATCCATATATATACCCCTAAGCTTTGAGCGTTCTAGTCAACGCGATTCTACAGCACAAGCAAGGTCTTTCCCACAACAAAAAGAAATACGTTCACCGAAAGAATGAAGTACAACAGAGGATTCCGATGCCTCCCTTTCTACTTCTGACACCAAAACCTGCAGAGGAACTCTCTCGAAGTATGGAAGGTCTCAACATGACTTCGATGAAACCATCGAAGAGTGCTCAAAAACCAGAAAGCATGAGTGGTGCAGCCAAAAACTTCATGAGGTTGTTCATAACAAGCAGCATGTCCATGGAAGAGGCCAGGAACAAGGTCCTCTAAGCAAAGGTACCAGAGGCCAATAGAAGACTCTGACCTGGGGATTGCACTCCAGAAAACAAACGGCCAACGAAAAGCCAAAAGTTTATAAATGGTGGTCATGCTGAAAAATTTTATGTATAAAGTGCATAATACTTTTGAGAAGAGGTTGCTGTTGGAGGCAAAGAGTGACATTGTCTTTCATTTCCCCAACACCGCCTATAAAGTAGGCTATGTGATCGCCCACTGTTACGGTGGAGTTGATAAAGCCCTTATCCAATTAACCGTTGGCTTAGCGTGATCTAAAGATAAAGGCGTCAAAGGGTTCCGACCTATAGACCAGGAGAGAGTCCCTCATTCCCAACCCTAAAACTCTAGTTGAAAGTCTAGTTGAAAGAATCCAACCGTTTTCCGGCGCAGAACGCCAAAATAAGTACCTCAACGGCATGCCCTAGAGAGCTCTTTTCAAGCAAGGCATAATGGAAGTACCAAATGCTAGTCATTGCAGCGAACCAGGTCTCAGCTTCCAAAATAAACGATGGAGATGGAAACATTGGCTTCTGGCTTGGGCTGGCTAAACTAGAAGTTTGGGCAGACCAATTTTATACAAATCACAAAGCCAGGTGATAACACCAAGTTCCAGCGATTCTCACCCGATAGAAAGCAAGTGATGAAGTGTCTACAGTCAAACCTGCATCATGCCGAAGCTGCTGCGGCGGAAGGTTGCCATGAATGCCTATAACATGTGGTTAACGCAAAACCACTGGTAAAAAAAGGCAGAATATGTGGCTTACATACCAAATATAGTAATTTAAACTAGGCCTTAGAGGAAGAAAATTTGGAAGACGCGATAGCAATTGACACAAACACTAACTTGAGAGGCACTAGATCTAACGTTAGTATCTATCAAAGAGTACATTATATCTAGTGAAGAAGTCAAATGTCCGTACAGGTGCTTCGTTTTCTGATCATAAGCATATACATTTTTAATTAGCGAAAAATTTCCTGAAAAGGCTAATGTACAGGCAACCAAAGTGGAGGAACTGAGCCTATCAAAATGGCCTTATAGCAAGACTTTATGGGTTGCACTTTCTTTACGAAGATGGAGGACACTGTGGGCAAGATGAACAGAATAATCCTCGAATCCTACCACAGTAACTGTTCTGCGAAAAGTAGCGGTCCCAAAATGAGGAGACCACGTTGGAACATAGAGATACACAAAAATTCAGAAGAACCGTAAGAACATACTTTTATAGGGCCAAAATTGCATTACATTGGGAGGCTTGTAAAAATAAACTTATAGAATACAACAAAGAGCTAAATAAATAAAAAAAAAGATCATTGATACTGCTAGGATACAGAAAGTTTTGCCCAAAGACCATCATAGGCATAAAGTGGTGACGACTACTTTCAGAGACAAACTGGAATTGCTGCTTGGACCACACTTTCTAGGGTGCAATGTTAGTAATTATGGTCCAGCCCATCGGAGTCTAACACGCTAAAATTATGACCCAGGTTATACAGCTGCTGAAGTCTTGCGCTACGATTAAAATCTAACTTATACCTAACAAAAAAAAAAATTAATGCACCGGCTAATTTCAGCAGTGAGATAATCCAAATGGCATGTATACACTTTTTGTGACCCAGAATTCTTCCCAATTATTCTCAGGTAACCTGAACAGTGGACAGTAAAACAGTAAAACAGTAAAACGTTGATTTTGTTTCTGTAAAGTGAGTGTTTTTAGACATCCGAATGACGGCCAAACCCTTTGTGACCACATAAAGGTCACCAAAATTATCACAGATTTTCATTACTCTTCCAAAGAAAAGCAGTTTGACCCTGTTGTAAGAGACCTGTATAAAATTATATATGAATATAAACTCAACCTTAAAAGACAGGGATTCAAACCCATTGAGGTTTTCTGGCTCTTAACAAGGAAAGGTTCAGTTAAAATGGTAAAAGCCACCTCTCCTATACAAGAGAAATAATTCTAAAACATCACAAGCTCTGCACAAACCACCCTGATCACAAGCCCAAAAGCGTCAACTGCAAAGGTGAGCACCCCGAAAGTTATGAGGGTTGTCCGAAAAATCCCAAAACATCAACAATATTTTCGTAAGGTGGCCTAAATCAGTTATAACCCAGCACTAGCTCCATTCTCACACTCGAACAACTTTTACAGCCCGCCGAAACATCCAATAGCAAATGGAGCAGTTTTTTGCCATCATGCGGGTAAAATTTCATTTCAGGATACAGAACATGATGGTAAAAACGGTATAGTGCATGTTCCCTGCTCAATCTTCACCAATTTATTCCTCCCAAACACACTCGAAAAGAGTTGTTGCAATCGTATATCTACCCTTATCTGGAATGCGAATTAGCGAAGCAATTGCACAAAATCGGAACCATTGAACTATAAAATGTGAAGAAATGATAGACTTAGACGGAGTGTACTTCATCAGTCTTCCTAAGGAAAAACGTAAACTATGGAAGCCACGGCGATCGAAATACAATTGGGTTTTCTTGAGTTCATTGCAGCCTCTGCTTTCATATTTACGCTGAAGACCTTCGATCATTCTTTGGTCATGAAGGCCTTATATTTCTAGCTGGTGACTTGAACGCTCTAGTACGCTCTATTGTCTCTCGACGCAAGCGCTAACTTCGGTGCTGACGGCATTCCAAACTTTTTCACCAAATCACTGTCATCTTCCTTGTGTGTTCCCCTGTCAATAATTTTTAACATCAGCATGTCAACCGGGACCTGTCCATCTCTTAGGAAATCCGCCAACATATTTACCATCCATAAAGCTGGTGATATTTCATCTATCTCTAATTAGCGTCCTATATCCCTTTTGCCATGTTTTATTAAGCTCCTTGAAACATACGTTTTATCTTTCGTCCAGCCCTTGCTGGCCAGTGAACAACATGGATTCATCAAAGGCAAGTACACGGTTACAAACTTATTGTCTTTCACAAACATCGTTGCTTCCGGAATCGACCAGCAAAAGCAAGTAGATATCTTCTATACCGACTTTGCCTAGGCCTTCGATTCTGTGAACCATGAAATTCATCTGTCAAAGCTAGCAGTGTCTGGTCTCTTCGGTGCCCTTTTTTGTTGGTTCTCTTCCTACATTTGTGATCGCTTTTGTGTTGTTACTGTTAACTTTTGCTCTTCTACACGTTTTTTCCCTCTCAGGAGTTCCGCAAGGATCCATTCTTGGCCCTTTATTATTCCTTTTGTTTATTAACGATCTTCTTTCCTTCTTTAACTCACCCTGCCTTTTGTGCGCTGATGATCTTAAAATATTCAGAGTGATTGAATCCGCTAGTGACTGTACCATATTGCATAACGATTTGGATGCTTTGGCTAACTAGTGCACTGCTAATTCCCTCACTTTGAATGTTGTGAAGTGTCATCAAATGTCTTTCACTCACAAAACATCCGCTTTGCTCTTCTCCTACTCTGTTCTTGGCTCCCCTCTCAAATCTGTTGCTAGTTTCAAGGACTTGGCGTGATTTTTTATTCCAAATTGAAGTTCGACTTGCATATTCTACACTTCACTGCCAAGGCTTCTCGTTTTTCGGGCTTTATTATCAGATGCTCTAAACGTTTCGTTAATCTTTCCACTTCTCTATATCTGTTTTTTTCCTTTGTCCGTAGTGTTCTTGAATACTGTTGCCAAATTTGGTGTCCACATTACTGATACTTGATCGATGCGGTTGAATCCGTGCAACGCCGATCACCCGCTCGTTGCTCTATAAGTACAGTATTCCGTATTGTGATTGCAGTATGCGCCTTCCTATCACGTAGTGTTCCTCGACAAGCCCCTCCTTTTTAATTTTTTATTGGCAGTATATTGGTTCACCCCAGCATTCAACTTTCTGTTAGAGAATCGGGCCGTCCTAATAGAACATTGTTTAACTTTAATGTTACATTTGCCAGCACCGACACCAAATTCCTTCTGAATAATGCCTATAATAAATTCCATTTATCATATGAAATTCGTTTTGATTTCATGATTGCACTGGAAGTTATACGACAAAAGGCTTTATTTTCCTGAGCGAATTTTCAAACCCAAGACACCAGAATTACCATAGCTGGCAGCACCAACCGAATTTTTCAACCGAATTTCTACCAAACACGGTTTAAAGCAAGGTCCAGCTATTCTGTCAATTTCATGAAAATTTGGTAACTGAATCAGAATTCATAGGGCAAAAGTAGTTTTTTTTTCTGTATAATTTTTCAAGATGGCACCACTGGGACACAGTTGCCCGCATTTCCAACTCACTTCTATCAGACCTTGTCCTACTCAATACTAATACATTCTGTGAATTTCATTTGTATCCGATAATTGGGTCGTATGTTCTCGTGAACAGAAGTTTTTGATGCTTAAAATATTGGTAAATTGGAAGAGGGTTACCGTTCTTGTCCGATGTGAAATTTCAAAAAGTTTTCCTTTGATTATATAGACAAAGCATAAGATTTGTATACGAGCTGGTTTTCACTGTAAAAGACGAAACATTTTCAGGAGATTCGATGGTTTGAAGGTTTTCATTTTTAATGCCTGCCGTAGCTGCAAGCCACGAGTCTACATCTTAGTAATGACAGTATGTTCTGTGAGTTTCATAATGATCTGATAATCTGATCAAAAGTTATCGCAGTTCAAAAATTTTCAAATTTTCCCAATCTCACTTTAGGCGCCTAGCGCATACCTACGGTTAAAAATTTTAAAAAAAATTATCATATTCACATTTGAAACATGTTCAAAATTCATTCCAAAAACCTTATTTTTGCAAAAGTTATTTGTTGACAGAAAAATAGGTATATATAAAATATCACTGAAATTGCCACCAGCGCCAAAGGTTTAAATATTATTAACTTTTTGTGAAACCTGGCACTATTCTGCATATATACCAATGCATCCTGATAATTTCAGTTCAATCAGATGGCGCGTTCCTGAGATCTTTTCACTGAAATTTTTTGATGATATATATATATATATATATATATATATATATATATATATATATATATATATATATATATATATATATATATATATATATATGTATTTATGTATATATATATATATATATATATATATATATATATATATGTATGTATTTATATATATATATATATATATATATATATATATATATATATATATATATATATATATATATATATATATATATATATATATATATATATATATATATATATATAAAATATGAATTTTTTGCCAAAGTGATTTGAATACTAATGTTCTTCTTCGAACATTAGTAAAAAATATCATACGTCTCCGAATCAGTCTGTTCCAAAACGAAAACAAAAAATCTTTATGAGAAGCATCAAGCCTCAATTCCAGGAAAATAATTCTTCAGGCGAATAATTCCTCTTGACGAGGAAGATCGAAGGTAGATTCTGATAAATTCTACTTCCCGGGGGCTCAGACAATACGCAGCATAGACCTAGAAGAAAAAACCTCTAGTGCGGAAACCTGCCTCACTAATTTACTCGATAATATCCTGCGAAACATCGTAGATATTATTAACACAATTTTTTCGCAAAAAAATTCCCGTCTGTTGGAAACTAGCTACAGTATTTGTGATGCCGAAGTAAGAATATCCCAAGTAAAGACCTTATCTTTCTTTGAAACTCGAAATCTACTAGTGTTCTCTTCTTCGTTGGGGAAAATAGCAGAAAACATTTTTTTTTCTATCGCATAGTAAATTTTCATTTAGAATAAGTATTTCATTTAATGAGTTTTTAATTACACAAAATAGGTAAATATTATTAAATGAATATATTAAAAATATGTAAAATGTTATTAAATACAATGTATTAACTGATAAATAATACAAATAATTCAAAATTTAAGGTGGTATTCACAGATATTCACGGTTGACCTTGCATTACAGTACGTATGGCTGAGAGCTGCGCGCTCACCGCCCTCTATCGCAAAAACGGTTGAGTGCATGAAAAAATGTTTCAAATAATATTTGTCGCAAATTGTATGCGCTGCAATTTTTATTATAGATAACAACATCATTCGAGCAATAGAAACCAAGATAATCGCGAAAAAACCTTTAACAACTTACGACACAGACCCGAGATTTTATGAGACTTTTGAGGCAACTTTGAAAACTCCAAAATGAAGGTGTGTACGAAAATTCAGCTTATTATCTCTCATTCCGAGGTTGATTGCTAATTTGACTGGGCTAACCTTTCTAGCGATTCTATTTGAGAGACCAAGTTTCATAATCCTACACAGGGTACTCGGAGCACAGAGCCATTCGAAGTTCCGTGTGAACTGAAAAATGAGTGAAAACTTGATATTATTTTTTCTAATACCTATTAGTGTCTGTTACTTCAACTATTTTTTTTTCCAAACATTCCGTGCCATTACCGCATGTTTCCATTTGCGTCAAATTTGATTTGATTTTGGACACAAATTTCTGTGAACGGTTTAAGTTTTGAATATCTGCTCTAGTTTAAGTAAAATAAAATTCAAAAGATTCTCATTAGTAAAAATTCGGGATAGATTAATCCACGTAAATTTATGATGTTAATGCATCTCCAATGATACTTTAATTATTTGGCTGCAAGTAAAGCATGCCATATCCCATTTTCAGATAACGCTTTCGTACCAAATAACATTACTTGTTATGCACAAATAAAGCAAGTAAGCTTGCGATAATTTTTAATATTCAATTAGTAAATCATCTAGAAATTTGGGATCAAGTGCCGTTGACTTGAAAAAAAAAATCAGCTCATTTTCAAGAAACATGCGAATGCCGCTAAAGCTCTCAAATTTTTATGGTCATGCTAATCATACTGATAATAAAAGAATTATATGAAGTCAATTTCCGATGTATCGATCGATGAAAAATCATGCCTTCAATAGCATCTGACCTCGATTGCCAGTTATCTTTTCGAAAACGCGAAAAACATCTTCCGTAAATTTTATATGTGCAACAAACAGTATAATCTCATTTTTCTGGTAAATAATTTGGTGGACATCATTAACCTAGAAATTTTTGCAATTCGCTGACTAATCAAAATCCTGAAGTAAGAGTTCTTCAACGCAAATAAAATAAGATCGAATTTATTGGCTGACTTGACCAAAACCGAAGATTATACGCAGACATGAATGCATGAAATACCTTCTTAAACTTGCAACCGTTCGTGCTCGTACTTGGGAAGTGTCAGTGTCCGTTGTTGTTGTTGTTGTTTGATGCGATCTGAGCTTGAGCGAAAATAATAAAAATCGTTTCCGTCGACGACAAAACGTGTTTTAAAACTTAATTAGAATGCTGCTCGGCTACGATAATGGTTCGCAAAAAGAAAGTGATCGATTCGCTATTCATTTTCGTTTTAATAGCATTGTAATTCGAACGATTCCAAGAATAAAAGCAAACATCAATGAATGGGAAGGTGAATCGCCAAATTGAAATAGTAGGTTGATATCAAGCAGACAAAAAAAAACCTACTAGGGAATTAATACCTTGGCCCGGTCTCTCGGATTTTACTCTCGCTGGCTATTGAATAATCGATGATAAAATCCGAGGTGCTTGACTCTTCTCAGAACTGGTTTCGGTAATATTAATGAGGTACTTACAATGAATAATACATTTTTCTAATATTCATTCAATTGAAAGTACGTCCCTTGGAGAGCTTTTCTTTCTACTATCATTGACCTTGAAGTTAGGCCAAAATGACTGTGAATGGGTCTATATAGCTTTATGACCATTGCAAAATTTTGAATGTTTGACGTGTTCATTTGTTCTTGGGTTACTAAATGCAATTGATAATAACCTCCAGTTGATGATTTTCGCATGCATTTATATTTTCTTTAATGATTTATAGGTAATTAAAAACAATAAATCATAATCACTATGAGCGTTAATTGCTTTCATTTGACTTCTTTCATTCTCTTCATAAGCTACTAAATTGCAATCATAGTAAATGGTTGTGCAACATACCTTTTGCACATTAGAAATCATTCGAAACTAAATTACTGACTCATATGGTGTTGACAACATGTTTACGAACGAATTATGATCGTGCTTTAAAAGTTTAAGTCAAACAGAATTGGATCTGCATACTTACATCATTAGCTTAGAGATATAAATTAATAGAAAGCTGCAACTTAACACTGAACTGATGTTTTGGTTATAGCCATAAATGAAAATCGTAAGACTATGACGCTTCATACTTAGATTTGAGCCATACTCTGTACCGCAATTTACAAGACCGCGTACGTCAAAAGCCAATAAAACAAAACAATGCAAAGGTGCCATCAAGCAGTACCGGTAAGACTAACCAAATAAAAAACAGCAATCATAACCCCATAGAAAATAAACCGTGGTGCAATAAAACCGCATGAAACATTGATTTCTGAGTAAGGTTTATTGAAGTAACTGTAAATATTGCAAACAAGATGTTTTAAGTGAAAATTACATCATTTTTATTTGCATCCAATCTTTTACACTTTTATATCTTCGGTACTTTCACATTTATTCCGACATCAAAAGCGGCGTTTTAAAAGTGCAAGTGTTGAATTTAACCCGCAAGCAAAGAAGATTTGATTTATAACGCCGTCAGATTCAATTGTTCCCAAAATATAGTGGAATGAAAGCTTCAAATTTAGATTGGCAGAAAATATACCAAACTCCACTCTGTCATTCAGTTTGGGGCCATAGGTATTTGAGACCACAGCATCTGTTCCCAGGGGTATTCCCCTTGCCCATTCCTCTCTGCTTGGGATTTGGACTCAAACCTTTGAATCAGAGATGGTTCGATCCGCTGGAACCAATAAGATAGCGAATGTCTGCCTCAGTCTAAGGGTCAATACTATTTACTTTTACGACAGATCTGTGGAAAACTAGTGAAACAGCACCAGGAGTGCTTTTGTTGGAAAAGATTCGAGCGACTCCGTTATAAATATTCAAGGCAGCTAACCGACGTACCTTTTCTGTCATATTGTAATTTAGAGCCTTAAGTACCGCTGGCTTCCAAACTACTGCTCTGGAAAGCAGGATTGGCTTCACTTTATTAGTGTAAATTGAAAACACGATACGAAGCTGTAGCCCCCAAGTTATACCATAATAGAGAGATTGTTCTTGTCATTGAAGTGACAATGATATTTATGCAGGCTCTTGATTTATTTAAAAATTCAGGTGACTTTGGTATGTATCCGTCAATGTGCAATCTTAACCACCTTAACGACCCGGGTTACAACTATCTCTTGAGGTTTATGACCAAAACGTTCGGGAGTTGAGGACCAAAACCCATGTACTTAAAATTTCTTCAACGATCGCGTCTGATTACATAATATGTCCAACTGAAACCTGACTGACTGGGGATGTATACAATAATGAAATTCTATCTCTCCTTACTGTCTTCACCAAAAATCGTGATCGCTCAGCCAGTGGTTTATCTGACATTGATGGTGTTTTATATGCTGTTCGCAATTCACTTAGCTTGACCTCGGGTACTGACTTCATACCTTCTCAGCCTGTTGAATATATCCTTGTTCTTATATTGGTTATTCCATCTACTGCATTACTTGTATTCTCGACTGATGTCCCATGTAATAGTCCTATTTTGGTTTATGAGCGCTTTTTCCGGAGATTTCTTCGTTTCTTAACACATTGTATCCCTCTACTTTTTTTATTTTAGGTGGTGATTTTAATAGTCTCTGCTCAGTCTGGGATATTAACGTCACTGATATTTTATCAAGGGGCAAGATTTCCTTAGAAACATCTTCCTTTTATTCTCTTTTTTTTCTCTATCAATAATGTACATAATGCTAATAATAGAATACTTGATTTTGTTCTTGCTAACTCTCCTTTGTCGTCTGTTCATTTATGTGCTGCTCTGCATCCTTATATCAGTCCTGATACTAACCACCCGCCTCTTGCTATAGAACGCTCCTTTACATTTCTTAAGAATAAAAATACATATGTGCTGCGTATAGCTTCGTTAAAGCGAATTTCACTTCCATGTCCAATGAAATTGATGCTGGTTTGCTTTTTTCAGGGATCTAATTGTTGATGATGGCCATCATCGTTCTATGTTTTTTGTCTAATCTTGTTTCCTGTAACACTTCCACTTTTCGTGTTGATCCGCCTTGGCTAACTGTTGACGTGACGCATACTCTTAAAACTTAAGACGAGGCGCGTCGTAGATTTCAAAGGTCCGGCTTAGAGGTTGATCTTCTGACATACAAAAATCTCCGATCGTGTGCTAAAATCATGCGGTGATTGCTTATCATGGTCACATTGAAGCCTTCATATCATCCTGTCAGCAGGTCCTATATCCGTTTCTTCCGTGTTTTAGTTCATCCTTTTCTGCCAATGTCTCCTCTTTAGATATGAATTGTTTTTGTTTGTTTTTGACGAACCCGTTGGAGGTCGAAGGTTTGCTTGCTAACCAAGACAGTAGCGCCAGCTGTGGATCCGACGGCTGACCTAATATCTTTGCAAAGTCACTGTCATCATCCTTGTGTGTTCCTTTATCTGTCCTTTTTAATATTTGTTCCTATACGTTTTCTTCCTCCTGAAAATCCGCAAATACCTTTCCCGTCCTCAAAGCGGGAGATTCGTCCTGCATCTCCTATTATTGCCCCATATCCCTTCTATCTAGCATCAGTAAGCTCTTCGAGAGAGATGTTCACAATAAAGTATATCCTATAATTGAACCTCTTCTCGCTTCTAATCATTATGGTTTCGTCAAAGGTAAGTCAACGGTTTCCAACTAACTTTCATTCAATGGCCATTAACCTACTCAGCGAAGTGACGACTACTAAAGCACTGTCACATGCCCTGCGGATATGATCCCAATACGTCAGCTTGGTGTCCAGGGTCACTCCCAGATACCTGACCGACTTGCTGATCTGGACTTCGACAAAAAAGTGATTATCGCTGCGACGTCATCAGCGTAACCTACCAGAAACACATCCGCAGGCATTTCCAGGCGCAGCAGATCATCTTACATGATGTTCCATAGGTCAGGTCCTAAGATCGACCCGTGTGCCGCACCTGAGGTGACAGCCCTCCTTTTGACTCCGTCGGTGTCGTAGAGCAACCAGCGGTCCCTGAGTTAATCCC
Source organism: Nemotelus nigrinus (assembly GCA_947369275.1). Classification (NCBI taxonomy): domain Eukaryota; kingdom Metazoa; phylum Arthropoda; class Insecta; order Diptera; family Stratiomyidae; genus Nemotelus; species Nemotelus nigrinus. The sequence goes on from OX376374.1 coordinate 118,485,449, forward strand.
GCATCATGGCTAGCTAGTAGTCATCAATACGAAACGTCTGTTCAAGAGCCCGGAGGATATCACCGAGTTGAAAGCGCTATGTACGTCTAGCGTTACCAGCAGGACAACCGGTCTGGCTTGATGGCATGCCTCTTGCGCTCTTGCTACAGCCCCCACAACCTCTGAGATAGCATCGATTGTTGAATGCCCTTTTCGGAAGCCGTGCTGCCTGCAAGAACGATCACTAGCAGATCTCACTGCTGACAGCAGCCGCGACTTGAGCAACCCCTCGAGAAGCATCCCCGCAGCGTCCAGAATGCACAGTGGGCGGTATGCTGATGGAGAACTCAGGTTACCCTTCCCCTTGATTACAAGTACCAGTCGAGCTATTTTCCACCGCGACGAGAAGAGCGCCACGTTTGCTCCTCGTGATGGTCTTGGTCAGCTCCCTCTTTGCCGCAATGTAGGCAGCAGATAGCTCAGCCACTTCCGGTATATTCCTGGCTCGCAGCGCTCTGCTAGGACCTGCGTATTTTAATGTGACAAAAATATTCTTTAAGTCTTCCGAATGTTCTTGCAAAAATGTCGAAAACATTACCATTCAGGTATACAATAAAATATGCTCCTGATAAATCCTGGAGTATGTTATCCATTACTAAAAATGTTGTAAATGCCATTTTACAAATATCTTGTAGATTCAGTTCGATTACAAGATAAAAAGATAAAAAGATTTTCTCAATGGGCTGTAAATAAAAAGATTTGTTTTAGAGCGTAAATTATTAACAATTTCCAATACGCTGTACTAAAGTTTTGCTATGTGAATTCCCTCTGGAATGAAGGCATTTTCTTTGACCAATTATTTGGGCACATGCATGTGTCCATCTTAGACATTTACTGGCAATCTATTTTTTTTTAATCGAGTGATAATGCTATAGTCGAGTATTTTGACATTAAGTTGGTCCAATACTACAAACGTTCTTTCAATTCAAACATCAAATAAAAGCCTCTATTTTCTCCAAGCTCATCCTCATGTTCGATTATTTTTTATAATGCTTTTATACTTTCGTATTTGTCACATTATCTTATGCTAACTAATCAGTTTCTTCTATCTTTTTTACTAATTTTCGAAGAAAAGTAGTATTAAACTCGTTTCGCCGAAAATTCATATTTCTTTATATATATATATATATATATATATATATATATATATATATATATATATATATATATATATATATATATATATATATATATATATATATATATATATATATATATATATATATATATATATATATATACACATATATATATATATATATATATATATATATATATATATATATATATATATATATATATATATATATATATATATATATATATATATAATCAAAATGATTAAGGGAGATAATCTCTGGAGTGGCCAATCCGATTGAGTTGAAACTTTCGGAGAACGTAGATGTATTAAGTAGGTAGGTCTTGCTAAAATTCGATATCCTAAACCTTTTGGCGGCGGCGAGCGTTTTAGTGAATTTTGAGGTACTCCTATATTTCCAAGCAGCGTGAATTTTTGTTCAAAAAAAGGATCAGAAATGAACAATTATTATGTTCACAGCTTGCCTATGACAAAAAATTGGAAATTTTGAGCCGTGTGTGGGTGCAGCGTGCCTAAAAGTAGGCAAGGATTTTTTTTCAAATTTTGATTTGTCATTACTTCTGACAAAAACATTGGATCATCGTGAAATTTGCAGAGCGTATTGATGTTAACTAAAGTTTAATACACATGGATTTCCAAGGTCGTGCGAGTAACCCGGTAGCTGCGGCAGGCTCTTGAAAAAAAATCCTTCAAATCATTGAACCTCCTGAAATTTTTTTGATTTTTGACAAAAAATTCAAATCATTGATAAATTTTAACGTTTGTTCATCATGTCAAATTAAAATTTTGAAAATTTCGATTTGCACAAGAACGGCAACCCAGCACTAAATTACCTCTATTTTCAGCACTCGAAAGTTCTGTTCACGAGAACTGACGACCGGATTATCCGATCATCATGAAATTCACAGAGCATGTTGGTATCAACTAGGACCAAGTCTGATAGAAGTGATTTTGAAATGCGGCCAATCCTGTGGCAGTGGTGCCTTCTTGAAAAATCACTGAGAAAAAAAAACAGCTTTTTGGCCTATAACTTCCGATTCAGCCATCAGATTTAAACAAAATTCACACAATATTTGGATCTTACTTAAGGTAAAATTTGGTGAAAATTTGGCTGAAAAATTAGAATAGAGTTGCCAGCTATGGTGACTTTTGTCTGCTAAATCTTGCAAATTTGCTCAGCAAAATAAAGCTTTTTCCCCTATGGCCTTGTTTATGCCGTAGCTAAAATAGCGTTGCCAAACTGGCGCTGCTATATTAGTAGCGTTTACACCGTACAACTTATTAACCAAAGCAAAAATGGCGTAATATCTGAAAGGAGCTCAATACTAAGAACAAAAACACCCTTGCACCAAAGCTTCCAGATTGCGAATGTCACTCGAAACTAGAAATCCTATTTATTACACTTCTGACAACGAAACAGCGCTATTATAGTGTTTATACTACTGCCACCTTCACGCTTATGACAGCGCTAAATTTTAGCAGCGCTAAAGTAGCGTAGCCAAAATAGCAAGCTCGGCTAATTTAAAAGTGGTTTATACCGCTGCTAAATAAGCAGAGCTCACTAATTTGGCTACGGCATAAACGCACTCTATGACTTCCGGTGCAGTCAGGATATCAAAATTAAGTTTATGCAGTAAATAGATTTTGATGTGAGCCAAATGTCATAGGAATTTCGTAGAAAAATCATGAAAGGGCTGCCAGCTATGACCATTTTTGTAATTTTTTGGAATTTATTTACTGTGCGATTATGTCATTAGATTTGCAAATGGGAACGATCCTGCAGTGAAAATTAACAACAAATGTTAACGCTTTAAAAATTTGAAAAGATTTGAGGGTTGTAACCCTAAACAATTTTTCACCCTTATAACTTCTAGCGCAGTGATTCAATCGAAAAGAAATTTATTGGTTGGGTTTAGTTTAACGTGAAGCAGATTTGGTGTATATTTTGCTTTGCTGCTAACACAGGCTAACCAGCTTTAGCCATTTTCGTAACTATTGCATCAACAGATGCTTCAAATTACATACTCATATGCAAAACATTTGCAATAACACTAAGAAACCAATTTTTAATTTTCCGAGTTTTGAACATTTTTTGGATGGCAGCCTCAAACAACGTTAACCGCTAAAGCTTTCGACGAAATTCAAAGGATAAGTTGATTTGAGTATGAGCTTGTGAAGGTAAACTTATTGCTGCTTTGCTGGGAAAGTGTTGCCAGCACTGAACATTTTCATCATTTATGTTATTGTTGAGTTTTGTTGCTTTGGATAAGGAATGGTTGATATGATTTTACAAAAAAGTGTATTACGTCTTTCCACATTTTTTTGTCACTCAAAGAAAATTTCTTCGAAAATTAGTTTTCTAGCGGTTCAGGTGCGCTAGAGTTTTTTTTTCTTTTAGTTTTAGAGCCGTTTCACAGGAGACACTCGGTGTCCGGACGCTGAATCCCCAGCCACTGTTTTTGTATTGAACTGTGGCCCGGGCATTGTTGCTCTGTGTGTAAGTTCTAATTGATTTTCATGCCCCGGTAGTGGCTAGAAATTCAGTGGCCCGACACCGAGTGCCTGGTGTGAAGCGAACCTTATTTTAAATTACTATTTGCTATATTATCTCAAACTATCATTTTGCGATCATAAATATATTTAATTTTTGAATTTTATGCATTATATTTCTGCATTCTGCATTCATTTCTGCATCATTTGATTCATTTTTTGCGTCATTCTGTAGTAAGTGAGTTCTAGCTCGTAAAATGGTCTTTACTAAGTAAATTGTGTATATTTTTTTTTTAAATCGAATGTATTAAGAGACTATACGCAGTCAGGATGCTAAAAACATATTCCATTTTCGTAATTAACAGATATTTAAGTACATACACAGAAAATTTCAAGTCAATCCGACAAATATTCTTGACACTACTCGCCAATTTATAAAGACATCAATGGAAAGGATACAAAGCGCGTTAAGATATCTGACCGAAGAACGCATGAGATTACACGGGAAGGAAGAATGGTTCGCAGACAATACCAAATTGAACAACTAGAAGCTACTGAAGAAACGAAGGTTTGACTACAGGGTCCTGGAATAAACGATCTGGTGTAAGTTGAGAAATATTTTCTACTATGTGTGAAACGCTTTTGAAACTTTGAACGCTTTTTTCCCGAAAGTGACTCATTGAGCAACATAAATCAGAAACAGTACAATTGATCTGTCTCAAAATTTCATATAAGCTTTAGAAATATATAAGTAATTAGTGATTGATCCAAGGTTTTCCCATTTTGCAAACAATTTAAATCCAAAATTAGAATTTTTTTGAAACGGCCATATTCAAAATAATTATTTTTCATTCGATAAATTACTAGGTAATACTTTATGTTAGTGTCATATCTTTTGCTTTTACTTTTTTTTCATTTGATCTATTGCAATCCAGAGACATCGTGCTCACCGGAAGACGCCTTTTTTAAAAAATATCTCGGAGAGCTTTGAAAATAATTATTCTTGCAAATCAAAAATACCAAAATAAAGTTAAAAGCTACCACAATATGTATATAAATGTTTACGTCGATCAATCAAAATGTCTTTCCAGGAAAATTTCATTCAATCAGTGATTTTCTCATTTCTCAACATCATTACTTGATACCGTGCTCACAAGTTCCCCTTTTCATGAGTTTTTCGTGGATTTATTTATGGTAGTACATATCGTCGCTGTGAAATCAAACCGGCATATCTGCAAAATGCATATTTTTCACCAGAGCGCTTTAAAGTTTTCGCATGTGGGCTATTTCCACGTGAATGCAAAGCGGCACAACACCATTAGACGGGTTTTTATTCAACTTTACGATATGCCGGTGCGACATAAAAATAGACGGGAACAAGAGGAATTTTTTGATACCAAAAACTCAAAAACTCAATTTTTGCAGATATGCCGGTTTGATTTAACAGCGACGATATATAGTTTCATATTATAAATATATAACGCTAGCTGCTTTCAAACTACCAAATAGAGTTTTGTTTGAAAATTTGGTTTCTAACAAATGAATAAAAGAACATACATATATATCACGTACGACAGTAGAAAAGAAATTCAATATTTTCAACATTTAACATTTTAGAAACAAATTGATGATTCGCATAATCTACTGCGATTTTGAACAGCAATCACACACTTCTATTGATGGTTGTTAAAAGTTTAAGTACTATCTATCACTGACGGCTCGTCAGGGGCGGCAAGGTCGGCCTGGCCGTACCAACAAAATTATCATAAATGGGAAATTATTATGAAAAGTAGGAAGGATGAATAATTGATTTTAAGCCCTTAACTACTACACATGGCTTCCTTTTAACTATATTTACCTCATTCAATCTTTAGTTTGATATAAGGCGCGTATACAGTACTGGACTACAACAGACATAAGATCGAAGCAGCAGCATGTTAACGGATAAATACCCCGTTTGCGTTGAACTGTTTTGATCTCAATCACATTTCAATCCTAGTTTATATACGTGGCTATGGAGAGCAAATTATCAATCAAATGTTATCGTTCATACGACGGCCGGTCAACAATCCTAATCTAAATCATTTCATTCAAGCATATGTACATAAGAGTACAATGCATCATCCACACAGCGAAACGGTGGCCGCAACATACCCAGCGAACATGCCTAGCAAGTACAAGCGAGAATCGAGCGAAGCGACGGCTGACATTGCGGCCGAAGAAAATTGGCCGTATCTAAGCACAGTCTAGGACACTCAAAACTTTTCAGATAACCTCCATTCGAGATTTCGTTTCCATACCCAGCTATTTATTTGGGTGATTCGTATAGAATTTTGCACCCCGCGCATGGATGAGAGAATGCAAGAGACTCGGCGGCCAAACTAATGATATTAGTTGTAAATAACCGAACGGATTTTCCTTTTCTTTAATGTCAGTAATGTTCACCATGCAAATTACATTTTTAATATATTGATTGAACAATTGGTACAGTTCCATTTATAAAAAATTGATTGGTCAGACTTACGACGGAGCCGTGATTATGGCTGGTGAAATAAGCAAATTGCAATACAAAATTAAATCAATTGCTCGTCTAGAATTGTTTATACATTGTTATGCACACAAGATCAATTTAGTGCTTCAAGATTAATTATTTGTGCACGTATTTATTTATTTTAATTTTTTTAAAAAGGTTAATTTCTAATCGGATATACTGAAGTAATATTTATGAATAACAATGCCTTATTTTGTACAATTCTTTCTATGTTTTCAACCATCCCTTTGTTCATAGTTCGTAGTCGGCATGGTTTTTCTACTGCTCTTTATTGTTTTCATTTTTACCAATCATACCAATACCCACGTGTCCATTCCTTTTTCTTCCTAGCGAGAGTGCTCTATAATTCCTCGTGGTTCTTGCTGGACGATTTTATATTTTTTTTAAGATAAGATACTTATTTTTTTTCTTAGCACTAAGCACCAAAATTAAGTTGACAAATTATAACTTTCTTTCCGGCCGATCCAAATATTTATGTCACGACCCGTCACTGCTATCTATTAATGCTGCTTAAAAGATAAAGCACCAAAAAATTTCTTTGTTGGTGCTACTAATTTGCACAAATTTCAATTAAAATTATATATCCGTTTCAGCCGAATGTTAATACTAAGTTCAATATTCGGAAACAATTACAAACGAAAAAATCGATAGAAAAGTTCGTACACAACAAATAGTTACAACATGACAATTAAACTGCTACAAATCTCAATTGAAGAGTTGGATATATATAATATGAATTGTTGTTTTATGTTAAATACACAATTACGAATAATGTGAACTTACTATTTTTAATGAATCCCCTAAATAACTTTATAAATTATAGTCTATGTGTTATTCTGATGTATGAGTTATATATTATTGTAAAGTTTAATTAAAATCCATGCAATAGTTTTTGCGTGAAAAAGTAACAAACATCCATACAACCATACAAACTTTCGCGTTTATCATATTAGTGGGATGGGATAAAGCCGCATTAAAAATGTAAGTCTATTATTTAAGTTGCTAAGTGATTTATCTTACATCGTAAAAAAAATTACTCCCCGGCGGGGAATCGAACCCCGGTCTCCCGCGTGACAGGCGGGGATACTGACCACTATACTACCGAGGACTGCATGAATCGTGGAAAAATGATTGTATTTAGCCTTTTAAACTAGCGACACCTACTTGAAATCTGTTAATATCGGAGTAGCAGTTAAGATTTGGAACAACTATTTATATATAAACAGCATTAGCATCACATTTCAATGCGTCATATTTACACAAAATTCGGGACAATAAACTCATTTTATCTTAAGTAACCGTTGATATAATGCTGTTGTGTGACATTAGCCCAATTGTTCTTATGAGAAGTTTTTTTCTACGATTTTTTTTTTTTTTTTTTTTTTGAAATAAGGTTTTCTGTTTCATTCATTTTTTGTTTTGTCTCTCTTGATCCAATCGTTTTTTTTTATTTGTAGCATTCGTATAGTGTTGATACAAGTAATTGTGCGTAGGCTAGACGGTTATTCGAATTTGAGTATACCAAACTTTAAAAATTATTATTTAAATTTTATCATACTTGAAATACGAAACACGCATGTACATTGATAGTTGAGCGACTTATTGCTATTCTATTGATTGTAATTGCTAACTAATCGAACCCGATGGTCAATACCTATGTGGACAAGGCCAACCCTGGTTCCTTGTAGGAGAGAACCAAATAGTGAAAAAAAGAAAGATTGTAATTGCTTCAAATTATGTTAAGTGTCATTGTTCGGATAGTACCTACACTAGCGATTCAGAATGAAATGAAAAAAGTCCATGTCTTACAGTTGGTCGTGTATATATTCTGGAAATCAAAGTATGTATTTTGAATCCAGTTATCATATTTTCATAACAAACCACTCGAAATAGCTATAACAATAAAAAGTTAACTGACAACAAATTGCAATTTGTAAAACTGCATTTGTTTCATGGGCTTTGTAGTGTTTCATTTACGAATGCCACAATTAGAGCCGTTTCACACGAGACACTCGGTGTCCGGCCACTGTGTCTCCAGCCACTGTTTTTGTATAGAATTGTGGCCCGGACACTGTGGCTCTGTGTGTATGCTCTCATTTATTTCTATGCCCCGGCAGTGGCTAGAGACACAGTGGCCGGACACCGAGTGTCTCGTGTGAAACGGGCCTAACAGTTGCTATTTCACCTAAAAAATTTTCACCCTTGGCTGGAACGAAATGCGATTGTTTGGGCATTGACTCGAAACGAAGCCCACAGATGTCACTAAAAATCTTTCCGGGACTGTACCGTTAACATGTATATATTTTCAACATCCTCGGTAGTATAGTGGTAAGTATCCCCGCCTGTCACGCGGGAGACCGGGGTTCGATTCCCCGCCGGGGAGGTAATTTTTTTTTCAAAAATGTTAAATAATTCTGCGGTCAAATTATTTTCTAGAAACGATTTAGATTGGTTTGATAAGGCTACGTAACAATATTCAAGCATTGATTTTAAACCATAGATGTGTGATGAATTATTTTTAAAGGTCCCCATTCACCAACAGCGCTATCAGCCCAAATGGCCTGAGGCCAGGCCGAAATCTCACCGTGTGTGGGAGAACTCGGAAGGACTCATGGACTCAAGGAACCAAATTGGATTTCCAATCAATCCAAAGTCCATGGACTCAAGCCATCGGGCCATTTTTTGGCTCGACCGTGAGTGGGAAAATAATAGGCCGAATTTGCGCAATCTGTGAAATGAACTAGTCGTGTTTGTTTAAGCCTCAGTCCAAAAAACGTGGCAGTCTTGCCTCACACGCTGACCTGTGACAAGCTCATTGACTGTTTGTGTGATTATTTTATTTAATCGAAAAATTCAGCATAATGGACAGTGGTGGTCATTATTTGGTTTTGAAAGTTATCGAATAATTTAGGTCACATGAATGTATATTATATTATTTGACACAAAGCTTGCAACCGCTTGCTAAGTACCGCAACGTGTTATATGTCATATCATCCATTCTTAAATAATTTTACCAATCAGAAGGCTCATGTGTGAGTTCTTTTACCAAATTCACGAGACTCATTTGTTTCCGTTTGGCAAGCCATCTTTTTTACCACTTCCTTTTTGGTTATCGTTTCTTTATGTTGATGCAAGTTGCGATTGCAAAAAACTCCTCCATATCCTCCAAATCAGCTTCATGCTGAGATCAACTCAATCTTGTTTTGGTCCGATGACTGGCTCGGAAGTTATAGGCATGAGCAGATTATGAAGGTTGTAGCACAAACAGTTTAGACATGTCGGATGGTAGCGAATCTTGGTTCAAAAATGGTAGGGATGCCTTGCACTGGCAATCCTTTCTCAGTATGACAAACAAAAATTTTGCTTCTTGTTCAGATCAACCCAAACTAAGAATTTCGTTTCGAAAGATCTTTAAGATTGCGGCCCACAAAAAATTTATAATTTAAACACAATTCACTTAAGTTTAGGTTTGATTCCAAGATTAGAGTTTAGCCTGATGAAAATTGACGGTAGTCTCTCGTCATCCCAAATGAAAAAGCAGTATCTCTTTTAAAGCCCCAGAAAGGCAGCGTTAAGTGCAGGCTATACACTCTAAAAAGTGGGTCTAAAATTAATTCTCTGATAACAGTAAATATATTCATTTTTCTGTTTAAAATAACAAATCACAATTTTTTTACACATTGGATGTGTATTTTTTGCTTTTACGTCTTATCAGTTGAATAATAAATAGTGTTTTGTAAACCTTAGCAAAAAGAGTGTAAATTTACTACTCTCATTTACACCAAAGCTGTAAAATTGTATCATTTGCTCGATTTTGACTTGTTATTGATGTAACATTGTTGCGAAAGAAGGTGATATGGCTAGACTGAACGAGTCTGATATTTCGTGATCTTTGTTTTGAATAGCAGCAGTTAAGTGTCAGTCTTTTCGTGTAATAAGTGTATAAGTGTAGCTATAAGTTAATTAGAAGTGTATCTATAAGTTAATGAGAAGTGTAGCAATAAGTGCTATAAGTTAATGTGTATAATGTGTATAAAGTCTATATATCAAATTAAAATAAATTGTAAACTTAAAGGAATTGCAAAAAGTTTTTGTATGTGACAAGAAAAATAATTATATTTTGCTTACTTGATTTGATAAGACTCTTGCCTTTTTTTTTAACATTTTTACCATACCTATTTACAGGCTTTTATATTATGGCAGTTTCCTGGCTTGGGCTGCTGACTTTTGGATTATTAAATTTTTTCAATTTTATTGAAAATGAAACTTATCTTAAGGTGCGTTTTTTGAAACATTTTTATGGACATTCACGAATAAATTGCGCTTATTACCCTAAAAGACTCGTAAAAAGTAGTCTTTGATACATAAATTTCATGTGTTTCTGCCTTAAATTTACGTATTTTTAGCGTAAAATTACATGATTTGCTCGTAAAAAAAATTACACATTTAAGACGTAAGATATTCTTTGTACGCACTTTTGTAAATTTACATCTTTAATAGTAGGAAACCAGGAAATTCAACCAAAATTTTTTTGAGTGTATCTTAGCAAGAGTCAAACTCCCTCTCGACTGATGGGATCAGGGTTGGGCTCACCTCTGATCTGGGCGGCTCTCTACACCTCCTCAATCTGAAAGTAAAGTAGCCCTAGCATCCGAGGAGAACCTCGACTTGACCTGGCAATGGTGAAGATACTTAAAATTAACCTCTACAACTCTAAACCAGCAATAGCAGCTCTGATTCTCTGCCTGCCTTGAGTCTGCATTCTTGGCAAGAATACAATTAATATATTTGTTCTTCCAAATTTTTTCATCGGATTGGAGGACATGTTGATTTGTTTCTTGCCACAAGGCACATGACTATGGTGCATATTCTCCATGTAGCTCTGACAAAAATGGTCGAGGTGAAGTACTCTTTGACTTCATCTAGGCCTAAAACCAAACCACCGCAAATGTGACTTTTCTAATCTCAAATCTGATATTAGCATAACCAGCGTTCGGTACACAGCTTTTCTGAGCAAATGGATGGTCATAAAATAGTGTACATTCTTTGATCATAGGTTTAATTAAAATGTCAGCGTCCGAAGCTTAACTGAGCAAGCAGCTCTTATTAATACGAAACAAATGGGCTGGACGAAGTTCCAATCCCTGGCTCAATTTTATTGGAACATTCTCCGGATTTGTTGCCAGGACTTGTATCAAGTGATTATACCACTTGCTAGCACTTTCAACTCTCTAGCTAGGGCAGCGTGTAATTCACCCAAATCCAGGGGAATCCCAATCCATCCTACGGAAAGATCGCAGAAAAGTATAAAACAAAACTGCAGGTGTTAAAGTAAGCCGTAAGCAAGGTGAAGAGAATCTCTTGAGGAGCCTTCTGTGTCGCAACATAGAGGATGAGCCAAATCGCCTACGTAGGGTCTTCAAACCAACACCGAAAGCTGGATTTATTCGAGCACCGATACACTGACACTCCTTATGGACTCATATTTTCTGGAAAATCATAGTACCGCAGCATTCACGACGTTTTAAGCGGAGCACGTCATCACCTTTTCGCTGCTTCTAATGATCTCTAATAACATAAGAAGCATTCGACAGTCCAGATGTTGATATGCGGTTGATATCTTTATTTGCAGAGCTCCTTAAAAAGTGGTGTCCTTTTCGCTGGAGATTCTCAATTGCGACGATAGGTCAACAGCGGCACGCGTTAAGATACTTTCCTTCCTCCCCTGTTTTGAAACATTACGGTAAATACTCTTCTTAGGTGGCTAGACTGTACTGGCTTCGAAGTGGTTGCTTATGAAGAAAAGTATCTACCGACGAGTTAAAAGGTCGAATATTTGGGAGTGATCGTTGATTCGAAACTACTTTAAAGCGATAAGATAACAAATGAGCCCGAAAGGCTTTCGGTGCATTTTATTGTTGTAAAAGAGCTATAAGAGCAAGTTGAGGTGTACAGCCTCGAATTGTGGCATGTCGTTACACCACTGTGGTTAAGCCGATACTTCTGTATGGGGTGATGGTTAGCTGCTCGTAAATCCACCTACCAACTGATGGTTAAAAAACTACGAAGGTTGGTAGCAGTTTTGGTTACCCAACCACATCTACTCTGTAAATTTTCGTGTTTTTACATTCGTTGTCAACCAATCGAATAATCTTTATTGAAGACTTTATTGAATTTCGGCATTGACTGTATTGACATTGAGTTTTATCACGCTAGAATCTTATCTGAGAGAGTTCCAGCTGAAGCAGAAGCTGTCTACATAGTTCCATATACACTACTGCATTTGGAGTTTTCAACTCGTACTCCAGGTAAGGATGAATGGAATGATCGTGCCACCCTAAAAAATAGACTTGTGCGTGTGTAAACCGATGTCTTAAATGTGAGCAATAAATCTGGCCGCAGAATGTGCTCCAATTAGCTGAATCTTACGCTGTCCCTTTGTCTTTCGGATCATTGCAGTGTCATTCAGGCGGAGATGTTGATTATATTTGAGCCCATTGGCTGGCTTCTGTGTAATCAAATTTTTGGTGTAAATATAATTATTTTCAAAAATATCCAATTGTTGGTCCTTGTTTGGATTTTGAATGTTAGAATGATGGTCCTGTTCAGAATTTAAAGCAATTGTTGCTTTCGGGGAGGTGTCGAATTGGCAAGAATTGGCAGCTTGTTGCTGGAGATGTTATGCTTCATCTTCATAGGAACTGCGTTGTCATCGGTCACAATAGTCATCAGACAAAAATATCTTGAAGCCGCTAGAAGTTTGGGGCTGAATAATCATAAAGGTCACATCACCTTACTTAAGCGTTACGCTGATTCTCCCTCACCCCTGTTGCCTCACCTTTTTAATCTATTCATTTCTTCTGGTATATTTCCGAAGTTGTGGAAATATTTGTCTATAGTTCAAATTCACAAAAAAAGCAGTAGAGATGTCGTTTACAATTATAGACCAATCGCCAAATTACCATGCGTCGCCAAGGTCATTGAAGCTATAGTTGGCGTGGTGCTATGTTTCCATTCTAAGGGATTAATCTCGCCTTGCCCACATGGCTTTATTAAAGGCAAACCTACCACTCCTAATATTTTTGAACTTGCAAATTTAGTCCTCGCTGCGATCGAAGAAGGTAATCAAAATGACTACATTTACATCGACCTCACGAAAGCTTTCGATAAGCTGGATCATACTATTCTTATATGTAAATTGCAGGTTCTTGAATTCCCTAAGAAGTTTATTGACTGTGTTGAATCTTATCTCACAGATCGCAAACAGAACGTTCGATTTTGTGGCACTCTATCCACTGACATAATCTCCACATCGGGTGTGCTACAAGGCAGCCATCTTGGTCCGATTCTTTTTGTTATTTATACTAACGATCTTATCACATTTGCTCCTGGATCCTCCATTCTACTCTACGCTGATGACGCAAAGATTTCCAATATGATATCATCACTTGACGACTGTACAATTCTGCGACGCAAGGTGTGGAATTTTTCTAATTGATGCGCCCAAACCGTCTTTCCCTACTTAACTCCTTATGAAAGCCGCTTGCAATTATTGACCATGGACACTCTTGAAACTCGATGTCAAAATTTCAAAGCTCTATTCGGTGCGAAGTTACTCACTCGAAACTTGAGCTCTGAGTCTTTGTTATCAAAACTGAACTTTCGTATTTGCCAAGGTGAGCGTAGACATCATAGCACCTTGCCTATCCCGCTTCATAACACCAATTATGGATTAAATGAAGCAACCTGCGAAATAGCCCGAACCTTTAACTCAGCGTATCAAATGTTCGACTTTGACTATACTGTTGAAATGTTCAAGTACCGACCGATTAATTGTTCTTAATAATTCCATAGATGTATTTTTGCAGTAATCATTTCTTTGGTGAAACTGTTAATAAAAAAAGAAAAAAAAATATGTTGTTAAGTTTAACACGTCGTGAGCTACTGTCTCTTTGATCAGCACGTGAAGAGTCCAACGATTTCGGTCGGAGCTGCAGCTCAGAGGATGAAGAGGAGTCCATTTTCCATCTCAAGTGCCAGTGTCCAGCTCTATTGAGGAGAGGATTTGCCTCACTCAGGACGGTTTTCCTCTCAGGTCTGACTGATTTACATCAAAGGAACCAAATGGTTCCCAGAATGCTGTGGCTAGGTGAAAGTATGTCCGTAGCATCCATTGTGGCTATAGGGCAAACATAGACTCTCCGAGTAACATCCATTTGACCTAACATAACGGATCTAATCGAGACTATCACAGCGAATGCGATGTGGATACTTGGGATGCGGTAGATATCCTAGCATTGACATTTGGTTTTTGTAAATTAAACTAGTAGTAAATTAACTAGAAGTTTTCAAATAAGTTTCTTGTTCGGTTATTGCACAATGAAACTGATTTTATAAAAAAAAGGAAGAAAACTGAAAATCAATTTTATATTTTTATTACAAAATCTCTGGTTGTCAACAGTAACAAGCATCCGTTGTAGACGATTTAATCCATTCTAAGAAATTATTTACTTTTGTATAAACACCAGGTTTATTTTGTCTTGCACAGCCATCACCCCATGAAACTAGACCTGAAATAATCAAACATAATGCGTGATTTCGTATTTTTATGTTTTATCCTAATAATTATTGTGTACTTAGTTGAAAATGTTTTTCATTTGTTCTTTGCAAGATTCTATAGTAACATATACTAAGAGCTTACCAGCAACTTGATACTGCCCATTGCTTATGACATGCAGTGGACCACCACTATCGCCCTGCAAATTGAATTGGAATTTAGTTGACATGATCAATAAAGACCAACTTCATACCTGGCATGCATCCTTCAATCCCATCTTATATCCAGCACAAAACATGTTGTCACTAATCGTTTCATATGGGAAATATCTTTTGCACTGTGCATTATCTATGATTGGGACAAGGACCTCCTGTAGCGTATATGAAACCGGTCCAGTTTCTGAGAGAGCACCCCAGCCCGTAACAATGCCCTTTATGTGAAACTAGTTAATATCAAAAGTGTATTTTGGAAGGAATATCTTACATTTTGGCCAATAAACGACTCCTTGGGATCTGGCAAACAAACTGGATAGATTTTGTCATTCAACTGCACCACGCTGCTTAACCGAAGGAGAGCTATGTCATTTTCAAAGGTACTAGGTACATATTGTGGATGTTGAATGACTTTAGTTACCTGAATATGAATATAATTACTAAAAATGATGGCACCGGTATGAGTTTTTGTGTTATGTTACCGTTCTTTCTATCATATCCCAATTCCTGATGTTTCGATTGTGTTGCAAAAACCGTACGGTCATGCTTTCACGTTTGAATCCGGCGACGCAATGCGCAGCAGTTAAAGCGTATAGGTCGTTGATTAAACTTAAACCGCAATAGAATCGATTGGAGTGAAGCAGCATACCAGCCCATGGATACTGATTTGGTTGCGTTTCTTGTCCACCAACAATACGACGGTCTATGTTTGGTTTGCCGCATTCTAGAGAAAAACAACGCTCTTATTATTAACCTCGATCAGATATTTGTTTCCGCTTATTTCAGATTTTGTGTTTCTGAGTGTAAAAATTAATAAACATTTTCAGTCGTACTTTATATTGCTTTGAAAATGCAATTATGCAATTATATGGCATTTGAAATATACTACTGTGATCAAAAATTGAGGTAAAATTATCATTTAAAATTCCCGGGCATTAGGAAGGCAGGTATTTTTTTTTTCATAGGTTGGTAGGACTGCCTATAACATTTGCCAAGCGTCAAAAAGGTTTAATTATCTCCGAATTACACGTGTTTTTGTAAACAACCAAAAGTAAATTTTTCGATTTTTACAATGGGTGACTTTGTTTAGCAAAGAACTTGCATCAAATTTTGTTTGCGGAACAAATATTCTTGTGCGGACACGTTGAAAATGTTGCGGAAGGCCTTTGGTGATCAAACTATGGCACAAAAAACGTTTATAAGTGGTACAACGAGTTCTAAGTGGGCCGAGAACGCGTTGAAGACTAACCCCGCTCTTGACGACCATCAACGTCTACCAACGAGGACCACGTCCAAAAAATCAAAGATTTGGTGCTTGAAAATCGTCGATTGCCAATCAGAAACCTCGCTGATAGTGTTGGAACATCATCTGGCTCAGCCCAAACCATTTCGAAGGATGTTTTGTGTCTCAAAATCATCAATTTTTTTGGAAAAAAAGCGTCACGTTGATGTGGTTGAAACTTTGGTGTTTGACTATCAGGACCACTTGAAATGCATCATTACTGGAGACGAGACTTGGATTTACGCATACGACCCTGAAACCACCGACCAATCCAGCGAATATCGTGCAAAAGGTGAAGCAAGACCGAAAAGACCACGGCAAAGCCGATCAAAAATCAAGGTCATGTTCACAGTTTTCTTTCATTATCGTGGTGTGGTGCACTATGAATTCCCTCCGCCGGGCCAAACTGTCAACAAAAAATATTATTTGAGCGTTATGCGTCGTTTGCGTGAAGCTATTCGTCTGAACCGGCCCGAATTATGGGCGAAAAACTATTGGTTCCTTCATCACGATAATGCACCATGTCATACTGCATTGGCTCTTCACGACTTTTTTTGCCAAAAACTCGACTCACATCGTTCCGCAACCAACGTATTCGCCTGATTTGGCTCCGTGCGACTTCTGGCTATTCAGCAAACTCAAAAGGTCAATACGGGGACGCCGTTTTGACACGATTGAGGAGATAAAAACCGAATCGAAAAAGGTCTTGAAGGCTATACCGGAAAAATACTATTCCGACTGTTTAGAGGACTGGAAAAAGCGTTGGCAAAAGTGCGTTTTATCGGACGGGGATTACTTTGAAGGGGATGAAATTGATTTGGAAGAATAAATAAAGAATTTACATTTTATAAACGAATTCACCTTACTTTTTGATCACTAGTATGTGTGCATTTTGAACTAATAATCACTTACAGATGTCAAAATAAGTGATGTGGCGCCAGTGTCTGAAATTTTTTAAAAAAAAAGAGAAGTGGGGGAGGTTACAGCAAAGGGTAGGGAGTTCCACAATAGTATTCACTTATATAAGAAAGAATCGTGAAATCTAAAGTTACGACTCGCACTGACTGAAACTGTGAGAGTGAGAGCGTTGAGAGGCTCGCGTGCTGTGCGTAGGGAGTGCTGTACAAGGGATCATAAAAATAGCAATAAAGACGAGAAATACAACTTACAACACATCAACGGATTCAATACGTGTAGTAATTGTTTCAACGCCACTAAGCTTTTGCTATGGAGTTTGACTAGTTTCATAGAATCAATGTGGCTTGCCCTGCCTATATATTCAAGGCTTAGTGCTACAAGAGTCTTGTACATGTGCTCTATGTCTAATGGAGTAAAGAATTTCTTAACTCCCAGAAGGAAACCCAGGCATTTCATTTTATTTTTCACAATTTGTAAAATGTGGCTGGCTCAGCTGATGTAACTCGAGACGCTAAATCTCAATTGGCTTAATAGGCACCATCAACGGAAATATGACAATTAGAAGTAGAGTAAAGCTTAAGTTAAACAAGACAACAATAAGTTTTAAATGCATGAAACACAACACATTCCCTGAGCGCCAAGCGATATTGCTTAATAGGTCCGTGTTAAATGAGGGCTCTCTGCTAAATGAAGTGAAAATACGATCTCTGTTAAATGTAGTAGTCTTCCTGCAAGAGTCGGCCACTGTCCCGAAAGTGTTTGCGATGTCAATGGTGCTGACGTCGGCAAAAGTATGCAGCGGATTGAAAGTGAAGGAAAGGAGGACATTTACAAATAAAATGAAGAGATTTGATGCGACACCAGTTCCTTGCTTTACCCCGCCATTAGTAGATGGACTTATGATTCGAGTCCATCCAGTACAATTTGAAAGGAACGATCCACTACGACATTTTTAATCCACTTCACATAAATGTAGTGACGACTTAAGGTACCATTTCTTCGAAACTCCGGCTCAACTTCCTTGCAAACTGGTCGAAATCGTTCTGCGTTGCTGCGTAGAAATTTTTCAGTTCAATTTTCTCCTAAGCGGCTTCCAAAATCCTTATTTCCTCTTCACTATTCTAGCTATTCCACTATATTCACTGCATCGCTCCTTTTACAGTGCAATTCATCTATCGCACAGTTGCTTTGAAAAGAAAGAAAGAAAGAAAGTATTATGCTTCGTCCTGGCCAAGACCTCCACCTCTTACTTAAAGAAATTCGTTTTGCCAATTTCAACGGAAAGGAAACTTTCCACTTTGCAACGGAATCTTCCCAGACCTTTCCAATTCTCAGATCCATTGAGTGCAATTACCCCGAAATTACCACAAAATCGACAATTACCACAAAATCGACAGAAATTGTATGCTTGATTTGCTCCACTTTGGAACGAGTCTGTAGGCATCAAATTTAGATTCAATTATGTGATAAACTTTCAAATTGTCTGCATAAAGTAGATGAGTTACATTTACTAAAACGTCTGATAGGTGGGAAATACATATATTAAAAAAAGAGGGCCAAAATAAGTTACCTTGTGGTTTTACCAGAGGTAGCAGAAACATTTTTCGATAAAAGTCCTTGAAATTTTTCAAATTGTGCTCAATTGTGGTGATAGGATGTCAGCTAGCTAAGTAAAGATATGGCTAGTCCGAATATCTGAAGATTTAGCGTCAACATAGAATGGTCAACTCTGTCAAAAGCTTTATTAAAGTCTGTATAGATTGCGTCAATTTGGAACTCTTTCTCCATTTTACACAGAACATCTGAAATTAGGATTGTCAAATTTGTGGTCTGTGTGTGGGCTGGTGAGAAGCGCAATTTCCCCTCTTTCAGTAAGAACGATGAAATTTCATTAGGGTCTGAGCTACTGAAAAATACTGAAAAGTGTCAAACGGTGTGGTGTGAGTAAATACTTTCAAATGTGCGCGGCAAGCAACATATTGTTTGCGTAATGTTGCTATAAAGGTCGAATATTTTTGTGGCGATAATTTATCACCGCTTAGAATGACTTTATAATTACTATTGTTCTTCCAAAAACCGAAAACTGACACTTTTGGTTGTCAATTTTCAGGAAATGCAATGAGAGCGTTCCCGTACTTTCATGAATTTCCCCTACCACATGATTTTCAAAAACAAAAATATGTGGTAGAGGAAAATTCTGTGACTGAAAGTACGGGAACATACCTTAGGACTATGCGCCGGTACCGTACTTTAGCTGTACCATGAAAGGAATGATTCCTGTCTAGATGAACAAGCTTGACAAAGTAATGGTTATTTTTCGTTACATTTAGATATGTGTGAGTGCTGGATGTTTGGTGGCTTTTGAATACATTATGAAAAAGTTGTGATCAGGAAAATACGATTACTATAACGATATATCAGCACTGTTATTTTGATGTAGCACTGTAAGAAAGCTATATTCGTATACAAAAAATTTTTGGGACCAATTTAATTTGATGCACGAGATACTTGCAAACTGATTGACAAATTCATGAGAATAAACGAAATTCAATCTAAATTATGTAGAAAAAATGTAGGAACTATCATAGCATAATGAAGAAATAACGTAGCGGAATATTACATCAAGGTTCAAATACTGTATCCTAATAGCATAGTCCTTGTGTGAGATGTAAGGAAAACTAACTATCTAAAGGATATAAACGATATTTTAAACATAGCTAAACTATCTTTGAAAAGTTCTGATTCGATTATGCTGCTCGAAGACTTATTGCTTGCCAAGAACGAAAAATGCCACTATATGCCACTCCAATTTTACCAAAGCATCGTACTTCAACCCGCGTTTTAAAAAGTATGGGTTCGGCGATGAATCAGCTTTGACTGTAGTGAGAGTGAAGGACGAACTGAACAAAGGAACATGCAAGCTTCAGTTGGTGTCATTCAAACTTCAAGTAATGATGTAGGGATTGAAGAATCTATAACCAGTGCAATCCCAAGCACAACAACTAGACCTGATGAGGAGATTGGATTGTGGGCTGCACTCAAAACAATAGTTCTCCAAAATCCGGGATTTTCATTGAAATATGACAAATCGGTGAAGAGTCCAACATTCTGAGGAATCAAAATCCTGGCAAACAAGAATGATAAATTTGTCCTAGATTAGGAAAGTTCGCGAAAAAAGATTTAGAAGTACCAGCAACTTATGTTCCCAGTGAGAGAATATTTCCGAAAACAGGCCAGGTAATATCGGACTCGCGGAGTAGACTAAAACCAAAAAATTTGCGGATTATAAATAAAAATTATTTAAATTTTCATTAAGCTTGTACTTTTCTATTGTTATTTGTCAAGAGTGATTTTTTTAATATTCTTAAGAACAAAATTGTTTTCTTACTAATGAATGTTTTTTTTTAATTCTTCAAGAATATCATTCACTTAAGAGTACACATTTTCCGTCGTTGTCGTAAGGGTACACATTTTTCCGAGTTGTCCTTGCAGATTGTAGTAATAGTAATGAGTAACGATATAAAAGTAATGATTGTTACCTTTGAAAGTAATGATTCGTTATCATTACTCAAAAGTAACGAAACTCCCCATCACTACTTCCTCACAATAATATTTTAAAGACCTGGGTTCAAAAACGTCTTAAATGTAAACTTATTATTTTTCCCGATAGCACATAAGCTTATATCTCAGCCAAAGACGACTGTACTATTGTGCTCCCTAATTTAAGAAAACAAACATGCTTTGTAAATGGAATATTAAAGGCAACTAAAATTCTATCCTCGTTTGAATAAAAGACCAGGGCTGTGGAGTCGGAGTCGAGGAGTCGAACAATTTTTAATGGAGTTTAAGTCGGAGTCGAAGCTAATTTTCATCAGCCGACCCCGACTCTGAAATTCATCACCAAGCCAAAAAATTTGTGGACGATTTTTCAATTTTCGGCTGGATTGGGAAGCTAAAAAAAACTTCTACAGTTGCTATATCAACCTTATATAATGACGAAAGAATTTCAAGCAGATGCAAAGTTATCTTTCGCCTTTCAAAAATGAATGGAAACTTCGTCGATGATAGAAAAAGGATCAGGACTCATCATATTAGCTCAAAAACTAAATTAAAACAGGCTCTTCAGCAGGAATGGGCGAAAATAGAGCCAAAGTATGCAAAAAACTTTAAACCTTAAAACCATGATTAAAAACAAAGGCTACCCAACTAAATATTAACAAAAAATGTTCCTATCGTTTTTAAGATTTTTCATAAACTGTTTGGTAAGTGTACGAAGACTTTATTGAAGGCAAATTGTCGACTTTGTTTTATTTTTAGTTAATAGCTTTGTAATGAATAATTCAAATGGATTAGTTTTTGCTTCCAAATTAGATAAAAAATTTTAATGAATAAGTATGCATCAACACTTTTTCAAATTTCTTGCAACAATACATTCTTTTTGAACACTTAAGTTTCAAATAGCTGTTGTACGAAGACATTATTGGTACACTGTATGCATTTAGAAATAAGACCAGTTTCATTTTATTACTTGGTAAATAATAAATCACAAACGCTCTCTAAAATCAATGCTGTTGAAGCTCAATTTTAAAGTTAGTGACGTTCAATCTTATCATTGAGCTAGTTACAGTATTCATGCAGAGCAATGAATCAAAGTACCACCTCTGGGAAGCTCATAGTCGCGTTTTTCGCGCCTCGATTGAAAGCTGGTAAAGATAGTAACGCTGAAAACAGCAACATTCCTGTCCCAGTTCTCGTTGTTTTCAGTCCTACTATCGTAATCACCTCTCGATACTGGTGCAAAAAAAATAAATAGCCTAATATTTAAAAAAAATCTGAAACGAATATTGTCTAAGGTACAAGTATTTTGTAAGCTGCTAAGAAAGATTTTTAAGATTGGAGACAGATTACAAACGAGTTTCGTGAATCTCCTTGAGCTTTTACCCTAGTGAAAGCTGATTAGAAATTCGCGAAACGAGATTCGATTGTAGTCTGCCTCCAGAGTAACACAAAGTCGATCGAACTGAGATCCAAAAAATCTCATATACGGTTCATCAAATTATTGTTCCGATTCTGCTCATAGAATCTATGAAGAACCCATTTTCAGCATATTCCCTACTACGATAGTCGATATGCAAGACCCTGATTTCAATACTTACTACAGGTAGAACACTTTTTGGTGGCAGTTATAGGTGCTGCTGTTGTTGTTCGGCGATTTATTAAATTATACCATATTAGAAACGGGTTGTTTCGAGCACGCCCTATTACATCTGCATCTAAAGAAGGAACTACAGAGGCAGCATCAACCTAATTAATCCAAATGATCCACACGTTTATTTGGTATAATCCTGTGTTGGTTTCTTAGAACATACCGGTACTTCCGACAGGGAAAAGATGAGAATCACAAATCCAGTTAAACGCAAAATAATCCACATTGTAACAATCGAAGGTATATTTAGGCGGCCAAAAATAAAATTGTATTTTGAAACGTATACCGAAAGCCAAAACACAGGACGAACTGCGACGGGTCTAAGAACCAGGGTCGTAATCGAAATGAAGAGAAGCAGCCTTATAATTTCGAACCGTCTGGGGACTTCACTCCTCAAACTCGTCAATCACGACTGGCCGTCGTTTCATATATGCTTGACTGATATAGACAGAAAATTGAAAAGCAATAAATCTTTCTGACACTGATGACGTTATTAGGTCTTTTTGTGTTTTTATTTTCACAACATAGTTTTCTGCTCGTCTTTTTTCGAAAACATCGACAATTGTTGCATAAATCATGTCTAAGTGTTTAGAAACATGCATTACAAATAGATGAAAATTGCTCGCATGAAATTAACGATGTCAAATGGGAGCAACAGCACAATTGTATCTCAGATATGTGGTCTTCGTTTTGTTGAAAAAGATAATAGCGTTTGCGTTCTACATGTATTAATCAGAAAAATATCAATTTTACAATATTTCCAATGCGCTGGCTTCGCTACAAAGGAAACAACAAGAACAATGATAATCAGGCTTGTCTACTCGTATTGGAATTGCAATTAAGCAATTGCCAAATCATGTTCCTAGAAGTTATCTTCGGTGTGCGATTCTTCCGTTATTTATCGAAAGTCGCTTGTAGTTATCAGTATCTATGTAAAAGAAGACTTTTGGATGCGTGTGCTAAGAAAGTGATAGTATTGCAGAAATAATGAAAACATTTGCGAATAACTGTTCTAGGAAAAGTAGCTACGACTGGAAGTCGGTATCTGGAAGTATTTATAGAATTGGTAATAAGTACTGGGGAAAACATTGGGAAATTCACCAAGACAAGGAAAAAAATAATAACTTGAAATAAATACTGTGATTGAGATCTATCTCGTAACTCGAAAATAAAAGAAATCGGTTTGAGTAGGTTCAGTTAGGTTGAAGTCACTGTTGGTGGATAGATGCACTAAGGTACATAAGAGGTCTGTGATGATGCCACTGTTAATATCTCTTCCTTAACCACTAGAATCAAGAAATCATCTGGTTCTTTTGATAAATTACACCATTTTCTTGAGCTCAACCAATCGTTGCGCTTCCTGTTCAATGAGACAGTTGCTTGTGAAAACGGCTACAACACAACGAAGAGCACTGTGGCTTAAATTTAACAGCAGCCTGGTGCGACGTGTATCGATGGGGGCCCAGACTGTCTTGGAGACGTACAGGACTTCTTCGACCCATGACTTGTTAGCGTCCTCGTAGTTCTTTTGGCTGATGGACTGATTTGACCGATGGAATCGGTCAGGGGTGGCTCGTCGATGTACGCAAAGGAAGCAGTGCTTCCCTTGCTAAACTACAAAATTGATTAAATAATCAGTATGTAGCAATCAAAAGATTTACAATCAATATTTAACAATCAAAGTAATAACATTTATTTTCTTACAAAAGACAAAACTCCATTGCTACTATGGGTCAAATGGTTTTATTTTATAACAGTCCAACTAAAGAGCTTCCAAGGCAAATTTACAGCGACGGAACGAATACTCGAACGTTTTACTACAAACTACAGGCACTGCATACCATTCAATTCAAAACATAGAGTTCATTGAGATATACTACACAGAACACTGAAGTGATCTTCCTTCAATGCTCAAACTCGTGGTTTCCCATACATCTGCTTAGACGCTTTGCCTAAATGATGCCCACAAAAATGTTACAATCTTTGTACTCAAATAGCATCGCGGACGCTGGCTCAGTTCACAGCGTCTTGGAGGATAGGAAAATTCAAAAAACCCTTGCTCCATCCACCCGCTGATCGACCCGAAAATCTTTGTCAATGAATGAGCTTAATACGCTGCCATAGTAACCACGTATCTGTTATGTTACTGTTTCCCCTCATGATTTATCTGTAGATTCTCTTCTGCTCCTCTTCTAAAGAGCCGTTCCCCTTAGGATTTGAAACATTTTCTGCTTTGTTCACATGTACACATGTACAGTGCAAGCTATCGTGATGTTTATGTGGAGAATAGAATAGTAGGAGTAAAATTTTTGTGTGTGCAATTTTCCCCAGATCAGTTTTTTTTGTGTCTGCTTTGGGTTTGCTTTCCCAAAAGACGTAATTTTTCGGTTCTGGGGTTTTGGTGAAATGACCAGTTGATTGCTTTGGACGCCCATGCTGACGCTGGAAAGTGATCCACGTCTATGATATGTTTCTGTTTACCATCATGATTTACGATATAGAATTTGTAGATTCTCTTCTGCTCCCCTTCTAACGAGTTGTTCCCCTTCTGATTTGATGCCTTTTATGCTTTGTACGCATGGTGTATGTACGGTGTAAATTATTGTAATGCTGATATGGAGAATATGTAATGGGCCATTTAGACAAGCGTCCATGCGTCCACGCGTCCAAGCGTTTTTAGATTACACGAGTCAAGTCAACTCGAATCCAGTTTTTTGAAGGCGGGGCTAAGGCGATAAGTGGATGGATTTTACACGCTTACCATATAATAATGTTTTTTTTGCTCCGTACAAATATATTGGTAACAGAAAATTGTACGTATTTATCCATATGACTATATATACCTACATATATATGTTTGTGTCGAGATATTCAGATGCATTCAATTTTTTTTCGTAATAGTCATGCACGTAAGGATGCAAAGTTTATATTATCCACATCATTATATAAGAAAATAATCATCCACAAAACATATATTTCAATGATTCATCCACACATGCCACTGAGCGAAAGAAATCATTTTAAAATCTATTGTACATGAATCAGCATACTCCACCTCCTTCGCTTTAGACCCGCCTATATAAACAAAATAAAATTGACTCGTGTAAGCAAAACACGCTAGATCGCATAGACGCGTGGACGCATGGACCGTTGTCTAAATGGCCCATAAGAGTTAAATTGTTTCGTGTGCAATTTTTCTCCAGATCGTTGTTTTTTTGTATCCTCTTTGGGTTTACTTTCGCAAAATGAGTTTTTCGGTTCAGGTGCTTTGAGTGATATGACCACGTGATTGCTTTCGTCTATGTTATTTCTATGTTGAATTTCTGAAGTGCTTTGTTTAGCATTTGTTTACATAAGGTGCGTTTTTTATGTCTTCGTCGCAAAAAAACTCACCTGTTATAATACTTTTGACTTGAATTTTTTGTATTGTCAGCATTAATACGGTCGGTTAAAGATAGAACATAAAACTCGTTAAAGTGAGAACGTATTGAATAGATTATGTTTCCAAAAGATAATATTTACCCGTTCAATGGATTTTAAAGTGCAAAACCAAAATTGCTGTGATTTTGCCATAGAGGGTTTACTGCGGCAGTCTTTTTCATTGAGGATATTATTGAGTGTTGGCAACCAAGACCACTAATTTCGCTCAGTCAACTGTTTGCAAAAGATAACTATTAGGCACTTATTTATTTTTATTGTTGTATGGGCTCTCTAATTTAATTTGCTAAAAGATGCATTATATCCTCAACTTTGAGCTATTAAAAAACTTTCACCATTTATTTAGCCTTAAATATGTTTTCAATTAAACTTTTTTTATAATTCGCTTTCAAGTACTATACATAAATTGAACTTTTGTGAGAATGTTGATCTGAGTGAGCAGGAATATCACTGAAATAAGTTGTTGACAATCAATCACTAACTTTTGATGCAAATACGGTCAGCATTGAAATACCTTATTGTTTTTTTACACGATATTTCAAAAATATCCTTCCTTAAGTCTCGAAACCACGAGCCGCCACTGGAATCAGTATTCCTATGAAAAAGGGTAAAGAGAAATCCAGTAGCAAGGTAACATGCCTCAAGAATTGTATGGCCGAATGTCGTGACATGCTTGCGAAAGAAGTATGGCATGCCGCATTGACTTTGGACACTGCATAAGTACTAGCAAAATACTTTATATACACTTGGCTATTTGTGAAAATACCAACGTTAACTCTGAATACCGAGATTACATAGAAGCTAGTCGATTGAAGACGAAAGGACAGCATTAGATTCAGCTCATCCGAGTACACACTACTGCCGACTTTATTGTTTAGCTTTGAACCATCGATATAAACACAGATGACCCCTTTTTTAGGGTGACATCACCAATCCATTCGTCCTTACCCTGCATACGAGGTGTGAACTCCAAGCCTAGTAGAATGTCCGGGTACGTTCAACGTCCGCTGGAGTGGAAACACCCACAGATAAGATGTGAGCGTGGCCAGGCGTTTTTGTACTGCGTGCTGAAAAAAACCAGCCTAATAGCAGCAGGATTAGTTTGGTGTAAGCAGGGGCGGATTTGACCATTTTGCCGCCCTAGGCCTCAGAAATATTTGCCGCCCTTTTCGTGAATTATATTATATGTAACAATGCGCGATTTTTTTTCGATTTCCTAGAATACTTCGCTGTTTTTCGTTGCGCCCGAGCTCACAAAAAAGGAATATCAGAGCAAAACCGGCACGGGTTCGTTCGTACAAATTCCCTATTATTCCGCCCTTGCCACACAAATGCACCTTTGCATCGCATATAATTCCAACGTCTTCGCTAAAAATTTTATAAGTAAGTTTACTATTCCATTCAAAGTTTGCTTCCGCACTTGACTGGAGATCAACTATGAACTCGACTATTGTAAATTAATGTTCGATATGTTATTAGTTAAAGATGGACCCGAAATATTTTGACCTATGCTCTGGATTTCATTTTATAGAAAAATTTTTATAGAAATTAATTTCAGTCATGAAGTACAATCTAAAAAACATGTCAAAAATAAAGCGATTCGCATGTAGTTGATATGTTGATGTACCATAAAAATATAAAAAAATTCTCTGAAAAATCAATGCACGCAAATATTTACCTCTGATAAGCTTTTCCGAAATTGAAGAGGTATTATTTGGGTTCTTTTTAGGATCTTGTTAGGTCTTTTTAGGCTCTTTTTAGGTATTTTCAGATAATTTCTAGGTACTTTTTAGGTATTTTTGAGTTTCTTTGGTCCTTTACCACGATCGCATTTCAATATTTATTATAAGTCAAACTTTTTAATGTCCGAAAAAAACTCATTAGAGGTGAATTTTCGCGTGCATTGATTTTTTAGAAAATTTGGTTGGCTTGAGGTGTTAGGCTCATTCGACTCAGATATATGTACATATACGACAGAAAAAAAAACTGCCGCCCCAAAAGAAAAGAAGAAAAGGAGCCTCCCACACAAAATCGAAAATTTGCCGCCCCCGAAATTTGCCGCCCTAGGCCGGAGCCTACCGGGCCTAGTGCTAAATCCGCCCCTGGGTGTAAGATAAAACTGATCAACAAACAGCTAACTTTTGTAAGCCCATAAACTATCGATGATAAATTGACTCTACAAAACGTTCACAGTGGGACTAATTTCATGTCTTGGTTAGCTCGGATTTTTTTGTGGATATTAATAAAAAGATTTACAGCCCAGCTTAAAATTTGTATGCAGTAATAATTTTAAAAGTGTACAGTAGAACTACTTTTTCTTTTATAATTGAAATAGACAGCTTCTCTTCGTAATGCCCAGTAATAATCTGCTAGCATAGCAGCCCTCCATTTTCCTTGATATTGCTGTTCCATGCTCCCTATGTCCTGGTGGAGATATCGCCCTCATCGCTTACGTCTCTCATTTGAAAAAAATTAAATTTGTGTTGAGAGACATTTTACAGCCAATAGCGTGCAAGGCTGGAATCACATTTCTGAGAAAATTAGTAAAAATCTGTACTATGGATTGCCAAGACTCACTTTCTTCTGCGTTGTTGCCCTTGATCTGATGTCCTATAAAAAAAAAAATCCTTTAAGTTTGCTTCTGCAATTTTCGTGAACCTTTTTTCAAGATATTGAAAAGTATTTCTTTCGCGGTTAAGAGATTTTATAATTTTTTTCATTACTCCTTACTTCAGATGCTAAGGTGGCATAATATTGCTTTGTTGTTAAACTAACGGTGGATGAAAAATGTTTGCTGATCGTGGAGTGAAACTTCTCCTTGGCGACCAAACATTCCTTACATAATGATATTCTTTATTGCGATTATTTCAAACGCACAAAAAGCAACAGAATTTAGTGTAACCCTGCTGCATACAAAAAAACAATAACTCTCAAATCTGCGTAAACCTTCAAGAATATTTTTCATACTTTTTTTTTTCATTGGTTCACAGAAATGGTAAGGGTTTTTTCACTAGTGTAGTTGGCAAAAAAAAATCTGTTTACCAGATCTCCGGGTGACCTATCACCACAGGGTATGTGAGGTTTGACTCGTTCCAAAAAAGACCATCTATAAGCCCACGAAGTTTCGGGTTGCAATCTTTTAATCGGTTGTTTTTTCTCTTCATTATACGCTTATCTTTATCTTGACTCTCATCCTCCTCTTTTCATTAATGTTAGCGTAAGTAAGATATATTGCACTATAAATACTGTGAAATCGCGGTTTAACTTTAATAATGCTGACTATGATAGTATAACTGAAGAGATCAACGGTATGAATTGGTTCTCTTTTTTCGCAATCTCGACATTAATGAGGTACTCCTTCCTTGTTATCCTTTTGTTACTTTCGTAGTTTGTCCTCTTCTCTCTTGGTTCTCGGTTGCTATTAGCAAAGCTCTTTGCACTAAAGATAAGGCGAGTGATGATTTCCCTTGCTCTGCATCTCATGAACTGCGTCAGCGTTATTACTGCACACAGCAACAACAACAAATACTAGCCAAACACAGTGACTTTGCAAAAATAGAGTTATCTTTACTCGCCAATAATCCGAAGCCTTTTTGACCCAATATTCGTGCCCTTAAAATTAACAAGGAATATCCCGATTTCGTGATATTTGATAAGTTTTGAAAAGTTTTCCAGCGCCCTTGAAATGTGTATTATGTTTGCTAATTTATTTTCTTCTTCTTTTGTCGCTTTCTCTGATTCTTCTAACAGATGTAGCCCACCTCCTGTTTCTATGGCTCCTCCTTCGATTAATTTCCTTTCGGTTAACTCCATCGAAGTGGAAACTTGGATGTTTCGTCTAGACTCCAGTGGCAGCATTGGCTTCGGTAGTATACCCAACAACCTTGCGAAATCTCTTCCATCCTCGTTATGTGTTCCTTTGCGAATACTTTTTAACCTAAGCGTTTCTCTCTATGTTTTCCCTTTATACTGGAAAATTACCAATGTTTTCCCGATACTACAGACGGGTGACATTGAAAACGTTTCGAACTATCGCCCCATATCATTCCTTTAATTTTTTTCGAAAATGTTAGAAAAAATTGTTCATGATCAAGTCCACCGTGTTTTGTACAGCAAAATATCAAATGCACAATATTGTTTTATCAAGTCGCTCCACCCCCTCTAATTTAAATTAATCGAAAAATTGGAATTTTGAGTCTTTCGTTCATCAAGTGAATGTGATAAATACTGATTTTTCGAAAGCTTTCAACAAGGTCGATCATTACATCCTGCCTAATAAGCTTACTTTATATGGCATATCTTCTTTTTCTCAATCGTACTTCTTCAATTGTATCCGCAAAGTTGTGCTAAATAGTTGTTCCTCCCCTCCTTTTTATTCCTCTTCTGGTGTTCCAGAAAACATCATTCTTGGTCCTCTGTTATTTGTTTTTTTTTTATAAATCACCTATTAAACACAATTTGTTATTCTTTGAGTATTCCCTGTCAAGTAACATTTTGAGTGTGGATCAGTATATATGTCTGTAGACCTTAGTGTTGTGTTTGCTGCCAAGTTGAAATTTGATCTACATGCATTTTATATTACCACTGGGGCTTCAAAATTTGCTGGTTTCATCCTTGGCTGTACACGTTTTTCCTTTAATTACTAAGCGTGTGTTCGTTTTTTTTACCTTCTTAGTTCGTTGCATCTTTGTGTACTGCTCCCATTTACTGCACTTCTTTTCGTGTACTTGTCGGATGTCATTGAATCTATCTTTACTCGTTGTCTAGTTTCAGTAATCCTTATTACAGTGAAACCTCTCTATGTTGACCACCTACGGTGCGGGTTGATGTCGGTCAAGATACGCATGTGGTCAGTTTAAAGAGGGGTGCTTGTTTTTCATTAAACACTATTGTCGTTTCATAGAGCATTTGCATAACAATAAAAATAGCTTGGAGATTTACGAAAAGAAACAAAATAATGCGCCTAAAGAATTATATTATAAGTCATATAAACTTATTTGCTTTGCCTTCGTATAAAGTGCATTAGCTTCTATTTTATTTGTTAGCTCAAACACTGTTTCAATTAAACTTGGCTGATGAGCTGCGGCGTATCTTAGGCGTAGTTAGTCAATTTAATGGCCTGCTTAGCGGTAGGGACTGGTATCACCGAACTAACTATTTGAAGATCGGCAGTTTCCTCTTCTTTGTCGGTTCGAATGCTCATAACATCTTCTAAAATTTTTTCCTTACGATTGCCAGCGAAAGAATTAAATTCATTTGAAGCTTATAAATAATCCAGAATGATTTGAGGCAAGACTGAAATAATTGGCTGTAAATTTACTTCGTCCGCATCATACAATGATGGCGTTAAGTTGAAACCCGTTCGATGAAAACATTTCCTTATTGTATCTTCTGTCACCTGAATGAATCCACCTGATCGCATCTAAAGCAGTTACTTTTCTCACCATTTCATAGGTTGAGCCGGAGTCAGTATCTATCATGGAAATTAAGTGAAGCAAAAGATTTTTCCGATAATGTATGATCCGATAATATTGGATAATGCCTTGGGCCAAAGGCTGGAGCTTAGGTTTCAAATTTGGAGACAAAAATTTTATTTATACATTCGAAAAAGAGGTGTCAAGTTAATGACTTGTAGCATTATCCAATAAAATTATTATTTCCCCCCTCCCCTTGTTTTTGTATTTCTTTATCTATTTACTCAAAAATTGCGGTTGTCAACTATGATTTTTTGTTCGATTTTTAAAGTACGGGCAGATCTTGTACCTTACTGGCATTTGTTTTAAAAATCCGTGCGGGTTTAGCTTCTCTCCTGTTGCACTACAGCATAGCAAAATGCTCTGTCTTTCCTTGGCCATCTTGCTCCCTTTACACTTTTCGTCTTTTGTCACAAAGCTTTTGGTTGGTAGCTGCCTATTAAACAAACCAGTTTCGTCCACATTAAACTGAAACAATGCGCCGCTGCTTCATAGTAAACATTTGCACTTTCACCGGATAATGCTCTAAACTGGATCTTATTTCGCAACCAATTCTTTCACTTGAAGTAATGGGCCAGTCACTGGGATATTTTTTGATCGGCACTTAAAAAATTCTAGAACTTGACGGGCTCAAGCTGCGTCTGCTTCAATTTCCATTTTCTTTCTAGATTAACATTTTGGTTAAATGCTGTTAAAATCCATTCTTTATTCTTGATAATGCTAACAATTGTAGATTTCACTATTTTATATTTTTTCCGCTAAAAATCGCTAGCTTTTTCTTGCGTCGACTTCATCTCAAATTTCCTTTTTCATAAGCAAATTTAGTTCTACACTTGTCTGTTTTTGTGCCATTTTCCGCCTAGAAAAAAAATCTTAAACATAAATACATTTCACTACAAATAATTTTCTTCCAACCTAGAAAGCAAAGCCAAACTTAAAAAAAAAGTTAATTTTCACTATGTCACAGTGGCGAAATTATATATATTCATTATTTTCATTTCAGTAACCAGACAGATTTTTCATAGAAAAACCAAAGTGGTCAGCTTAAAAAGGTGGAATGTAATGTGACGTTTTACAGACTTACGGTCAAGTTACAAGTTAGACAGGTGGTCATCTTGTAAGGTTGTATTTGTATTGGGAACGAATTGACCTAGGAAAAACTGGTTAAATTAGCCAGGTGACCAGCTTGTGGAGGTGGTCAACTTCACAGGTTTCACTGTATTCGTATGATAAGCCTCTTACTTTCCTAATTCTCTTCTCTCCAAGCATGCGTAGGCTGTACTTTTGTTTCTTGGTTTTTGTACAAATTGTTTAACAACCTTTTTTCCTCCATTATATCTTTATGTTTGTTTTTTGCGTGATGAAGTACGACCATCTAGACACCAGACTGTCTGCAATGTCCCTTTTACCCGTGCAGAGGTTTGTTTTCACTACCTCCTTATCTAATGTACGCTGATGATCTGAAAGTTTTTCGCGTTATCAATCCTCCTTCCGATTATCTTGCTCTTCAAAACGATTTGAATCGTCTTGTTTCCTATTGTGACTGTAATCACTTGTCCTTGAATATCTCCAAATGTTGCTCAATGTCTTTTACATTGAAGCCTTGTGCTTTTGAGTTCATTTACTCTATTTGTGACATCACCCCTTTAATTGTGGATTATTTTACTGATATCGGTGTTACCTTCGATCGGAAGCTAAAGTTCGACATTCATATTCGTACCATTACTCGTAAGGCGTCCCGGATTGCTGGTTTTGTTGTACGCGTGTGCCACAATTCCTTTAATATTTTCACTTGTGTGCGTCATTTTCTTTCCCTTGTTCGTTCTATCCTTGAGTATTGCTCTGTGGTGTGGGGTCATCGTTTCTGTTATTTGTCTGAGGCGGCTGAATCTGTCCAGCGAAGGTTTACTCCCTGCCTTATTTTCAAGTACAGCCTACGATATTGTCCTTACAGTGAACGTTTATCAACCCTTAATATTCCTCGACTTGACCAGCGCAGAATTTACTTCGATGAATGTTTTCTTTTTAAAGTTTATTGCGGATATTTGTCTTCATCTTTGACGCGTTTTATTACGTCACGCCATCATGACAGACCTATCAGGGCAACCTCAATGTTCAATGTACCTTTTACACGTACTGACGTTTTTTTTTTTCATTCGCCTGTTTTGCGTTTACTGAGGACGCATAATAATCTTCAGCTTGGTTCTCTCCCTCAGTCTATTGGAATTTTCAAAAGTTTAGTTCGTAGTGCACATTTTTCGCCTACTTAATCATTTTATTTATACATCCATTATCCTTTTTTTTTCTTTATTTTTACTCTTACTTTATTCAAATTTTGTACTTCTATTCTTATACTGTATTTTTTCATTTTGCTGTTTTATTATTACATATATCCATAGTCCTTTTATTATTTTTACTTTACTGTATTCTAATTTTTGTACTCTGTGTTTTTTATCTTTAATTTTAATATTTTATTATATCTTAATTCTTTATTATATTTTTATTCATTTTGTAACTAGGCATCTTGCCTGTAAAATGAATTATTTTTAATAAAATTACATAATTCCAAATTATCTCCGTTTTTGTATGCATCGTAGGCATGATGAGCTCCAGTTTGGGTCTTTGCTTTTCCTGTTTTTGCTTTTTCCGGTTTTTGCTTTTTTGTGTGGATACATTATGTTTAAGTCAGATTCATTTTAAATTAGCCACTAATTATTTGAATTTTGCTTTTTCAAATTTTTAAGTTTGTCAATTTTGTAATTAGATTTTTTATCCTTAAAATATATACCATAGGTGAAAAGTTCTGAGCAAGATGTCCCATTGATTGCAAACACTAATAAATAAATTTAAATTTGTTTTAAGTACATTGCTAAAAATAGTTGCAAATGAAGTATTTTTAAGTCTTAAATCTAAAAATGATATCCTAATTATTGCAACATTATTTCTGCATTCTTATTCGATGCTAAATCGCAATTTTCTTCTACTTCGTCTACAGGTCAGTGTTATCATAGGCTCGTTAACATTCAAACCTCTTTAATTTTATATTGAAGTATGACTAAAACAAACAGCTAAGATGTACGCTCGCACATAATAAACACATACATACGTGTACGCATCAAGGTCAAATCCGAATTTCGGAGCTATGTAATTTTACGAGTCCGTACTGTATAATTCGTTGTTCATGTACCTCGAACATACACGTAACATTGAAATAAATGCAGTTAAATATTTCAATAACGAAACGCACCTTAAGTCCCATTGTCAATTCTCGCGCCTGTAGATCTGAAATAGTGCATCAAAATGCATGGAAAATAAGCTAACGTATTGTCATGCAAATTACACTCAGCACTTACTGGAATTGATTAATGGTCATTAGCTAAACGTGAATATCATTAACTGATTTATACATTTACTGTTTGTGTAGCATTTTAAGCCTATGTTCATCAGAGTGTGTTTCTAGGTAGGAATGTCAAGTTCTAGTTTTCGAAAAATAATTAGCATTACCATAAATTATCATCTGTAAACTTACAATCGAAAATAATTTTCACTATATTACTTGAATGCTCTACAAAACATTTATCTATGAATATATCAATCAGCTTTGAAATATACATGATAAGAAATACGATTGCATACGGTTTTTGAATACTCCTGTTTATATTGCATTCATGTGTATGAAATTCTTGTTGGCTGCTTGTAGAAAATATGTTCAGAAAAGCATGTCTGATTGCGTGGAAAAATTATTAAAAGATACATGCATGCTCCGTTTGCCTCAAATTATGATTTAGTGAGATACCTACTTTCAGGTTTGTACGTTATATCTAAAAAATATAAAAATAGCATAAGCTTCTATAAGTTCTTTTAAGTTTTCTCAGAAAAACATCTGCAAATTCCCCAACAACAACTGGCTCGTTGGTCTAGGGGTATGATTTCCGCTTAGGGTGCGGGAGGTCCCGGGTTCAAATCCCGGACGAGCCCAATTCGTGTTGATTTTTAGAACATTGGTAATATAGAATGTAGACATTCGAAAAAATTCACAAAAACTTGATAGCAAAAAAATTAAATTGCTTTGCGGGTTCGTGTGATGATTTTTTCGTGTGATTGCATTCAAATACAATTGATAAAAGCCATTAGACCGAAATAGCACGTTAATAGCGTGTTAAGTGTTTTTTTGTCTCTACGTTAGGTTCAGAATGTACAGTTTAAAAATTGAAATAAAGTTCTAATTTTTCAATTCAAACATTCACTTGTGCCTTGTTTGCACTAAAACAGTACTATAATGATATTTCATTCCGAAATCAAAGGCTCTGTCCAACATTCTCTTCGTTGGGAAACAAATTAATCGTAGCAGTTGAATGCGGCGGTCAACAACTTTTCTAGAACTGTCAGCTTATAATTCCCAGTGATTGTACCACACATAACACAAAACAGTAATAAGTTACAGCCCGAGTTATATATCTGCTGGGCATTCAACGTATAAGTCTGCATACGAAAAGAAAGTTCCGGAAGTTATTGTTAATGCCATAATAATTCTCAAAATAACTTTACCATAAATCCTCCTCCTGTGTAATGCACACAGTATTAACTAGAGCGTTTTCAGGAGATATCTTATTATCTTAATCTCTCCAAACAATAAATTTTACAGTTTCCTGTGGGTAATTTTAAGTTGCAAGCACAGGGTGGGCCAATTATAAGTTAATTTTTAAAAATGCAATAAAATGAGCAAAATTTAATTTTTTTCCAAGTATTATGGCTTTATTAGTAATGATGGAACACAATTTCGTTCAAGTGGCTGCCTCGGCTGGCTTCACAGTAGCGCATTCTGTCATTCCAATTTTCCAAGACCTTGCTGATAGTTTCGGGCTGTAGCTCACGGATTGCTTGGATGATATTGGCCTGAAGTGCTTGAATCGTTTCTGGATTGTTGGCATAACACCAGTTCTTCACAGTTCCCCACAACAAAAAGTCCAAAGGGGTCAAATCGCAGCGCCGAGGCGGCCAATTGACATCGTCATGACGGCTGATAACACGATTTGGCATGAGCTCTGTGTGAGCCAGAGGTCGTCCAAATCCATGTTGTCAATTTCAGTAAAAAAAAGTCAGATAACATGGCTCTGTAACGTTCACCGTTGACCGAAACGTTGTTCCCAGCCTCATTTTCGAAGAAAAATGGTCCAAATACGCCACCACTCAACAATCCGCACCAAACTGTGGCTGCATTGGCTTCTCGACAATAACGTGCGGGTTTTCCGAGACCCAGATGCGGCAATTTTGTTTGTTAAAGTAGCCGCCGAGATAAAAATGCGAAAAAGATAATTTATCGCCCAAAATTGTTGTCCAATTCAAGCTGCTCTAAGGCCCAAATTGATAACCGATAACGAAGCGGGTGGTCGTGCGCCTTCAATTGCTAAGTCAATTGAACCTTGCAAGCAAATAATCATGCTAGTGCGTGAGATGTTGAGCTGTTGAGATCGACGGCAAGTTGATATTCGTGGAGTGAGTCGCACACTCTCGACTACATCAGCCACATTCTCGTATGTGCGCACCGTACGACGACGAGGGCCATGAGTGTTGTCCACTAGCATGCCAGTCTCATTAACCTTTTTGCACAAATTTGCGTACAGCAGGCGCGGTGGGTGCTTCATTTCGGCCAAAACTAATTTAAAAAAAAAAACGCACTGTTTGGGCTATACAGCACTCAGTTTGGAAATAAGTTTTCAATATTTCCCAATGTTGTTCAAGCTTGAAGCGACTCATTTTGTTCCGCGGAGGTATGATTCTGACTTTCTGTCAAGATTTCGAGCGGGAACCAGCCAGCTTTCAGTGTCAAAATAACCTATGATTTAAAAAGAAACCGCTAGATGGCCCACCCCGTCCTTCAAAAATGCAGTTGCAACTGCTTTTGATCATCAAAATCAGGTCGACGTATTACATACCTACTGTATTTTCCAAAGCCTTTGGTTACATTAAATAACCTGTTTCCCAAAAAAAAAAATCTGAATTTAGAATCTCATTACGAATCAAATCTTTTAAAATAAACCTTCTTACGAAGTTGGTTGGTTTCAAACGTATAAAAGTTCTCAAATAATTATCTACTTAGGTCAAATTTAGCATAATACCCAAGCATTTGGATCAAGAGACGTATGCAGCTCTCTGTATAAAGTTCGAAGAGGTTTTAGGTTTTCTGTAATTAATATAGACTACGAGGGTTGATCAATAAGTAATGATAATCGGTTATTTCTAGTTCAAATAAAATTAAAAAAAAACGTTTTTACAGCCACATATACTCACTAAGTCAGCATAAAAAACATATAAATAGGCCATGATTCCAGGGAGCTACATTTATTTGAATACGAAAAGTCGAAGAGAGAACATCAAAATGGAGAAAAACAAAATTAGAGCTGTCATTAAGTACCTCTGTTGGAAAAAATTGTCTACCAGAGACATACACGGCGACATGGTGGAAACATTAGGGGACTTTGCTCCTCCATTTTCCATCGTTGCACGCTGAGCCAAAGAGTTTAAGCTGGGAAGAACATCCAATGAAGGCGAGTACCGCAATGGACGTCCAACCACGCCCCTCACTGAAGACAATGTGAAAAAAATCAAAGATGTCATGTTGGTTGATCAAAGAGTGACCATCAGGCAAGTAGCTGAGGTCACAGGGATCTCGAATGGCAGTGTTCAAAGAATCGCTGCCCACGAATTACATATGCAGAAGGTCTCTGCGCGTTGGGGGCCAAGAATGTTAACCGACTGGCAAAAGAAGAAACGAGTCAACATTTGGAAAGTGAATCTCGAAAATTTCCAGGCAGATCAGGAGATTTTATTGTCACGTATCGTGATCATGGGTGAGATTTGAATCTACCATTTTGATCCGGAAACCGAACAGCAATCGATAACGTGGAAGCGACCCGCTTCACTGATCTCGAAGGAATTCAAAGTGTCGAGCTCGGCGGGGAAGGTTATTTTTTGGGGGGCTGGACGCCCAGCCTCATAATGGAATATTTGGAAAAGAGAGCCACTACAACAGGCTCTTACTATGCAGACCAAATAAGAAGATTGCAAGAGGCAACGAAGGAAAAAAACGCCGCAAACTGCGAGCCGGAGGTCTGTTTCATCAAGATAACGCATTGGTTAACAAGGCTGCAGTTTCAATGGCTGCAATTTAAAAAACAGGATTCCAACTTTTACATCTTTCCCCGGAAAACTTTTTTTTTTACATCATCCAGTGACTTTTACATCTTTCTTCGCTCAAGTTCGGGGTAAGAAATTTGAAGATGATAGCAAAGTGATGGCCGCTTTTGAGGCATTTTGAGAGAGTCAGGATAAAGAATTTTTTTCTAAGGGTATCCTGGGTTTGGAAAAAATATGAACTAAATATATTAGCTTGTTAGGAGACTATGTTGAAAAACAAATGTATCCTTCAAGTTTAATCACCTTGGTTTATATTGATTATCACTACTTATTGATCAACCCTCGTATTGCTAACGACGAAAGACTCTTCATCTGTCTTAGAATTGCAACAAAGCAACATACGTGAACATTGCGGAAAATTTCATTCACTCGAACTCAATTAAATAAAAATGTTTTGTATACGGAAATAGTTAAAATCTAATAAAAATCAACTTACTAGTTGTAGGCGACTTTGAAACTATAAATTATTCAACAAATTATGATAACAAAAATCCGAAAGCCAGCAGAAAAACCAAAATGCATTTTACACACCTACCATCACAAGACTGTTGGAGGTTGATTATTTAGTCAGTTTCGCATTGCACCTAATTAAAACTGAGTAGCGAGGCGTCGCGATGACTTCTGCAAATCACACTGACACAATTAGATAAGGTGCAGAGCTTCTCTATGGTTAAATTATGAATAGTTATTACCTCGTGACCATCATGTTTTTGCATGTTCGGTGTGAGTAATTGATATGCATAAAGCTATAACTTTCCTTTTACGATAGGCTGAAAAACTGGATGAAACCAGTTTGGTATTAATTACTACAAACACGTGCAATATATTGTTGCAACTTTGACGATTGTTATACATTGTCAAGGCAAAGATGTGGAGATGTGAATTTGGTTTTGGTCGATTTATAGCCGCATTAGATCATCTTGCTTTACTAATGAATTGGTATGTTATTTATCTTTGAATGGGTAAATTTTATTTATTCCTACAATATACCGATAAGGGTATTATACTATATGTATCAGTTCAGCATATAATCTCAAGAAAACAAGTGAAAGTTAGCGTTGACATGCCTGACTTTATCTACCCGAAGTCGTTTTCGTTAAAATTAAGTTAAATATATTGATTAATGACTTGCATAGAGTTAAGGTTGCCGAACGTCATCAAAGTTCAATGTCCATATGCATGACTAATAATGCTCTCTTAATGGAAACCTCCAAAGCCGGGCTACATCATTTCGGTCTTTTACACGAAAGTGTAAAACAAAGTTGGAAGTGATATCTAAATGTGCTCAGCACAACGCCCTCGCAAGGTCTCCAAATATTTGATAGTTCGACTGCAGGCTCTATTGTCATGTCGCACGCAATCAATCAACGGATAACATCGCCAGCGAAGTGCAAACAAACACCTTGGCATCCGAACAGCTTCACATTTGTGCACTTCCTCAAGGCATAGCCACCATAATAGAGTTGAGAACTTGAAAAATTCGAAATGTAGGCCAAGTTCAGCTGTGTGACAAAAGTATTCTCTGCGATTGTGTAATTATCACATCGGAAAAAAATTTTATGCATTAGAACATGGAATTTTTTTTTTTTTTAGATTTTCTTACATGTGCTGAACACTTCTATCGAGTACCTTGTATTCTGATAGAAAAGGTCAAAAACTATTACCATCGGATATAATTGAACAAATGCAAATATTACTGATAAGCTTATATTCATAGTTTTCTTGTTTTGAAATTCATGTGTGAGAACTAGTAATTGTTGTAAATTCGGATTTGTCATGCTGAAAAGTCATTTACAGCTGAAAATGATTTGAGTTAAACGCAGTAGATGCATGACTTAATTCTTCACTTTGCTAAAATTGCGGATAAAGAATCTCATTACGAATCAAACACTTTTAAGTGAACCTTCTTGCATCGCAATTGCTGGCTATACAGCTTATTTAGCATCAGGTTGTACAATATCTGGGGTTAACTTAGCTACATTATATCTAAAAGTTAATTCAGTCATCTCCAGGTTGGGACAGTTTAAGTAATAGAACAATTCAATCAATTAAAAATAACATCATATCCCCCTTGACGAAACTGCTCAATAAATGTCTAAGTGAAGGAACCTTTCCGTCTGACTTCAAAAAAGCTATTGTTATCCCTATATTCAAAGGAGGAAATCGTCTGGATGTGAATAACTACAGACCCATATCGCTTCTACCCATACTTGTGAAACTATTTGAACGATGTATAAAAAATAGATTAACTAAATACTTGACGGAAAACAATGTACTATCTAAAAACCAATACGGGTTTCAAGAAAAATTAGGTACAGAGGATGCAGTACTAAAGGTCATAAACTTCTTGTTTTCTGAAATCGACATCAATAATAAGCCTTTAGCTGTATTTATAGACATAAAGGAAGCA
The DNA here is from genome assembly GCA_947369275.1 of Nemotelus nigrinus. Classification (NCBI taxonomy): domain Eukaryota; kingdom Metazoa; phylum Arthropoda; class Insecta; order Diptera; family Stratiomyidae; genus Nemotelus; species Nemotelus nigrinus. The sequence goes on from OX376374.1 coordinate 118,526,322, forward strand.
ATCGACGCGGTACCCAAAAACCTGCTGTAAAAAAAAACTAAGTGGAATTGGCATCATAGGTAAACCCCTAAAATTACTGAACTCATACCTTAGCCAAAGGCAACAAAGGGTCAAAGCTAACAACGCTTATATTGATTGGTGTTTCAAATCCGATGTAGGTTTACCACAAGGGACTGTCTTTTCACCATTGTTATTTCTCATTTATGTAAATGATCTTTGCAATTTGAACAAAAGGTATCTTAATAGTAAAATAATATCCTTTGCTGACGACACGGTAATGCTGATTTCGGCCCCTAGCTGGACAGAGAGTTTCAGGTTATGCCAAGTTCGCATGGATAACGTACTAAGGTGGTTACGCAATCACCACCTCAAACTAAATACAGATAAAACTAACATAACTGCGTTTTCCCTCACAACTACAGGTCAGCCTAACGTACGTATTCTTCATTTACACGACCAAAACTGTAGGCATAGAGACAACATTGCATGTAATGTCAAATGTAAAGCAATCCGTGCTGTAGACCATGCCAAATATCTAGGGGTGACTATCGATAATAATCTCAAATGGAATAAACACACAGAAGAAGTTAAGGCGAAGCATACACATTTTTTATTCTTTAAGGGATTTATTGGCGATAGATCAACTAAAAACTATTTATTATGCGCTAGTCCAATCTGGTCTGCAATACGCCATTGCAGCCTGGGGTGGCACCTTTTCTACCCACCTCTCAAACTTAATGTCAACGCAAAGATAGATTCTAAAAGTAATCTTTCAATTGCCCCGTAGATTTCCGACAGCTGAGCTCTTCGTCATAATAAAAGTATTTGATATTAAAAAACTTTACTTAGCCGCTACTCTCTTTAATACCTGCACAGGTTAATTCTAGTATGTAAGCCTTTCTGTTGTTATGAATTTTCTGATCAATAAATTAATTGAATTGAATTGAATTGAATTTACTATCTAGTTTATGTCTAACTACATTTATCTTAGCCTAATTAGACCCCTAAACTTAAACTAGGTCTTAATTTTCCCTATCGAATCGTCAAGAGGCCAAGATAGTTGAAGCACGTCCATGAGTCGTCATTTTCACGCGATCTCCGCCGGTCCTCCAGGTTGGGCTTTAGGCAATGGGCCAATAGCCCGCTCCCGCCAAATTTATTCATTCGAGAATCTGATACACCGCCTCGAACCCTGTACAGATCGGGCGCCTTTCAGGTTCTCAATGTGAGAAAACAAAATAAGTATTCTCGCTTTTCAGGAAATGAAACTATTTGGCACTGAGGCTGTGGACATGATATCGTACATAATCTTTAAATGCAGAAAATCATCTGAAAGTCACGAATTTGGAGTAGCCTCCATCGTAGGCAAAAAAGTAAACCGTAAATACTCGACTTTTAAGCCTGACAACGAAAGATTGTATATGATTCGCATTGGAATAAAGATTTTTTACGTTTAGCTCATAAACGTACACGTCCCCCTGGTCCCCAGGTGAAGCAGTGGAAAATTAATTCTGGAAACGATTTGTGCTTTTTGCCATCAAATGCTGAGAAAGTCCTGCTAAAGGACTTCAGCGCGAAAAGAGTAAACACATCGCATAACCACCAGTCAATGCAGCCTTCAAGATTCCTGAAACGAGACGGGACAGCGACTTGTCGACTTTACGTGCAGAGCAAAAATCTTATCGTAAGCTCAACTTGCTTCTCGTATCGAAACATTGATAAAAAAGGATGGGCATCTTCGGAAGGCTGCACTTTTAATCAGATTGATTACATTTTGATTCGCGACAGGAGGGCCTTCAATGTTTTGAATGTGCGATCTTTCCGAGGGACAAATTGCGATTTCAACCAATATCTAGTCAAGAACCGATATCGATGCAAGTTGGTGGTAGCTTTGAAGCAAGTTAATGGAAGCTAAGTAGACATTGGCTCTGTAGCTGGAACTAGCCTCCACGCCTAATTCCACGTCTATCAACAAGTGTTCGACTGCTATCGTAGTCGCAACAACCTAGCAGCCAAAAAGGTAGGGGGTTATACAGCCCGGTGCTATAGAAATGAATGATTTAACAAGGAGCGAAAAAATAGCACTGCCTATAAACTTAGCCTATAAAAAACACATACAAAAGAGCTAAGAAAGAAATATATAGTGATCTGCTGAGAACAGCCAATAAAGCACTTAGACGTAAGAAACGACAAAACTTTGATGATATGTTAAAATGCGTGAATAACAAACGTTTGAATGAAAACATGAAGAACAACATTCGAATGACAAACAGCTGCTAATAAATGAAAATATCCCCTCTCTCTATGAATTGCCATTATTAATCAGTCCAATAGGCCAGAAATCGCTTGAAATCCAATAAAACACCGGACATCCATGGGATCCTTGCAAAACTCCCAAAGACAGGGGGATCAAAGTTTTAAGGTGAACGAACGCATGGGTTGGTCGGTAGCATCTAAGAGTAAAAACCACCTAGCGCATCAGAACCGCTGGAAACACTAATGTTCGAAGAACAGTAGAAGATTTGTGCAGATTTTTAGTGCATATTCTACCACTAGCTACTTTTCCTACTTAAGACTAATACACTCTAAGTAATAATAGACCCTAAGCTTATTTTGATTTCGATGACTTCATCGAAAGTTACAGCGATAGAAAGGTGTTTGGGGCTGCCATCCGAAAAATATCCAGACCTTAGAAAATTTAAACATTGTTTACTTATTTTCATTGCAAATGTTCGCGATGTGAATACTTAATTCAAGCATTTATTGGTGCGAAAATAACAAAAACGCCTCGTGCTGGCAGCCCTTTGCTAACACCGAAGAAAAAATATTTCACATCTGCCTCACGTTGAAGTTGAAGTCAACCTGCTTTGCGAATTTCGTATTGATCCGATCACTGCATTGGAAGTTATGGGGATACAAAGAAATTTTGGGTTACCATTCGCAAAAGTTTTCAAATTTCCTAGATCTTAATATTTGTTGTTTATTTTCACTACAAGAACACTACGATTTGAAAATTCTATGATAAAATCGCTTACTAAAGCTATGCCAAAAAAAATACAAAAACAACCATAGCTGGCAACACTATGATTGTTTTTCCAACTAGATTTCTACTGAATATTGCCTACAATAAGTTTAATTTGCCATTTGAATTTCGTTCTGATTCCATGACTGTACTGGAAGCTATTAGGGAAGAGCATTATTTTCCTCAGCTAATTTTCAAAATTGAACACACCAAAATTATCATAGCTGGCAGCTCCAACCGAATTTTTCAACCAAGTTTCTAGCAAACGTGGCTTAAAGTAAGGATCAGCTACTGAGTTAATTTCGTCAAAATCCGGTGACTGAATTAAAATGTATAAGGCTAAAAGTTTTTTTTTAATGATTTTTCATGATGGCACCACTGGCATTTTCAAAATGGCACAAAAATGTAGGTAAATTGGGGAAGGGCTGCCAATCTTGTCCGACATGAAATGTCCAAAGTTTTACTTTGAGTAAACAAAGCATAAGTTTTGTATATGAATTGATTTTTTCTTAAAAGCGGTAATATTTCAGGAGGGCCGATGACTTGAAGGTTTTCACTATCAGCGCCTGCTGTAGCTATAGTGTTGCCAGCACGTTATACAAAACTATAAAAGTATACAACTTAGTAACAAAATTATGTTCTGGAAGTTTTGTAATGATTCAATAGCTCTCTCAAAAGTTATCGCAATTAAAAACATTTTCCCGATCTCTTTTAAGGCACCTAGCGCTCACATAGGGCTAAACATTTCCAAAACCTTATCAAATCTTTTATAAGAACATGTTCGAAATTCTTTTCGCAAACTTAATTTTTTTGATAGCTATTGTTAGAATAATAGGCATACCTAAAATATCACTAAAATGGCCGCCGGAGCCAAAGGGTTAAAGATAATTAACCTTTGGGCAGGCCTGGACCTAATCTGCATACACACAAATGTGTCCTGAAAGTTCCAGCTTAATCGGATGGCGCGTTCCCGAGAAATAGTCACTGAATTTAGTAAAAAGAAACTAGAACAGAGGAACTACAAGCAAGGCTAATTTTCCAAGTGAAGTAGAGGAAATGTGCATATTTCGTTTCATATTGAATATTGCTTAAATGTTTAGATTTAAGTTATATTCTCTTTGCGAAATCCTTGAAGAATGTTTTTTTGCATTAGTTCACTTTTGTTGGCTTTTATTTGTAAGACCCATTTCGTCTACTAAGGCTTTACCTCTGTAGTTCAGCTGCTGCAAAGTAAGGTTGAGAGGATATCATCTGCGTTAAGAGGATATCATCTGCGTAACGATTCGATTTTAACGATTCCTGTGAAAATGTTATTAGCAAGATGTTGGAAAAAAATCGGTCCTAGGATGGAACCTTGCGAAACTCCAGATTCTTTTCACAAATCATCAAAGAAAACCTAGTCAAATTAAACGATCGTCCTCCTACTTAGAATACTTTCGTTGATCTCGATAATCCATGCTGGAAAGCTTGAATGTATCATTTTGCACAGCAAGCCCGCTCAATTATACGAAATAAAAAGCTTTCTGATCATCAGTCAGGCAGGAATTAAAATTTTTCTTGCTCGGGATTTATCTCATTTTTCTCACAGACTCACTGAGGCTTTCACTGTGGTGTGCTTGGATTTAAAGCCATTTTGCCATTATTTGATATTCATCAATTTTTTTGGAATAACTGTCCCTGCATTATTATTCTCTATAGTTTTACCGAATTCGAAAGCCATGATCTGAGACGAGCCTTAAGCACATCGTGTTTTTTTTTGGGGGAAATATCGAACATTGAGGCAGCTGTTAAAAAACGCGAAGATCAACCAAGCAATTTGGAAGCTCTTTTTTCTTCCATTTTCTTCAGTACACTATTTTCGCTGAAAGATTTTAAACCACAGTTAGTAAAGATACTTTGTTTCCGAAGGTTTTGTTGGGTTCGATGAACAGGAATGAGATAAAGAAATTTAATAATTTCGCTGAGAAAATTTGAGACGGTGTAGCGAAATTAGACTCAGTGCTATGTTTTCCGCCACGATAGATTTCCAAAATAATTGTAGCGACAGCAAACGCAGCAGATTTATTGTTAAGGAGTATGCTGCCGCTAGAAGTAAACTTGTTACTTAATCCTTTACTACCAGTAATCATTGTAATTTTCTGGAACATATTACGGCTAGGAACGAGTTTTAAAAGCGTTTTTAGAATTGCTTGTTAACATAGGCTCGGCCGCGGTTGAGTAAACCTTAATAAAACCATGCTTCTTGGAAATTTGATTCCTAACAAGACAGTAAACTTTTTTGTGAACGCCCTTCTCCAAAAGTTTGAGAAAGCAAGATAAGAGGGATATTTATCGGTAATTCAAAACATTTTCAATGTCTCCTGATTTAAATATCCGGATAACATTAATTTTCCAAACCAAAGGAAAAAACATACAAGATATAGGCTACGGTTAAATAAAGAGTATGGACAAGAGAAGAAGAAAAAGACTACGAAAACATTTGGTGTGTCATCCTGACTACTCCTGCCACAAGAATCTAAATAGGATATTAATGTTTCAACTTCAAGAGGTTAAAAGGAGGTTAACAGGAGGAAAAGCACTTGGGATAAAACTATTTGAGAGATCGTAACAGGATGCAAAAAGGAAGAAAAGAAGATGTTTTATTCATCGATTAAAAAAATAAAATTTCCGAAATTCGGATTTAATAATCAATATTTTGGCAACCTGAATCAAACCTTTAACGAAGCAAGAGACATTACGGGCAGAAACTGCTCAAGCGCTCAACACGAACTACTCTTTCCCAGTACTTACTCTTAATCTCGCTTTGCTTATAGAAGCTTCTACTTTTCTAGGATTTGTAATTTAGTCCTTTTGTGTTTTGATAGAGACACATTCGTAACTGGTGTTAGGTACTTACCAGGCGAATTATAATGGCTACGGTTTTCGTTCAAAGAACATCTCGATTTTCTATATCACTTAGTATTCCAGAGCATTCAAAATGGTACCACGCCTTGCTTTCACCACATTGCTCCATATATTTCTTGTCTACATTGTAGCGAACGAGACAGCTTACGTAATTTTCCAGACAACCTTAAAGCCAATCCTTTTTGCTGCGAAATCCTTTGCGAAATTTTAACCGTCTTTTGAACTTTTTATAAGAATGAATTTTTGTAGTTTTTATCGCACATTGAATTCTTTCTAAAAGAATTCTTAGCGTTGTTGCTTTGTTGCACTTGCACAATGAATACACATTTTCAATTTTTCAAGTCTATATTTTTAACAAATTTACAAAAGGCCACAAATTTTGTTAAGCCTTAGTTTAGTCTTTTTGTCGCATTATTTCGTTATTTTCTCTCTCTTATCAAAAGTTTACAATTGCGCCATCGCCTCGCCCTTCATTTTTAACTGTATATGTAAGTAACACTGTCAACATACGCTATCGACGAAATTGTAGGATTCTAGTTTGAACTTAAAACCTAAAGGTGTGTCGGATTGATGATTTGAGAAACATTGTGTAGACTCATTCAGAAGGCCAAGGTCCAGAACAGGCTGCAACACTGCGTCGTTCATAAAAATATAATCGAGTTTGTATCAGGGTCACTCATATTAGCGGCCTATACTTTACCCAATGAAGGTTATATGCGTTTTTGCTTGTAGTTCTAAAAGCACATGTTTCAAATGCAAATGAGAACAAAGCCTTGACTTTGTATTAGAAGTCACCGTGAATTCATGTGTTGCTTCCAAGTAACCTTCGATCTACCACCAGAACCGATTCTTTCTAGTTTAATCACTGATGCATGTATTGCATTGCACCAAACATTATAATATTACTTTAAACTTGACAGATACGTTTATGCCAATATTGATTCATTATCGTTTCGGTTCGTATAAGGTCAGATTCACTGCAGCAACTCTTTGCTTAAATGTTCTTTGGCCAAAAAACGAAACCTCTGGTTCACTAAAGCAACTATACTAGTCGTATCATTTGTTAGCTTAACCTTGGCCCAAAAATATATTGTAGTATTCGATAATAATAAATGTATAGTATGTACTGCATATTAGCTTTATTCTGCGCACAAGTCCGCCCTAAACCATGTCCTACACTAACATCGTACTTCCCTTTGTTAAAAAAATCGATCGCTTTGTAACTGCAATCTGAAGTCAGACGACATCGACCCAAGGTAAACACACTAGTATCGCTCGCATTCAAAGCTCATACCGCCTAGCCGCTCGTCACCGCATTATCACAATGTACACTTGAAAACTATTGTGCATGATAAAAAGCCGGCACCTCAAAATATAGGTCATATTGAGATGCACAAATTGGAAGCGTGCCAAAGTCGCATAGTTGGCACCTTGCTCACATTTCTCTTATCTGGAAATGCACTTTTATGTAATAACCGGCAGAGTGGAATCCGCTCGGAAAAGAGCAGCTTCAACGATTCCCCCTTATCAATTTCATACGAATGCCCTCTAACTATGTCCCCCGCCCACCATATCAGGCCCAATATGCACTTATCCATGGATGATATTATGAAAGACTGCAATGGTGGGCGCATCGATCTTGAAAAGCACGCTTAATGTTTACGTTTCGAGTGCGACCGGTATGAAGTATATCGCGTCGAATAAAAACAAAAATAATATCAATCATAATCATATGCACGGCGACAAAACCAAAATCGAAAATTATTATTGTCAGCGCAACGCGAGTCGTCTCGCTGCATACAAGCGCTTCTAGTTCAAATTGCGCGCCCCAAGGACAACCCCTACTTCGGGCCATGTGTGTGATATATGGCTAGTGTGTAATTTGTTAAACTCCTCGACGCCACTGCGCGTACCCTACTATCATATATCGATCGTGTTGCTATTTTTTTGTAATTGTGTAAAGTTAAGTACGTCGAAGGTACGATCGTAAGTAAATTTTTTTTGAATTTATTGTTGTTGCGCTGGTGGTGTATTTTCAGTTTTTTTTTGTTTCGATTTGTGCATTGACACCTGAATATTGTAGGTGTGTTCATGAAAAAGCATTTTGCTAATATATAAAGGCAATCGGATTCTCGATTTACAACAGAGCGGATGATCTTGTTCGATCTGTACATCAACCAAAAAAAATTTAAATTTAACTTAGTTTTAGTAACGGATCTAAGGTATCCAACGGAAACAACATAAAGATAATAAGTACTGTCGGATATATTAAATAACTGCAAACACAAGTTCGATTTTGTGCATTTTCGCGAAAAGGATTAAAGAATTCACGTTTTACAACATGTCGGTTATGTCGAAAAGGATCAATTTCCTTATTGCTGTGGTTTTTTGGAGTTTATCAAGTGATTTTCTATTAACTTTCACCTTTGCAAGATCGGCATCGAATTGTGACTGTGGTAGGTTTTTGGAATATTCAAATTTATTAGTGCTCTCTTACGTATAAGCATACAAATGATTTCAAAGTGACCGTTATCATATTTTGTGGGTAATCGTCTAGTATAAAAAGCCGGTTTAGTGATTTAGTGTTTTATGAGTGCGTTTTTCATCTTCAAATAATCAATTTTACGACTAAACTGTTGTAGTAACGTGGTTATGTTGCAGATGTTGAAATGCTTTTTGAGTATGTTAAGTAAAACGATAGCCCGAAATTTAGTCTTTTGGTCATTTGTGTTGTAGCGGAATTCTGCTATGAAACTTCGTTTAGAATATGTGAATCGAACACGAGTTTTCGCTTGCGATCGTGTAAGTGCAGATTTATTTCACGATGCTAGTTTAGAATTTCCTGTAAAGAATAGAGCTTAGTAAACAATTTTCGATTTGCTTATGTTCAAAGTGATGCTACTACAGCGTCTGTCGATAAATTTTCGTATTGGAAAATGCCCTCGCTCTGCCCTATAGTATGGCAACTTTATTAAGTGAATAGAACCCTACAACTTTCAGAGTGCCATAGGAGATATATTGTGAGATTCGTGATTGTGTGCATCCTTTTTGTACTATTATTACAAAAATATATAATATATAGCATCGAAATGTTGCTCCTTTCTGTCACGTCGATTAAACTTTGATAGATATAAGGAACAAAAAGTTATGAGTCCCATTCGTTTGTGTCGTGCACTTATTTACCGATGAAGCGAGGTTACTCGTGATTTTGGTGCTACTTTTCAATTACGTATGACAAAAGTCATCGAATAATTCTTTTGTCTGTCCATCAGAGGTGTTAAGTGGGTTGGACTCAGCAATAAAAACAGCATTTGTGTTCTATTTATCTTCAGCGTTTGCAAAGAATATCATTACGTACTTCAATGTCAGTGTTGTGTATACAATATTGAAAACCAACTGCTCCAACACGAGTTAAAGTTAAAGGCCGAGTTTAGCACTATTTTTTATTTAGCCTCCTTCACTCCACTCTCTCCATCACTCAATATGCAAGGTCCGTGTGCATCACAAAATCATCACTAAGTAATTCTTCCTAGTTTTTTCCAGACAATTGGTGTATTGATATAAGGGATAGTACCATCCTGTTTTTTATAGTTAGTACTTTAGGTCATGTTGTGTACATTTCATTTGTCATCAAGACGTGCGTCCAGAGAAAAGTTTACAAAAAAACTGTGGATTTCATTAGCAGTGTGCTCTTTCGATGTAGAGCTTTCGATTTTCTTTCAACTTTACTAAGTTTTCCGAATGTTTAACCGAATTAGGCAGTGTGTTAAAAAAATGTATTGCTTCCTGTACAGGGTCGGTCTTCATTTATTCCGTCCTTGGAGTTTGCACTGATAAATTACCCGCATTTCTTATTGGAATATTGGTGGACTCACCAAAAGTTCGGAGAATGTTTGGCCATATGAGCTGTTTCGTTAAAATCATATAAATCAATTTACCTCGTTCAAACAGTATAAGTTTGTTGATATTTAGAAGCCCAGTTCTAGCATAAACCGCTGAAGTTGGGGTAAGTGTGGGCATTTTATGAATTATTTTGATAGCTTTGGTCATAAGTCTTCCAATAAGCTCAATGTTTTGTTTGGAAGTCTGGCTCCACAACAATACTCCATATGTGATTAAAGAAACAATATACGCATGGTAAATGGTAAGCTTGGTTTGCAGAGGTATAAATTCAAACCTTTTTATTATTTCTATCATAGGTGCCACTTAGCATCTGATGTTGATGTGGTTTGTCCATGTCATTTTATCATCTGGCACCAATCCGAGATATTTGATTAAATTTACATTTTCAAGCTGTACCCCGTTTATTTGGATGCGGAGGTTCACTGGACGTTTGTTCCTCTGCTGAAACACATTGTATTTGGTCTTATGGATGTTAGGACCTAGTTTACTTTGTTGAAGCCAGTTGAAATATCGTTCTAAATCTGCATTTATAGTGTTCTGTAGGGTCAATTCTTCATTCCCGGAATAGAGAAGAATGGTATCGTCCGCAAAGAGCATAATTTTACAAGATAGCTGAATATCCTGTATGCTGTTTACGTATAGCAGAAAAACAAGCGGGCCGAGGATAGATCCTTGTGGTACACCGATATTTATTTTACATTCTTGGCTGACGTAATTAGAATTTTGGTTACTATCCGCCTATTTATAAGGTGAATTCTGACTAGTAGCTTTATTTTATCCCCAAATCCATATTTGCTTAATCGTTCCAGTAAAATTCCATGGTCGATGGTGTCGAAAGCTTTTTGAACGAAGATAGCTGCGGCATGATTTCCCTTATCCAGCGTAGAGTTTATAAAGTGCACTACATCCAAGGTTGCCGCTAACGTGCTGCTATGTTGTTGGAATCCATACTGAATTGGGGCCAAGATCGAATTTTCTTCTTAGAATTGTAATATTCTTGAACCTATTACCTTCTCAAATATTTCGCTCATAATACAGGTGACAGCAATGGGGCGGTAATTAGATGGATTTGCACGATCACCTCCTTTGAATACAGGAGTGATTCTTGTTAATTTAAGGCAATCAGGGAAGGAACCAGTTTTAAGGTGTTCATTGATGTTGGCGGTTAATATATTTATTATGTAGTTCTTCAATAGTTTGATGTCATCGGAAGTGATGGCATCGAGGCCTGGTGATACTTCAGCTTTTAAATTATCTGCTATTTCAGATATTTCTTCTCGTGATGCAGTGCGTAAATGCATGGATGTTAAAGTATTCACTTTTATGTTGATATCTGAGCCATAAGTAGCTTGCTTCTGCTGTGATTAGAGAAGATTAGTCCCGATAGTTGCGAAGTAATTATTTAGATGTTGAGTCACAAGAGAGCGATCATTTAACAGGGTTCCATTCACACATAGCTCATTTATCCATGTCATATGCATTGTATCCTTTGCAGTTGATGTCATTTCTTTAATTATTTTCCAATATTTGGCACTATTCCCAGCTGCTTTCTCGAATTTGTTAGCAAAATAACATGTCTTTGCATCTTGCGTAATATTATTTGACTCCTTTTTTTATTAGATAATCTTGTTTTTTCGTTGCACAATTTTGATTTGCCATGTATCTTTTGTAAGCAGTTCTTTTGCGTTTAGCAGCATCAATAACTTCACTCTGTCTAACTCCTAAGTGGTTTTGGCTTCAATTGAATTGAGAACCGTTTTTTCAAAAGACAATAATCGTAGTCGAATGTGAAAATGAGCTATGTATGTGAAATTCTCGAAAAAGATTGAATAGATCGAAAGAAATGTGTTGATAAATCTGCAAAAACACAAATAAATGATTCGATATCTGGCTTTAAACTATCCAGATTTCAGCCAAAACCCATTGAGCGTCATAGCAAAGTAACATCATATATGATGAAAATCAAATTGCCTTTCAAAATTAGTTAATTGAAAGTCAGTTACTTTGCGAAAAAAAAACAACCATGTTTTCATATCTTTCAGTTTTGCCTTTTAAAGCAAAATTGTAACGAATAAACAAGACTATTTGCGAATTTAAATTTGTACTCATCAAAAATTATTTCAACTCAAAAGTGCAAGTCAATGTGCAACCGATTTTTACTCAAGCGTGGTAAATAGAAATGGATAAGATTCTTCGGAACATATTCTAAACGTGTACGATGAATTTGAAGATACCTTTTGAGTTACTTGGTTTAATATTTTTAGTTTTAATTATTTTCACTAAATTTTTTGAAGAGAATATATGTTTTGTTGAATTATTCTATCTCATATTTAAACGATTATGAATTATTAAAAAATACTAAAAATATAATACAAAAATACCTATCAGACTGAGTCAATAAAAAAGTTGGAAAGAATTTCTAAAACGGTATAAATGCAGTAATCGCTTCGATTTTGAACGTCAGAAAAAACAGTCAGAATTTGCATTGAGATTAGTGATGCGCGATTGCGAGATGTTTAACTCGATTGTTTCGATTGTTAAAACATCTCGAAATATATCGATGGTTTTAAGTTGAACTCGATTGTTGACTCGATGGTAATCGTGCAATCGAGAGAATCGAAAAAAAACATCTTCCCATCGTAGCAATCGAGAGAATAAAAAAACCATCTCGTCATCTCACAATCGACCATTCGGTCGGACAAGTCATCGACAATCGGTTGACGGCAATCGAGCCAGCCATAAAGCACGTTCGAATTCGGCTATGAGCTGCTGCATTGTGTGGATCTTAGCTACAGTATTCAGCTATCGCACCTGTCTTTAGTTTTAGCTACCCCAGAGCTACATATTCTCTTTCTGCTATAAACTGGTCTTCAACAATCGAGTACAGCAATCAAACACCACAATCGAACACAGCAATCGAGAGCACCAATCGAGTATAGCAATCGAACCCAACATCGAGTACAACAATCGAGCATATCGATTGATCTCTCGATTGTTCTTTCGATTGTTCTCTCGATTGTTTTGTGGCATCGATTACGATTATCTCGATTGTTAAAACATCTCGCAATCGTCCATCACTAATTGAGATAATCAAGTACTCCCAAAATTATCCTTAAATCTTTTTATACTCACATATGTATATTATAAGCCGTTCACACTACTCTCTAAATCAGGCAGATTTAGGAGCTGTCGAGTTAATCAGATGAAGCGTTCACACTAGCCGAAGTGATTTAGAGCAAGAAATGTCATTCGAATTTATGTGCAAATTTTTTCTTGCGTGAAAATTTGTTGAAAATGGTGCAGGAACATGCAAGAACATTTTATTTCATTTTGTACAAATCACTTTTTCTTTTTGTGTTCAATTTTCACTATTTTAAAACGAAATTCGAATCTACTCTCCCTCTCACGTATGGAATTCAACACGCTCTGAGAACAATTCAGCCGGTACCAAATTCACAATAGTACCTGATTTATACTGGATTAACTCTAAATCAAAGTAGCTTTCGTCTGTCAGAAGCCGAGACAAATGTATGGTTAATCAGGTAGATTTGTGGTCGATTTAGATCGATCTAAAGCAATCAGCTGATCGAAATCGCCTGATTTAACTTTCAATCACATCTTTTATTTTGAAAATCGCCTCCTAAAATTTTTCGAAAAAGGTCGAATGCTGAATTTGAAACGTTATAAATGATTATTTATTTTATTGTTCAACAGAATATGCTTCTAGAGTAATACAATAGTAATACAATTCATATATACTCGTACTGATACAATTTTTTAATGAAACGACTTTTCCATTCTCTACAATATTCTCCAGTTACGGTGATAGGTTAGGTAAGGCTGTAAAGAAGGTTGCTGGGTTAGTAATTAGCATTAGATCGCCAGCTTGGACCCATTTGCCACCATCCGCTGGCTGGTTAGAGCTGCTAAGTGACCGTTTTACCAAGCTGCATCAGCTGACTCAACGTGATGGCACCTCTGGTAAAATCTTAAGGCGTTTATTAATTAGGGCTGGGCAATCGCAGGGAATTTGCTCGATGATGTTCTCGTTCATCTGGCACCTTTTGCATAAATTGCTGCATGTCAGTCCCACTTTGTTCGTATGAGATGCGGTAAGCAGTACCCTGTGAGCAAGCTGATCGTCACTCTCAAGCGGTTTCTGCTGAGTTTGAGCAGTTTTCTGCTTTTGCCTAGATCAGGTGGTGGCCATAATGTCTTGGCTAGCCTACAGTCCATCCTGTTTTCCCATTCGGACTTTAGTTTGGCTCATATGGCAACATCTAGTTTGCTTGTAGTGTCAGCAGTTGACCGTAGTGCAGTGATGCAGGGGCTACTACTAGCTCCTGAATCTTTCTCGCCAATTCATTGGCTTTTTCGTTGCCTATGACTCCACTATGTCCTGGCAGCCACATAATCCGGATAGGAATATGCCTTGCCTTTCATTGAGAATCATTCTGTAAGCGTTAACAGTTTTTGAAGACCATCTGTCAGACGCAAGAGCGAGTAGGGCTGTCGACACAAATCGCGTTGATTTGGTTGATGTTCCGCTAATGGACTTAACTGCCATGCGTCTAGCATATACTGCAGATTGAAAGACAGTAGCATTGTCCGACAGGCTACATCACCGGCGAAGGTTCAGATCCGTAGAAAATACGCCCGAGTCAATTCCGGTGTCCGTCTTTGACTCGTCCGTGTAAATACAGACGCAACCATCGATAGCTCCCTTTTTCTTCCAGTCTGTTCTTGTATGTATCTTGACCAGGAAATTCCTGTCAAGATGTATTATTTTACTTATGTGGTCCATGTCTTCAGCAACGAGTCCGAGTCTTCAGCGGCAAGCTGTAAAAATTCCGCTGTGGCTCCACTGATTTGAATCGTTCCACATGCTGGAACTATTAGCGCATATTGCCACTAAGCTTGCGCTTCGAAAGCTGAGTCGATCCAGGGGCATAAGTCCCAGAGCCATTCCGACTCGGCAGCTGAGGCGTTTCTAAAAACGCCCGTAAAAGTTTCGGTAATAGCTTCATCATCGGTGAGATAACTCTTTCCGGTGAGACGCTTTTTGAGGTCTTTAAATAGGCAGTAGCGCAGGAGGCCAAATCTCGAAATTGTGGTGGATACGGATATTGTGACACGGTGCATATTCTAGGTGGGAAATATTTTTTTCTTCTTTCATTTGAGCCTTTTTGCGATTTCGTCTGTAGCGTTGTTGTTTGGGTTTCAAAAGTTCTTGATCTCAACTGTCTCATGCACTTTCAATTTACGATCGTTTAAAACAACTGCGGATTGTTTTTTATATTTTCTAATATTTATTAATGTTTCTTGAATAAATCATCTTTTTAGTCTCTGTCTCCCTAGCTCTTTGGTTTTTTTTAACAGTATTCCTTCCAATCCTGGCAATATATATATATCAGTCCCCATGTTAATATTTTATCAAACAAGTTCGGTTCTTGTTTTGCCTTTATTGCGTCTTGCACGCTCGAGTTCATGCCTAGATCAGTTCACTTCTCTTTTTACCGCTTAGTGGTTTTTAATCAACGTTTTTTTTTCATAATCCCTTCTCTGACTAAACGTTCTGTCAATCTAAATGCTTAATTGAAACTGATGTTTTTGAAATTTGTTGTTTTCGGAACTCCTAAAATCGAAAGGGGTTTAAGTTTTTGGAGTTGTTCCGATGATTTTGCATAAATTTTACTCGTAAATAGCCGTTTTGGGTGATCATTATATGCAGAATATCAAAGAGAATAATACTAAAAAATTTCACGCAACTGTAAAAATTCTATCTGAATTCTATAAAGCTGTGGACCAAATGCAAAAAAAAATTAAGGATTAGTCAAACTTGAGCTCAATGTGTACTTTTTACATCAGCTTATTGAGAACTATTTACTTGTCTGATGTGCTCTATGTCTTTTGACAAAAAATAATATCTGAAGTTTTAGTCATATTTGATTCGCAATTCAGGTATATCTGATTCAACACTAAAATTAAATATCCAGGCAAATGATCTAATCGTTGATTTGATTGATTGATTGTCCCAAATTCCGCTGTAAATTCCCAATTTTTTAAAGCGCCAGAAGCGATTTGCTATTTTCTGAAAATAAACCATCATCTCATGATTTCTTATAAATTGCCGTTCGATGCAATCGTGCTTTCGTGGAATCAGCGAGCAAATCAAACAAATTGATAAAATATCAGTTGTCAAACAGATTTTTCAAAAACCTGCCATGCGAATGGAAGAGAGCGATAAATGTCCTTGTCAAATCATTGCACAGCTTGACCAACAAATTGCCAGTCGTGTCCCAAAAACATAATTTAATATTAAAGAAATGTGTCATCGAAAGTGAATATCTGCTGGCACGAAATATTGAATGATCTTGGATGAAAACAGAATTGATGGTTTTTATAAGATTAAAATACTTCATGTGATGCAACCAAGAGATCAGTTATTACTGGTAAGGTCACGACGATTGTACTGCGGTTAGTTATTGCAAGAAGAAATTGAACTGCATGGCGCAATTTGTCTTGAGTAGCGCGTGCAGTGCCAGTTCGAAATAAGCAGTATTCGGTTATGTGAATAATATTATAGCATGCTTTTGGTATATAGAGATCGGACATGCAGTCATATTTTAAGATTAATTTATGCAACATCGGATAAATGATGATATTGGTAGATATACTTAAGTCTGAAAAATTGCTAGTGATTCCGATGATTAATAAAGTTTGCTGTGGTGGAATTCATAGTAAAATACTTTTCAAAGCAATTTGGGTAGTATGTTGCAGTAGAAAGCATGTTTAATTAATGGATGCAAGGCATGCATAGAAATTGCAGAAATTTAAATAAAAATTCACCTAATACTCTCAAAAGTAACAACACTGCACATCCAGCAGCAGATTTTGGCTTATTCAGTTTAATTACAGAGTAATTAAGCCATTTTAGTATTAATTTTTTTAAGAAATTTAAAAACGGGAACACCAACATTTTTCTTTTCATCATATTTATGTTGGGAGCTTCTCCCAACTTTGCTATTTAGAGAAAAGCAAAAGCTTGGAATAATTTATCACAGCTAAGATTCACAGGCTTCTTAAATGCATCAACAACAGTAAACATTTAACTTAAAAGGACAACTTACACGATTTTATAGATCCAATTACAAGTGAAATGCGTGATTATAATTCAATATCTATTTTGGATAGGTTGCAGGCATCTACGCACATTCAATTCCAAACCCCAACCTTTGATTTTGCTTTGGTTACTGACTTGCTACTTCTTCATTAAGTTGGGTTTTCCTTTCAGAACCTATTTTCGATATACACGTGATCTCCATCTTCAACTTTTTTCTACACTTTAGAATACCGTGATGATATTTTTCAATCGCATTTTCCTATTCCTCTTATTGGCTTCATTATGATTGAAATCACTCACTCAAATCATGTTTTAGTTCAGGCTCGGCCCCTATTTTTAAAAAAGGCTAGCGGTTCTTTGAATATTTCGTTTCTTCAATTTCGAAAGATAGTTTTCGAACTATTTCCCTTCTTCCAACTTTATTACTATTATTATTATTGATAAGAATTATTATTATTATTATTACTAAGAATTATTATTATTATCATCAATAAGAATTATTATTATTATTATTATTGTATGAAATACATGCAATTCGTATGAAGTTCCTGAAAGCGTATAATCAAAAAGATCATAACCTGCTTCTTTGTAAACTAAGTCGCCTTAATTTTTCACCGTTCATGCTATTTGTCGCAATCGCTTGCGTTATTTGCGCTATATATCCATTTTATTAATTGTTCTCAAGCCCAAAACTGATTATCTAGGTTCTGTGCTCTTTATGTTCTATGTCTCTTATGAATGTTTTTCGTTTGCTGGCTATTTTAAACTTCGTGACCTTAAACACTGCTTGAAATCGATCTTTTTGTTATTGTGAGCAGCCTGATTTTCAATACGAAAAAATGTCACTACGTATTGTTTTCCTTATGAAAATAATTCAACCAGGCTGTCAACCGAGAAGTCACACCGAAAGACACAAATAGACGCATTAGAAGCTCATTTGATATCTGCCACTGTAATCTGGGAATCATTGGATTCCTTTTAAGAATTGTACAATACCCCTTATTTCGATAAGGGATAAATCAATTGAATCTGACAGAAGGGCACCTCAAGAGAGGCCATTTTCTTCCTCGCGAAAGCCGGACACTGGCACATGATGCAGAACGGACTCTTCTTCACATTCTGAGTTACAACTCCGACAGAAATCGTTGAAACCTTCGTCCAACTTATGAGGCAGTGGTCCATGAAAACGCTCACAACGCAGCGAGAAGCACTACAGATTAAACTCAACAGCGACCTGGTGCGCCGTGCACTCATGGAAGTCCAGATCTGTGTAGCAGCAGGATAATTCTTCAAACCAGAACTTCTTAGCGTCCTCGGTGATATTTTTGCCTGATGGCTAGACATCGGTGTATCTATAGTAAAAGAGCGTGATACCTTGCCAATTCTTGGGCCACAAAGTTGTCCTGAATACCTCTATATCTAGGTGGGTAGGCAAGTTGAAGTGGCTGCCGATCTACAGAGGCCTGACGACCGACACACATAGGCACAAGAGAGGCCCGTTGTGATGCCGTAATAAATTAGTGATTCTCACCTACTCACTGAAATCAGGAAACCAGTTGCTGTCTTTGACAAACCGGACTATTCCCTTTAAATTGACGAGGGACAGTTCCGTGAGGTTTGAGGGAAAGGGCGCACCAAGTGCCGCCAACCTTCTCCTTACTAACGCCGGGCACTGGCACATGAGATGGAGGACGGATTCCTCCTCGTCCTCAGAGCCACAACTCCGACAGAAATCGTTAAACTCTACGCTCAATCGTTGCGCATGCCGCCCTATGAAGCAGTGGCCCGTTAAAACGCCAACAGTGCAACGCAGAGCGTTGCACTCATCCATAGATAACCAGGACTGCCTTGCTATCGCGCAGGATGATTCCTCTGCCCAGGACTTCCTAGCATCCTCAAGATATTTTTGCCTGATGGCCAATTTGACCGATGTCATCGGTATGCCTATTGAGAAGCAAGAGACCTTCAGTAACAAGGTTCCAAGCCTTGCTAGCTCATCGGCCTCACAGTTGCCATGAAAACCCCTATACACAGGTACCCAAATCAATTGAACAGCCGAATGTCTCGATATCTCCCTAAGAGATGTACGGCTTAGTAGCCGCTTGGCTATCCGTGAAAATACCAATATTGGACTCGAATATTCGATTACACAGAAGCCAGTCGATTGCCTGTAAATTAGCCGCAACTTCTGTCTGAAAGACACGACAGTGGTCTGGTAGACGGAGGGACATCTTGAGATTCAGCTCATCTGAGTATACACCATTCCCTAGTCTATTGTTTAGCTTTGATCCCTCGGTGTACCCATGGATAAGCACACTTTCGAGGGTGACGCCACCACGCCATTCATCACTACTAGGAATGTGAGTTGTGAACTCCAAATCTAGTAGGCATTGCGGAGCAATGTAGGATTGAGAACTCCCTCGGGCGAAATCCTCGCATGGCCGACTTCTGTTCTATTCCATGCCAATTCAGTCTCACAGCAGCAAGATTGGCTTGCTAAAAGATAAGTAGATTGGTTGGCAGCCAATGAACCAGCACGATAAGTGCCTTAGTAGGCGTGGAGCGGAGCGCTCTAGTTGCTTGCAGTGCAGCCATCCTCCGCACTTTTTCAAGCTGCTGTTTGCAGGTGGCCTCTATGTCTAGGTAACCAAATCAATTGAATTCCGGAATGTCTGGGCATCACCGTGAAAGACACAAGACATTCAGCAACAATTCTGAACACTGTACAAGAACCAGCAAGGGAGTTAATTGCTGCTTGGCTATCTGTGAAAATACCAGAATTGACCCCGATTATTCGATTACACATTACTTTTTCCCGATTCGATTACACATTACTTACTACTCATTACTTTTTCCCGTTGGGTACATGAGCTCTCTGACCTATGTACTAATGAAAGCTCTCTTACAATGCCCAAAAGCACCTAAAGCTCGAGTGAACTTCACTTCCACATGCTTCTTCAAGAGAAGTATTCTGTTTCCTAGATTATTCCTAAATTTTGACGGCGTCTAAAAGTTGAAGACTCACACCTTTCATTGTTGGAACTATGAGTGCTTTCAGTTTTCATATCCTTCTAAACACAATAAGTTTCATTTCACTAGGATTCACTGTTAGGTTTTGCCTCGAACACCAATCATCAAATAGACCCAATGCGCTTTGAGTGTTTCTCCGATCCTTATTGACTGCAAGTGTGGTCACGTTATCAGCACAAGCTTGTCTGTGAAGCTGTTCATGTTGCAGTTCCTTTAGCAGCAAGGAATAGTAGCATACTCCACAAGAGCGACCATGTGACAGCTCCAAGTGGACATTAATTTGTCGCCTCCGTTTTCAAGTAGCAACCGGCTCCAGCTTCCGGTAGCGAACATATCTGCGTGAACATGGTAGGTGCCCATTTGATTAGGAATTAGTCCACTCCATAATCTTTTGCAGTTTCACATAGCTCCTTAGAAGCCGCGCAGCCAAAAATCGATTCAATGTCCACGAATTCTCCCATCGCATACGGACCATTATAAAACGCTTTTTCAAATAGCGGATAAAGGAGCAATTCGCATGATTTTCCTTGCAGGTACTCATTTTAGTTCGTACGACTCATCCAACAAATTTTTTTAAAGGCTTTTCGGCAGTGGGGTAGTAGAAATGGAGTAGACATGCCCATAAGATTTAAATTGAAAGGAATGGTAGCTATTTATTCCCCTCCATTGTCAAATCTGGTCGAATCCAGGTAGTTCCCCTACAATTTGACAATGAACAGAATTGCTGCTTTAGCATGCTTTGTGCGCGAGAGAATCGAAGGGGCTAATGGTGGAAAGTGATTTGGAAACGATATTAGGCTTAAAGTTCCTTAGATCTGACTAGTCATCTCTTTTCGGTTTTAGTATAAGGACTATCTTAATATATGGCGCCAAAGCGACGAAATATATCCCGGGAATAGACATAGCCCAAAGATATCCTTCAAGTCTGCCTACAAGTAGTGAAATTCTTCGCTTTGCACAGCTGGATGGATGCCATCAAGATCCAGCGAGGAGAAATTTTCAAAAGATAAGATTACGTCCTTTTCATTGGTGACAACAGATCTGCCTGTGTACCAGCATTTTCGACTGACGCGAAGAGCAGAGAGTTTGGTCAGGGGTAAATAAAGCGTCACAACCTCGAATTCAATCCATAGTTTTGGTGATAACTGGACCCTGGATTTTGCGTACTGCTTCGATTCATTGGCTGACTTTTGCGGGTAGCTGCTGTCAACAATCGAGATCTATTCATTTGTTAATAGTGACATTTATTCAACAGTCGCTTAGGGCGAAACAGACCCCGTGTCATTTTTAAGGCTTCTGCTGTTTTATATCCAAAAAGTGGTCTCAATTGTCAAACTATTTTCATCGATTCGGTTAGTATATCTGATTCGCCCTCGCAAAGTACATTGGATATAAACATCACCAGGAAATGTAACTGAACTGAGAACTCTTTCGCTATTGTAAAAAAATGCAGCGAAATGCTTATGTTATCTGAAAAAGTGAGGTGTAAGAAATATTTAACTACATCTTCACGTCCCAAATGAGACCAAGGTTTAAATACAATTCCCATATTCAGCCAGATGTAGGTTGTATTGCACTGTCTGCGTTAGACAAAGTTCAAAGAAATGCTTTCAAGCATATTGGCGACGAATTGATCACTTACCTCATTAAATCCCTCCATGTCGGTGCTAGTTACATTAATAAATTCCATGAATCCCTCTTACCCAGAATAATACGAATGTGGAACAGTCTTTCATCTACTGTCATTCCCTACAATCCATGCCCTAAATTCTCTTATGTCAAAGTTGTGCATTGGTATCATAGTGTTACTACTTGAGCTGAAGGTATCAAAATCAGACCCTAGATTTATCAAGGAATTAACTTGCAAAAGATTCGTTTTCACAGTTTCCCAGATTTATACTACGGAAATGGATTTATTTGTGCATTGATGTATCTTACTTATTTATTTATTTAACCAAAAAAGGTAACAAAACAATAACAAATTTAAACTGTTTTACTTAAGCTAAATTACAATAACATTTCTAAATGTCAGCAGACTTTATTGTCTGGTTGTTAATTCAATATGGAAGTTATGAGGAAAGTGAAATAATTTCGATTAAGAATTTAAAGTAGTATATAATTTTTTTTTAATTATGGCTAAAGCATACCGCACACTATTCCGACACGACACGTCACAACACGACACGACAAAAATCTGTGAGAATAAATTGTATGTAATTGCATGAACTGTCGCACACTTGACCAACACGTCACGACACGACACGACAGGACAGCAAAAAATGTTTGTCGTTTGGGATGTTCGACTTCAATCCAATCCGACAAATGATGTACGTTGTTGTAGCGTGTCGTGTCGGTTAAGTGTGCGGGCTTTCATATAGCTTCATAGATTTTATGATAAGCATCAGTTGTAGTTCGGCAGTTTGATATTAAAAAAAAAAAATTACGAATTGGAAATGGATGGGGTAAATTTTTTTTGGCCAGAAAATAGAAAGAAATGTGTGAAATAAATTCGAAAAAATTATAATAAATCACAAAAGAAGGAAAATATATGAGAAGAATTTGCTGAGGAAATGTAAATTTTAATTTTTTTTAAATGCTTCACATTACACACTTTCCATTGCATTGATATTAATGCATTTTCTGAACAATTCATGATAAGCGTCAGTTGTCGTTAGGCAGTTTGATATTTAAAAAAATATCGAATTGGTAATGGATGTAAAATGGTGGCCAGAAACTACTGAGTGGCGCAAAAGTTTCTGTCCCTAGTATTTCCTGTATTACAACATTTAACACACTTGAAGCAACATAACATATAATTAGTATGAATTATGCCCTCTTTCGTTTTCAACACAGTCTAAAAATCATTTTCTGAAACTTTCACATAAAATTGAATATTTACCAGTATTATCAATTCGATCCGCTGAAGAATTCCAGTTTTTCAGGTTTTATAAAAAGTTGGATATATTAATCCTTTTTTAATTTTGGTACCTGTTTTTACCGACTCTTAAACAACAATAGTCATTATTTTGGTATCATCACTGAATTAGTTAAAGCTATGTAGGTTTAAGAAAAATAGAAGAGGGTTTCAAAATTTGGAAATATAAAATAAGCTCAAAAAATTACGACAACACACAAAAGAAGACAAATAGATTGGAAGAAATTACAATTAATTTCAGTTTTATCATTTTTTTAAATTTTTAACAATACACATTTTCCATTGCATGAAACATAATGCATTTTTTTAGATATTTTTCACAAACTGATGTGTAGGTCGGTTCGGTATAGTGTGCGTTGGTCTACCGACTGTCGTACGACGTGACGGAATAGTGTGCGACAAGCTTTAGAGATAGAAGAGGAATAGTAGTTCGAAACATTGTTAAATATTTTGCAGCATCTATTTATCGGTTCCCTGTCTCCATAAATAGTGTGATGCTGATGCTCATTGAAAAGACGTGTGCGCCTAGTTTGTCATACAGGATTATTGAAAGTGATTTTATTACGAAGATATTCTACGTTAACCAAACCCCTAATGACATCAAAGACGAAGCATGAAGATAATACCGCTCTCCTTGAAGAAAGTGTCACCAGATTTAAGAGATTAAGTCTGTAACTATAAATTGGAAGACTTTCGAAATCATGTGGATCATAGAGTTGTCTCAAGGCAAAAAGTACGAACTGCTCTTGGACAGATTCCAGTTTATTGCTATGAATATCGAAAAAAGAATTCCAGACGATGCGAGCGTATTCGAGTAGAGGGCGAAATAAAGACATAAACAGAGATCTTGTAACCCATACGTTCTTAAATTCTTTCGCACGTCTTTTAATGAATCCTAGCTGCTTGCTAGCTCTTGCAAGAACTCTGTCATACTGAAAATTGAAACGAAGCTTTTTAACCAGGTCGACATCGAGATCCACGACCCTATCAACATTTTTCAGGAGCTTATTATTCGGGTGATATTCGAAATTAAGAGTAGAGGTCTTGCGGGAAAAATTTACGGCATGGCATTTTTCAACGTTAAAAGTAAGTTTATTCTGCTCACACCATTGCACCAGTGACTGAAGTTTCAGCTGAAGAAAATTTGCATCTGATTCCGACTGAATAGGGTGATATAGATCATCTACATAAAGAAGGTGCGGAATGTCGGATAACACCTCCGAGAGATCAGAAACAAAAACATTGAACTGCAGCGGCCGTAGATGGCTGCCTTGAGGTACCACAGATGAGACGGTATTTTTTTTGGAATTGCGTTCGATCTCGAAGGTAACAATTCGACCAGTTTAGAAGGCTTCCTGAAATGCCAAATCTTTGGAGTTTGTGTTTACTGAAGTCAGTGTATAAAGTATTGATTTTACGTCCTTTTTCCATATTACAAAGCAGATTCGAGACTATTATCATTAGGTTGGAGGTAGTAAATCGGACTTTTCTGAAGCCATGTTGTTGGTCGTTTAGGAGAGGATCAATAACGATTGTAAGTTTGTCACAAACAATTTTTTCTAACAGCTTAGGTATAGCTGACAAAATGGCAATGCCTCTATAATTTTCTAATGAGCGTTTATTACCACTTTTAAGAATCGGCGTGATATGGGCCGATATCCAGAAACGCGGAAATGTACCGCATGACAACGGTTTATTGAAAATTATATACAGGAATGATATGATCGTTTCTGCACACTTAACTAGGAAGCTTGTAGGTAATAAGTCAGGCTATATCAAGCTCTCTTATGACCCTTAAAATGTCTTCTCTGGTTAAATAAAGTTTATCAGCGCTGGGCGACTGGCCGATTTCAGAAGTTGGCGATGTGGTAGATGATCCTCTGACCAGACAAAAAACTTCTTAAAAATGGTCGGCAAACATATCCCATATTTTTTGTGGATCAGTAGAAACTGAGTTGCATTTTTGCATGGACGTGGTATAACCAGAAGATTTTCGCTTGCTGTTCACGAAGTCGAACTTTTTTTTGGGATCATGAATTATATTTTCGCCGATTATATTTACATAACTTTCATATGCTTGGTGAGACTGTCTTTGAAATTTTTGAGCTATATCATTATATTTTTCCTTGATATCATTGCTAACATTGATATCGGTTTTTATTATCCTATAAAGCTTGTTTCTCTGGTTACGTAAACACCTTAGATCTCTACCCAACCATGACTCAGGCAGTTTGTCTTTTTTCTTTATCTTTGGCACGTGCATCTCAACCGCTTCGAAAACCAACTGGCAAAACAAATCAACTGCATCGTTCAATTCTAACGTTTAAAGAGTACTATTCCAGTCAAAATTAGATTGTCGAGAAGCAACCAAAACGATTTTTGCAAAGTTAATGCAATAAATCAATAATGTAACAATTTCTTTAAACAAATTAATTCGTGTCAAACTAAATCAAGTAATATAGCAATGCAGGTCACATTATTCAAACCACCATCAGGTTGGTAAAATCGACCGTCAACTTGACTTTGCAGAAAAAGAGTGTCAACGAGTTACCTGCCTGCCTGCTTGCCAATAAAAAAAAACACAATTTCAATGTCAACAGTCCAAAGCAACCATATATTTTTGCTAAACGTCGCGCTATCTCGCGCTATCTCAGTGGTACCATGTTTTTATTACAATTTAGTTACATATTGGTTACGTACATGTATGGTGGCTCGAAACGGTATTTAAAGTGCATTTACACGGCAAAAGTTTTATAATGAACTTGTTCGAATCGAACTTGAAAGAGTTGTCATTATCAGAGTTACTTAAATGTTGCACGGTTTGGTTTGACGGTGAAACATTATTAAAACTTATTTTCGGAGGTTTAAACTAAAAACAAAAAAATATTGTTCATAGCATGAGCTGATGAGTTTCTTACATTTTCTCTTTTGTCAGTTTGCGGAGCCCGTGGCCGAGGAAATCGAATTGTTGGAGGCAACACTGTAAGTCCAAACGAGTACCCATGGCTGGCTGGGCTGCATCGTCAAGGGAAAATGTACTGCGGAGCTACCCTAATTTCAGACAAACATCTCATAACAGCAGCTCATTGTGTCTATGGTACGGAGCCCAATGAGATTCGAGTTTATTTGGGAGGTCATGAGATTGTCAAGGACTATAAGGAAATACGAAGAATCAAAAAAATTCACGAGCATGAATATTTTGATATTATTTCGTTCGATCATGACATTGCCGTGCTTGAAATGGACAAATCTGTGAAATTTGGGCCCAAAGTTCAACCTGCATGCTTGCCTGATGGTTGTAAGTATTGGCAATACTCGTCATCGCACATAACTCCGCTCACAAACAACAACACAATCTATCCGTTTCATTAGTTCAATCACTAACCAAATTAATCATACCTATCGATAAGTTCTAACCTTCATTCACCTCACCACAATTGGTACGTGCCTGCATTACCAATAACCATTTAGAGTGATTCATGCCATTGATTCAAATCGTTTCGCTGATTGATTCATTGTAGCACGTGAGGATTACACCGGTGCCCTGGCATTGGTAGCTGGTTGGGGTCGCACAGAAGAACGTGGCAAAACATCAGACGTAGTCCGATCAGTTGAGATCCCAGTTTGGTCATCGGAGCAATGTCATGAGGCCGGTTACGGGGACAAGCGCTTGACCGCGAATATGATGTGCGGAGGCTATCACGACGGAGGTCGCGATGCCTGTCAGGTAATGCTGGTTGTTACTTAATTTTGTTGATTGTTAAAAGCGATCCTGTACAGGGAGACAGCGGCGGCCCAATGATTTTGAACGGACCAACAGGAAGTGCCGAACTGATTGGCGTTGTTTCTTGGGGACGTGGATGTGCTAGGCCCAATCTTCCAGGAATCTATACTCGGTTGGTCAACTATTTGCCGTGGATTCGGAAGAAATTGGACAATCAGTGCCTGTGTCAACCAAAGGTCGGAACCCGGAGCTTCTTCGCTGACACATTATTCGGTTGATTGACAGTACTTTAATTTAGATATAATTTCTTCGGATAATTTCGGATGATAGTCATTTATGAATGTGAAGTGAAGCTCTAGTCATTTATCGAGTTTTAGATGGAAACTATGTAACTGGTCTTATGTTTTAATTAAGACAAAATGATTGTTGAAATGATTGTGTTGTCGAGAAACGTGTATTGTTGTTAATATAAGAGATGCAAAACTATATTTTTGTTTAATATTTAGCCTTTTCAAATAGTAATTTGAAGAAGTTTCACTAAAATGTTGATTGCAGTTATTTGAAATGCATTTGATCTTATGATCTAAAAAAAAAATTGCTTAGAGTGATACTAAGTACTGAAATGTTATAACACTGGTTTGAATCCCCGAGAGTAATCATTACGTTTTCAGAGATCTTATGTCTAAATTTTCTTTGGAAAGAAATTTAAGTGTAATTTGGTTGCGTTGATTTTATTTAGTCATGCAGTTATTAGGATCAGGATTCAATCAGAACAAGATTTTAAAGAGAATGATTTGACAATTAAATTTATTTCTGTTTGTATACATATGAACATGTAAGTATTTCACAAGAAAGTAAGTATGGTTTATTTTCTAAGGTTTATTAGGCGATGCAATCAAAATGAATCAATCACTAGCACCCAACACAAGTATCGACACACTCTATTCCGAGTGATTTGCTTCACAGGCACTTCTCACTGCAATCATGTGCTGTTCCCTATGGGCGAAACTTTTGTGTACCCATAAGAACTAGTCAACCACAGCACATCAGCAATCATTTGCGTGGAGTGTTCCGTGTGGGGTTCCTTCACAAAACTGTGGCACAGACTTGAGTCGGATTTTGTTGTATAGAGCGTACAGTGTAAAACAAGGCTGTTAGCAATTCGACATGTTGTGGCCGATTATAATAGGAACTGGCCGCCGCAGTAGATCATAATAGGCATGCACTTTATGAGTTGAATAAGAGTTTGATTTAAGCTGCTTCCTGTTGACTTTCAGAACTTTTTTTGCCGTTCATTAGTGCGGCTTACTTATGTTTACCTTTAGGCAACTCAACAAGAAAAAGCTTTATTTCTTTAGAAACACAATTTCTTTATTTATTACACTTTAGATTGTTCTTACTCTTACGGTAGTGGCCTTAAAGCTAAAATTATTTCGCCTATCAAAGATACTTGATGCATTAGACAATTCCCAGGTAAAAAATGTTAGGTGTGCGAAACGTAACTGGAACATTGCATTTACTCAGGTTTCTAGTCTAAAAATATTTTTGAATTTCTGCCATTCTGGTGTTAAATTACCGTCTGACGATCTTCTTGAGGCTGGTATTTTGTTAATAATTCCGTGGGAATTGTCTGATGTATCTTGCGTGGTCCGATCAATGTGTTGTGTCATGTTTCTTTAGTGAGTCAAACCTTGCATACCTCATGATGATAGGTCACCCGAGGATCTGGAAATCAGCTTTGTTTTGGCCATCTACACTAGGGGGAAAAAATAGCATCTCCTGGGTGCTTTATGGAACCCACATAAGCCCTTCTTGAGCGAACAAACTTCAATGCTGTCATCCGCAAATTCAACTGGTTGCTTCATAAAAATCGATTCAAGATTGTCGTATAAACAACAGTTTTGATATCAAAAGTCTAAATTTCGTGATTTATTGCTGGACGAATCGAGTAAGTTGCATTAGGTGTATCTGGGAAACTGGCGCAAATGTTTCTATATTGCCTTTACCTGAACAGCTTTTGACACCAAGTTGTTCTTTTAAATGATTTTTTGAACGATCTTTATTTGTCTTCAATCTAAATATTAACTTTTTGCTAATTGTTTGGCGATCTTAAGATAAATCCTTTAATGCCCGAGTTTGCTTTTTTTTTAGAGACTTTAATTCGTCAGCCATTCCAGGTTAGTTAAGATAATTTTGGCCGACACAAAGTGACGCTATTAGTCCGTAGTGATGCCAGATAAGAAGATCAAGAGGTTTAATCATTGAAAGCCTCCGTCCTTTTTGCGAATTGCCGAATGTCCTTCAGCCTCTGCTCTGCCACCTGCGTGAGAGCCACCAGCCAATGCTCACTGAAGCAGCTCTGCTTGTTTTCCTCCAGTGCCAGACAGTGATTCAACACCTCTTGTGTTGAATGATTTCTGAGACTCCCAGCTCCTGACATTTTTTTACAGCTGTCACTAGTTTCAAGGTGTGAGCTGACAGTGACCAGTAACGATTTCGACCAGCCGTTTGTGGTCAGTCCAGGTTAATTTAAATAGGTATTTGGTAGCTGCGAGATTGTATGATCCCCGCATGTTTTTGGTTACTCTACAGGTCTGAGTTGCTTGCCATCTGCATGATATTGCAGTCGATCAAGCACTTGACTATTTGGATACGAATTGGGATATCTACCGATCCAACAAAGGGAAAACTGCTTTCTTATTACCAGCAACCTTTATGACCGGGGACGCAGAAGATTCTGACTCTTCTTTTGTTGCCTAGCTATGCAGTAGAATACGCACTTCGATTTATGTAAAACATCAATGCTTTTAACATGGCTTGAATTTCTGTGCAAATGTTGATTCTCTCATTTGCAGTATCCTTGAAGGATATTAGTTCTACTGCTTTTCGTATCGCATATAAATCCACCTGAAAAATAATACAGTGATTAGGAAGCCTGAGGGTTACTTCTATATCACTACAGAGTATGCTGCAGTAATTACTCCTGCAGCTGTTTTGGATTCAGCCGTGTAAATGCTTAGGTCTATTGGGCCTATTTGCTGGTTCAATTCTCGTCCATTTCCTACGGTCGCTTGATATGTTCGTTTGAAGCAAACAGTGGGGGACAATAAGTCAGTACATTTTGCGTACTCCTGCTCAATACTGCTGTGCCAAAGGAGCTTGAATCGTAGTGCCCCGATTCCTTAAACCTTACGGCAGTGCCTCTAACAAAGGACGTTCAGCGCAGACGAGAGAGTCGTGGTTGAGGCGCCTGTAGTAAAGAGGGCCACAAATCGCTGACACTGTTCGCCATGTAAAAAAAGGCGATTTATACATATGTTTTGGATATTTACGTTACAAAATCTTCGCTCATTATTAGTACCTCATTGCCACAAGCGATATCGATTTTTTGCATACCCAACCAGCCTCAATTGAATGGTATCTGGCTACGTCTTCCATCGTTTCATTTCTTTGATTGAGGCGTACGCTTTACTGCCTGAGATTTGACGCTTAGTAACATCTGATCAAGAAAAAATCCAAACGATGATTTATGTATGATATAACTTGTTGGCCGCAAGGACTTAATGACAAATCTAGTATGGTTCGAGCCGATTCGACTGTTGTTCTATTTCACATCTTTGGGCGACGATTTGACTGAGGACGCTACGAAACTCTTTATTCAACCATCATCAAATGTTTTATCGCTTGGTTTTTAAATTCGATTCATTTAATACGAGGTAATTAATGACCTGGTTCTTTAATATCTGCGATAACTTCTGCTAAAGTCTCTGTAACGCCTTTTTTTTGTTTTGAGTGTATAAAGTATACAACAGTGGTGAGAGTGGAGAGCCTTGCGGGACTCTGGCTTCTATTGGTCGTGTGCTAGAGAAGTGGTCGTTAATTCGAACTGAAAAGCCTTCAAGAAATGATCCAATCAATTGTATAAGGGGTATTGGGATGTTAAAATCGTAACGTCAAACATGACAAGGCCTGTTGATTTCTTTTGATTGAATCCAGCTATAATGTGCTGTGTTACTCTGGCTAGCTGTAGCTCGGTGGAGTGATGGGATTTGAACCCGAATTGCTCTTCTGCGGCAATCGATTTGTCAGTGACTACTTTCTCGAGTCGCAAAAGTATTAGCCGTTCTACTAGCTTCCCGATCGAGGATAAGAGGCTGATTGGTCTCCAGTTTTGCGGAAAGATGAGGACTTTGTGTGGTTTTGAGACCACCGCAATTGTAGCTTTTTTCCAGTGATTCGGGAAATAATTTGTTCGGAAGATCGCATTGGCAATGTCCGTTATCTTTTGAACTTTGTTGTATGGTAAGTGTCTGAGGCAGGTATTTGTTACCGTGTCTAGTCCTGGCGATTTACGTTTGTTGAGCCGAGCTACCAATTGCTTAATCTCTACTATGTCCTTGGGACGGATCGCTTCTTCACTTTGGGTAGCTGTCTCTAAAATGTTGGTGGCTCTTTCTCCAATCTCTTCTTCCTGGTCGTATTCCTCTGGATTTGTTGCGTTCTCTTTGAATTGCAGTTCTAATGTGTCTGCAAAAGCCTCTGCCTTTCCCTCGTTATCGTATTTAAGCGCATTAGGGCCATGGATTGCTGGTATTCAGACTTGCTTTTTCTTTTTAAAATATTTAGTCATTCTCCAGAAATTATTGTCTCCTGGTTCCATACTTAGAAGGAAGTTTTCCCTCAGTTCGTTTTTAAACAGTGAGATCTGTTGGCTGATATAGTTCGTAATATTGTTCACTTCCCAACGACGAAGACAAAGCCCAAGCTTACAAAAGACAACGAACCCATAGAATGGAAAACGACAACCAAATACCTAGGACTCACTTTTGACACAAGACTTTCTTGGAATACGCACATACAAAACAAACGAATAATTGCCAGCGGAATACTGAACCATCTGTGCCCATTACTTGTATCAAATAAGCTTAATATTAAGAACAGAGCCCTTATCTATAAGCAGATCATCAGACCAATCGTCACATATAGAAGCACCATCTTCTACCAAACACACAGGACAAACAAGAGACAATTACAAACTTGCCAAAAACCTGGCCCTGAAAAAATTAACAAGGGCACCCTAGAACATTAACAAGGGCACCAAGACTTACGAATAGAATCAATAGACAAATGCATACGAGACAAGGCACTCAAATTTTTCGATACAATCGATCAAATTTTGCGACACAATCGGCACTTTTGCTATCTTAAAGCTCCAAGAACAGAGAGAAAACAATATCTACCTAAACCTAAGAGCATTAGGATCCTAAAGTGGTAGATCTACGAGGGAGCGAACAAGAGACTTGAATAAACTAGAGAGGAAAATGAGAGCGCATGAACGCTCACTGCGAAGAATGACTCCTTTCTTCGCAGTGCAACTGGCACTAGCTCCAAAATATAACAGTTCTCAGGAGGTACATTCATTTGAATACGAACAGTCAAAAGGAGAACATCAAAACGGAGAAATACGAAATAAGAGTTGTCATTAGTACTTGGAAAAATATCTACCAAACTTGGTGGGAACACTAAGGGACTCTGCTCCTCCATATTCCACCGTCGCAGATATTGAGCAAACAAGAATATCCACTGGAGAGGAATACCGCGAAAGACGTCCATCCACGCCCCTCACTGAAGACAACGTGAAAAAAGTCGAAGATGTCGTGTTGGCAGATCGAACCTCATAGATATATATATATATATATATATATATATATATATATATATATATATATATATATATATATATATATATATATATATATATATATATATATATATATATATATATATATATATATATATATATATATATATATATATATATATATATATATATATATATATATATATATATATATATATATATATATATATATATATATATATATATATATATATATATATATATATATATATATATATATATATATATATATATACATATACAGTCAGCGACAAAAGTCATGGCACCTTTAATTGTGTAGATAAACAATAAGTACCATTCAGTATGGTTTTTAATTTTTAAAAGTAAATTACTCAAAATATAATCTTTATAATACCAGTTAAATTTTCCCACTTACGGGATTTCAATATTGCATTGCGTTTGTTCATGGAGCGTAAAATTTGTTGCGTAGTACACAAATGCCGCGACAAAAATCATGGCACTCAGCGGGTTGCTTATTCAATAACAGTTATTTCCAGGAACTGTGTAGCCTGTTGGAAGTAAATATCAATTCGGTGGTCTATCTATTTTGGTTTGAAAAAGTTTTACGTTGATTCAGTCAATTTTTAAAGTGTTTCATGATTAAAAAAGATGTCAAAGAAACAAACAACGTGTGAAGAAAGGAAAATTGTATTAAATATGAAGAAAGATGGGAAAACTTATGAGGAAATTGGAGAATATATACAAAGGAGTAAGTCAACAGTAAGAAATATAATAAAACGAGAGGAAATAGAAAATAGAATTAAAAACCAGACAAGAACGAGCCGGCCCCAAGTTTTAACCGACAACGATAAACGGATTATAATGCGCAAAGTCAAGGTTAATCCAAAAATATTTGCAAGTGAACTAAACCAGGCAGATTCAGTTGAATTTGCAAAGAAAATTTCTCCAAGGAGTATTCAAAGAGTCATACGAAGTAATGGACTTAGAAGCCGTGTCGTTCGCAAAAAACCGTTCATAAGCAAGGCAAATAAAAAAAACGTCTAGAATTCGCCAGAAAATACTTAAACGCACCCAGTGCTGCCATTAATTTTTTTGGAATAATGCTAGATTCAATTTTATTTAATGCTAAATAATGCTAGATCTTGTAAAATTATAATGCTAAATAATGCTTTCTTATTTAATTGAAACAAACATGGTTCAATGTAAAAACAATCGGTAAGTTTATATGAGGGTTGATCAATAAGTAATAATAATCGGCTATTTCCAGTTCGCATACAATTAAAAAAAAAATTGTTTTACTACTACATATACTCACTAAGTCAACATGAAAAAACATATAAATTGGCTACGATTCAAGGGCGGTACATTGATTTGAATACGAACATTCGAAGAGAGAATATCAAAATGGGGAAAAACGAAATCAAAGCTGCCATTAAGTACCTCTGTTTGAAAATACGGTCTACCAGAGGCATACACGGCAACATGGTGAAAACATTAAGGGACTCTGCTCCTCCAAGTTCCACCGTTGCACGCTAGGCCAAGAAGAACATCCACTGAAGGTGAACACCGCGAAGGACGTCCATCCACATTCCTCACTGAATACAACGTACAAAAAAGTCGAAGATGTCGTGTGGGCAGATCAAAGAGTGACCATTAGGCATGTAGCTGAGGTCACAGGGATCTCATATGGTAGTGTTTGAAAAATCTTTGCCAACAAATTAGATATGAAGAAGGTCTCTGCGCGTTGGGTACCGATAATGTTAACGGACGAGCATAAGAAGAAACGAGTCGACATTTCAAGGATTAATCTCGAAAAGTTCCAGGCACATCAGGAGAATTTTTTGTCACATTTCGTGACCATGGACGAGACTTGGATCCACTATTTTGATCCAGAAACCAAAATGTAATCGATGACCTAGAAGCGATCCTCTTCATCGACGCCAAAGAAATTCAAAGTGTCAAGTTCGGCAGAAAAGGTTATGGTATCAGTTTTTTGGGACGCTGAAGAAATTATTATGGTGGAATGTTTGGAAAAGAAAGCCACTACATCAGGCTCTTACTAAGCTAACCAAATAAGAAGATTGCGAGAGGCAATGAAGGAGAAAAGGCACGCAAACTACGAGCCGGAGCTCTGCTGCTCCAAAATACGCACCGGCTCACAAGGCTGCAGTTGCAATGGACACATTTAAAGAAACAGGATTTGAACTGCTTGAACACCCACCCTATTCGCCAGAACTAGCTCTCAGTGGCTTCTACCTCTTTTCTCGGCTCAAACAACACCTTCGGAGAAAGAAATTTGAAGATAATAGGGAAGTGATGGCCGCTGTTGAGGCATTTTGGGAAAGTCCAGATAAAGCATTTTTTTCTAAGGGTATCTTGGGTTTGGAAAAAAGATAGACTAAATGTATTAACTTGTTAGATGCTGAAAAATAAATATATCTTTTAAGTTTAATCATCTTGGATAATATTCATTATCATTACTTGTTGATCAACTCTCGTATGTATAACAAAAACAAATTAGAAGTTTAAAATTTACATCTCAAAATGATTCTATATCTATTACAGACACATCAGTTATATCTAAATCTTCTTCTCTTCTGTAAAACTCATTTCTCGCTCATCGTTTGGAATCTCACAATCAAAACAGCAACAATTATTTATTTTTAAGTGAAGAAAAAGTATTAGTGTCGGATAACGAAGATTTTTCTCCTGCGTTATCCGTGCGATTGCTTGCATTTGAAGCCCTAACAAAACAATTGAAATATCTAACTAGAATACACTTACTTTGGTAAACTTGAACTTGTACATGCCCGAGGCTTCAGGGAGTCTGAAGTGGATGGGACCACATCACAGATTTCTAGCTTCAACACGATTTAATTGAACGTTACCATATTTAAAGCAATATAGATAACTTTATAACCTTTATATTTTAAATAATCACTATCATTATTTCAAAATCAGACAACTGTCACTTCTGGTTGTCACTTTTAAAGAAATGGCATGAGTGCGTTTTTGTATTTTTCATGAATTTCCGCCATTACATGATTCAGGAAGTTTCCTTTCATGAACGTGACTGAAAGTGCAGGAACAGAGCTATTATAGAGAAAAATTTGATGCGCAAGATTGTAAATAGATGAGTGCTAGATTATTCCGAAATCTAAATTTAAATGCTAAAAATAATGCTAGATGCTAACTCCTAATTTCGAATGCCATTTTGGAAAAAATAATGCTAGATCTAGCATTCAAAATGCTAAAATGGCAGCACTGAATGCACCAGCTGACTTCTGGAACAAGGTAATTTTTTCCGATGAATCGAAATTCAATATTTTTGGAAGTGGTGGTCGCATAAGAGTGTGGCATCGACAAGGCGAAAGTTTACTGCCGAAACATTTACATCCTACAGTGAAACATGGTGGTGGTGGCGTTATGATATGGGGATGCATGTCTGCAAACGGTATGGGAAACATGGAGTTTATAGAAAGCACAATGGATCGTTTCGGATATCTAGCCATTTTGAAGGAACATTTGCAAAATAGTGCGGAAAAATTGGGTTTGAGTGGTGATTATTATTTTCAACAAGATAATGATCCCAAGCATACAGCATACATTGTGAAACAATGGATAATCTATAAGACTCCTCATATGCTGGCTACACCTCCTCAGTCACCAGACCTCAATCCGATTGAGAATCTTTGGCGTGAATTGGAAAAAAACTTAAGGAAACATGACATAGCATCGAAAGGACAACTGAAGGACATCATACGGCAAGAATGGGCTAATATCAATAATTTATATACGCTAAAATTAGTCTAATCAATGCAAAGTTGCTTGAAAGCGGTAGTACAATCCAAAGGATATCCAACTAAATATTAATTTCAATATACTGCTATTAAAAGATACAATTTTCTAATCAAGTGCCATAACTTTTGTCGCGGCAAAAGTGTAATTTTTCTATAAACGAAGTTGTTTTGTTGTATTGATTTTGTGAAATTTGATTTGTTTTTATATATTCATAATCTATATTAGTAAATATTTATTATTTCTAAAACACAACGGAATGGCTTTAATATTTTAGAAGATATGTATCTGCAAAATGATAAGTGCACTCAGGTGCCATGACTTTTGTCGCTGACTGCATATACAGTCATTTCCACAAGAGCGTATACTTTGTAACTTTTTAATGCACCATTTCTCAAAGAGTGGTGGGGGACTTTTAGTTATCTGCATTTTTCCTCTTTTTCGCATTGTATAAATTTGATTATTATAAGTTCAAGTAGGAGAGTGATAAGACGTCAAGTGAAATGAGTGCGATTTACAAAAAAACGATTCGAAGCTGTGTTTTTAGTAAGTCATCCGAAAGGACCAAAAATGACACCTGCATCGGCCGGAAAGTACCTGAAAGTTTCGACACAGTTTGTGAACAAGTGGATAAAGCGTTTTAAAGATACTGGAAATGTAGACGATCTACCTGGTAGGGGTAAAACCCGAAGCACTTCAAAATCCCAGGATAAGGCCATCATTGATATTTTTAAGAACCTTAGTGCAGGCAAAGGAAATGTTATCGAAGAAGAATATTTACGTGTCCTTGAATACGATTCGGCGAAGATTACAAGAGGAAAACATCAAAACCAGTTATGCCTTGTTGAAACCATTGCTTACCGAAAACCACAATCGAATACGTGTAGAGTGGTCTAAGGAAAACATCGATCGTGATTGGGATAACGTGATCTTTACGGATGAATCAAGTTTTGCTGTAAATACGTTCACGTTACAAAAAGGAGAAGCTGTCGTGAACCGAACCGTTAAACACCCTGTGAAGGTCCATGTTTATGGATGCTTTTCTGCCCGCGGTTTCGGAAAATTAATAACGTTTACCGGAATTCTTACTGCTGAAAGGATGATCATTTTGTACAAGAAAGGATTATTGAAGTCTGCTAGGATGCTATATTGCAACGACAACACCGATTGGTTTCTACAAGAAGATAACGATCCGAAACATAAAAGCCGGTTGTGTACACGCTGGAAAGAAGAAAATAACATTCAAGTACTTGATTGGCCTTCGCAATCGCCGGATGCCAATCTTATTGAAAATGTTTAGGGATTAATGAAGCAGAAGCTTCAAGGAACGCAAATAAAAGGAGCAGCACATTTAAAGCGAACGTTACAACAAATTTGGAAGAACTTATCGACAGATTACGCGGAAAAATTGGCCGAAAGTTGTCACCTAAGATGCCAGTCAATAATCAATAGTGACGGCGATTGGACCGTGTATTAAATATAATTGCGAAAATGTATTTTGTATTTACTTTCAATAAAAAATAAAATTTCTTACTTGTAACATTTTGTTTTTATTTTGTGAGGTATACGGTCTTGTGGAAATGATTGTATATATATATATATATATATATATATATATATATATATATATATATATATATATATATATAGATATATATATATATAGATATATATATATATATATATATATATATATATATATATATATATATATATATATATATAGATATATATATATATATAGATATATATATATATAGATATATATATATATATATATATATATATATATATATATATATATATATATATATATATATATAGATATATATATATATATATATATATATATATATCTATATATATATATATATATATATATATATATATATATATATATATATATATATGTGTGTGTGATCTAAAATTAACCAGTGCATGTAAATTGTTCTATTATAAAATACACAACTGTATCTGTTCACATACAGTGTTGACAATACACAATTGAACAATCAGAAGGTCCGCTTTTAAATCTCTAAAATGTTCAATTGAAATTTTCTTAGTCGTTGAAAAAAACATTGTTTTCATGCAAAA
The DNA here is from genome assembly GCA_947369275.1 of Nemotelus nigrinus. Classification (NCBI taxonomy): domain Eukaryota; kingdom Metazoa; phylum Arthropoda; class Insecta; order Diptera; family Stratiomyidae; genus Nemotelus; species Nemotelus nigrinus. The sequence goes on from OX376374.1 coordinate 118,564,517, forward strand.
CTCGAATCAAGATTGCAATGTAGAGAAATTCATTAAAATAAATAATAAAAATGAACTCAACATAAATGGCTCGATTACTAAACCTGAAATTACTTTCGCTTATTCAGTTTATGATCACACGGTAATAATTCGACGAATGAGCAGCGCGCTAATTAAATTAAGAGAATGGAATGATTTCGATCACGACATGTCGACCAAGATAAATCACTGATTCCAGCACCGGCCACCGTGCATATAATCTGGCTTAACTAACATTTAAATAACTAAGCTCAAGTTCAGAATGACGACCTATGCGCATGTGCTTAACTGTGGCAGTTGGCCATAAACTTGCTTTCACTGTAGATGGAATTTCAGCGAAAGTTTTATCAACACATTCATGCGCATATGCCCGCTGGACGTTTAGTATTGTTGATTGTTGTTGTTGCTATTATCATTACTCCCACTCAAACCGATTTTCGCAAGCTAGACGTGCCTATCTGAGGGATGTTCAATCATGAGTGGCAGAGCTGTTTAGGATACTCATTCATTTAATGAATTTATTTTGACTGAATTTTGCCTGCTTGATTAGAAATGTGTTTCGCTTGCTGAGTACATTTGAAGCATGAACGCCGATTGTTTCATCTCTTTCGAATCATATTTTTCTGTAGTTGAATATAATCCTGAACTTGAATATTGACTCCCTCCCAGTTTTTATCTGCTTCATCCCCCTTTTTTGCATACACTATGCAAGCATCATTAACTATCTAATCGTAGAAACTATGTAAGCGCAGTAATTGAATGTTGCCTGCATGCAATGAATTCAGAATTAATTTGTTTGAATTAAATGTTGATCAAAGCGACATAGTGATAAATCAAATGCAATAAAATAGTGTTACAGCTCTTTGAAGTTGGCTTAAAGCATTTGACTCGGTGGCGCCGAACAAAGCAGTGAAACCGTTTATAAAGATCTGTGAGATGGTGGACTGCAGTTGACCATTGTTAATAAGCAATGCAGCGTCTAGACCTGTTCACAACTACTATTTTCGCTTTCGTTACGAAAGGTGAAAGGTAGTTTACACTGTAATTACTCATATGCTGAAGTGTGTATGATTATAATTTCACTGCGTCGACTTCAAGGAAGGTGTTCAAAATCAATTGATAATTGGAATTCACATTAATCTTGGATAGTAAATAGATGCTTGACCGATGGACTTCATGCTGGAACGGAATGTGTCAAATCAATGATGTATGCGTGTGGTTAGGCGTGTATGATGCGTATGGACCGGAAAAATAATGACCCACGACGCTATTAGCGCCAAATTAATACAATAATAATAGAGATTTAAATATGAAGTAGCTAAGCGTTCATTCAATCGATTTGATGCACTCAGCCACTTGAAGAAATCGAATACCTGCATTAGGCGGCGAACATAATTAATCGGCTCATTTTTATTTTTAAATTAGATAAGATTGGTGTTTTCCATTCACTACATTCGTTCCAAATGTAAATTTGATTTGCAAGGTAGAAACTCAAATTGAATTATTCATAATGAGATAGCATTAAAAATAGTGTGCAAACACGTGTCTTCGAATTTCTTTGAATCGGCTTATCAACTCATTAGCAATTGCCAATTGTGTACATCATTTGTGTTTATGAAAAAATGCATTGATGCATTCAATCGATTCAAAAATTCGTATGTTTTGGAAAAACAAATTTTTCTAGATGAGAATAAAAAAACCAGTTTTGTAAATATTAAGGACATTAAAAAAATGCAAAATATTTTTTAATATATTTTTAACAGTGCTTGATTTTAATCTATGTGATGCACGCATCCTAATACTGCGGGTAGGCTGACTTAAACGACAAATATGTATGTATGTATTCGAACGATCCTGAAATATGCGATAAATTCTTTCACCCCGAACATCTTCAACGGAACCGCAAAAATATTTTATTTTATTTTATTTATTCACCAAACAAGGTACAAAATCAGATATAAAATAACAAATTAAAAAATAAAATGGAAAAGTAAAGTCAAGTAAAAAGTAAAAACAAACAAGTTAAATAAGTAACAAAAAAATGAAAAAAGTTACAAATAGATTAATAAATAACAATCAATAAATAAAAACATTTACATATAAGCTATGGCTTAAGGTTTAGGGGTATGGATGGCATGCAAAAGAGAGGATTTGAAGGATGATTTGGAAATCGTAGGGGAATATAAATAACTTATGCTGTTGAATATTCTGCAGCATCTATTTATTGGCTCATTTGCTGCATATATCGTCGAATGTGAATATTCTTTTAGGAAACGATTGGACCTGGTGTTCCTCACAGGGATATTTATCGAAATTTTACTATCCAGGAATTATCTACATTAATAGCGCCTCTAATGACGTCGAATGTGAAGCAGGCCGATATTATTCTTCTGGAGGCTAGTGTTGATAGATTTAAGTGACCCAGTCGAAACTCATAAGGAGGTAGGCTATTAAAATCATAAGGGTTGTACAGTTCTCTCAAGGCGAAAAGTAAAAATTGTTTTTGTATTGACTCGAGTCTGTCACTGTGGGTTTCAAAAGCGGGATTCCAGCTAATGCAAGCGTATTCGAGAATAGGACGTACAAGTGAAGTGTATAAGGACCTTGTAACTCACAGACTACGGAATTCTTTGGCACGTCTTTTGATGAAACCTAGCTGTTTGTTCGCACGAGAAAGCATTTTATCAAAGTGTAAGGTGAAGCGGAGTTTATCATCTAAGATAACACCGAGGTCAGCAATGTTATCAACTCGGGTTAGCATATTATTGCCGAGGAAGTACGTGTTGTGTGTGACCGTGCATTTCCTGGAAAAACTAATAACTTGGCATTTGTTGATATTGAGGGAGAGCTTGTTTATATTGCACCACTGATCAAGTGAATTAAGCTTGGATTGGAGAAAGGGGGCATCCGATTTCGATTCGATAGTCTGATAAAGTTTGAGATCGTCTGCATAGAGTAAATGAGGTATGCCTGCTAGGACGTCAGATAAGTCGGAAATAAATATATTAAAAAGAAGTGGGCCAAGATGGCTACCTTGGGGTACCCCAGAGGAAGCACTAACGTTTTTCGATAAAAATCCTTGAAATTTTACACATTGTGTTCGATCGCGAAGGTAGGAAGTCAGCCAGCTGAGTAAAAACCCGGTAATACCGAATTTCTGAAGCTTTAGAATCAAGGTAGAATGGTCAACTCTGTCAAACGCCTTACTGAAGTCAGTGTAGACTGCGTCAATTTGGTATCCTTTTTCCATTTTGCATAGAACGTCAGAGATTAGGATTGTCAAATTCAACATACTCCGCGCGTTCAAAAGACTAGTTTCAATATTTTTTAGGATTCGGTGTCGTCTGGTTAAAAGACATTATGGGTAATGGGCAAACTTTCGTAATGGGTCGTTTGATTATATTATATTGTGTTTTTATGGTCACCACTTTTGTCAAATTGTCCCTTCCTGGATGGATGCTTATAATTCTTCCTGATAACCAATATACAGGAGGAAGTTTGTCATCCATTACTAAAACTAGTTCGTTTTCCTCCAAATTTGGTTGTTGTGCCCGCCCCTTCAAATGCTGTGGCAGAAGATGCAAATGTTCCTTACTCCATCGAGCCCAAAAAGCATGAGAAATTTTTTGAATGTGATTATAACGGCCTAAGTGATTTACATTTACAGACTGGGTTTTGGTGGCATAAGCGGTGGTCTTCCTATTAAAAAATGTCCTGGCGTCAAAGCTATAATGTCATGTGGCTCTTGTGTTATCTCGGTCAATGATCTAGAGTTTAGGCTGGCTTCGATCTGAATCAACACTATGCCTAGCTCTTCACATTTCCCATGGTTCTTTTTAAATTTCTTTTTACTGATTTCACTCCACTTTCTCACAACTCTAAGAAGAAAAAGGAATAAAGAAGAAGAAGGAATAAAGTGCCATTTTATTCCTAAATTTTCGATGGCTTGGGGGATTTCATGTTCATGCTGTTAGACTTGCGTAAATTTGTAGCGAGTTCACATTGCATTGTAGGTTGAATCTTCATTACGTGAAGCCCTTTAGACCAATTAGCTTAACATCGTTTCTGCTTAAAACACTAGAGTAACTTATTCAGGAGCTCAGGAGCTCGATTGATGTCGCGTGACTCTGCATTGATCAATACACGTATCTAGCGGGCAGATCAGTAGAAGTGGCATTACACAAGGTTGTCAGTACAATAGAAAAATCATTACAGCAAAAGGAATTCAGCTTTCTTAGACATTGAGAGGGCCTTCGATAATGTCGCTGTTACGAGTATCATCGATGCCTTGGTTTGATATGGAGTGGATAAAACACTGGCGACGTGGGCATCGAGCTTGCTTAAAAATAGGCAGATTGGGGCTGCCTTTTTGGAGGCCAAAACGAAGAAAATAATCGAAACCGGAACAACAGAAGGAGGGATTATATCTAATCTTTTCTTGATTCTGACAGTCAACAAAATACTGGAGGATTTAAGAGCTAGTAGCTTTGAGGTGGTGGCGTATACCGATGATATTGTGATACTTGTGACGGCTGCGTTCCAACAAAAAAATCGAACTTGTACTTTTCACAAGGAAACACAGGATGCCGGCTATAGCCGCGCCTAGCCTCAATGGAATAACATTGGAATTTGCTGATAGTGTTAAATATTTGGGCCTTATACTAATTAATTCTGAAGCACAGAATAGGTAAGGCTCGCGCAGCACTTTTCGGGTGTCGATCTGCCTACTCTGCTTGCCCAGCACTTTTCGGATGTCGATCTGCCTACTCCAATACCCGGGATTTTAAACTTAATGCGGCCTACTACATATTCACATGTGTAGTGAGGCCGATTTTGGTGTATGGAGCGACCGTGTAATGGAAGGCAGCGGAGAGTAAAATCAACATCAAGGAGCTAACAAAACTGCAAAGATTGATTTGCATATGTATTATGGGCGCTTGAAAAACCGCCCCAACAGCTGTTTGTTGGAAATGATTCTAGGACTTAAGCCCCTGGGTCGATTCATCTTTAGAAGCACAAGCTTAGCGACAATACGCGCTAAAAGTTCAGAATACGGAATACGGAATACAGAATACGGTATTTTTACAGAAAATTTGGGCTCGTTGTGGAAGAAACGGACCACATGAGCAAAATAATACATTTTGGCAGTGATTACCAGGTCAAGATACCCAGAAGAACAGACTGAAAAGGGGGCTACTGTCGAGGGTGGCGTCTGGATTTACACGGTCGGGTCAAAGACGGACACAAGAGTTGGCTCGGGAGTTTTTCCTACACATCTGAACATTCGACTGTGTTGTAGACTGTCGGACCATGCTAATGTCTTTCAGTTTGAAGTATATGCTATACGCATGGCAGTTAAGTCCATCAGCGGAACAACAACCAAATCAATGACGGTTTGCGTCGACAACAGGGTGGTCATTCTCGCTCTTGCGTCTTACAGATGTTCTTTAAAAACTGTTAACGCTTTCAGAGTGGCTCTCAATAAAAAGGTAAGTCATATTTCTATCCGGATTATTTGGGTGCCAGGGCATAGTGGGGCCATAGGCAACGAAAAAGCTGATGAATTGACGAAAAAATCTTCAGGAGCTAGTAATAGCTCTTGCATCACTGTACCACGGCCAATTGCTGATGCTGCCATATGGGCCAAACGAAAGTCCGAATGAGAAAATAGGATGGACTGCAGGTTAGCCAGGACAATATGACCATTACCTGATCCAAGCAAAAGCGGAAAACTGCTCAAGCTCCGCAAAAACTGCTTGAGAGCAACGGTCGGCTCTCTCCCTGGGCACTGCCTTACCGCATCTCATGCGAAGAAAATGGGAATGACATCCAGCAATTTATGCAAAAGGTGCAAGGTGAAGAAGGCACTATCGAGTACACTTTGTGCGATTGTCCACCTTGTCCACCAACATATAATAAAAGCCTCAAGATTTTCGGTTCTTAGCACTTTCAAGAATTAGCAGAGGTTACTAGTACCGTCACGTTGGTGAAGCGGTCACTTAGCAGCTCTAACAAGCCATTGTGCTACCATGCTCATCGTATTTTTAAGAAATCGGTTTGCTTTGTGCTTGTGGGTGCATATGATTGAGATCGAGATACTTTTTAGTACAGTTTGTATATTCTTCTTTCAAGTACGCGTTTTAGGACAAGCGTATTTCGAGTTGAATCATTCTGATGATGTCCATATTTCTAGATGCACCTAAATGCACTTGGCTATCATCAAATGGTAAACGAACTTGATATTTCTTATCATCCTTTCTTAGATGGTTTTCTATGAAATATTGTTCACGGCGTTAATCCTCTTTAGAGAGATGCGCTGTAACAGTCAATTCTGCTAATTCCCAAAACAACTTTAGATTTTCATTTATATTGGCAACTTTATTGATTGTCTTCCGTAATGCCAACAAAATATTTGATCGTTCGCAAATGTGCGAAGTGGAAACTTTCAAACGAATATCATACTGGACATCAACTGTATACTGAAAAAAAATAATGAAATAACAAAATTAATAAGCGTCAGTAGGCCATAACAATATAGTCGGTTGCTTGTAATTTTTTATTGTCAATAGTACTTAAGTTAGGTTAGAAATGCAAATATTAAAAAAAAAATCTTTTTAATTGAATTCCGATGGTTTCTTCTGAGCTTGTGAGGGTGGAAAAATCACCCGAATTCCCGGTTTATGAAATCCTTTGTTTATTTTAACATTAACACCATCCTATTCGGTTAATTTTGTTTTGATCTTATGCTCGCATTCAAAGTTATAGGTGCAGAAATACTTTAAGGGTTACGGCCGGGACCAGAACAACTGTCCACTATCATTGTTAAGAATAATTTGAGCTGTTATTTTATAACTTAAATTTTAAGAGTGCACTGGTTGGGTTGGTTAACTAAATATTCAATGAAAAATTAGTATATGGACAAATGACGCGAAGAGCAAATGAATAACAGCACATTGAAAATATGCAAAGCTATTCTCTTGATTGCTTAGTATTTGATCAAATGAATAATGAACAATTTCACGGAAAATATAATATGCTATCATTGCTAAGCTTGAAACAAAATTATTACAACTACCAAAGAAAATAATAAGAAATGCTGTTATTATGCAACGGAAATCAAACTTGATCCTTCTCCAATCAAAATGTTTATCTTTACAACACTGGCATGACCAAAGTATTATTCGGCGTCAAACTATGAAACAAGTTAGAACACTGAAAATCGTATGCTCTTACAAATTTTGAAATTACTACATGAATTTACCGGTTTTCTCCAGCGTGTCCATCATATCAACACAGCACGAAACATGTCAACGCAGCGTGAAAAATCAAATTTTGCTTCGTTCACTTCATATCGGCATGTGTATATTCAATAAATTCAAAGCCGATTTTCGGTAAGGCATTTTTCCTTCTTCCCTTACTCGCAGGCCTTACGCTTTGAAGCTCAAACTCACATTGCGTGTGCTCCGCTGCATAGACTGGTCATATGTCGTGATTACAGCTCATTCGTTTAGTGTACTTGAAAGTGAAAATTGTTTTACGCACGAATTAGCAGCGGCAAGTGAAAGAGAAATTATTTTAACTTATTCCGTAGTACACTTACACATACACTATCTCACTGCATCCATAAGACACCGCGGCAAAGCAAATACATCGAAACTGGCTATCGATCAATCTATCTAATTCTTCCGGTCTGAGAAATAAATTGGTAACTTGTCGGGTATTTAACATTTCCGGTCCGCTATGACATTATCTAATGCGAGCAGGTCCATAAGTTTGCCAATTACTAAATCTGCTAAGCTATTTCGAGGCAAAAAGTGAATTAACAAAATCGGGTTAGCCGTCTAAGTCTTTCGTTTTCAGCTAGCAGTACTTCCGGCGCACTTGTTTCGCTTTCCCGCGTTCGTGCGAGATGGAACTGTCGGCGAGCATTGCGGAGATCAGTTCAGAATTGTCCAATTGAAATAGCTGAAATTATCATTGGAGTGTCGGGTTGTATTTGAGAAAATGTAGCTGTTGCTTTCGAATGTTCCGCACATGATCATGCCGAGGTCCAATCGCTGATCAGTTTACATCAAGCTTTAGCGACTAACGGTCTCGCGTAGGTAGAGTTGATCAACAGAATCTGTATCGCTGGCGTCGTTATCGTCGTTACAATGTTCGGGCAAAAGGTGATTTCCAGCCGAACGAGAACGTAAACAATCAAGCTCCACATGGTTTCCCTACGTACATTGTAAGTCTTGATGACTTAGATAAAACCGCAGATCTGGGCTTCTTGCAATTTACTGATATTCCACGACAATTTTCCGGTGGCATTAATGTCTTTTGTTTTTATGAAAAAAATTCGGAAGAAAGTATCGAAACTGCTACTAACGCGAATATCGCGACCACCGTTTCGTAACCAAAAGAAAGTGTTGTGTCGGAGAAAAACAACGGAAGAGTGCTCAAGTAAAAATTTACGATTTCGCTCGCGATGCGGTACTCGTGCTGTTTACACATGATTCTGTTCTATCTCAGCGTGTGTTTGTGTGTGAAAAGTGTATATGGTGCAAATTACGTGAATAGAACGGACTCGACTGTGGGAAGTGTCTTTGGATCGAACGCTGTCAAGTTTCATACGAACCGAACAGGCAGGTTTTTACTCGACTCGATTTTTCGCATTGGATCGGATATTAATACTGTTTTCGACTACGACGATACAGACGATGATGTGGATTACGATGCAGCAACGAACGTTCGGACGTGTAATTGCGGTAAGTCGATCGTTTTCTCAGCTGCCGCGTTTCTTTTTTCCGAACGAAATTGCCCAATTCGAACGCAGAATATCATTCAAATTGCTAATTTGTTCTAAACGATTAATCTAGGTCAAGATTTGGAAAGTTGGAAATCTTTCGCTGTGATTTGTGTGACAAATACAACAAACGAAAGCAAAAAACATAGCCGAAGATGTCTGTCAATGATTTAGGAGAATATTATGCATGTTCATTTGACTGTCATCAGACAAACTCGTTTTCAATGAGTGAAAGATAGTGTATGCTTTAATATCAAGAACCGGGAAATATCAGAGAAGAGGAGATTTTTTCCAATTTGAATCTAATAATACCGAAACTGATTCAACCAAATAAATTAAGTTTTACCTTTTTGTGGATTAGCATAAATACCTGATTCCAAACCATTGGTCGCTGCAAAAATAAATCAGTATCTGCCAAGTAAATATATTTGTGAGACATATTTACTCACTTTAAACAAATTATGCGTGTTTTAAAAAGCCACTTTAGCTGTGGCTTCATATCGAGCATTCCAGATGTAAATATGAAAGAAAATTGAATATACTACCAGTTTCAACTGCACAACATAAACAAAAATTGGTACTTCGGATCAAAAATCAAAATACAAAATTGGTTTACAACTAGTAATCAATATATGCATGTACTTTGAGATATATCTCATCCAATTTAGATAAAATCTTTGCTGAGCGTATGCTGTTCTCATTTAAATTTGATAACTGACGAAAAATGCGTTTAAAATTCAATGAAAACTGAGTGTAAGGATATTTATTGTACATTTTTATTTTCAATTCAATCACACCCAATTACAAATTTTATTTATTTATTTATTTATTTCAACCAAACAAGGCGCACAAAAAATACTTACAATTAATAGTAAACAATTTAAACACATTTGTAGAGTACTTAATGATGAAAAATACAATGCAAAAATTTTACAAATATAACCATCTTTAGATATGGCATTCGTGACGTGAGCACCTTAGTCAGATCAGTTTTGAACCTACGTCTGGAAATTGTTGGAGAATAGTATTTTGTGAAACTATTGAATATTTTGCAACATCTATTGATTGACTCATTGTTGGCGTAAACTGTGTGGGGTCGGTATTCATTCAGTAAACGTGTGTGCCTCGTCTGCCTTACTGATTCGTTGAAGGTGATCTTATTGGACAGGGACACTACATTGATGAAGCCCCGAATAACATCAAAAGTAAAGCAGGGTCATATGACTATCCTCCGCGAAGATAGACTTAATAGATTTAAGAGATTTGATCTGTAACTGTATGAAGGTAAATTATCAAATTCGTAAGGATTATACAGATCTCTCAACGCAAATAGCAAGAACTGCTTCTGCACTGATTCAAGCCTATCGTGACCCATAGGTTTTTGAATTCTTTCGCACGTCTTTTGATGAATCCAAGCTGCTTATTAGCCTTGCTCAAGACTTTGTCACAGAATAAATTAAAACGCAGCTTTTTATCCAAAGTAACCCCAAGGTCGATGACACTATCAACATTATTGTCAAATCAAAATTTATATTACTGGTTTTGCGGGAAAAACTAATGACTTGACATTTACTGACATTAATGTCGAGATTATTTTGTTTGCACCACGGCTCAAGAGAAAGCAGTTTCAATTGAAGGAAAACTGAGTCTGATTTCGATTTCATTGTCTGGTACATTTTCAGATCATCTGCATAAAAAAGAAAATATTGAATAAAAGAGGTCTGAAGTGACTACCTTGTGGTACACCTGATAAAACTTAGATTTTTTTTGGATAAGTTACCCTACGTACTGCGTCCTATTATACCACGAGGTTGGTAGAAGTTCAGCTGCCTTTTCTAAAACCATGTTGTTGTTCGTTCAGAAGAGGTTCGATTAGAGTAATGAGCCTATCACAGACAATTTTTTCAAATAGTTTAGGCAATGCTGATAGTATTGCAATACCTCTGTAATTATCAATTGACCGCTTATCACCACATTTAAAAATCGGGGTCAGATGGGATGATTTCCAGAAGGAGGGTAAAACCCCGCAAGAAAGTGATTTATTGAAAATTACATACACTGGTAAGATAAACGACTCCATGCATTCGAGTATGAAACTAGGTGGTAACAAGTCAGGACCAGGACCCCTGTTGACGTTAAGATCTTTGATGGCCTTTGCAATCTCCTCTCTAGTTAAATACATTTCACAGATAATATTTGGTGGGAATGTTTGAGAGAAGACAATGTTAGATATGCTTGTATGTACATGAATAAAATACTTCCTAGAAAAGGTCAGCGAACAGATCACAAATTTCGCGAGGGCTTGACAAACAAGAGTTCTTTTTGTACATCAAAGTAGGGCAGCCCGAAGTTTTCCGTCTGGTGTTTACGAAATCAAAAATTTTTTAGGATCATGAATTATATTTTCGCCCATAATATTAGCATAGCGCTCATACGCTTCACGGGATTTCGTCAGGAATTCTTGAGCTTATTCATTATATTTATCCTTAATATCATCTCTGACATCAGCGCTGGTTTTAATTACTTTGTAAAGTTTATTTCTTTGATTCCGCAAATACCTTAAACTGCTACCAAGCCATGGTTCAGATATTTTGTCTCTTCTCTTAATCTTTGGGGTGAACTTTTCAACCGGGTCAAAAACCAACTCATAACATAATGATGCAGCTTCATCCAATTCTAGCGTTGAAAAATTACTGGCTCAGTCAATTCTGAGAAGACAATCTGTAATGCTCTTATAATCAACATTGCGAAAGTCATATACAATAAAGTAATTGTAAAATAGAGAAGTGAACATAACAGATGTAGATAGCAATTAACCTGTGAAAGTAGAGTGGTGAAGAGTGTTGCCAAAAAAATGTTCTGCAGCAACAGTTGGGTTAGCCACTACATCGTCGTAGCTGGTAGTAAATAGGAAATCTAACCAATTTCCATTTGGATTAGGTGTCGGAACTATTTGCTCCAAATGATTGCCATAAAATGTACTAACTAGATTCAAGTCGCTGGAGTCAATAAGATTAAAAGGAATGAAGCTATTATCAGTTTCATCACCCGTTAGTTTTAAATTTGGGCGATTGAACTCTCCGAGAATGATAATTTTATCATCCTCATTAAGAGATGAAACTAGGGTAGAAATCACTTTGCATACATCATTATAAACGGTTTCGTCTGAACCGGGTGGAATATAAAATATTCCGATGTAAATGAAACCTTTGGACCAGAAAATACAAATTATCTTCTGATCGAAGAGATTATATGAGCTGCTTTCGACTAGTTCGCTCAATTCAATTCAATTTCAAAAGAACTAGTTTTGACCTCTTAGCTCTCGATCTCAACTCTATTAATTGATGTGGCTTGTTCCCTGGTCTTGATATTGACATTGCAGCTAAGAAATTTTATTCTGTTCTCCTTGAGTTAATCACTTGTTCATACTCCAATCTTCCGCTTGCGTAAGCGTAATGATGCTCATTGGTTCACTGAGAGTGTGAAACTCGCCCTGGATATTAAAAATGCAGCACGTTGTAAATTTTTGTGCTCTCATTCCGAGCAGGATTACGCTGATTTTTCTCGTCTTCGTGCTGCTGCTAAGAATCAAATAAGGTTTGCCATGCGCAACTATTTATCGCATATTGAATCTTCTTTGCTTTCGAATGACCTTAAAAACTTCTGGTCATTCCATCGCTCCTTAAAATCCTCCTCTCCTATGCCTATATTTAATAATATCAGTGATATTTAGAGCAGCAGTGATTTTTTAGAGCAGCAGTGATATTTAATAATATCACTGCTGCTCTTCTGTACTCTCTGATTCAATGATTTCCTCTTCGTATAGCGTCCCTTTTAATCTCCCTCCTTGTCTCTCTTCGCTTTCGACTAATCCTCTTGAAGTTGAATCCCTTATATGTTCTCTTGATTCTGGTTACTCTCCTGGACCTGATGGCCTTCCTAATTTTTTTGGGAAAAATCCTGCTTCTTCTTTATGTGCCCCCATATCAATTTTATTCAATTTAAGTCTTTATTCTGGTAAATTTCCTTCCTTCTGGAAGCTGGCAAGCATTTTCCCTATCTCCAAATCTGGTGAACGCAATATTGCCTCAAATTATCGTCCTATTTCTATCCTTCCCTGTTTCTCAAAAATCATTGAACGTTTTGTGTTAAACAAAATTTATGACTCTCTTAAGTATACTTTCGCACCTCAGCAGCATGGTTTTATTAAAGGTGGGTCCACATCTACGAATCTCATTGAATTTACTCATGCTGTGTCCTCGGCGTTAGATCGGAACTCTCAAGTTGATGCTGTACATAAAGATTTTTCTAAGGCATTTGACTCTGTCAATTTCGATCTTTTGCTACTCAAATTAAACCGCTATGGCATCTGTGAACCTTTACTTTCTTGGATATCTTCGTTTTTGACTAGTCGCACTTGTTTTGTCTCCTTCTCTGGTGTTTTGTCCTCACCATTTTCGCTCTCTTCTGGTATACCTCAAGGTTCTATATTAGGTCCGTTATTATTCAACCTGTTCATCAATGATCTTCCTATTGTTCTATCGTCATCTTGTTTGCTGTATGCAGATGACTTAAAATTATTTCGAGTAATCAATAGCTCAGATGATCATCTACTTCTTCAGGATGATCTGAACTCTCTTACTGATTGGTGTAACTCTAACTGCCTACCGTTAAATGTTTCAAAGTGTTTTGCCATGTCTTATTCTCTGAAGTCTCAGACTAATACCTTTCCTTACTTACTAGGTGAATCTGTCCTTGTCTCTGTGGATTATTTTACTGACCTGGGAGTAACCTTTGATCGTAAACTTAAATTTGATATCCATGTTCGCAACATTATTAATAGTGCCTCGCAGATTGCTGGCCTTACTATACGTTCCTGTCACAATTCTTTTAGCATTTTTACATGTGTTAAGATATTTGTTACTCTAGTTCGTTCCAAACTTGAATTCTGTACTCAAGTTTGGTCTCCTCGTTTTGCATATATTTCCGATGCCGTTGAATCTGTTCAACGGCCACGGTTCACTCGCATCCTACTCTTTAAATATAATCTTCCCTACATACCTTATCATGAATGCTTATCGCTTCTTAATTTCCCTCTCCTAGCAAAATGCAGAGTTTACCTTGATGAATGCTTTCTTTTCAAAATTTGCGGTGGCCATCTGAATTCATCTATTGCATCCTTGATTAATGAACGGCAGTGTGAGAGGCAAATTAGGTCCTCCGTTGTCTTTGATGTACCATTTGCCCGTACTGAAACGTACTTTCATTCTCCTGTTTTGCGCCTATTACGTACCCATAATGGCCTCCAACTTGCTCCTCTTCCACACTCTATTGCCACCTTTAAAAAAAGTGTTCGCAACACAATATTTGCTGTTGTTTATTTTTTTTTAATCTTTTTTGGCATTCGTTTTTTTTTCTTATCTTAATTTTCGCAATTTTTTAGTTTTATGCTATTCTATTGGTAATTGGGCCTTTTGCCTGTTAATGGATGACTTAGATAAATGAATTAAATGAAATAAATGAAATAGCAAGTTACGAACAGCTACTGAAATACCACCGCCTTGAGTTTGACCAGTAGAAAGATAGTTTCGGTCCTTCCTATAAAATGTTCAGTTATCATCTAATTTTTGTGTGCGAAATGTTTAACCAGGTTTCCGTGAACGTCAGTACATTAAATTGACAAGATTTTGAGTCAAGAAAGAGTCTATTTAGTTTGCCTCTCATACCACCACAGTTGTGGTAAAAAAGTTTGAGGCTGTTTAACGAAAAATTCTTGTCAAGAAAACTGTAAAAATACTGTAACTGCAGTAATAAACGCTGTAAAGAACTATGAGTGACATTAGAGATGAATTATGGCATGTGAAGCGACGGATTTCGTAAATGGAGCTGCGAAAGGTTCTGAGCTGGCCAGGCAGAGGTATCGGAAAAAAAATTTCGTGACAGATCGAATGATCAGGCAGATTTGAGCAAAGTTTGTACAGATGAAAAATATTATGCAGAAAAGTATTATTGTAAAATAATGCTAGTTTGATGATAATAGCCTGGAGTGGGTCCAGAGGGACCCTAGCACTGCGACATCCTGGATCTATTGTGCCTCCTCTGCGTTGTATCCTATAGGATGTCCAGGCTTCTAATGCACCTGGATATGTTCCTTGGCGGGACATTTGTTATGTCCCTGATAGAAGGAAGAGCAGAGCCAAGTAGCTCAAATCTTCTTCTCGATAGTGCTGGACAAGCTGTGAGCAGATGTTCTAAACACTCTGTCGTTTCCTCACAGTATCTACAGCGGTCGTCCTGCTCTTCACCTATCCTGTGGAGGTACTTTTTGCATGGAAGATGTCCTGTCAATGCTCCGCATAGGGGTCTTATGCCACTTTTCGCTTCTTTCGCTCTTTTTTTTAGATTAGAAAAGATTTTGTTTTTAGTTTTCTTTTGTACATTATTAATTTAATTTAAGTACTATTAACAATTAAAAAAAAATACTAACTAGCGGCTATAATATTTTGGCCTGCTGGCTCTTGACTGTTTTTTTTGTGTTTATCTTTTGAATTTTTCTTTTAATCTTACACGCTAATGATCATACCCAGCCGCGTACAGTGGCTGGGATTATCCTAGCAATAGCCACTTAAAAACCACCTTACGCTATGACTTAAGTCTAACTTATACCTAACTACAAGTAACTTAGCCTAATTAGACCTAATTCCTTATCATAGGTCTTACATCTAGCATCTTCTATTCGTTGGAAGGCCTACATAATTAAAAAGCGCATCCATGAGCTGTCGTTGGCACGCTATTTTTGCGGGGCGCATAAATGGCTCATTAGAGCCACCTGTACACCCAAGTGACCGTATTTGTCCGTTCCCATGTCTGTCTGTCAGTCCGTAGAATCTTGTCGTTAATTCTACAACCCGGTCCCTAAGTGGCTTCACTCCCGACTCCTCATACAGAAGAAGGTTCTTCGGCGGCCACCTTTTAGTCACCAGGTTGTAGAACCTACCAGTACAGTAGCGGAGGATTCTCCTTTCGAATACCTCCGCTTCTGCCATGGCAGTTTTGAAACAGGTAATCCAGGATGGGGAAGCATAAATCAGGATAGGCTGGATCAGAGTCTGGTAGCAAATGGACTTAGCTCTGGTGGTCATACCCATCTTTTTGGCAAAAAGAGGTCTGATGCGTTGAAATGCAGACCTAGCAGCTTTGATTTTACGCCGCACATAAGGATTAAACTTCAGCAATTCGTGAAAGTCAGCACCGAGGTACTTTAGAGATGAGATTGGAGTAATCTTAGAGATTCCGAACGAAACAGCGAGTTTGAGATTGTTTGAGATCCCCGATACTTAGAAGGATTGCGAAATACACAGGGTTGTGTCTTACTGCTATTTAGTTTGATGCCCCATTCGTCAAAGTAAAGACTTAGTTCTGCCAAGTAGTATTCCAGGCTCTTCGCTGCTTTGAGCGGGTGTTTGCTCGATGCGAATAAGAGCGTGTCGTCAGCATATTGGAGGACTTGGACTTGAGGTTGGCTTGCTAGAGTAGGAAGATCAGCAGTGAATATTGTATAGAAAATTGGTCCAGTGACAGAGCTTTGTGGTACTCCTGATGTCACAGGCCCTTTGGTAGAATTTGCTCCATTAACGCTGACATAGAATTGTCTGTGGGTAAGAAAGCTTGCAGTGAGTCTTATAACCTCTCCCGGGAATCCAAAATCGATCAACTTAAAGAGAAGGGCTTCATGCTATACGGAATTGAAAGCCTTTTCGATATCTAAAGCACACACCACCGTCGGAGTGTTTTGCTCATTCAAGTGAGACACTATTTGATCCTGCAAATATGAGATGGTATGCTGCGTCCCGTGCCTGTGTCTAAAGCCAAACTGGTTTTGAGGAATCACCCGCATGAGCCCGCAGTGATATTTTATCATTTCCAGCCATATTCTCTCAAAAACTTTCCCCAAATTAGGAAGCAGAGAGATTGGGCGGAAATTGCTGGTCTCATTAATAAAGTGGAGCTGGTCATTTGCATTTTGCGGATCATCCGAAGGATTCTCGGATGTAAATGTGGCTGGTGGCTCGTGGTGTCGATTGAGAAAGCGATTGACCTCCTCTTTTACCATTTGGCTGTTAGGGGCTGACGGCGGAGCGGTATTCAGCTGGGATCGGAATGTCGTTGCGAACAACTCTGCTTGACGATCAGAGTTGCGCACAACAATTTTGTCAATCGTTACCGCCATCTCCTGGCTTTTGTAATTGCCAGAAAGCAGATTAATTTCCTTAAATATGTCGGGGCCTGGTCAAATGTTGACCAGCCGCTGCACAAGACGCTCACTGTGAAATATACCAACCAGTTCAGCAATTATCTTGCTGAGACAGTAGATACTCGAAAGTAGTGACTTGTATATGGGGTGATCCCTCCCATATCTATGGAAAATTCGCTTCAACTTACAGCGCCAAATGTGTCTCACTTTCATGTGCTTACCGATTTGCGGCGGCAGCGCGTGGTTCTAATATTTATTAAGTGTGGACAAGCGTGTATTCTGGCAAACGGTTTCATTTATAATTTTACTGACTGACTCTATTATATTATCGATCTGATGGTTCGTTAAATTTTCCATCACACAAACGTCAAGATTTCCTACCACAACGTCTATGTCGCGCTGAAATTGGCCCCAATCGATGTTTTTAAAAGATCTTATTGTCTTCGCGGGTCTTTCCATGAAGCTGAAGAAGGAGCAGAACTGAGGTCGGAGCTTCACGGCAAAGCGATCAGACATACCAGCTTGCGTTCAGCAGTGTGGTAGATCAATACTACTGCACAGGTCATCTGACAGGAGAAAGAAGTCTATGGTTGAGTTACTACTTGGTCTGGTTGGTGAGTTCGGAGCAACTACTTGCAAGTGAATGAGAGGACTGCTTTGTTGCAGCCATTCGAGCAACACTCTGCCCTTTCCATTTGTTATGGAATCTCCCCATTGTGCGTGTCTCGAGTTCAAATCGCCACCGATAAGCGAGTATTTATATTGCGATATGATTGAGTTAATGACTCCAAAATCATGCAACAGACTTGACTTTGACGAACTACATCGAACGTATAAAGATACAACAAGGATTTGCCTGTGGTCTGTTGTTTTGATCACCGCTGCAGCAATAGCACAGCATTTTAGATCGGGAATCGCAACGGTCTCCATGTCCAGATTACTCCTAACCAGGAGTGCTGAGCTGTCATTTTGATTGTCAAAGACAGTGGCGAACCCTCTAAAGCTAACTTTATGGATCTCCAAGAGTCTGGTCTCTGTTATCATTACAAGGTCCGATTTCAACTCATTCAGGAAGTGTTGTGCGGATGCCTCAACCAACTTACTTAAAAAGGGTAGTCAGCAGTTTAAAAGTGGCAACCAGCCCTTCAGCATCAGTTCCCGCTGCCAATACTTGAGTGATAAAGTTATTTATCAGCCCAAGATTGGCATTGGCTAGAGATGATCCCGAAAAGGTTAGAGCTCGTTAAGCACCAGAAACATACGAAGTAGTATTTTCTACTGCCTGAGCGTATGAAATACCACTTTGCCTGTAGTTCGAGACGCTCTGCGTCACAAACTGCTGCCGTTCCTTCCGGGCCTGTTCGCGACGAATATTCTTCGCCTCGATTCTAGCCTCCATTTGTTTATATGCCGGGCATCCACGGTAGTTGGCTGGGTGGCCATCTAGACCACAGTTGACACCTGCAGGCTGTGCGTCTTCCATTTTTTTTTTGCAATCACCACGTAAGTCCTCTCCAGGCACTTTACGCAGCGGTGGACAATGGTGCAGTTGCCTGCAACATGTCCAAAATTTTGGCAGTTAAAACACTGCAGCCTTTCTTTGTTGCGGATTTTCTCCCAAGACACTCTGTGCCAGAGAATAGACCGTATTTCAAATGCAGCAGCTAGCTCCTGAGAAGGCTCGAATTGCGCAATGAGGAGCCCGGACTGGGGTCTGAAGTCTTCAGCCGCTACCGACTTACTCAGTACCCGGTCTTTGCGGGTGAGGAAGTGCAATATTGACTTCAACTTCAGATCAGGGTACTGCGCCACTAGCTCAGAGTGTATATCCGCTGGTTGAACGCCCTTGTGTAGGCCACGGATGACACGTGTCTTGAGTTTTTCGGTAGCTGCCGTGTAGGTCCTTGCATTTCGACCAGTGGTTTTAATTAATTCGAAGACCTTTTTTCGGTCTTCTAGGGAGGCACACAGGATGAGCGATCTATCGCTCGAAATATTTTTAATATTTACTCTGATCCCTTGAGCGTTAAGCTCAGTGATGAATTTGGGAATATCCATCTTATAAGCTGTTATAGGTGGCATCTTAAGGGTTTTCGTAGGTGGGGAAAGGGAAGAAGATTTTTTCGCCTTTTGGGGAGAAACTATTACCTGTTCCTTCGTTTTCGTCTTTCGTCGCGCTATCAGGTTGAACTCTTGGCTGTCTCGGTCGATTTTGATTGATGGTGCTGCAGCTAATTCTGGCTCATAGATGGTTGGGGTTACTATTCCTTCCGATCGCGGCCTTGAGTTATTAGAACTGCTTCCCTGTTGGTTTATGGTTTACAACTCAATATATGCAGCAAACGAGCCAATTAATAGGTGTTGCAGGCTATTCAATAGCATGAGCGAGAAATTTTCCCCTACGATCTCTAAATCAACGTTTAAAAATAACATCATCAAGGCTCTCTCTTTATAGTCTCCCCCATCTCCCACCATACTAACATATATGTATTGTATATTCAATTTAAATTTGATATTTAATACTTTAGTTGTTGTCTGTTAATAACTAATTTATTTATGCACTATTTATTAGTCTTGTATTTGTTTATAGTTTGCTTTATTTTTATTTTGTTTCGTAATTTTATGCATGTACTATTTTCTTTTTTTCTTTTTATACATGTACACCTTGCTTGGTGAAATAAATAAATAAATCCTCCGCCTATAAAATCCATTGGTAATTACATAGCCACTAAATCCAATTTGGACAAGAGACAATGACTTCCATCAGAATTATTGTAGACCTAGTGAAAAGGGTCCTTAAAACAAAAAATGCAGTCATTTCTTTGCATTTCAAGTCTCTGGTAAATATGAGATGTATCCCCATTTAAAATTTATCGCCAAACTTTCGATTAATATCCAGAATGAAGGTATGTGTGATAAAAGAACAGAAATTGAGCCCAAACTCCATATTCCAAAAAGAGTTTACTTGATCAAGTAATAAAATATTCTGTAAAAATATTCTGTTTAGATTGACCCTTAAAGGTTAAAAAGCTTTCAAATCATAACTAAGCTAAGATTAAGATCTTTAATATGCACTACCTGGACTAAGAAAACCTCGACCACAAGACTGTAGTGTGTTCTTTATTTTAATTTATAGGGAATGCGATAATGTATTCTTGAAAGAGAGTGCTAAATTGCCCCTTACACACGAAATTAAACACCAGATTAATACTGCAGACGATTTAAACAAAGTCTTATGGCCACCCATATATTCATAAGAATGAAGTACGCCAGCAAATTACTAGAATGCTCGAACAAAGGATAATTTGCCCCAGTCACTCTCCCCATGAAGCTCACCAGTATGGTGATCGATTATAGAAAACTAAACGAGAAGACAATAAGCGACCAATACTCTCTCTAGATCTTACAAATGGCTTCCACCAAATTGAGATAGATCCTAAACATATCCAAAAGTCGGCCTTCGTTTCAATGTGCTCGAATGCATTTTGGGCTTAAAAATGCCCCAACTATCATTCAATGAGTCATGGTTAATGTTGTGAAAGACCTTTCAAGTACGGTTTGTCTCGTTCATTTGGATGATATAATTGTATTTTAAATTCAGAAAAATTAAATTTAGAGAAGCCAACCTCGAAATTCAACCCGATAAATCAGGATTTTAACAAAAAAAAAAGTCGCTTGTCTAGGGCACGTCGCTATCACAGAAAGAGTTAAATTTAACCCGAAAAAACGTAAACTAAGTCAAAAAAGAAAATAGAGTGGCTTTTGGGTCTCTTAAAATATAGCTGTAAGGTAAATTAAGGCGTCACGAAGTTAATGAAACCTTTTACATCATTTCTTAAAAAAAGGAAATCAAACGGCACTAGACGACACATACATTATACATATATTTACAACTTTAATCTCGGTACAGATTTGTTAACTAATGACTCAATCCTTAAATACCCTTACTTTTTCGAAACCCTTTGCGCTTATTACAGATACCTGTAACTATGCACAAGGACCTATTGGTAAAGACCAGCCCTAATGTTATGCAAATAAAATAATTGCTAATAGTGAAATCAACTAGGGGATTCTTCTAGATTTCGGCCACCTTGCTCCTAAAGTTCAGCCTGTTCCAACTCTTTCTTTAAACCTTTTCTTGTCTCACAATACGGATCAAACTCGTTTAAAAGGTATCTAAAGTAAGTACAATGACTATTGTTCCAAATATTACACTTTAGATTTCGTTTTGGCGAGTCTCATTCTTGTTATAAGACAAAAAGTTTGGCCGAAATTTGGAGCAGGCTGACAGACGACAGTAGACCTATTATAACTCCACAATTGAAAAGGAACTTTTGGTGTTTGTGTGGATGACTAAATATTTTCGTAATTATTTGTTTTCACAAGCCTTTTCACTCGTTCTTGGAGAACCTCGCTCCCACTAAAAATGCCGACTATTCGCTGTGCAGGGTTATCAAGGAAATTAATAAACCTACCATTAATAAACCAGAAGTGACGCAGAGAAAGAACAGGTTTTCACACTATCCACCACGGCAATATGCGACTTTCCACCTATTACCAGGGCTCAGGACTCACAGCCAATCAGAGCTTTGGCTAAGGAAGTGATAAATATTATTATACATGAAAAAAAAAGTCCTCTGGTTGTGATCTTATTACTACCCCTATGCTCAAACAGTTGCCACCGATTCTATTCTCTTGGCTGTTAAGTCTCTTCAACGTGATTTTTTGAATGGGCTATTTCACTGAAGCTTGGAAAACAGGGGAGATCATAATGACTCCCAAACCTGGTAAAGACGCTTTCCAAGTAAAGTCATACATACCTATTAATCTTTTGTTCTGTGTCTCTAAACTTTTGGAGAAAGTTCTGCTAAGAAATCTACTTCCAATACTTGAAGATGCTCAAAATCGAATAACTGAATCAAAATTTAAAGGGCTAAAAGCAGCTATTTTTCTTAGTGATTTTTCAAGATAACACCACTGGCACAGAACTGCCCGCATTTCAAAATCATTTCTATCAGACCTGGTCCTACCTAAGACCAATACATTCTGTAAATTTCTACTGTATCTAATAATTGGGTCGTGAGTTCCCGTGAACATAAGTTTTTGATGCTAAAAATATAGGTAAATTGGGGAAGAGCTACCGTTCTGGCCCATTGTAAAATATCAAATGTTTTACTTTGGCTATGTAGACAAAGCATAAGATTTATATATGAATGGCTTGTTTTCCAAAAAACGACAATTTTTCAGGAGAGTCGCTGATTTGGAGGTTTTCACTTTCAGCGTCTACCCTAGCTATAGGGTTGCCAACATGATCATTCAAAGCACAGCTTAATATTTACAGCTTAATAATACCAATATGTCCTGAAAGTTTCATAATGATTTGAAAGCTCTGTCAAAAGTTATCGCAATTTAAAAATTTTCAAAATTTCCCGATCTCTATTTAGGCACCTAGCGCACACATGCCGTTAAAAAATTCCAAAACGTTATCCGATCCACATTAAGAATACGCTCAAAATTCATTTCCTTAACTTAATTTTTGCCAAAAAGAATTATTAGACGGAATAATAAGTATGTTAAAAATATCACTAAAATGGCCGCCGGCCCCAAAGGGTTAGAGATAGTTGACATTTAGTGAGACCTGGAACTATTCTGCATATACACCAATGTATTCTGAAAGTTTCAGCTCAATCGAATGGCGCGTACCCGAGAAATAGTCACTGAATTTTTTTGATTATATATATATATATATATATATATATATATATATATATATATATATATATATATATATATATATATATATATATATATATATATATATATATATATCAGTGGCGAGGGGTGAAATATCTATGGAGGGAAGCCGAATAATTATCCACCATTTTATATATGTATAATAATGATGTTTGGCATGCTGATGTTTGTCAGACTTTCTAATTTCTATTTAATTCTCGTCACACAGTATAAAAAATCGTAATTAAAAAAAATGATAGGCACATGTATATCAATAAATTAGTGAGCAGTTTTTATAGGGTCACCTTCAATATACATGAAACCATTTGTTTTAATGTAAATAATGTTTGTAAAATAAGAAGCATTGAAAAAACGTCTTTCTGAGCATGCAGAACGCTAAATGGAAAAAATTGAAAGCAGCTATTTTTCATTCATAAAATTTATAAATATTTTGAAAATAAAGCGGTTGAAATGAAAAAGTTGCGAAAAATGTAAGCCGTTAACATAAGGATGTATGGGCAGTTTTTCATTGACTATACTTTCAAACTGCTTTGCGACTTTTACTTTGAATATTTTTAAGGATTAACGTATATATTTTAGGCATACATATTAAACATATCAAGTTTCACATTTCCCACGACAAATAGTTTTCTGTACTTTTCTTTTATTTCCTGATTCCTGCTTTTCATGAAATATTATGTAATTTGAAAGATGAAAACAATTGTACGCCGAATATGTATCATAAAGAGTTTAAAGCAAGACAAGAACTCTGCAGTCCTTAGTTAAAAATTCTTAGCTCAATTTTTGTTGTTTCCAGGATATTCGAATTTTCATTTTACCGATTTGGCACGTAATAAAAACTTTGCACTTCCAAAAAATAACTTCGCCGGTTAGATAACTTTTGTTCTTTTCAGAAGTGCAGAGAATGTCAAGTAATGTTTGATGTTTAGTGAATAAAGGCACTTTATACTTTTTTGCTTAGGTTAACGTCTGAAGGCGAAAACAAAGTTGTTAACACTAAACGAAATTTTTTTAATATAATTTACTAAAAATATGAAACAGATTCACTTGAAACAACATTTTCGTTAAAACATATTACATTGTAAATTATGATAGTCCTTGTAATACCTAAATCAATCAACATAAACTTCAAACCTTAAATCATTCAAAGTATGAATTGTTTCAGTCTCTTTTTTATTTCAGTTAAACTTTCTTATGGCAAGCTCACACAAAAACAGATTCTAGTTCAAAGGAATGAATCTTTGAATCATTACACGCAAATACTAGCGGACCTTGCATGAGCATGTTTAAACTTAGTTGATTTACAGTTCTGCAAACATGAGATTCCCCTTTTCGGCGTAGAAAAAATTGTGCTAAGACTTTTAAACTAAGGAAAAGTGCTACATTCCGGATATATGATAATAATATTAGGCGATTTGTTTATATGCTTTAGAAACAAACTGTTGGCAGGTTACAAAGACAGAGTTCAATGCGCTCTATTAAATCATGAAATTAACCCAAAAACTTTATTCTGGTGCTTAAGACTTAAGGCAATACACATTTGGCCAAAGTCTCTAGTGGCTCGCAAATAAAAATTTGCAAGCCGGAAAATTTCGGCTTATGAATGGGAATTTTCACGTTATCGTATTATACAGAAGATGGTATACGATCTTTAGTCATTTGAAATTTCATGTACATGTTTCAGATGCATACATGCTTTGTAAAATCTGAAGTAGGTCGATATTTTCGAAAGGGAAGCCGGGAGGAATCGGGTTGTATGGACGTCTCGCCACTGATATATATATATATATTTATCAACGCCAGATCCAGAAAAACGCGGAAGGATTTTTTCCTCAAATCAATCTAATTCTGCATAGATTTCTTGCATATCAGATTCTGCTGCCCAAAATCAGATACCAAAATAATTTATTACTTACATCATTTAGACTTGTCCGGCTCGGTAATTTTGTTACTGTCAAAAATCGGAGGTAAACTTGAATAGATGGTCCTCGGTTGAGACTCGTTTAAAATTGGTAAGCTCCAAGGTACTGATTTGCAGGAAAATGGTCGATTAGAATCGAGTCTCTAACAAACCGTTAACCCTGATTTCTACCATAAACAGCTCGAAAATGTCATAGCTCAACACTTTTTATCAAACTGAAACCTCAAAATTACCTTGAATAGAACTTTGCTAAAAACGCCTCAGATTGCTTCATCATTCGGCATCGTCAGCGGAAGAGCTATTATATGGAAAATAAAAAAAATATTGTTTCCTCCATGTAAACTGAAATTGAAACGTTAAACGCGTTTTTCTCGAAATGACATTTTTGAAGTCGGTGACCAAAATGACTCGAAAACTATTGAACTGATCTTTTTGAAACTTGACACGCTTATTCAATACATAAAAATGTAGTGTTTGATCGTTCGATTTGTTTTTTTTTTTTGATAAAAATAGGCCGTTTTATAGCCAAAAGACGACCGTTTTTCAAAGTGAAAATCGAACCATTAACTTTGACTGTCCGCCATTTTGTGAGAAATGGATATTGTTTTATATCCTTCGATCAAACACTAGTTCATACTGTTATTTGACTAAATCCATCGCTATTTTTTGTTTCGGATGATCCAGTTCGACACAATGTTGGTCACCGCAAAAAGTGAAAATTAATATACCATTGTTTTGACGCCCATTTGCAATTTAACAATGTTATATTTTTCAATAAAAAAATTATTGAAAGGTGTTCAATGTATGTATTTTAAGATAATATAATCGTCGTTTAAAAAAGTTTTGAAGTTTTCTTGAAAAAAATTTATGAAAACGACCTATTTTTTGCGCTACCCTATTATATCCCTATTTTGTGTGGGGTAACCCCTTAATAAAACTTTGCACACATACTTTATTTGCCTTATACTATATAACAAAAATTGTTAAAAGTTTTTTGTGGCCACCTGTCGTCTCCTAAAGTTTTTTTCAAAAAAGAAAAGAAAAAACAAAAACTTGGTTTTTATCAGCATCAAAGCGGCCTTAGAATGAACTAAAACAAAAAAATTGGTTGAAAAATAACAAAATGGCGGTGTATTTTTGAAAATGGAGGTTTTTTTTCCCCCAGAAATCGGTTATAAGTAAAAAAGTTTAATGCCGATTTTTTCATCCGTAGTTCATTCTGAGCATTAACATGTGCAGATTAACGTGTTAAAATTTCAGAACGGTTGGATAAATTCATTTTTCTTAATCATACACGTCAACTTGAAAAAGGTTGTTTCGAGAAAATCGCGTTTAAAGTTAAAATTCAATATTTTTTTGTAATAAATATTATCGAAATTTAATCTGCGTTGCCTGGACCATACAATATACCTTCCTCTTGCTCACACTCCTTTTCTTCCAAAGATTTTTGCTCCCTTCGAGCAGTTCTGGCCTCTTTAGATGCCTCAGTCGAGTGTTTTTCCGTCTGGTTGATTCTTGCAGCATCTCTGTTTTCTGCATGTTCCGGCGCACGTTGGACAATTGTAATTCCCATGACTTGCATTATTTTCAAGATAGCCATAAATCTTTCATTGAATGTACATGCAGAAATATTTACAGTCATATTTATGATATTTTTTCCACAAAAAGTATGTTTGCGGGCCAAATTCCAAATACAAGAATTATAGCTTTCGTTATTATTCTGCGTAAAATTGCCCAAGCAGTGCTTCAATAAATCTTCTGATAATAAGTCTTTATAAAAAGGCTTTAAAATTTCTTTTACCTGATCATCTAAAGGTGGAGGATGCTTGAAATTTTTTAAAGCATTACCACCAGCTGCCTCCGCCTTGCGCCAGTTACACCAAGTCTTTTCTCCAACAGGACAATAAGAGTGTTGAGGGTTCTCATCCAGGGGCGGATTTACCACTAGGCCCAGTAGGCCCGGGCCTAGGGCGGCAAATTTCGGGGGCGGCAAATTTTCGATTTTTTTTTGGTGCGACCCCTATTCGGTTTTTCTTTTTGGGCGGCAGTTTTTTTTCTGTCGTATATGTACATAGATCTGAGTCGAATGAGCATAACACCTCAAGTCAACCGAATTCTCTAAAAAATCAACAATAAAAAGTTTGACTTATATAATAAATATCGAAATACGATCACGGTAAAGGACCAAAGAAACTCAAAAATACCTAATAAGTACGTAGAAAGTATCTGAAAATACCCAAAAAAGCTTAAAAAGACCTAAAAAGATCCTAAAAAGAACCCAAATAATACCTCTTCAATTTAGGAAAAGCTTATCAGAGGTAAATATTTGCGCGCATTGATTTTTCAGAGAATTTTTTATTTATTTTTATGGTACAGGGTATATCAACTGCATGCGAATCTTTATATTTTTGAAGTGTTTTTTAAATTGTACTTCATTGCTGAAATTAATTTCTATAAAAAAATTTCTATAAAATGAAATCTAGAACATAGGTAAAAATATTTCGGGTTCATTTTTAACTAATAACATTTCGAACATTAATTTACAGTAGTCGAGTTCATAGTTGATCTCCAGTCAAGTGCGGAAGCAAACTTTGAACGGAATAGTAAACATACTTATAAAATTTTTAGCGAAGGAATTATATGCGATCCAAAGGTGTATTTGGAATTATATGCGAATTATATTAAGGTGTAATACGGTTTTGGACTGTTAAAATTTGGTATTTTGGGATTCTTTTTTTTTTTTAGGTACTTTTAGGTTCTTTACCGTGTTTGTATTTTAATAATTAATCGTGTGGCAAGGGCGCAATAATAGGGAATTTTTACGAACGAACCGGTGCCGGTTTTGCTCTGATATTCCTTGTTGTGAGCTCGGACGCAACGAAAAACAGCGAAGTATTCTAGGGAATCGAAAAAAAATAGCACATTGTTACATATAATATAATTCACGAAAAGGGCGGCAAATATTTCTGAGGCCTAGAGCGGCGAAATGGCTAAATCGGCCTCTGTTCTCATTAGTTGAAATTTTTTGGAAATATGCTGCCCATGCATATTTCCTGCTGCCCTGCGCATGTTTTCAACCGAATTAGAATTTTGTCGTACTTTTTTTCGGACCTTTTTTGGAGTTTCAACACTTTTTTAATAGTATCTTCTTCTGCTAATTTTTGTGGTTTTTTTGCCAAGGCTAACTTTTTTTGCCTCTTTTGAAGGAGTTGACTCATTTATCTTTCTATACACTTTGGCCTAAGTCGATGTAGTGGTATAGCGAAGTGAACGAAAATCATAGAAAAAATGAGCTGGCGCGCTTTGCTATTATGCTGACAAACATTTTTTTTTTTAGAATTTCATTTGTATATTATTAAAAACATGTTCTTAAAGCTTTATTCTAACATTTTCAATCAAAAAACAAAAATCGATTTTATAAAAATTTGAAGATGCTATGTCCCTTTAAATATAACATAAACCGCACTTAATAAACCGTACTAATGAAAAGATTTTCACAGATATCTATGCATTTTAGCATAAAATAATATTGTATTGTTTTTCTTTATAAAAGTACATGGCTACTATCATATCACTTATGCAGCTTTTTAATTAATATTTGCAGAATGTGGACAGTCGAACCAAGAAATTCGAATAGTTGGAGGTAAACCAACAGGCGTCAACCAATATCCGTGGATGGTACGTCTTGTATACGATGGTAAATTTCATTGCGGTGGAACTTTACTAACCAAAGACTACGTTATGACTGCAGCTCATTGTGTGAAAAGGTAAAAAAGCTCGATACAAACTGGAGCTTTTTGAAATTTACCAAAATATCTTATATTCACCTCGCTGTAAAAACGGTGATTAAGCTTGTTACTTCTCGTAACTTTGTTGAATGAAACTAAACATTTTTTTATATCGATTTGGTTTCAGACTGCGCCGCACAAAAATTCGTATTATTCTGGGAGATCACGATCAGTACATCACAACAGAGACGAGGGCCATTCAAAGGGCTGTAATATCGATAATCAAACATCGACGTTTCGATCCCGACACATACAACAACGACATCGCACTGTTGAGGTTGCGAAAGCCAGTAGTGTTTTCGAAGAGCATTCGACCGGTTTGCTTGCCACGAATAAATTATGATCCAGCTGGTGAGTTGTTGAATGATTGTAGTCAGGTGTTAATACATAGCAACTCATGAATTAATTTTTTTCTCATTAATAAAATTTATTCACTATGTAAATCCAAGATCTAGCAATAATTTATGTACATAATTACGACGTAGTGACTGATTTATGATTTTTATAATTTTTCAATTTCCAGGTCGCATAGGAACTGTCGTTGGATGGGGCCGGACCAGTGAAGGAGGTGAACTGCCTGGAATCGTTAACCACGTCAAAGTTCCTATTCTAACCATCGGTGATTGCCGCAACCAGAAGTACAAGAGCTCGCGGATTACAACGAGTATGCTGTGTGCCGGCAAACCGAGCCAAGATTCTTGCCAGGGCGACAGTGGAGGACCTCTGCTGCTGTCCAGCGGCTACAAATATCATATAGTCGGTATTGTGTCGTGGGGCGTTGGTTGCGGTCGCGAGGGATATCCCGGCGTTTATACTCGCGTCAGCAAATTCGTTCCATGGATCAAGGCAAACCTGGAGGGCACGTGCCTGTGCACGTAGCCACATTAAGTAGAGCCACGACTGATGACCCACGTTCATGTTAGGAATTTAAATAAGCCTGAAGCCAGCTTCAGAAAGTTGTTGAAGTTAAAGTAGTAAAACATTAATTTATTATTTCCACAAACTCAAAGATGTGCTGTTTTATTCATGGGGTTCAGATTCCACGCGAAGATTGCGATAGGTAATGGAGATAGTAATGCAGAGATGCTCACATGATTGGCATAAGTGGAGTAGCGTGGCCTGAATAATGAATCGTCTTTGAAATTGAACAAACGTTTTTATGTGTAGCTACTAGTGTAACGGTTGGTGTAAGGCATTTTTTTTACGTCATGCCATCCACCTCATCGATTTTAAGTGCTTTGTCCATCGATGCGCGTTGATGAAAAATTATACTCTGAAAAAAAATGACCACTTTTTTTGAAAAGAAAAAAAGAAAACAGTAGATTTCGTCTAAGCTTTTGCTATGAATACTAAGGTTAAAGCCCCCTTCGTAGTTTGGACGATCGGCTGATAGTGTGATAAGTCATGAGTCGAAAGCCGATCTATTCAGGCAGATGCTTTTGTTTCGGATAACAATGCGATATATCTGAATACTTTTTGACTAATGACAGCTTGGAGCGATGATTCCTAATCAAATTAATGCTACGCGGTGTGGTTTTTTTTTGCAACGCGAGAATACCTAACAAAGTGATCAAAAATAAAATGGTATGATAATGAAACGAGTTGGTGTTGATTTCAAACCTATGAGGTGTGAAATAGTTGATTGAGCATGTTAAAGTTCTGTTGTGAATCGAATATTTTTGGATTTTCTTTGTCTGTACAGTATTCACAGTTATAGTCTTAGTGAAGAGTTTCGTTGACAGATATTGATAGCTAAAGTCGAGAGCTACAAAACAAAATATTTTTCGTGAATGCAAATTGTAAATGTACATTCGAATATAAATTTCAATTGTAGCAAAATTCAATGTTTTGTTTTTTTGTACAAGTATGAATATTAAAGAAGATTTTAATTTGGAAATACAAAATTAATTACGTTTGCTTAAGATTCAAATCGGTAGAGAGTGCTAACCGAATTCTAAACTATTGAAAAGTTATTTTTCTTAATTTTTTTTTATTGAATTAAAAGCAATTACTATTGTAAGCCTTCTCTTCATCTTTATTTTTAAATATTTCTTTACATCTACTTGTATGACTTTTGAATGGTGAAATTGCCAATAGCTGTGATCAATAGAAGTTTTAGACAATCTTATGAAAAACACTTGATGTCAACTCTAACTTTCTTTTAACTCTTAAAAACTAAATTGAAATAACGTCAATTCAAACACATACATAAAATCAATATGTTAAAAAAAGCTGGATACATGCATTCATGAATATTTTTATTTTGCATTGAATTCGTCGATTTTATTCATAGAAAAACATATGAATTTTGGTAACAAGAAAATACATTGAAAGTTGTTCAATCTAAGACTCTTTGCAACGTGAGGGTAAACAATATATTCTTCTTAAATATGTCTCGCGATGGCGTTTCTAAGTCCTCGCGACTGGTGAGCTGTCATTCTCGCATGAAGCTATACATTGTAGTGATTTTTCAACATGTTGGAGATGCTTGACAAATGCCTAAACTGATCCAAAGACCAGTAGAGGGTTGGTGATATAGACATCGGATTATATGCAATTGTAAATTTGCATATGCAGAATGCATATAATGAACATGTTAATGTTATTACTGTGAGACTGGTAAGTCTCGTTTTTCTGGCGAATGTATCGGGTCTCGTCGAAGGACGAAGTATGCCTTGAATTTCTCTTTGACAGGAAAAAAAGAAAGAAAAGCGAAATGAAAAAATAGACAAATGTGAAACAATTAGAACGGAAAATAACATTAAATAAATGTGTTAAGCCTTGTCTGCCGCCGCCATAACATAGTATTAACATTTATTCACTATCGCGAATATGTAATTTGCCTACATATTTACGTGCCTGGTTGTTATCGAAAATTGAATAGTTTTCGGTTGAGACACTAGTCTTTTGAGAATCGAATACATGCGTAAAACACGAAGCCAAAAGTGCCTTGCACCAGACAACAAGGAGTTTTTGAGCTCGAAGACGATACAAAAACATGTAGCGTATATGAAATTGAGAGTGGCCTTAGCACAACTTAGAACCAGACCGAAGTCCAGACCCAAGAGTGCTAAGATCAGAAATGGAATGGCTAGTGCCATTCAAGAGGCAAAACAAAAAAAAGAATTGCCCCGAGAGCAGGGTGCCCTAGAAATGGCCGAGAAGGCCCCTCGTCCGCATTGGCGGAGCACCTTTTAACCAACCTCGACGGATGCTGTGGTGCCGCTTTGCTAGCTCGCTGCGGCTGGGGTGGGTTCTTTAAACAATGGGGATGGTTAGCTCTCATGAGAACGGGATGCTACTTAATATTCATCCGTCATGAATATGTAGCCGCAAACTGATATGTAAACATATCCAGGGACAAAAAGGGGGCATAGTTCCGTAAAGGAAACCACCCAGGCTCTGCAACATGGGCTGACTAAGCAGACCCACTGCTCGTGACAACGCACGGAGCCAGGAAATTGAAAATCTAAAAAGGAAAAAAATGTGGGAAAAAGGCTACCTCTCTTTTCAGAGGAATCCGGGTGAGGCAGACAGCCCCGGGCCCCCGATGGTAGTGGAGCCCTGACCTCGATGGTCTGGGGTCCTCCACCCTGAGGGTTGCCGGCGTTTCCACTACAAGTGTTTGCAGGATGTTGGATTGAAAGTTTCATCTTCTACGCAGCAAACTTCAAGCGCTGAGTCATTTCGGCCAGTCTTAAGCTGCTTGGATGACCAGGCTGAATGCCTTTTCAAGATCTCACCGGTGTCGCTATTTGACCCACATGGAAAGACTGATGTATTTGCATTGTTAGACGAAGGAGCCTCTGTGTCACTCGTGCACGCTAAAGTTGCACAGCTGCTGGGACTTAAAGGTCGATCGCCATCATTAACCATGCAATTGTATGGTGATAAGTTTGTGACAGAAACAGCATCAAGTGTCGGCTTCGAAATAGCAGGTGACAACGGAACCAGGTATGTCGTTAAAAATGTTCGTGCTATCACAAACTTGAATCTGATTGAACAGTCATTCACTACGTCAAAATATAAACACCTGGAAGAGCAATCGTTAGAAATTTACGAAAACATTAAGCCGTCACTATTGCTGGGACTTGACAATACACATCTTGCAATTTCACTTTCGGTTGTTGCGAACAATGATTTGGAACCTATCGCCATCAAAACCAAGTTGGGATGGGTATCATATGGCCCAATTGATAGCAGATCTACTATACCATGGCCAATATTGCTCGTAAGTGATAAATTCGGAATGGAATTCCTGCTTACAGTTTTGGACTCTGATGATAATATGAGAGCTCGTCAGATTTTAGAAGCCACAACTCGTCGTCTGGAAGGTGATTTCGAAGTCGGCCTGCTGTGGAGAAATTTCTCACCTATGTTGCCTAACAATTGGAATATGGCCATCACTCTGCTCGCAGGAATGGAGCGAAAATGTCAGATTTCGCAGTTAGATACGCCAAAGAGCTGCAAAAATACGGGGATAATGGATATGCCAGAAAGCTGTTAGCTGACGAAATAAACGACTATAAGGGTCCAGTATGGTGCTTGCCCCACTTTGCTACTCACAACCCGCATTAATCTCATAAAATGCGTATAGTTTTTGATGCAGCAGCTTCTAGTGCCAATATTTCACTTAATTCAGAATTAAGCCAAGCCGTTGATGGGTGTGCTATTTAAGTTCCGCCAAGGTGCCATAGCGGCAGCAGCAGACATTCGTGAGATGTTTTCACAAATTCGTGTACCTCATGAAGATCAACATTTTCAACGTTTAATCTGGAGATATGCCGACTCTAGCCAGCCGCCTCAACAATATGTTATGACGTTCCTTATATTTGGAGCTATTTGTTCACTATGTATCGCCGAATTTATTAAAAATCATAATGCCGACTACTTCAAGCACCAGTTCTCGGATACCGTTTACGCTATTCGCAATAATTTTTACGTTGATGATTTTGTCTGCAGCTTTACTGAAGTCCAAGATGCCGTTTGTGTTTGTCAACAAATAGTAACCATAAATGCCGAGGCTGGATTTGAGTTGCGTGGTTTTAAGTCCAATTCTGTAGCTGTGCAGCTTGAACTAAATGGCTGTGACTTATCTAATGGCGCAGAGGTTTCAATGGACCGACAAACAACCACTGAGAAGGTCTTAGGCATGTATTGGAATACAGTTAGTGATACGTTCCAATTTCACACTCAATTCGTTCGAGTGCCAAAACAAGTGGTTCTGTGTCAGCGCCCTCCAACAAGGCGTGAGTTCCTTGGGATGGCACTGTCTATATTCGACCTATTTGGCATGTTAGCCGATTTTTTGTTATATTTAAAAATTATGCTCCAAGAAACCTGGAAGGTGAAACTGGATTGAAACGATCGATTGCCTGACGACATAACCAAAAAGTGGTTTGCTTGGCGAAAAGAGTTTGAGAGGGCGAAAAGTTGTAAGATACGTAGATGTTATTCGCCATATTAGATGTTATTCGCCATCGAGCTTCACATGTTTATGAACGCTAGTGAAGTGGCGTTCGCCGTAGCTGCATTTTGGTGAATAGTTGATCAAGATGGATTGGATGTCGCGTTTGTTGCGGGAAAGACACGTACCGTCCCACAGAAGTTAATGTCAATACCTAGGATCGAACTAGAAGCTGCTATTCTAACCACCCGTTTGCATGTCGCCATTACAAGCCAACATGACGTTTCTATGAACCGCCTTGTATTTTGGTCTGATTCATGCACTGTTCTGGGCTGGATTTGCTCGTCAAAACGAAGATACAAACCATTCGTAGGGCACCGCATAGCAGAGATTTTAACTCCACATGCCCAGCACAGTAGAGAAGAGTGCCTATCAAGGAAAACACAGCAGACGCAGCAACTCGTACTTCAACAACGCAAAGGTTTATTCCCAGAAGTCCGTAGTTAACGGTACCACCGTTTTTGAGTCAACCTGAGGACGATTGGCCAGTGCTGCCGCTTTTCGACTACATCGAGACAGTAGAAGAAATTAAGTCGTGTCACTTCCTTATCGAGGCGAGTACCAATTGGCTCGATTTTAACCGTTTTAGTTCCTTTTACAGGTTAAAAAGATCAGTTGCCTGGATGCTTAGAGGGATTCGAAAGTTTTTGAACAAACTACCAGATCACATTATGCCTGTGACACATTCTGCTCATCTGTCGGTCGCAGAGATAGGTATGGCAGAAAAGCTTTTCAACACAAACAGAAGTATTTTCTGCTGAGATAAGTTCTTTAACATCGAAAGGTCATGTAAATAAAAAGAAATCGCCTATACAAATTTACACCCTACTTACATGAGAAGGGAATCATCAGAGTTAGTGGTCGTATTGATGAGGCATTTTATCCACTATTTAACGTTAGATGACCAATACTCTTACCAAAAAACCACAGGGTCTCCCAATTAATTGTGATTTATTTCCATAAGATCTTTCATCGTCAAAATGCATCCGTGGTGTTGAACGAAATCCTGCAAAAGTTCTGGATATTGGGCGTAAAAGCCATATTGAAGTCGGTTAGGTTTAAGTTGACAGAGTGCTCGCTTAATCGTGCCAAGCCATCACCGCCACAGATGGGCCAGCTAACAATAGACCGCCTCACGCCAATGGTTAACCCTTTTACCTATACTGGCGTAGATCTTTTTGGATCATTCAACGTCACAATTGGTCGTTGGGGCGAAAAACATGTACATGTATGACGATAAGAGCTGTCCATTTGGAACTTGCAGAAAACCTATCAACAGACGCCTTTCTACTTTGTTTACGAGATTTCATTAATCATCGAGGATCTCCAATCCGCATTCGCAGCGACAATGTCACTAACTTTGTTGGTGCTCAAAAGGAGAAAGAAGCAAGCCAACGCCTGTTGAATACCCATCAGCTAAAAGCAGAAGCTGTGAAATGCAAAATAGAGTGAATTTTTAACTGCTCGCTTAACCCAAGCTCTGGTGGATGCTGGGAACGTTTGATCCGGATTGTTAAGCGCGTCCTTACATCTGCTCTACACGAAGAAGCACCTAGGGTGGAAACATTGCGGTCTGTGTTGATTAAAGCCGAAAATATTTTAAACAGCCGTCCTCTGACAGACGTACCGTTGACTACAGATGAAGCCGAACCATTAACTCCTAAGCACTTCCTCATTGGATGCGCAAGCGCCGCGCAAACTCCAGTACCTAAAATGATGAATTTGTCTGACCCATCAATTGGCCACCGAGATCGGGCGATTTGATTCCGTTTGCATTACTTCTTGCAGGTATACGTGAAGCCGTTGATCTACACTAATAAACCAGCAACAATTGACGCTTTAGAAGCCAACACAATTCGCATCATTAACGATACATACATAGCCTCAGTTGCTTAAAAATGTGGTAGAAAATTGGACCTCTTGAGAAGCTTATTCTAGAGTTTCAATTTTAAACCACATTTTGAAGCAACTGAGGCCATGTATGTATCGTCGCGATCGTATTGTATGTATCAATATATACTCATGGCGATCATTTGGGTGAGATCAGCTTCAATAAGTAAATGTTTTTTTGCATTAAATTTTGCAATAAAAAAATTTGACGATCCGACTGATGCTTTTGCTTTATTCAATTTTGAAATCGGAACCCTCTAAAAACACATTTTATATATATACAAACTAATTCTAATAAACATAGAGCCAAGGCCTGCCTGAATTACGTTGTATATGTGTATATTCTCACATAAGCAGGTAAGAACTAAGTACAGGAGGTAAAAATCACGCTCTTTGCATGCATTTAACCTTATAAAACAACAATCAATATATATACACAATTTTTTTGCACTCCACGGTTTATATCACCCCTGATTTAACTCAAATATAAATTCAAAGCTACTCAAGGTTATTTGTCAAAGGTCGGGAAGAATTTGATTGACTTCAAAAGGCGTAAGCAAATTAAACGTTCCTGAAGCTAAAACTTTGCATTTTATTTGCACACATTAGGTTTACAAGCTAAATAATTTATATCTAATAAGTTATATACGTCTTACTTTTAAACGGACTAATAAAAATATTGTTACAACCGAAACGCTTTATTTTTTATCACTTTAAGTGAATGATTAACTATGTATACTAGTATTTAATTTCACTACAAATCATTGAAATAATGAGATCATTCGTATCTAGTTTATAGGTTTCTACGTTTTACCTTAACTAGAGATAATAACAGATAAAACAGCTTGTATACGATACATTTAATAAGCCTATTCATCATTTTCATAGTTTTTTGCGTTTTTGAAGATTTGCACATTCAATTGAGCAGAGATAATAATAGATAATACAGTTTGCATCTCTTTAAATTTATTAGCTGTCCTATTATTTCAATTAGCTTTTTGCATTGGTTCAGTAGGGTCTACATAAAGTAACTTCAATTATTTGAAAATTGCTCACAGAATATTATGAAACACATTGACCAATATCGGATCGCTCTCTGAGTATTTCAGTAATTACATACATTGTCTTCCCCTTAACTTAACCAATACTACAAATTCAACCTCAGCCGTCTTTTTTTCAAATCGATCGACAATCATAACAATAAAATCTTCAACTGATACAGTTAGTTCTGAGTACGGTCATTGCTTTCGCATAAATTCAGCTTCAACTCTGTTCAAACACGCACCGCGGAAGTATTTTCCTTGATCATCATTGTTCCTATGCCGTAGCATATCAATATTTCATTGATTTTCATTATCAAGAGCACCACAAGTCAAACCAGCTTTGTCGGGGATCTTCGAGCGTATGCCGATCGTATAGGAATTTATGGGCGGACCATAGTCATAAGTAAATCGAATATAACAGAACATTCACCTTCGACAAGATGATGGACAAGCGGATGACGAACGGCCAAGTGCACTTGTCTTTAACGAGACAGCTTCGGCTGCAGCAAGGTGAAGACGGAAGATCATTGAATTATTTCTCCTTTCGCTGAATACTTTCCCATTATCATCGTCATCATTACACGAAATGCTTCAAATTCAAATAGTCATTCATTTGTTGTCTAGCGATAGCCCGTGGTGGCGAGAGTGTTGTCGCTTTTCGTTGGGTACTCGTTCGGAAATTTTGCTTGAGGCTATTTTCGCGGCTGGTCATGATGAAAACAATTCCTTTTCTTTTCGCTGTTCAATTAGTCTGAGAGTTTCAATTGCAATATCTATTGCATATCTATTAACAGTTAATTGTTGCGATTATATCTGTATTAGGATTCAAACGAGAGAGTGGATTGATCGAAAAGATATTCACGTTGGATTGTTCCAGAGTTTCACTTTCAGATCAAAAGATATCTATCGGTCTCAGAGATGTCCACAAAAACAACGGATCATTGTCATTAGCTCCACCATCGATTCAAAAAGGGACAATGACCGACAGTTTGGCCTCCGGGGTTAACAGAATCTGATTTTTTATGCTAAATGCTACTGGCCACTAATTGAAACTCATTTTAACGCTGACGAAGCAATTCAAAATATTTTAGACTATCGAAACCTGAATCTAGTCCGACAACACTTTCTTTATTTCAAGTTACTGTCCTTGCCGATGCGTCCAGCTCTTTCGATTTCCTGCAAATCGCACTTAGCACTCGCCAACAATACCGCTTTTGAGACCCACGCAGCACTCGAAACGATACATTTCAAACAACATATGCTTCTGGAGATGTTGATGAGCCGAACAATTGCCGCCAATTTATTCTCTTTTCGATTTCGGTCTATTCTCCTCGCTGCTGTCATTTCGCATTGTTATGGCAGCCGTAATTACAACTGCTCATTCAATGACTTACGTAAAGCCGTCGATGGTGCTTGAACGCAACGTTTATCTAAAATCGACCGATGATCCATTCGCGCCGTGTCCACTCGTCTGGCGGTTCTGACCGCCTCGATTGGCGATTATTTAGAATAATGGTGTTCCGGCTGTCCGATTTTCGAGAATAAATAACTTTCGAGCACTTTCATTTTTATTCGTTCAAATTGCCGTAAAACTGACAAGTCTGCTTCATTGTGGTTCACTGTACGATATAATTGTAGCTGTCAAAATGCTTTGTATTGAAGAATATGGTTTCCGACGTGAAGTGTTATCGGGATATAAGTGAAAATGAGTGAATAAGTGATGTTTTGAAAGAAATAATCATTTTATGGATTGAAGATTTGAAATAATGATTTACCGTTTCTGTGTCGAGAGAAATTAAGTGGTTCAGCTACAAACAATTGGCAGAAACTATCGGAAGTTTATTTCAAGTTTACGCTAAGTATTTATTGTAAAAATGCTTTAATGTAAACTGTCGAAATACTATGGTAGTGAAAATAGAGGCTGTGTTAACATAAAAATTCCATGATGTACAATATTAGTGGTAGGTCGGTAAAATATAATTGAGTATTGAGTTCGGTTGATATAATAGACGTTTCCGTTGTATCAAGAATGGCAGATATTCTCCAATTTCGTTGGTAACTACAAATTTTCTCGAGTATATTATCCGTTGGTATTTTTCCATAACACGCCTACTTAATACTGAGGGATAGTTTTATGATATTGTTGATGTTATTGGCATTTAGCGTTTTTTACCTTTTCGCCAACATCACTTTCATTTTGACAATAATTTAGACCAGTGCCAACCGTCAATACATAGAAATTTTCGGTGTCAATACTTAAGATGCAAATTCAAATTTACCGCCATTTGGATAATAGTAGGGCTGGCAATTGGATCCAACCTATTTCCGAATTGTTGGTATTTTTTTTGTGAAAAACCGCTTGAGTTTCGGTAGGTTTTTGATGTTGAAAATCATTCCAGAGCTGAGTTTACTGAGTATGTTAAAATTAAAGTAAGAGACGTGTGAAGTATTATTTGAGAGCAGGGAAACTTTCGCGATGAAAAGGAAGTTTACTTTGTTTAGGCTATACAAGGGTGGAAATGATCTTTTGAAGACGACTCTTATATTTGTATTTTGACGGATAAACAATTTTGTTTGTGTAAAGTGAATATTTAAGAGCTCAAGAAGGCATGGCGCAACTGCAGTACCGTATGATGTCGGCCAATTCATCCGAAAATACGACGCAGGAAAACTATTACAAAATGAGAAGTGGTTCTTTGATGAGGTCCTCAAATGAAGTACAAAAAAGATTTTCAGACTCTTCTCAGCAGCAAAATTCATCCTATAACTTTTGGATACAAC
This sequence comes from Nemotelus nigrinus, assembly GCA_947369275.1. Classification (NCBI taxonomy): domain Eukaryota; kingdom Metazoa; phylum Arthropoda; class Insecta; order Diptera; family Stratiomyidae; genus Nemotelus; species Nemotelus nigrinus. The sequence goes on from OX376374.1 coordinate 118,604,221, forward strand.
TAAGCAGTCTGCTTTTAAACCGACGATCGTGAGCGAGGTACAAATTTAAGAAGGACAAAAGGTTGTCTGTTTTAATAAAAAAACCAATCATGCATGCACAAGTAGTCGGGATTAATGAACATGAAGTTTAAATATAATTTTTGCATATTTTCAAGCCAAATCTTTTTTCTAGAGTGTGTTGTTGAAACATTTTTTGCCTAAGCGAAAAAAGTATGCTGGCAATTGAAATACATACGTTCAATTTTAAGTGGATATGAAACTTTTACAGGGTTTTAGTAATGCTATGATAATAGCTGTTTCCATACTTCAGAATACGCTATCGAAAGGAAGATTGCATTTGGCTAATTTACATCTTTAGAAGGGGGTACATCTAGTGACTGCTTCTCAGTTTTGCAAATCAGGTCCCTACCAGATTAAAAGCTAAATTATGTTTTCCTTTGAAACAAAAGCGGACATCGCTTTTGAAACCAGATTTCGGTGAGCTTCTTCCCAACCAAACATTTTTTCAAGAAAAGTATTCGTTTCGAGTCTGACCTGCCTAGTTTAACTATTAGCTGTTCCGTAAAAGCTAAAATTTTAACAGAATTTTCGAAGCGAAGTTTATAATGTGTGACTTTGCAATATATGTACACCGGAGACGTCACTTCAACTGTCAGGTGCAAACTCTGCAACGAAAGTATTTTCGACCAAACTCACTCGATTGATTATAGTCAGTGTTTACAAATGCACCATTTCTGCTGCCACGAGTTCACTGGAATAACTATTCGCAAACTGTAAAAGGATTACGAAAAAAAAACTTTCATGTGCAAAACTTCTTCTGTTGAACAGGACACAGTAATGAGATCAAAGGATCATACCAGCGAGATATTAAGATAGATATTTGAATTCAAAAAACTCAGGCAGCTTAAACTCAAGGAACTTAGAACTTAAGGACTTTCTTGAATGAACTTTCTGAACATCGTTGGGTACTGGACTATGTAGCGATCTGCAACTTTCTAATGATACTGAGAAAGCAAATCTGTTGACAAACTGACTATCAGAAGAGAACATCATATTAAAACAAAAAGTGAGGAAACTAAAAATACACGTAAATCAAACAGAGTAAGGACAACAGCCGTGCAAAGTTTTTTTTTTAATTGCTGTTAGACGGTGCAAATTTTCAAACAATGTTGCATGGCTCCTACCCTGAAACTTTTTAGATTTTCACCAACTTAAACCAATTCCTTTTTCATCAGCACTCTCCCGGAAATATTTAAACAATATTGCATAGCAAAGTGGATCAGCTCTTAGCTGCTTCTCGGTATCCTTGCATCTTCCTTCTTGTTATGACGCTTCGCTTTGTGCAGTTTACGATGCACATTTTTCAGCGCCACTTCAATGGCATTCCACACAATGTGTGTTTGGAGCCTACAGCTTACGATATTTTTTGCTGTTTTTGTTTGTGCCGTCTCCAGGCTTCACTTGCATGCTTTAAAACGCAGGCAGGTAAATTTTAGGTGAACTATGTCTTCTGGTATGTCTAGTTTAGAATTGAGCCAGGTCATGGCTCGTTTCTCGATAGTTCTTTCCATTATTCTGCAACACTTTAGGTATTCATTTCTGCGTCCAACGTCCGTTTCGCGCCTGTTTCTGATTATTTTGACATGCGACACTCATCTTCCAATTCTCAGGTGCTTGTTATTCGTGCTTCAATTTTCCAGAATCGAAGTAATTGTTTGGCAAGAGCATTCATAGGAGACATACTACATAGTATGACACAGAGTTGAAGTAACGACGGATGACTTCTTGTTTGCTGTCTTCTGGTGGAGTTTGAACCTCAGTTTCTGATCAATAGCTACACGTAGGTAGTTAATAAAAAAGTAAAAGATAGGGTTGCAGTCTCCTTTTTTTATGTACTACCGCTAATTTTCTCTTAGAGTCTGCCAACTCAAGACCAGCGCTTTTAAATCACGACCTAACTTCCCAAATGGCTTCATTATATTAAGTATATATTTCAACCTTCTTGGGATGCCAATTTGAAACCAGAGTACTAGTTTTGTCACAGAATCCTACTACAGTCATATTTCACGTAGCTTTAGTATCCCATCTTACATTATGTTCTATAGGACGGTACTCTTGCAGTACTCTCGTCTCTACCAGGTAAAGTTTTGATCTTTCATTGGAGTCGCCGCAAAAGATTCCCGCATTGAAGTACGCGCTAAGAAGGCTAACATTCCTTTATCAAATAAAACATTTAGAATGAGACTGCACTTCATGGAGTTGAAGATCATCCTCGCGCCAAATGTTAACACAACGCAATAGTATTCTTTATCTTTGTTGTGCCTGGCTAAGTCCGGCATCATCCTGGCAGCGTCCATAGTTGATCGCTCTTTTCAAAAACTGAATTATCAGGCCAGTTGCCTTCTTTTGTTTTCAATTTCGGACAGTTAACGCTCGTTTATGAACCGCTCCAACCAAAGTATTCAGCCGGTACATTAGTCTACAAGATGATGGTTCTGCAATAATTTAATGTTTCTTGGACAGAAAAACCACTTTCCGTTACTTCCATTGCTTGAGAAAACGCGTTCTTTTAAACATGCTGTTAATGTATAGGCGAAGGCTTTTGGTATCTTCTTGATTGCAAGCTTAAGGGTTTTATTCAGAATCTCACCGATTTTTCGTTTGGCTGGCAGCACTTGTTCTCTGCTTATTACAGGCACGTTTTTGAGATCTACTAGTATTTACGGCAGAATTCCTGATGTTATGAGGACAGGGTTTTAATAATTTTAAATATAGTATGCATATTGGATAGGTGATTTGTGATTAACTTTTTTCTGTAATTGCTGACATAACAATGCTGCTTCCTCCATCCTATGGACCAGAATCAGCATCATTACATAGGTTTTTAGAATGTTCCCTTTTTCTCTTAGCAATCGCTAGTTGGAGCTCTTTCTGAGCGTTTTTATACTGGCTTTAAAGATATTCTGGTTCTGGCTGCATCGATTGGCTTTGTACATTTTTTTTTGCTGTATCTCCTGATTTTCTTCTTTCCACCAGCAATTTTCTTTCTTGGTCTTGGGTAGAGAACGCCACAGCTTGGAGGTATCAAAAGTCTGCTGAATCTCATTGCTGATTCGCGTTGTGTTCTGGCTACGTATGGAGTTTGCAGCGGCAATTATAGGTTAATGGTTACGATGGGTGTAGTGTTTGCTTACTAACGATGGTAGATCCTTAAATAAAACGTCCATAAATGAGCCCAGGTCTCGGCTTTTGAAGGTTTTTGTATTTCTGTTGCTTGCAAGGATAATATTCAACTGCGAGTAAACGTCCAGTTTCACTCACATTCTGGCGTTAATATTTTCCAGCTTCTTCCCTTTTCTATTTTTCGTTGAAGTTGCCAGCTATGATTTCGGGTTGTTACACTCCTATTGCTACATTGTCCAACATTCATTCATAAGTCGCCATAGTCAGACTTAGTGCTGCGTAAAAACTGTAGATGTAGGTGGCATCTATTTAAGCTCATGCATATCTGTTTTCAGGTTGTTGCATTACTTCCTGCAGTGTCCAATTTCCGAATGCCCATACTGCTGTTTTCCTTTGCTTCTATCACCCAGACACTACTATGGTCGTTTTTTATGACGTTCGCAAATTATGGCGACCTTAGCTTTGAGCTTGTAACGAGAAAACCCGGCGAGCTGTAGGAGCTAATCCGGCGAAGTATAACAGCGAAACCGATGCATCTCGATGAAGATTGAGTTTCAGTTGTAGGATCTTTATTTCCACTTGGAATTCAAAGCCCTTTTAATAACTGAATATTAATTGCTACCTGTAATGTAATTTTTGTAATACTTTTTGATTTAGTGCAATAGAGACAATTTGGGTTATCGATGCAATTTCCGGCTGCATAATCCTATGATATGTTGGATTCTTCCACTTTCATCAGCCCTAGTTAATTTTTGAGAGCACTGCAAATTTTCTTTTTTGTAGTAATCTTTTGGCAATTAATTGCTAGCCGTTGGCTAGCTGCTCTTCCATTCAACTGTTCACCAAGAAATTTATCGTGGTCGGTCCCACCAAATTTAAGTTCGAGCAGTTAGCAGCCTTAAAATCTTTAAACCAGAGTCTGCCTTGATTTTTCACAGGACGTCTGCACACGATACGCCTTTCTTATTAGTGGTTATCATTGCTTTTAGGTGAAGTCTCCGGTATAGTTTTTTTTTTTTTTTAGGTTTTTCGACCTCGGTGCCTGATTTCCTCATTGCTGGTTCACCACTGGTTTTTTCCTGGTTCAAAGTTTGAAAGCAAATTATTCGGTGTCCTTACTCTTTGCCTTTTAGTAGTGACTTGTGGCTAGCATGCTCCATCAGATCAATAATAGAATGCTCTCCTTTCAATAAATAAAATCCAATTTCTTGATTTCTTAAAGAAGCTGTCACTGGGGCTCGAGGCTGCAGTGTCCTAATCTGGGAAAGATCAAGGTAAAATCACACTGCGTCGATGTGGATTACCTAATTGCTCAGCGACAGCTTATCTTGTAATATGATGCGTAATAGGCGCCAAGCTACTCGCTCTGTTATCTTTGGGGTCCACTAAGCTGGAAAATAGCCCGCCGGAAGTCACGGCCCCCCACGACATTCTTTTCTCTCCCCGTAGTAGAGGATGGTGCTAACTTGTCATGTTGTAGAATAGTCATTAGGTTTGTAAACCATTTCCTCCACACCCTTCTTCTCTACCGCTCTCGGTGATGAAAAACTGTTACACAATGTCTTCGGATACTATTTCGATGTCTATTTCTATCTGATTAAGTTTGAGAAGAATTTGTATTCAGTTTAGGAATTATAATAACAACTGCAATTTTTCGTGCGCTTGAGAAGTATCCGATTGTGCTTGAGTGTCGGAAATGAGATCAGTACCTGGAGATTTTTTGGAGCAGGTTTCCTGAATGATAATATTTCGGACTTCCTTAGCCAAAGTTTTAATGGGCTGTGGCTCATGGATTTTGAAATCAGAATGAACATCCTGTGTTATCGTTATCGGCCAAACTTTTATTGGTAGGTCTCACTGGAGGTTCTCTGATGATAGCTTTGTTGACATCTTTGACTGCCTTCCACAGCAAAGAGACAGTATTCTTAGGTGGTTTCCAAAAATCACTGAAGTTTTAACTCATTATTTTCTGTTGAAGCTACCTTGAGCTCTCTGAAACCTTTGTTAAATTGCACCTTTGTTTGAGGCAATCTCTGCAGCTGTCTGATTCCTGGGGCTGAAATTCGAATCGGCAAAAAGTAAGTCACTTTCCGGAACGAAGTGTGACTATGGCAAAGCGATCGAATAATTGAATTGTGTTATTGATATCTTCTGCCAAATGAAGCGATACGTTCAAAGAGATTGAGTTGTTAAGGTGTTCCCTCCCAAATTGGAATTCATGTCTGGTAAAATAGTAACAGGTGAGTGGTTTGACTGTATTCCTTTTGAAATGCCGAAGCAATGAAGTCAGTAAGTTTGTTGATGTTTGACGGCTAAAACGTTGCCTGACCAGTTGAAATAAGCCTCAAGCCGCTTTTCTGGAGAATTTGTGGAGCACCTTACTTCTAGCAATAACCAATGAAGAGCCCCAAAACGTGTGTTTAATAATGACTTTATTTGCTCCAAGGAATTTGTGTCGCTGTGTTGAGAAAAAGCTATCGAATTTCCCCAAAAAACGTGTTCCCTTAGATATATCAATGTTACCTGATGCAGACTAAATTATAAATGCAAAATAATTGTAAACACAAATATAAATCATTAAAACCGCTAGGAATTTTCAACGCACAAACTATTCAGACTAATAACAATGCATATAGAACTCGAGCTTAATCTCTCAAATTTTCACTAGACTTATATTTTACCATCAAAACCACTCAACAAATGTTCACTCAAAACCATCGCCTCTTTCACTCGAACTTGACTCGTGCTCTTTTAACTCTTTTTCTTCCACAATTTCCGCACTCCCAAGTTCAAGGCTCTGTTAATGCACTGTTAAGCTACCGACAGTAGGAAGACTGTAGATTTAGTTGAAATTCTTTTAAATGTTTACCTGTTGCAAGCGAAATACCATTCAGTGGCCTCGAAGACTTCTTCCAGTAATGTCGTGAATTCGAAATCCGCTTGGACTCTGATTGTTTCGATAAGTACCAGTGCATTTCATCAGTTCATCTTCAGATCTTAGCACGACGTGTAGCTTTCTACTTTGCGAGCAGTAGCTTAGCTTCGGTGGCATTCTTGAATAAATAATCGATCTGAGTGTAGCGCGTTTAGTGATTGTAATCGTCTTATCGACTGTTTTTTTAAGAAAGTGTTATAAGGTAGTGAATAGAATCTGTCGAGATTTTCGCTATTTCGGTAAAAGTTTCCGAGAAGAAAACGAGCTTGACTAATCAACAGTGAAGTGAGTGAGACTGAACGTGCAAATATTCGGGCGTGAAGAATTTTATCGGACAATCGTTTTGGCCTCAAGTTTTTGCCGGCAGTGCGCTAGTAACAATGAAGTATCTGAGATACGTGATATTCGTAATCGTTCTAATTACGGTTAATAGTGAAGGCGACGCACAATCCATCATACCTGGCAAGTTCAAAGCTTATATGCAAACGAAAGAAAAACAACCTGACGGTGAATCGAGAAAAGCTGTCTCGGCGACAAGGAACTTTTTGGACTCATGGCGAGATCGTGGACCACCACGACATGATACACCGTCCGGTGCATGTAATTGCCGTAAGTATTTTTTTTTTAATTTTATTTAATATGCATATTTTGTTTGATGCGATTAACTTGAATTGAGGTCTCAGCAACAGTAACATTTCTGTATTTTTCTGCATTGATGACCTTGATATTTTTGTGCCTTTTGATATTAAGAACTAAAATGCATTGAAATGTTGATATTTGATTCCAAATCGAAAGTTTAGTTTCCATTTTAATAAATGGAGTCTCCGTTTTGAAGCCAAATAGAACTTAGTTGTTGCATTCAAGAATAAAACTTTATAAATAAGAATGAATAAGATGGTGAATGTTTAATGTTGGATATATCGATACTGTTTGTATCCAAGAAATTTTAATTTTCTTTTCAAAATAATCATTTATATATTATATTTATAAAGAATGTTTAAAATTTAATTTAAATAATTATTTTATTGGGGAGATAATAAGATTGAATTAATTCTTATATTTTTTTTACATAAATTAGTGAATATTTGATCCACTATTAGTGATTATTAAATTAAGTTACCTTAGGGATAACAGCGTAATGTTTTTGAAAGAGTTCTTATCGATAAAAAAGATTGTGACCTCAATGTTGGATTAAGAGAAACTTATGGGGACAGCATCTCAAATAAGTAAGTCTGTTCAATTTGTAATTCTTACATGATCTGAGTTCAAACCGGCGTAAGCCAGGTTGGTTTCTATCTTTAGTTAATTAAAACATTTTAGTACGGAAGTTGATTGATGTCATCCTCTAACAAAGTTACCTTTTAGTAACTTATTTTAACACTAATATTTTTGAAACGGGATTTTTTTTTATACGATTCGCAGAAAGTGCATTTAGTAGAGAGAGTTCGTGGTCTCATTTTTTGACATATTGCTCCTTAAATCTGTACTGAGTATTTGCGAAAGAATGAAGAATTATCGCACTTCAAGTTAAATAGTTTCAGTTTTTGAGAAGTTATTAATAAGTAAGAATTATTGTAGATTAAAACAGTAGATCCGGATATATTCAAAAAAATTAATTGTTTTGGCATCTTCACTTGTGATATATAAAATCAATTATAACATCGGATAAAAAATCATTTGTCCATTCCTTTGTCGGCCATTGTAGTGTGATCTATCAGGATGAGAGACAAAGTGCTGAATCTTAATTCAGATGCCACCAAAGCGATTGAGACCCTGGTTAGTCCTGGCAATCAACTCACCACGTTTAATAGCTACGACCTGTCTAATAACTCTAAAAAATGAACAGACCTTGATAGTATGTACATAGAACTATAAACTTAAAAAGCACTCCCCATTCATTTTTTCTTCTTTCTTACAGCTACATTTAACAAATGCATCAGTCAGTCATAGTTTCCAAAGTTAAGAAAGACCTGTAAGATATTCCTTGTGCTAGAGTAAAGACCACATCCACAGAATTCTTGGAGCTCTATGAGTACAGACAAATTTGCGGTCTTTTTTATTTAGGAGAAGTTCTTGAAAAAGCTATGCTTTCTAAAATGCAGCCTATAGCAAATGCGATTAGTCCTTTCCCTATTCGGTAGTTAGGTTTTTATTCCGCGCTATAGTACAGTTGGTGCTTTGATTATATTTTGCAGAGAAATTGCACACAAGCTTAATTGATCATGAATTTTTCTAGGCTTCTTTGGCTGATCTAGACAAAGCCTTTGAATCGGTATGGATCAAAAGTATAATCTTCAAATTTATGTCAGTGGGGTTCGCTGATCACTTCTTTCAATCCATCTACAGATTTTTATCTGACCAAAAAGCTTTCATCTCCATTAGAGCAACGAATAACCACTATTTTCCCATCGCATGAGATGTGCCTGAAGGCTCAATGCTAGGCCCTTCTCTTTTCAAAATTTTTATTGCTGACCTACCAGTGGCTAGAGATCTGACTGATGTCACAGTTTCAGTTTTATTACATGTCGAAAATTTGGTGGCAAATGTAAATAAGGGTTTTGGAAATAAATGAGAATTTATCTTAATCCACGAGGAAGCTTGCATAAAAACTTCTCTCAAACTACATGACACAGCTATAAGAAATGTGAAACATTATGATTTGCGGTATCTTTATTTGGTTTTCTGTATCAAAAACACATAAATAGTAATTATCTGCTCACAAATTAAGAATTATCCGCCAATAAATAAGTCTCAATTGCCGAATAAATCAAAACAATGTACAAAACCAGGGTCATCTACCACGAAGCAAATCTTCTGATACGAAATACTTTTTTGAAGAAACATTTCGTAAAAAGCCTGGCTCCATTAAGACGAAATTTCAAAAAAAGCAGCAGACACAATGCAACAGGATGCCACGAATACTTTCAACGATTACAAATTGTTTTGTGGTGTTATCAGTATTTTTTTAAATCTAAATAAGATTTATTAAATGTGAATCAACCGGTAGTGATTAATACATAAAATCTAAAGTTTTGACGTAAGTTCTCCAAAGGTGTCAAAATTTTTTAAGTTTCCACGTCGAGAAAAGGAGACTGCTAAAAATAATCAAAAGAAATAGAATTCTTCAAATAAATCAAGAGCTCAGATCATTCATAGATCTAACCCATTTCTGGCCATATATCATACTCGGCACTAGAGCCAAAATACGATCATAACCTCCCTCAACACGTTTTTCTCGACCGGTACCAATTATCCAAATAGACACTTCTAGCTCTGAGTGTCCTGTTTAACGCCATTTCTCCAGCGTGCATAAGTTGTACTCCACAGTCGTCAGTCATACGATTTGCTATAACGGGTTCCAAGTAGGCTCCTATCCGCTCATACGAACTTAGCAAGCCTTACCTCTCAAATTCGGTTAATAGGTTAGCCTGATAAGCCTTACGTGTTTTCTGCCAATGATCAAAGATGTTAAAGGGGAAAATAAGCCAGATTTTGAAGAGCAACCTCTCATCCAAGAAATCTGTGCTGCTCAAGGAGAGAAATTTTTAGAAAAGAAAAACCTCAGTAGAACTGATTCAGCTTCTAAGAGGTACCACAAATAACATAAGGAAAGACATGAGTGTGAAGTTTTGGAAAAAACAAAATAGGAAAACACTTGAAACCATTTCGGGACAGACAGTTCAATTCGACCAGAGTCAACCAGAGAGAGCATTTAAATCTTCCGAAAGAAGCAGAGAATCCGTAGAACTCACACTCGGAAGATTTTCAAATTATCTGCATAGAAAAGACAAGATGACTATGAACAGATTGAACAAAATTGGTCCCTAGATGGAACCTCGAGGTATACCAGAGAAGGAGAGAAAGGTGAGGGCGACAAGCTAAAAAAAGAGAGATAATATAATTGCGATTAGTTAAAAAAGTAGCGACCCAGAAAAACAAAAGCTCACAGATGCCATAAAGCTTTAGTTTGACAACACATGATTAATAGTGTTAAAAGCTTTGGAAAAATCAATATAAATTACATCAACCTAAGGGCCAAAATAGACGAGCGGAGCTATCGCCGCGTTTTTCCGCCGAGCTTTTGAGCTTGCGAATGGAACACATGAGTTTGTATGAAGCATACTATACGAGCGCGATTTTAGCTGCGTGTTAAATCCATACATTTTCAAAAGCTCGGCGGAAAAACGCGGCGATAGCTCCGCTCGTCTATTTTGGCCCTAAGTGTTGATGTCCATATTGGACGCAATTTCGTGTGAAAAAATAAATAGGTTTGTAGAGGTGTGGCGGTCGTTTACAAAACCATGCTGTTGAGCATTATAGGTTCGATTGAAAATGAGGCGTTCCAAAAATGTTGAAAAGTGGAAATAGGACGCCAGGGAAAGTGGAGATAGAAGTAAGGTTACGTTAACCTGGTTTGAAAATGGGATAATGTTTTGAGAGCTTCCAGCAGAAGAGAAATTGACCAAAATAGATACTTACATTGAGCAACATGGACAAAGGAACACAAAGGGGAGAGGCAAGATTTTTGACGAAAAAATTTTGTATACCATACAGACCATAGGAACAATTGAAGTCTAGTGAGAAAATAAACAATTCATCCTCAACAGCGTTAGTCACAAGGGAAGAGAAACAAGCAGACAAATTAAAAGAAAAGCATTCAGTAGCAGGAACCAACGGGTTGGTGTAAACTGAGGAAGGAACATTGCAAAGAGATTACAACAAGAGTGTTGGAAGCAATAGAAACGTTAAATATGCGGAAGTTAGCTAAAGGATTTTAATGAGTGAACAAAAGACCAGTGACGTTTATGACTATTTGAGTTCAAAGAAGATTCAACAAACAATGAATGGTTACGCAATCCTAATCTTATTTCCTTCTTGGCAAAAGAACGTAAACGGGAGAAGCGTAGCCTTTGCTAGATTGAGAATTCAAAAGTTTCAAACGTGCACCATTTCTATCTTCAAGGATAATCTTCATCGACCTGGTAAAAGAAGCATCACGGGGCTGATGAGAACACAAAAAGAGAATATGAATTCCAGAAGAATAGCATAAAATGTTAAAACAGCAGAATCAATATCGAGGCCTCGAGGGAATTAAACCAATTTATGAAATTAATATTAACATTCAAGTGGCCAAAATTATATTTTTTTATTTGAAAAATTCATAAACACATTAATAGAAAGATAAAAATGATGCAGGTCAATTTGCATATAGAGTATTGGAGCAGGAAATAGTAAAAATCGAGAGTTCTACTCTGACTACGCTACTTTAGGCAGACTTTAAGTTTATTTATAGATAATATAATGAAACATTGAGTTCCAGACATTTTCAGTGCATGGGGTTATTCGCTTTTACAGGATAGAGGAAACCTTCCTATAGAAAGTACGTAACAATATTATACCCCGACAGTTGCAGCATATTTTGACATCTCCTTCCTCTTATATATATATATACATATATATATATATATATATATATATATATATATATATATATATATATATATATATATATATATATATATATATATATATATATACATATATATATATATATATATATATATATATATATATATATATATATATATATAGATATATATATATATATATATATATATATAGATATATATATATATATATATATATATATATATATATATATATATATATATATATATATATATATATATATATATATATATATATATATATATATATATATATAGATATATATATATATAATATATATATATATATATATATATATATATATATATATATATATATATATATATATATATATATATATATATATATATATATATATGATATATAATGAGTTTTCTGACATCTATTCATGCTTCTATTCGTAAACTATTATGTCCTTCATGTTAGGGCGTAGAGTGTAGTTAAATTTCAGTTGATTTGTGGTACCTCATATTTCTTCCATGCATGGTGGTGGCAGCATAAAGTCACTCAGATTGTCTTTTTTGTCCTAACAGTATGTTCAGCGCTAAAAAGCTTTGTGCTCTAGATAGATACAATAGAAGAAGAATAATCAAAACTGATGACCCAATGCATTTTATTTTAACAGCTATAATTCTGGAAAGCACTGTCAACTTCAGACAGAAGGAAGTCGAGTGTGACAATCCAGGTAGGAACATGTCAAATAACGTTCGGTTAGCGATGGATTTTTTTTGAGTAGTTACTCCTAGAGTGGTGCTTTTTCTGTTCTGAAATGTTTTATTATTCAGAGAAGCCAGAGTCTAAGTTATCACCAAGTAGATTGATGCAGCAAGCAGGTGTATAGTTTCAAGGTAGATATTGACGATCATAAGATCGAGGAGTAATTCAAGTGGCACAACATTGGGGACTTGAAGATTTCGATGGTTCAGACTACTTTCTACTGGGTACCAACTTCACATATACCGGCTATATCACGAAAGCCGACAACCTACCCACCAATGGATGTCAACCATACGTATAGCCTGGAATAGGAGTATTTATGAGAATCATCAATGATTTCCAGCTGTTTCTTCCCTATTCTGCATGTGGTATGCAAACTAACCTTGTCATGACAGTGTGTTAGACCCAAAACCAGAACTTTCATGCTTGAAGTCTATGGGGTTTTCTTACTCTACTGCTCAGATTTGATGAAATTGATGCTCAAGACTTGTGAAAGGTAACTTAAAGGTATGATGGCTAATAAAACTATTAAAAACCAGTGGCTATTCGGGGTTTGAAATTAGAGGAGGTTTTGCGAAAGCTCCTTCTAACTTCGAAAATAAAAGAAGAAGGTGAGATTGAAAGTCATTTGCTCATTCGCTTGCATAGACATCAAATTCCTAATGTCCATTATTAAAATTCATCTTTGGAGGATGAAAAATTATCGGAAGATACGAACTAGGAAATGCCTACCACACATATTTTGGAAATTGATTTATATAAAAAAAAATTTACATTTTATGTGCGAATTAGCTAGAAATGACAGTTTTGCTATAAATATGAATTTTTACAAAAAAAAAACATCAGTTTCAAATCTTGTAGATTATTTTATTGAGGGAAAAAAATGTTTTTAGAAAAATAATTATAAATCATAAACAAACATGAAATATCAAGGCATTGTTCCTTATTTACTAATAACATGCATAGTTTCAGATAATTGTCATCATCAGTCCAGATATTAAGTAAATTTGGCTAAAATTTCAGAACATATAATATTCAATATTAGTACTAAGCACGTCATGAAGTCCCGACTAAGCACGTCATGAAGTTCCGACCTGTTTTTCCAGCAACCATAAAAATACTTATTAATCTAACGGCCGACACATGATCTTTCAAATATTTTCATTTTTCCTATTATTCTTAAATTTTTGAAGATTTAATCTATATATTACTTCTTGTTTTGGTTTAATTATTAATATCACCACCTGTTCTACATTCATTTTTGTGTTTCCGGAGCATTAATCACCAGATGTTCCACAAGCTAATTAGTTATCAACGAGTTGTCTCATTACTAAATTTTTATATGTATACCTCTAATGGCCTTATCTTAATTATACACCCTTTTTTGTCTAATTACTTGCCTGGATATGATTTTTCTGCCTGCAAAAGGTTATTTCCTACCTGGGTTATTAATTATGTGCATGCCTTGTGAGGTTATAAGGATGTAAGAAGCTTTTAAGATTAATGAATATAAAGCACCAGATATTTTGTATTGCCTATCAGTTGAGAGAAAGATCCTGTTCTAATACGATACAATCAAAACCTTCAAAAACCCGAAATAAATCATGGCATTTATCACCTATGATCAAAGTTCAATCGAAACAAACATAATGGGACTTGAATTAGAAATTCAGAATATTCGCACCAGCATATCAAGTTATGACAAACTTTTGACCACGCATAGGTGTCGAGTTATACCACGTGTATTCAAGGATGCTTTGAAGCAGAGACAGCATCTAAGTTGGACTGTTTGGTCGAAGGAAAACGAGTTGGCTAAACTGAGGCAGCAAGAGCTAAATGAAGCTATCAGTCTCGCAGAAGGAAACCATAATTGGAAGGAGTGCTGTAGTGCAAGCACGAAAGATAATAAGATTCTTGGATGGATGCAACACATTGCGGAGCAATTCTTCTCGACCGACGATAAATGCATGTGTGCATGTCATTTCAGCAGTTTTATCCAATGCGATGGCGCAGCAACACCAAATAGTAAAAAGTGGTTCAGCAGTCAAATTGGATCATTTCCAATGGAAATGAAAACGATGAATTTTTACAATTCGCAGCGATGCAAAAATATGAAAGTGTAATAGTTGATAGCTTATAATAAGATTCATAAACGGTGTTGGTATATACATATATTTAAAATATATTTTTGTAATTGAAAAATACGGTAAATTTCATTTTCTCGAATCGTTCAAGTAGGTAGATAGCATTCATAGTGGTTTTGAAAAGTCACATTGGAAATTTTTGAATCGACGTTGAGCTGATACATTAGGATCCTGCGCAAACTGTATGATACAGCAACGTTTCTCGGATACTAAGATGATTTAATTCTTTGATCCTTATCACCTTCCATTTCTTCCATCTTAGCTTCCAAGCAAGGAATAAATACCCCTCTATCCCACGTTATAGATTCTATATAACTTGTTCACAAAAATTGGTCCATTAAATACTAAGTAGATAGTATACATAGTAGTGATTGAGAATGGAATTCACAAATCACCAGCAAAATTGGAGTCTCCGATTAACAATACTTTGAATAAAATCAGTTTAAGAAATCTATCAAATTTATTAGCCCTGCCAATAGGTACATTTCAAGGCAAATATGTGAAAAATAGGTACGTTGTCTAACTCAGGTTTGGGTCAGTTTCGTCACCCTTATGATCCCAAACTTACTCAAAGAGCGGTTTCTAGATTTCCCGTGTTTGAAAAATGCTGTACTTTTCACTAACTTTACAGTTTCTCCTCTTTGTTAGAATTCAACCGAAATTTTTCTGTTAGCGGTTTTCGGTAGACTGTCTACTTATTTTATTTGAATTTATTTATGTGTGAAACTTGTAGTGATTCATGAGCTGTAAGATGGTAGACCATCTCAACTGACAAACAGAAGGGATCCTATCAGAGGTGTGATAGATGCTTAGGGGGGGCAAAACAGAATTCATTGCGCCTGGAATAGGGTACCCTAGAAATAGCGGTGAAAGTCCCCCGCTTTCACAAGCCGTTTGCATCAATATCATTAGCTCTACGCGATCGCGTTGTGTTTAGAAAGAGGAATGCTATGTATTTTTCATCATTTGTGAATCAAACACTGTCTTGCCGCAATATAAAACACAGAAGTAAAAGGTTTTGTTCATTTAAGACCAAAAGCCCTCAGGTATAAGCTAGCAACCCAGACTCAGCTGACACAAGATAAAGCGCGTTTGCTAAGACAAGGACAGGTAGCTGAAAATGCCTCGATTCGAGAAGTGGACTTGATTGAAGACAGGCAGCACCTGGTCCCAGACTTTGAGAAACCTACACCACTTTGAGACCCCGGCTCAAAAAATGTGGCCGGAAGTTGCTTTCTCAAATATAAAACCAGGCCAACCACCCAAACCCGAACCTAAAAAGAAAGTGTGAAAGTCTACATACTTCTTCGATCAATTGGATCCAGACAATATATTCGAAAAAAGCGTCTGGTTTAGCCACAAAATTTCAAAAACAAAAAGCCACTAGCGCACTTTAAAAGTAGTATATAGTACAATTTTATGATATTTTCAACAATATTCAAAATCTAACTTATCTATAATTCATATCTTTTTGCCGCCTTTTCAGTTTTTGTCTCCATAATTTAAGAATAAAACACTTTAGAATGAGCTTTTATTAGTTTAAGTTGCTTTCTGGTTTAAAACTAAGTGTTCAGGGAACCAAGATCTTATTGTAAAGTTTTAAGTAAAATTTTAAAAAACAGCGCACGCATTGGCCTTCGCTGAGCTGATTCAATGTTGTCAGATAAATATTGAAAGCAAGATTTGGCACGTAAATTCCAGAATACTACATATTAACGAACAAATAAATGAATACAGGTGGAAATGTTGGTAAGCATATGCATAGAAAGCAATACAAAGCCAGCAATCCCAGATGCCCTGGTCGTGATGTTCATGACATGAGCATCAAATTTCAATTTAGAGACTAACAGCACGCCAAGGTCTTTAAAATGCTAAACAACTGATAGGGAAATTTCACACCAGAAATAAAAGGACATCTAAGGAGCATTTTTATATGAGAATGACATCTTCTGACACTTCAAGATGTTTAATGGTAAGAAATTGTTTTGACTTGATTGCATTGCACAATTTTAAGTGATCCGCATACAGAAAACAGGAAGAACTGCCAACAAAAGGAAGGTTTTCGACCAATAAGAAAAAAGTAGGAGACATAGGATATATCTTTTAGGAACTCCGGATGTGGAAAATATAGAAAAAGAAAAGGAACCTTATAAAGTGACTCTGCAGGGACAATTATAAAATTTCCTGCCATCTTCAAGATTGTCCCTGCAGAGGAGAAGGAGACCGAAATTGCCAAGCCGTTTATGTTTATTGGTTAACCAGTTATGGCTCAGAGTCCGTATTAGCTTGAAGTTGATAACAGAAGGCAGAGGCGACAAAATTAATGAACACCTTAGGGTTGGTCGCAGGATGTAAACTAGATCGCCTCCTCGCGGTGCATCCTGGGTAACGCTAAATGATCTAGACTCTCTTCATGATCACGACCGCTTTCGTCCTCGGACTTCTCTTTGTCTAACGACTCGTTGTTGCACTTGGGCTGGTGGTCGTAGCATTCCGGACCTAGTCGTCCTCAGGCGCGGTAGCGACGGAGTGAAATCCGCTTCGTGAACGGCTCCGGGTTAATACGACCATCTCCGTCCCGTTAAAACCCTGGCAGGCCTCTTAGTACGTTCTCTCGTCTCGTCACCATTAAGTTGGTGGTGTAGGTTCAGTTGAGTTGGACTCCTGATTAGCACCGATCCGGCTCTGACCACTTGTCCCCATAAGGGCTGGTGGCAACCCTCGCATGGCCTCCCTGCTTGCATTAGATTACCATGGGATCATTAAAGGTGACTACACAATCGGACTTGGGATAGCGGCTTTGAGTGGGGACCCTTATAAAATGAATAGAAAAAATAATAATAACAAACCAAAACTCGTCAGGCAAAAGCCTGACAACAAAATTAATCCAACCCCTTATGTGAAGGGGGGGACAAAAATGGCTGTGTCAGCGATTGCAGCTAAAGTCGCAGGGAGTAGAGATATGGCGAATGAGCCAGCTCTGCAGACTGAGACTAAGGCTGCTGTAGTTCGTGGAGACATGACGAATGAGTCAGCTCCAATGGCTACCGGCACAGCGACTAAGCTTGCAGAAGGCTGTGGAGACATGACGAATGAGCCAGCTCCACGGCCAATCAGCTCTTCCTCAACCCCTGTTTCTGGCGTTTCCGGGGCTCTGGTCACCAAGCCTGGCCTTGTGAAAGCCACGAAGCCCATTTGTGGCCAGTGTGACGGGAAGGTAGTGGCGAATGAGCCAACCCGTCCGTCAACAAGTGCTACCTCCGGTGCCACCTCCTCCTCAGGCACGCAACGCTCCTCTGCCAAATCATCTCGGGCTTACGGAACTAGAAGGGCAGCCTTCAAAGTTCTGAGGAAATTTCAAAACGTCTCCCCTGACACAATGTCCGACAAGGACAAAAAGTCCCTTGAATGGGCAAAATCCTACACTGGGGAGCACCCGCTCCCTCTAAATCCTGCAGGTACAACTCAGAAACGACAGAGGTCGGCTGAGCAGAAGTACCAGGGCAGGCAAGACTGCAAAAAGCAGAAGACAACAACCAGCCCCTCAGGGATAACTCGGCCGTTTAATGAAATGGCCAAAGAGTGCCTTGTCTGGGCTGTAATTGATGCCAGCAAGGGAGATGGAATCATCTCCTCCGAAAACTGGCTCAAGATAAGGCAGGCTCTCTTCGTAGTCTGCTGTAAGCTGCAGAAGGCTAGCTCGGGTCCTCCACCTACGGTGAATGACGCGGGCTGGTACAAGGGAATCAGGCTGGTCGCGTGTGGAGACCAACGATCGGCCGATTTCTACAAGCAGGCTATCTCCGAGCTGGGGGAACTCTGGCCAGGCGCCAAGATTAAAGTGGTGACCAAGGATGAGATCCCCAGTCGGCCAAGATGCAGGACATGGATTCCTGCTTTCCATTCGGATCCAGTGGAGGTCCTGGACATCATTCGGCTTTTCAACCCTGATCTTCCTACGGAGGATTGGAGGGTTGTGAAGATTGGTGAGCCGGTGGACAATCGGCGGGAAGCCCTTTTCGTCATCAACGATAAGGCGCTGCCGGCATTGGATGCTCGAAAGGGCATCATCAGGTACGGGGTCGAAAAACTGGCCCTACGTATCTATCGAAGCGACAGGCCAAAGAGCTCTGCTTCGGGAGATCCGATACCTGCCGAGCCTGACCCAAAGATGGTGACCCAAACGACAGTGGAGCCACCTGAAAAAGGGTCTGATATCTCTCTGAGGGAGAAATCTGATGAGGAATCGGATTTGGAGTCCCTCCTTGCCGATGGGGTTAGTGTCGGAACTGCCTCCGATTTGGGTGGCTGCCTGGACCTCATGACTCTGGGCGCAGAGCAAGAGGCTAGGACGGCTTCTATGTCCGAGGGGGAGGACCTTGACCTAACCCTAATTAATTGATTCACTAATGGTGAAGGTACTCCAAGTGAATCTTCACCATTCCATAGCAGCATCAGCTGCCCTGCTACTCCGCCTGTCTAAGACAGAGGAGGAGCTAATTCTCATCCAAGAACCATGGGTTGTTAACAACCGGGTTTGCGGGTTACGCACCAATGAATACAGACTGATAACACCTGACGGCTCTTGTAAGCCACGTGCCTGTATTCTTGTCAGGAAAACCATAAATGTCCTTGTATTACATCACTTCTGTGACAAGGATAACATGGCTGTTGCAGTAGAGTGCGACCAAAGACCATGCTGGTTTGCTTCTTGCTATATGGCACATGATCATGGCACTAGCCCTCCCTGCGACATTGTCAGGGGGATCGTGGCTGAAGCCAGGAAAACAAGTGTGCCGCTGATACTGGGAGCTGACGCTAACGCTCATAACGAAGTATGGGGTAGCTCCAATACAAATGGTCGAGGCGAGGAACTTCTTGATTTCATCCTTGCCCACGACCTCTTCATCGCCAACACTGGCAGCGAACCGACCTTCCTTACCTCAAACCGAAGGGAGGTGCTTGACGTTACCTTGATTAGTGGGCGGCACTCGCAACTTCTCCGTGACTGGAGGGTTCTACAAGAGTGTTCTTACTCTGATCACAGGTACATATCGTACAACGTGGCTGGCCGCAGCTCTGCCGAGCAGGTAGCCTTTATTAACAGAAAGAGGACGGACTGGAAGCTTTTTAATTCTCTAATTCGATCCTCACTGGAAAGTGTTCCTAAGAGCATTGACTGCTATCATGAACTGGATAAGGCAGTTGACACCCTTACTAGTTCTCTCAACTTCGCGTCTAGGGAAGCTTGTAAGCCACCCACGGGCAGGGGAAATCCCAAGCCCCTCTGGTGGAATAAGGAGATCAGTACCTTGCGAAGAGAATGTAGGAGGGAGTTCAATTGCTCAAAAAGATCTAATGACTGGTCGATGTATAAAACGAAGCTTAAGGCTTTTAAGTATGCCGTACGTAAGGCAAAGAGGTCCTCATGGAGATCTTTCTGTGGTAACGTGGAGAGTCTCAGCGAGGCAAATCGCCTTCGTAAGGTCTTAAGCGCGACACCAAAAGCTATGGGGTGCATCATGAATCCTGAGGGCATTTGGACTAGTTCGAGCGCAGATACTCTCAAAGTACTGATAGACGCACACTTTCCGGGCAATCATTGCCCTCTAGAAGTGGCGTGTCAGACGGAGCAAAATTACAGTTCAATCCCGCCGTTCAGAATATCAAATTCTCAACTGAGGTGGGCCATTAACTCATTTGAACCGTTTAAGTCCCCGGGCCCTGATGGCGTTCTTGCGGCTGACATTCAGCAGTCCATGGAAGTATCGCTACCTTGGCTCAGGGAGATTTATAACGCTTGTCTACGCTTCTCGTATGTTCCCACCAGCTGGCGGGAATCCAGAGTGGTGTTTATTCCCAAAGCAGGAAAAGTTACGCATGTTAAGCCGAAGGACTATCGTCCAATAAGTCTTAACTCCGTCCTGCTAAAGATTTTGGAAAGGATAATTGATTACCATATTAAAAGATCAGTCGATCCTATGCTGATCTCGCAGTCGCAGCATGCTTATACCAAAGGTAAGTCTGTTGAGACCGCTCTTCACGTCCTTATTGAGCAAGTAGAGAAATCTCTTGCTCTAAAGGAATACACGCTTGCTGTCTTCCTGGACATAGAGGGGGCCTTCAACAACGTTAATTCTAACGCAATTGTTGAGGCTCTCTCGGTGCTGCATGTGGATGAACGGTTGGTTGCTTTTATTGTGCAGCTTCTCAAAAGTAGAGTTGTAATCTCTACGCTGGGTAATGCCAGCGTAAGACGAGGAGTCAGCACGGGCACACCTCAGGGTGGAGTTCTCTCTCCCCTGCTGTGGAACATCACGGTGAATACTCTTCTAAGGAAGCTGGACCGCGCCGGCTGCAAAGTGATTGCTTACGCAGACGACATAGCTGTTTCAGTGTCGGGAAAGTATTTATCTACGCTATCGGAGAGGTTAAATCACTCTCTTGACATTATTTCGCGTTGGAGTCGTGAGTGCGGCTTGAATGTGAATCCTAATAAAACGGAGCTAGTGCTGTTTACAAGGAGGTACAAAGTTCCTGATTTTGAGTTACCCAAATTGAATGGGGTCTCCATTAACTTGAGCCAGAAGGTCAAATACTTAGGGCTGATCCTTGACTCGAAGTTACTATGGACGTACAATGTGGCGGAAAGAGCTCGGAAGGCTTTCAACGCACTTTACTGTTGCAAAAGGGCCATAGGGGCGAGTTGGGGATTGCAGCCTCGTACTGTTGCTTGGCTTTACACTGCTGTGGTGGAACCAATTCTGTTGTTTGGGGTGGCGTTCTGGTGGCAGGCTGCTCTTAAGGCTACCTGCAAAGGACAGCTTGAAAAAGTGCGAAGAATGGCTGCACTACAGGTAACTGGAGCGCTCCGCTCCACTCCTACTAAGGCACTGTTTGTGCTACTACATTGGCTTCCAACCAACCTACTGATCTCACAGCAAGCTAATCTTGCTGCTGTGAGACTAAACTGTATCTCAGCATGGAATAGGACAGAGTTCGGTCATGCGAGGATCTTGGTCGAGGGAGTACCCGCACCAGCGGTTGTTGACTACAACGCCCCTCAATGCATACTGGATTTGGAGTTTACAACTCGCATTCCATGCAGGGAGGAATGGTGTGATGGTATCACCCTTGATAATGGGCTTATCCATGTGTACACTGACGGCTCAAAGCTAAACAATAGAGTTGGGAGTGGTGTATACTCAGATGAGCTGAATCTCAAGCTGTCCCTCCGTCTACCAGACCACTGTAGTGTCTTTCAGGCGGAGGTGGTAGCTATTTATCAGGCAGTCGACTGGCTTCTGTGTAATCGAATATTCGGGGTCAATATTGGTATTTTCACAGATAGCCAAGCGGCTATTAATTCCCTTGCTGGTCCTTGTACAATGTCCAAGATTGTTGCTGAATGCCGTGCATCTCTTAGGGAGATGTCGAGACATTCGGTTGTTCAATTGATTTGGGTACCTGGACATAGGGGTTTTCAGGGCAACTGTGAGGCCGATGAGCTAGCAAGGCTTGGAACTTTGCTACCTGACGTCTCTTGCTCCTTTTCAATAGGTATACCGATGACATCGGTCAAACTGGCCATAAGGCAAAAATATCTTGAGGACGCTAAGAAGTCCTGGGCAGATGAATCTTCCTGTGTGATAACAAGGCAGTCCTGGGTATCCATGGATGCGCATCGCACCAGGCAGCTTTTAGGCTTAACTCGAAGCGCCCTTCGTTGCACTGTGGGCGTTCTAACGGGCCACTGCCTCATAGGACGACATGCACAACGTTTGGGCGTAGAGTTTAATGACTTCTGTCGGAGCTGTGGCTCTGAGGATGAGGAGGAAACCGTCCTTCACCTCATGTGCCAGTGTCCGGCTTTGGCAAGGAGAAGACTGGCGGCACTTGGTGCACCCTTTCTCTCAAACCTGACGGAACTGTCCCTGGTAGAGCTAAAGGGGATAGTCCGGTTTCTCAAAGGAAGCAAATGGTTTCCTGACTTTAGTGAGTAGAAGAGAGTCACTAAAATTATTGTGGTATCACAACGGGCCTCTTCTGTGCCTATGTGTGCTGGTCGTCAGGCCTCTGAAGATCGGCAGCCACGTTAACCTAACCTAACCTAACCTAGGGTTGGTCGCTGTAGAGTGGCCCTTGATGAAGCTATGCTGCTCAGGAGGAGTAAAAGCATTCAAAAATTTTACTAAAACAGCAGAGAAGTGTGCTGTTTTATTAAAACAGCAGATAGTTGAAGACTGGGAAGATATTGGCGCTTTCCGTAAAGAAAAAAATACATGTTGTAAGGCTATTGTTGAAAAGTATAGCTTAAGGTAGACAGAAAGAGAATGAGAGGTCAGGACCGGAACTGGCATTAAAATCAGAAGTATGGATGAAATTGTCGACTTCTAAAGGATTGCTACTAAACAAGGAAAGGACAGGAGAGATACCGGGAAAAACAACAGATATTCAAATATTTAGGTAACATTTTAAATATTTTTTAAAGAAGCAGGACAAAAAAGGAGCAAATAAGTCGCACATAGCTTGAGAATTGGAAGCAATAGCCTCATCAAGATACATAAAATCGGGAACTGAAGAATTGAACTTGAGGGAACGAATGTAGGACCAAAAGGATTTTGGTTGATTAGAGCCAACTGAAGCCTCAATGCTCAAGAGGAAATTACGCATTGCCTGCTTGAGCACTCTTTTCACGAGCTTTTTCTTTAGCTTTCAAAGCACCGGAGAATTTTAGCGAGATCCAAGGAACATCATAAGGTTTAAGAGAAGGTTCGATAGTAGTAAAGCGAAAGATAATATTAGAATAGAAAGAGTAGAACTTGATCAAAGCACAATCAACATTCAATCCAATTGTCAAGAGTGACTTGAGTGGACAAGTGAACTTTATAGAATCTATAGCGTGGGATAGAGGGGCATTTATTCCTTGCTTGGACGTTAAGTCACCACCAGCTAGAAGTGGAGGGAGATATGGATCAGCTACGAGTAGAGGATGAAAGGAAAATATGGAAAAGGACCAGGAGAATCCAAAGAAGTGCTAGAAAGAATCAAACCATCTTACTGCCGAAGAAACGTTGCCGTATATACTACTTTCAGCAGAATCCTCCGTCTATAACAAATAAACTCTAAACTGGACAATGAATATGGATAAAGCTATGTATTTAGTTAAAAAAAAATGAAAGCCACTGAATTTTCTACTACTAAATTGTATTTTAAATATATATATATACCAACACCATTTGCAAATCTTATTAGAAGCTTTCAACTATTACACTTTCGTATTTTTGCATCGCTGCGAATTGTGAAAATTCATCGTTTGCTGGGATAACATTGCTGGACAACTTTTTACTATTTCGTGTTGCTGCGGCATTGCATTCGATAAAACTGCTGAAATGACATGCACACATGCATTTATCGTCGGTCGAGAAGAATTCCTCCACAATATGTTGCATCCATCCGAGAATCTTATTATCTTTCGTGTTTGCACTACAGCACTCCCTCCAATCGTGGTTTCCTTCTACAACACTGATAGCTTTATTTAGCTCTTTCTGCTGCTGCCGCAGTTGAGCTAACTCGCCTTCCTTCGACCAAACAGTCCAACTTAGACGCTGCTTCTGCTTCAAGGCATCCTTGAATACACGTGGTATAACTCGACATCTATGCGTCGTCAAAAGTTTGTCATAACTTGATATACTGGTACGGATGTTCTGAATTTCTATTTCAAGTCCTTTTATGGTTGTTTCGATTGAATTTTGACCATAGGTGATAAATGCCATGATTTATTTCGGGTTGTAGAGGTTTTGATTGTATTGTTTTAGAACAGGATCTTCCTCTCAACTGATATGCAATGCAAAAGATCTGGTGCTTTATATTCATTAATCTTAAAAGCTTCTTACACTCTTGTCACTTCTAAAGGGATGAATGTAATTTATAACACAGGTACGCAATAGCCTTTCTTGCACCCAGAAAAATCATGTCCAGGTGTGTGATTAGTCAAAAAGGATTTATAATTAAGATAAGGTCATTAGAGGTATACAGATAAAAATTTAGTAAGTCGTTTATAACTAATTAGTATGCAGAGTATCCGGTGATAAATGCTCTCGATATTCATAAATGAATATAGAACAAGTGGTAATAATAATTTCTAAATTAAAAACAGGAAAATAGATTAGAAATTAAAAATTTTAAGAAAAAAGGGAAGAGGTGAAGATTTTGGCTATTGTTTTTGATGGTAGTTGAATAGTTAATATTATGGTAGTTAGAAAAGCAGATGAATTTAATAAATTTGGAATCTCATGCCGTTGTTAGAGGTTTCTAAATATTGAATACAATATGTTCTGTGGGGTAAATTGGCTTAGTATGGGGGCTGACAAGGACAATTATCTAAAACTAAGGGTATGTAGTTAGTAAATAATGCAGCAATAACTTGATATTTCATGTCTGTTTATGATATATAATTAGTTTTGGAAAAACAATTTTATTTCCATAAATAAAATAATAAACAAAACTTAAAACTGATGCTCTTTTTTTTGGCAAAAATTCTTTATTTTAACAAAATCATCGTTACTTTAGTTGTAAATTTTTCGAGGTTAGTTTGCATGAAAAGAAACTAGAAAGATCGTCGTAAATACTCATTTTCCGGGCTGTATGTATGATCGACAGCCACTGATGGACAGATGTCTGGCTTTCATGATGCAGAGGTTATATATGAAGTTGGTATCAGGCAGAAAGTAGTCTGGGCCATTGACACCTTCAAGTCCCCAATCTTGTGCCGCTTAAGTTACACGTCGATTCTGTGATCGTCAATGTCTGCATTAAAAATTGACGCCTGTTTGTTACAATCAGTCTACTGTTGACCCATATTCTAGTTTCTCTCAATAATAAAACTGTTTTTTTTTAGAATCAGCTACTTCAACATTCGAGTTGTTCCCGTTTCATTTACTACTCGAATTCAAGTTGATCGTGGCGATTTTATTTCTTTCAAAATAAAAAAATTAAAAAACTCCGCTCTATGAGCAACTACTCGAACCAAAAATCCAACATGCTCCCACCTGGGCTGTGACACTCGGCATCCTTCCGTCTGACGTGGGTTGTGCTTTCCAAATGTACCTTGGCAATTTGAGTTTATTGTGATGTGTTTCTCCATCAGTTAAAATCTGAAAAATGGGATGTCAGTTTTGATAAAATTTTTTCTTTTGTATTTACTTATCGAGAATACAAAGTTTGTTAGCGTTTCATGTACTGTAAGGACACAGAGGATGTAGGAGCGGTAGACACCGGTAAACTGGCCTTTTAGCTCGGGCGGGCGAAGAAGAGCCAGTTCGGGAAACCCTTTGTGGCAAATTTTGTAGCTGACAGCAGCGATGATCAGGACGCTCGAAGCTTAGAAGTGTCACATTCGATGATTGGGACCGGTGGAAAAACTTGTTGAGGAAGGCCACAACCTTATTCTGGCTTTAGTACAGATTTTGATATATGTCCAGAAGTGGCTTAGCTCGAAGCATGATTTGAATCCTTTATTTATTTGGAAAATCTATTTTCATTGATTTTTTTAGCAATTCCGAAATGGAAACTCCAAAAGTGTTGACAGATAAAAGAAGTGTATGTACGTCAAAGCTCTACATATTTTAAATTGAATACTAACAACTAATTTACATTTAATAAATTTAATTTAAACTTAAAAAATACTGATAACATTCCGAAACAAATTCTTAAATATATTAGTAGCATCATCTTGTCTGGTGTCTGCTGTTTTCCTCACAACCATCTTATTAATAAATAAATAAATATTATCCAAATAGAGCCAGATTGTTTACGAACGCTTTCTTTAAAAAAGCATCTTCCGACCGGATATTTGCTCTCTGGTGGATGGCCCTACTCTTGTGGATTGTTTTGCATTGGGTGATAGAGATCTAGATATTGGGGGATGCTTCTTCGTTTGTAAGTGTATATATTCTTTCTATCCATTTTTTGGTACTGAAAACCAAATAGGGTTACCGTAAGGCGCGATCGATTTAGTAATTTGATTTAAGAAAAATGTTAGTCTCTGGGCTGAGTTAAACCGGATTTCTCATAGTCTATTCACATCTCCACAAAATCACATGCTTTTGAGATGATTCTTGCTGTTGTTTGTGTTATTAAATTTCGCTCCACCCATATCTTTATTGCTTCTCATAATTTTCAAAAATATTTGCCCTTATGAACGATCTTCTGCTTACGGCATTGGTACTTTTCTGTTTCCCCCCCCCCCATTTTTTTTTTCACTTTTTGTTATTGCAATGCTTCTAAAATTGATTAGAAAGTAGTAATTAACCAAAATTATGATGGAGAAACACGTTTAGAAGAAAAAAAATTTTTAATTTTTTTTAAATTAAATTTTTAATTTAAAAATTAATTAAATTAATTTAAATTTGGAATTAATGTCACATAACAGTGAGAATAAATTTTGGTACTTTTCTGTTTTTCCCCCTCCATTTTTTTAATTTTTTTAATGAAAACTGCTCGAAATGGGTTAAAAAGTTACTCCACAAAAATTGAGATGGAAAAATTCATTAAAAAAAAATATTTTTTTTTCGATTTTAAATTTTTTTTCATTTTTATGTGGCAGAATGAGTTTTTCAAAAGTTAATGTGTTGTTGGGGAGGCCTGCTCATTATACTGTTATTAATCATATAAACAAATTGTATACAACATTATTAATGTAATAGCTTAATGGTAAATTGCGTTGAAGCTTCGGAAAGGGAAGACGTCAAAAATGGAGCAAAATTTATTCTCACTGTTATGTGACATTAATTTAAAATTTTCATTAAATTAATAATTTTTTAAATTAAAAAAAAAAAATAAAAAAAATTTAAAATTTTTTTTTTTTCTTTCAAACGTGTTTCTCCATTATAATTTTGGTTAATTACTACTTTCTAATCAATTTTAGAAACATTGCAACAACCAAAAGTAAAAAAAAATGGGGGGGGGAAAAACAGAAAAGTACCACGGCATTGATCGCCACCCATCCTCTCGCCATCTTGCAAAAGTAAAATCTGACTGCTGTCAAACTATTACCAAATCGCTGCGTTTGCAAAGGCTAACTAGTCGGTGAGATCGATAAATTGGTATAAATTACTAACTTAGCAAGTTAATTATTCTCAAAATTTCATCGTTTTCGTTCAGAAACTGTATAGTGTCTTTATTAGTGGAAAGTGAATTGTGAAACAATACACTAGCAGCGCGAAAAAAATAGTTGTCTTAACGATGTCTCGCTGCTCAGTCCCATTTGCCTATTTGAATCAAATTTAATCTGTAACGCTGCTACTTCTAACATTCTGGTGATTTAGGGAGCTTTTTTAATTCACGTAATGCAATACGTTTGCAAAAAAGTCGCTTTTTATTAGTCCATTCAAATCGATTTCGATTGCGTATTACTAGTGTGTTTGCATTTAGATTCCATGGCTAGCAAAATTTGAAAACAGTCAGATTTGTAGCGTCCATATAATTATAGGAGGAAATGCAAAGAGCAAGAAAGGTATAAAAATCTCGAGACACATATCTATGGGCGCTTAATGTGTTTCTGTCACTCTTAATATCTTTATTCTATAAGATCAAATGTATCTGCGGTGAATTTTAAACTGTACTTGTCAAACCAAGGCACTTCAGTGCGTTTTAAATGCACTTTCCTGATTTCAAAAGCGGGGAACCTTAAACACATGATTCTGAAAGCGAAGTGAACGCGATATTTGGTATTCTCTCATTTAACCACATTTTTGAATCTACCAAAACATTCATTCTTACACGAACATATTTCCAAACGAATAAAAGTTGCAGTATTCAGTATTTTCTGTTTGAAAGTGCAATGAAAATACAGTTCGAAAACTATTCAAATAAGTAACTGGTATTCTCACAAGAAATTGTGACTTTTGCTTTCTTCTGGTTTTCGGCAATTTAGCACATAATTCATTTGTTTTTCATTTCGTTCCTATTTCCATGTATTGTAGACAAGCAGAATTGATAGTTTTACTGTTCGAGCAATTTATTCATCATTGTAGACAGCACATCGAGCGTACAATAAATACAGCTATAAAAATCAAGCATACAATTATACGTTGTTAGCGAAATTATAAAGTTTCCGAAAAACTCTTCAGAAGCTTGAAGTTTACAAATAATAATCATTTGTTTGACTGACATATTATATCTTTGAAACAATACTTCACTATTTTTCGCAACAAAAATTTCAGATCTTCAGAAAAGCAAATATCAACAAACATATCTCAAGTATGCGTCTAATTTACCACAATATTATTCACAAGACCCATTTCATGCCATTCATATGTCTGACACATTTGCCCTTATACGGCAAGAAATCGCAAGTTTGGCTAATTACCCACATACCGGCTGATCAAATTCTTATAGCCCATAAATTGTTAAAACAACGAGTGAAAGGCATCAGCAGCCATTCATTATTATTGTTTTTTCTTCTCGAAAATCTTTCCAAATTAAACACAACAATTTACATATTACAGACAACATTCCCCGCGCTAGTCTTTCTGGCCTTCAATAATAGCTTCGCTTCCATTCCACTGCCAAATCGATTGATCGAAAGTTTTTGAGGAAACATCTTCACGTTCCACTTCTACCTGTTTTGTGTGTGGGATCGCAAAATGGATTCAATATGAACTGGGTCAGAATATAACAAACACATCTCGATTCTGCCTGGAGTCATTCATGGTGGGTCTTAAAAAATAACGAAGAATTTATTCATAATAATTTAATTCTGAAAGCGAACTTTGCAGTGACTATCGATTTCATTGCGGAAACGTAAACAAATTGAAAAGCTTAAATACTGTTAATTCAGCTAAAGTAAATGTGCAATGGATGCGAATTTACCGTGACCTGCGGACGATTTTTTTTCTTTTGGTTGCTGCAAAGCTATAATGAATTCGCATGGACTCAGACTTTCTTTTAGATCGCTATCATTAAAATTTTTAGGCACTTCCGAGAGAGCATGCCATGCTTCGATTCAGATGACTGAGATAAAATGACACATGATTGAATGAGCTTCCGCTAAATGTCGGTTTAGTGCATATTGAAATTAATAGTGAAAATTGAGCTGTGCATTAGACAGAGCAAAAAAATGAAGAATGTGGCCAACCGATTTTTGCACGGTTTCTTTTGAAGTATTAAGATCGTAACCGACTAGATGATTAAATTTATAATGAAATACTTTTTTTGATGGTGAAGAGAGAGCTGTTAATCATTGATTCTGAATTCAGGGAGATCGATGAATTGTGCTCGTTGTATGAGTAAAAAACTGAGTGAATATTTTTCCTGATTTTCAAAGAACATTAATATTAAAATCACTTTGCTCAAAAAAATTATATTTCTATTGAGGACTTGAGGAAATTCTGTTTTTTGTGAAAATGAATGCTTTATTTAAAAAATAATTGTAACAAGTCATTGGGAGTATTGTACATCGCCAGTGATTACTTTCTTTCATTTTTTTTTCAACACCATGATGAAATAACTACTCATTTTCTGCGGTTATTTATGAATCGATTCACTTTTTAGAATCTTTACAAGTATGGAAGTGCTGTTCAGCCAGGCCATGAGTCATTGATTGAAACACGTAATAATCAATAAGAACAATTTCGGTGAATATGGCGGGCGAGGTAGGACTTCCCGTTTGAACGTTTCCAAGTATGTTTTCATTGATTTTGTATGAATTTTTTTACCATTAATACCATTATTAAACTGCTACCTTCGTATAAGAAGCTTCAGTTAGTTTTAAAATCTTAAATGCTAAGACAAGTCATGTGCACTCCTCACAGTTGAAGACGTGAACATTTTGGACCCAAGTTACTTTATTGACTTAAAGTCAGACAGTAAAGAGCAAAGCTATGATCTGTGTTCCAGAATTATAATGTCCATGCAAAAGAGTTTGAAAAGCAAAAAAAAAGTGGCGACACAAGCTGTTTTTTCTACGTAAGTGATGTAAGGTCCAACGGGTCAGTTCTTTTCAATCGCTGAAATTTACGATGAGCTAGTATTTTTTTGCCAGATTGTTGGGGTGATGAGCAAGGGCTGCAATATTTTGTCCACTACAGTTCTTAATTTCCTCTGAAATCATCTCAATTCGCAAGTCTTTATGGAAATTGGCGTTGCGGAAGTACCACGGGGCTCCGGTGATAGATCGAAGTATTCTTGATTGGGTCCTCTGGATGATGTTGATGTTTGATGGGCGAGCTGCACCCCATATCTGTAAGCCATATGTCCAGATTGGCTTTAGGACAGACTTGTAGACGAGCACTTTAGAGTCGAGAGAAAGTTTTGACATGCTATTGAGCATCGATTTAAGGTTTATGCATTTGAGCTTCAGTTGTTGATTTTTAGCTTCAATGTGTCGTTTCCAGGTGAGCCTCCTGTCAAGGTGCATTCGGAGATACTTTACTTCGACACTTTGAGGTATAGGTATATTGTTTTGATATACTAGAGGACAAGTCCGTTTTAGCAATGTGAAGATAACGTGGATGCATTTGGTTTCGTTCATTCTGATTCTCCATTTTGCTAGCCATTCTTCAAGAAGTGAGATGTGGACTTGCAGAGTACGGGTTGCCGTAACTGGATCTGAATCAGTGCGTAGTATGGATATGTTATCCGCAAAGGTAGCTGTCGTTGTTTTGTCACATATTGGGAGATCGGATGGGAATGTAGTGTAAAGTACTGGTCCCAAAACACTTCCTTGAGGTACACCAGCATGCACACGATGTGGTAGAATAGTTAGTGGTAGAATAGTTTTTGTATTTTACCTGGAAAGTGCGGTCGGTTAAGTAGGAGGAGAGTATTTTGTGGAAGCTTGTCGGAAGCACTGATTCAATTTTGAAGATCAACCCTTCATGCCAGACTTTATCGAAGGCTCGAGTCTGCGAATGCTGTTTTAATGTCTGACGCAGTTCGATTTACCCGTTGAATGGTGCTGTGATGTCCTTGAAACCCAAATTGATGTTCTGGAATTTTTTTCGCATCTTCTAGTATTGGTAGTAGCTTTTTCAACATAACTTTCTCAAAAACTTTAGAGACGCATAACAAAAGACTAATAATTCTATATGACTTCACTTGAGAAGAGTCCTTACCAGGCTTAGGGATCATTATGATCTCGCCTGTTTTCCAAGCTTCAGGAAAATATCCGATTCGAAAGATAGCGTTGAATACATTAGAAAGCCAAGAGAATACAATCGGGGGCAACTGTTTGAGCATAGCATTGGTGATAAGATCAATTGCCGGAGATTTTCTTGAGCATGTTTCCAGAATAATGATAGCTTCCACTTCCTTAGTCGAAGTCTTGATTAGTTCTGTGAGCATTGATATTAGGTAGAAAGTCACATATTGTCGTGGTGAAAGGTGTGAAAACATGTTCTAGGTGAACTGCGAAGGCGGTGGCTTCCTCTGCGTCACTTTTGGCCCATTGCTCGCAGACAGTTCTTAGTGGTGCTTCCCTAATGGTAGGTTTGCTGATTTTTTTGACTGCTTTCCGCAGCGAATAGTCAGCATTCTTAGTGGGCCCGAGGCTCTCTAAAAAGAGTAGGATTTTAACTCGTTGCCCTTCGCAAGTGTTGTATGAAATGGCCAAGTGTTTGTCACGCTCTCGTCGTATTGCGGTCGATTTTTCTCCAATGTTCAGCTCAAACGTATCAATCTTTGCTGATTGCAATTTTCTATAGTAATTTCGCTGGGTTGGAGGTGCTCCGAAAAATAGCTTCACCCAGCTTAACTCACCAAATACAAATGATAAGTTTGAAGCCAATGATAGTCGCCTTTGCCGACGAAGTTAATGCTTTGTTGTGGTAAGGATTTTGTTTTTTGAAGTCTATTTGTTTTCATTACCAGTCATGATACGATACAAAACACTTTTCCTTTTTTCCCTTAGAGCAGCTGCCCACACCTGAAAATAAGTCTTTCGACATCTCTTGGCTTCAGTTTGTACGGTACTGAATTTCTTTGCTTTTGAATAATTCTTATTGCTTTTAAACACTTAGCAACTTTCGTGGGATTAACGTCTAATGGCTCAGCAAGTCCACTTTGCGTCTGACTTATCGAGTATTGTTTTCAACTTAACGTGCTTAATTTTTGTTCGATAAGCCAGAGTGTTCTTTATCTTTAACATCAAAATCATTATTTTTAAAGTATCGAGACCTATCGTTCATAGAATTTGGTGCTTTAGCTGCAGATTTTTTAAAGTAATGTACTAAGAATATCCTCAAATACCCTTTTTTTGGTATGAAATTCAACATGCTTAACGCTATGTAAAATTGTCAATATTTCAAAATCAGGTACAGTGACAATTTAAAATGTTACATCAAATTAAAGTTAATTTGATTTCAGAAAAAACAAGCAATAAAATTTTGCGTTATGAGAATAAGTTTCCAAGATATCATGATTTAAGTGAGTCAAGGTACACAGGGTCGAACACATATTTTGAAAACTGGACCACCCTGTAGAACGATTTTTTGCTCAAAATATATCATTATATGCTTTAATATATGCTTCAAAACAAAATGTTTTCGAAAAAAATCGCTCGTTTATCGACCTATTTTTTATTTCCGACTTTAAATAAGCAAGTTAGCTGAAGATTCTAAAATAGGACCGATGGAACAAAATCAATGCAAACCGTTGCTCATATCTTCACTATTACATTTCAAAAAACTACTAGCAATTGCATTGGAGTGCATTATTATATTACACTGCACACATTCAAACTGTCAAATGATGTTGGTTTAAGGCTGCTAACGAATAAAAATCGATTCACAGTGTGAGGTAGCCATGAATTGGAAAAATTCATCCCTGTTTATCAGCAATAAAACGATTTATTAATTTAAGCCTTTCTAATTCACAATCTGTGTCTAACAAATTTATTTTCTAGTTTTCAGTAACAAAAGACGAGAATCTTCGTCGACATCATCAAAATTGCAATTCTGATGATACTACAAATCTGAAATGAACAATGTTTGCATTTATTTACTGCGCATGTTATATTGGCATGCATCATGGCTCAGTCTGGCAAATGTTTATAAAACTTTATGCATGCGACATTCTTTCCAGGATACGTTTTATTTCCGATTTTGAACTCAGTTTCTGTTGAGTACATTGATTTGGCGTCAAGGAAGAGTTTATTTAGTTTGCCTCTTATACCATTACCATTGTAGTAAAATAAATTGAGGCCATTTGGTAATGACTTTCTGTTAGGATCGATAAATAATCCTTTGCTCTCTGAAGATGCTAAATGTATTTTGAGGAAATAGATAGAAAGGAATAGATTTTCAAATCCGTTTTTACTTGATCTCCATATATTCGAAGCTGCTCATGGTACTGTATAAAAAGAAGATCAAAGAAATCATAGTCAATTGGTAGATCATCTTGTTGGATTATAATTTTCAGGTGGGGCTTAGTTTCTAATTTTTCCTTATGCCTATTCTGCTCTTTCCAGCTGTTGAATGAAACCCCTTTCCAAATTTGGTATTCGATGAATCCATTGCGTTGGACAAATACCAAAGCATATTTGGTTGGGATCGCCACTTTAAAACACCTCCCAAAATTTTTTGCCTATCGTGCGCCTGGATGAAATCGCAACTTTTTCTTTCGAGAATTTTCCATAACCAGTTCTCATCTGCAAAGTTGAGAGCTCGTTTTGTAAAAATAACTTATTTCAGTGGTGATTTTTTTATAACGGAACAATTAGTATTGTTTTGAGTGGCATTCGCGTGCTTAGTTTTCGCAATACGACAGGATCATTCTTTCTTTGTCCAGAGGATGCTGAAGTTGAAAGTAAAATTTTCGGGCTGGTTAATTGGTATTGTTGATAAACTAACACTATATTCTGTGAAAACCGGTTTAATGGGGAAACTTGATGTGTCCTTAAATTGCACTCTAGTCGTTAGATTTTGGTTGATTAAGATTAACATTATGTAGCGTGTTTAAGATTAACATTGTGTAGCGTCTATAAAATTGAATTTGCTCTCAATCAACTTACCAGCACTGCATAGCTTTGATTCCGCTGTATTTATCGATATGGTGGATGCATCAATTAATATAGACAGATTGAACTTTAACCGAGACGGCGAGTTTTCTATAAGGCTGAGGATTTTCATTTGGGTCAATGACAAGTGTACCGCGACCTCCTGCAATAAAATGGTTCCTTAGAGAACGAATCCTGAAAATATGCTAGACTTGGACGGCCAATATATGGCCGATATTATAAATTCTATATGCCATTATACCCGGTATACCATGTTGATGGGTTTACTGCCAACTAGCCGATTACGTCTAATAAAAAGTTTTGAGCCTCCTATTGCTTTGGCATATATAATTCGCGATATTGAATTTGTTGCTATTTTTTCGTTCAATGGTTCTCGGACAAGAACATAAATGTCATGTTTTGCTTGGTTTCTTATTTGTCATGAATTCAACCTTTTTGCATTACAGAAGTCTATCTTTATAACGTTCAGTTTTTATGCTAAAGAAGTAAGCGTTACATTTGGCCTTTTAATGAATTCTTGCATCATATTATGCTTTATCATCATGAATTGGTTTATGTTTGTGGTGTATAATTTCAAAATTGATACAATAAACTAGAAGGGAGCTAACATAGTAATTTTCAATTCAATTCAGTTTATTTCACATAGTATTACAGTTATACTATTGGGGATGGCTAATTCAGAGTTTTAGACAATTATCATCTCTACAACTTTGATACATATATTAAACTTAAGACTAAATATTGCTTTAATGATAGTTAGCTTGTAAGCACAAGGAAAAGCGAACGAAAACCTTGAATATGAATTTTTATTTTCTGAATATTACATTAACCCTAATTTATTTTAACTTATTCTAACTTACTCCTACTTATAACTGAACTTATTCTATGTGTATGCTAATACTGAGCTTAATGTGCTTAAGTTTAGCTTGCCTCTGCTTTGATTACAACATTTCCTGTAGGAGCGATAATATTAGAGGGTTGTTGCAAGTATTGGACTTAAGTAAGAAATTTCTTCGCTGTTTCTTTACGATTTCTTTAATTATTTTAACACCCGTAAAAATATGTAACCTGCGAGTCAAGTATTGAAAGGTTTGTTGCCGATCATTTTTAGGCATTTATTCTGAGCGATATGTAGTCTGATTTTATGACATTTTGCACAAGTGCCCCAAATCGGTGCTCCATACAGAACAACTGGCTGCATTATCTGCTTATAGATTAATATTTTGTTACTGAGTGACATCTTTGACTTACGGTTAAGAAGTGGATAGAGTGCATGTGAGCATTTTGAAAGTTTAACGCAAACGCTATCGATGTGCTTATGATAAGTAAGTTTCCTGTCGAGGGTAATTCCTAAATACGTGATCTCGTCATACCATTCTATACTTTGACCCAGAGTGGTGAGATTCCTAGAGGGCATGTTCGATCTTTTCCGTTTTTTAGTAAAAAATGTCGGTTTCGTCTTGGCGGCATTAATTTTGATTTTCCACCTGAAAAAGTATTGGTAGAACTTTGAAAAATGTTTTTCTAGGTGGGAAATTACCAACTCAGGATCTTTAGCAGCAGAGTAAATGCAAGTATCATCTGCGAAGAAAGCGAGTTTACAGTTGGGGCTCGTGGGGATGTCAACTGTGTAAATGTTAAAAAGGATAGGGCTGAGGCAGGACCCCTGTGTTAGGCCAGCAGGTATTTGTCGCTGGGAGGAAGGACTACTTTTTATATTGCGATTGCTTAAGAAGGACTGTATTATCTTCACCAAATAAAGTGGAATTGAATGTTGAATAAGTTTGTAGAGAAGCCCCTCGTGCCAGACGTTATAAAACGCCTTTTCAACGTCAAGTGTGGTCATTCCAACTGATTCTTTCAATGCAAATGTTTGTTCGACGTCTCGTGTTACTCTGAATAGCTAATGATTTGTTGAGTACTCCTCTCGAAAATCAGATTGAAATTTGGGAAAAAAGTTTTTCGCATATGTAAATTGGTTAATACGGCTCAGCACCACCTTTTCGAAAATTTTCCCAAGCGAGCACAATAGACTTATAGGCCTGTAGGATTTTTTTTAAACTAGGATTTTTTCCAGGTCTTGGAATTGGGATGATAGTGGCTTGCTTCCACGCGGTCGGGAAGTAAGATAATTTCAGACAGGCGTTAAATATAAAATTTAGCTAGACCACTGCTGTTCTAGGCACCTTTTTTAGGGCTTT
Source organism: Nemotelus nigrinus (assembly GCA_947369275.1). Classification (NCBI taxonomy): domain Eukaryota; kingdom Metazoa; phylum Arthropoda; class Insecta; order Diptera; family Stratiomyidae; genus Nemotelus; species Nemotelus nigrinus. The sequence goes on from OX376374.1 coordinate 118,640,887, forward strand.
GTTTGGCATGCCATCCAAGCCCGGAGCCTTGTTGTCTTTTAATTAACGTAGGATCGTTCTTATTTCTGCTGGTTTACATAGTGCTCCATCTGGAAATGTGGTGTTTTCGAAAAGCATATTTACAAATCGCTGGGCCATTGTCTTAACGATGTGGTTTCCCATATTAGCTGTAACACCGTGAAATAATTCAAAAGTACTTGCTATCAAATCCGCTTTTCACCGTCAGAAAAAGCTTGTTTGTTTTCCATGTCAGGTAGAACCGGAATTTGATTGCTAGAATTTTTCCTAAACAACTTATTCAGTCTCCAAACTTGACAGGACCCATGTTCGAGGTTCATTCAACATATTTTCCTACTGTCTGTTCCTCAGGATGAAAATCCTATACACCTCAAATTATGGTCTCTGCTTTCTTGCCGGAGCTAACATAGTAATAATTCCTTTTATTTGCCCTTCCAAATTAGTTATTTATTGCCTTTTGTATTAGGTAAGCTTGAATGTTGGACCGTATCATTCTTCACTAAAAATATGAAGTGATTAAAATATAGACTTAACCAAATCATTCAATTTAATTTAATTGCTCAAAATTACAGATTTACTGTAAAGCTTTTAATTAACAGAAAAAACTTATATTTTTCTTGAATATAGCTACAAATATCTACAAAAATGCAAAAGATCTCTGGTTTCAATCAGCTCAGCTGCATCGATAATTTATGCACTTCGAATCAAAGATTGCTTTCAAAGTGAATTAGGTCACATACGAGTACACAATGTACTTAAAACTTATATTATTTTCTGCTCTGATATGCCCGCGATATTCTACTTTCATATCAAAGGCAAACAATTTCATGATCACATAATAATACTACTTTCATCTAAATCCCATTAGATGCATATATTTTCTATGGTAATTTATCTTGATTTGGCATCTCCTGTTCCACTTCTCCGCGATGATAATTCGAATGGATTTTCTCGGCCATGTTTAATGATCTATTAAAGCCATCTGCACAAATTCCGTGTAGAGCTTGTTCCGAAAAATCGTCAGCTTGACGATAATTGAACTGCAGTAAGCACACAATAACGTGAAGTCAACCGTTGTCTATTTCACACATTACGACGTCTGGTAAACAACGAAGCTAACAACTCAGAAATACGAATGGGTAACAAAGACGTGTAAGTACGGTCGTAACAATCACAGATATTATCTGCATTACAATGTTTGGATTCGAAGGCGCTACATGAGATATTAGGTTTGATGCTAACAAGATTGGTCAGCTATTATCTTGCGTGTAAATATTTACCGATTTGTGGCGGAACAGAAGAACTGTGTGAAAAATGTAATGAGGTGTAATAAAGTGAAGATTGTTTGCGATCATATGATTGGGCGTAACATTATTTATTTGGATGAGAACGGTAAATTTCCCAAGTGAAAAAAATGCATTTCCGGATTTTATATTGAATTGATTGAGAGTTTGAAGAGATGAGATGGTTATGAAATTTTAGAGTGTCAGTATTCTTTGACGATTTTATTTTTGGATCGATTAGCTTAATGCTACGTAATACTTCGCCTTAAATTTTTTATGCTAATGGCTAGCTAACATATGAGGGTTTTTTCAACATATATAATACGAACGCATGATATGAATACATAATGAAACGTTAACAATGTTTTACTTGATAGAAAGTAGGATAAACAAATTTGAACGCATAAATGGTAGATTGACTCGTTTCTCCTTTTGCTTGTCGGTGAATATACAAATCTGTCTCTACACTTCGTTTCAATTTTAAAAAAGCAAATTATTCCACTTTGTCCAATGAAATAAATGGTACTAACTGGTATAATTTCTTCAGAGGGCTAAGTGTGGATGATACTCTACCAACTTTATTCCTTCTTGTCCAACTTACTACACTCCTTCCTTTCGCTGTAAAAGAAGTTCTGACCCTCCGTGGTTCACCGTCAATGTCACGATTGTTCTCTTGAAGCCAAAGATGCAGCACGTAGAAAATACAAAAGGTCTGGCTCACTTGATGACCTTTTGAAGCATAAAAGGTTACGAGCTGCTGCTAAAGGACAGCCAATGACACAATGCGTGCTTACCTTGAGCATGTCAAAACTTCTATTACTTCTGACAATCCTAAGCCTTTTTGGTCCTATATCAAATCCCTTAAAACTTCCTCTGGCATTCCTTCTGCTATGTATCTTCATGATAAGTTTGCGTCCTCACCTCAAAATTCTTGTGAGCTCTTTCTTCAATTTTTCTCTTCTTTTACCTACCATCATAGTAGCTCTTCGGCATCAACATTTTTTGCCGTACCTGATTGTACCCTTTCTGCTGTTTTTATTAACCCCTTAGAAGTCGAATCGTTAATGTTGTCTCTCGACACCAGCGCTAGCTTTGGTGCTGACGGCATTCCAAATTTTTTTTTTACCAAATTACTTTCATCTTCCTTGTGGTTCCTCTGTCAATAATATTTAACCTCAGCATCTCAACCGGGACCTTTCTTTCTCTTTGGAAATCCACCAACATATTTCCCATCCATAAAGCTGGTGGAATTTCTTCCATCTCTAATTACCGTGCCATATCACTTTTACCATATTTTAGTAAGCTCCTCAAAAGAGTCGTTGACAATAAAGTGCACCCTTTCGTCCAGCCCTTGCTGGGCAGTGGACAGCATGGATTCATCAAAGGTAAGTCAACGGTTACAAACTTATTGTCTTTGACAAACACCGTTGCTTCCGCAATCGAAAAGCAAAAGCAAGTAGATGTCCTCTATACCGACTTTGCCAAGGCCTTCGATTCTGTGAACCATGATATTCTTCTGTCAAAGATAGCAGGGTTTGGTCTCTCCGGAGTCGTTTTTCGTTGGCTCTCTTCCTCCGTTTGTGATTGCTCCTGTGCTGATACTGCCAACTCTTGCTCTTCAATACCTTTTATTCCTACCTCAGTAGTTCCGCAAGGATCCATTTTTGGCCTTTTTTTGTTTCTTTTGTTTGTTAACGATCTTGCTTCCCTCTTTAACTCACCCTGCCTTTTGTACGCTGATGATCTTAAAATTTTCAGAGTGATTGAATCCGTTAGTGACTGTACCATATTGCAGAACGATTTGGATGCTTTGGCTAACTGGTGCACTGCTAATTCCCTCACTTTGAATGTTGCGAAGTGTCATCAAATGTCTTTCACCCACAAAATAGCTCCTTTGCTCTTCTCCTACTATGTCCTTAGCTCTCCTCTCAATGCTGTTTCTATTATCAAAAACCTTGGCGTGATTTTTGATTTCAAATTGAAGTTCGACTTGCATATTCTTCACGTCACTGCCAAGGCTTCATCATCAGATCCTCTAAACGTTTTGTTAATCTTTCCACTACTCTTTATCTGTTTTTTTCCTTCGTCCGCAGTGTTCTTGAATACTGTTGCCAAATTTGGTTCCCAAATTACGGATACTTAATCGATGCGGTCGAATCCGTGCAACGCCGATTCACCCACTCGTTGTTCTATAAGTACAGTATTCCGTATCGTGATTACAGTGTGTGCCTCTCCATTCTTCAAATTTCTTCTCTTCAGCCACGTAGAGGGTTCCTCGACGAGTGCCTCCTTTTTAAACTTTTTAACGGCAGTATATTGGTTGACCCCAGCATTCAACTTTCTGTTAGGGAATCGGGCCGTCCTAATAAAACATTGTTTAACTTGTATTTCTGACTTGTATTTCTTTTCTCCTCTTTTGCGTTTGCCTCGTCAGCACAATAGCCTTAACTTTGGTCCTCTGCCTCGAACATTATCTGTGTTTAAAAATACTTTAAAAAATAACGTTCTTTCATATATTCGAAATATCTCCTAATTTTACGAAATTTGTTGTTTTTTTCTCGGTCGATTAGCTTTTTATTCTTTTTTGTATTACTATTCCATTCTAAATTTATTAATTTTGTTGGTTTTCATATTATTTTCTTTTTCTTATATATATTTAAATACTTATATGCATTTTTTTTTCTTGTCTAATCTATAATTGGATTTGCTCTGTGGATTTGGACAATAAATAAATAAATAAATAATATTCTCGACCACAAACGCGTAAAGAACTATGGTGTAAAACCATTTTTAATAACTTTTAAACATTTATAAAAGTAAATGTGTTATTCATTTCATTGAAACACAAAAAAGAAGTGTGAAACTAAATTTGTCTGTATATGAAAAAGAAAACGCAAATCAACGAATGACTATCTGATTTTTAGCCTACATATCTTTTGCGCGTAAAATGCCTTTACTTGGATACTCCAACCATATTGGATATTTAGAAAACTAACCACAAAAGTCGAAAAATAAACAAAATAAATGCTTTGTCTCTACTTATAGTTAAATCCAAACCGCAAAATGTTACTATAGAACCAAAGAACTTAATAATACATTCCTTGTCTTGTATCTATTTCCAGGGTGCGGTGAGCGCAATGACGAGTCACGAATCGTAGGCGGACAAACAGCTGGTGTTAACGAGTTCCCCTGGATGGCACGTCTCAGCTATTTCAATCGCTTTTATTGTGGCGGCACGTTGATTAATGATCGTTATGTTTTGACTGCCGCTCATTGTGTCAAAGGGTAAGTTGGGTATCTTTTTATTTTTTGCTACCCAGACCTTGTCTGAGAATGATTCTTTCGATTTGGCAAAGTTGAAGATGGGAATTTTTTTATGAATAATAGTAGTAGATGTTTGAAGTATGCTAATGAGCATCGATGATGCGGATGAGAACATTGTTACTGTAGAAAAATGTTTTTCATATCTTATTTTTTTATCGATATAATGACAAACGATACAATAATGGTATACTGTAATTACAATGAAAAAGTACTTGATTTTTTTTCGACATTCCAACACTTGATATAATATGCGTCATATTCAGTTCAAAGCTTGTGTATGGTGTGAATTGACTTCTACCACACTAGTCGAATTTTAACATTGTGGACACACGTTAGAATTAAATGAATGGAATATAAAGATCTACTATGATTGGGTTATATACCGTTTCGTTCACGTAAAAACAAAAAAAAACTGAAAAAAATTGCAGGAGTACAATGTTACCCACTTTTAGTTTACCTTATTTTCAAATATAAAATAAAAAACTTAATAAAACCGATCCAATCGATAGTTAAAAGTAAAGTAAAGTAGTCCCTATATAACCTTTATTGAGCAGTGGGGCTGGGTTACTAGAAGTTGGTTGATTGTTTTTTAGTTTTCTTGCCGTCATGATGGTTTTAGGAATAAAAAACGGTCAGCTTAACTACGTGGCGACCGGTGTGCCCGTGAGGCTATCGATTGATTGTTTTTCTTGTTTTATAATTTTTATTCGAGTGTGAGAGGTAAATTCACAATCATTGTCATCAAGAAAATTATTTTGTATCCGATTAGTATTTATCAGTCTTTGATTCATTTATCTATCTTGCGCCTCGAATCTTAACTAGCAACAACTACGACGAAAAACCACACGTACGGCTGCTGTGAAGCCACAATGTAATTTCCTCAGGTCCTCAGCAAAACAAAAAACTGCTAGCTTCTATCCTCATTCGAACCAAATCAGTTGTACGGGCAAAAGTTTGGTGGTCAAATGATAGAAAAGAGATGGTAGAAAAAGTAGAAAGGTTAGCAGCCTTTATGTTAATGGGCATGCTATGTACTACCCCCCCAAAAAAACTCCTGTTCTTGCTTCACTGACTTCCTCCCTAGTTACTAATCTTCCAACACGTAAAGTTTGCAGCAATAAATCTACATTGTGGCGTCCCTTGGACCAGGATAGACCTGGGTCATGCCAAAACCTTCATGTAGGACATGTCTATTCCAGCGACAACATACTTTACTTTCTCTGGCTCAATGATTTGGAATTCGCGATACACTTTTACGCGATACACTTTTCTTCTTCTCCAATACACAGCACACTATTTTTCCCTTCTTCAAAACGCCAGCAAAATCATAACTAAATTACCAGCATAATCACATGCCATAAACATTTTATTTGCTTTGATATTGCAAAAGATAAACCTAAAAATGTTTATTAGGTACTTATAACTCTTCAAAAACAATGAGAAAGAAAGTACATTGAACTGGTTAGTCCATGCAGGAAACCGAATCTGAAATAGAAATGAAAAAACCGCCATTAAATTCCATAAGAATGGAATGTCATGATAACGACAATAGCTTCAAATCTTGTTCCGAAGGCATCTTTTGCAATGTAGGTTGCTCAAAATATTTGCCACTAAGAAGTATTTTCGAAGAGAAAAAAAAACACATTAACAGAACGAGCGACAGTGAATCGTAGATTTTCTTATGTGATGTGCCCTATCCCACCAAAATTTTTCAATCAATGAAACTGGTTTATTTTCAGTGGGTTAAACATAAACTTTTTTGAGAAACGTTTCGTTTCGTATCCACATAATGTTGACGCCACTACTTACGGCACACGTCTCACAGGTATGTGTTGTTTGGGTACGCTTATGCAGATTGGCTTTCAATAAGAAGTTATTCAAACAATGAAGTGTCATCAAGGCGGAGAGAAAACGACGAAGGTGATAATAGCAGTTCTTATATATGAATGGAAATATGCGACTGGCAGTTTAAAGAGCTATGGCATTTGCTTATGCAAAGAAGAGCAACATCGTATATGAATTTCGTTTTGATATGCTTGCAGAATAGTTATGCAGATATTCTTTAATAGCTGAGACCGAGTAGTTGAGTATACACGTTTATAGTTCCTTTGTTCCGTCAAATTTCATTTCACAAGCCCTGTAAAAATACTTTATCTTCAAACAAATTGATTGCAATTATACCTAAAGCTATGATTAGTAATTTTTGAAATGTTGATCGAATATTTATGATCGAATATTTATTTTTTAATATTTATATAAATGTTGATTGAAAATTTTGGATCGATACGTGGCAAATACGTACAACAGTAATTGTTTATTCCTTCGTTTTATGCAGCGGTGGCATCTGTTATTTTATTGGAATAGATTAAATAAATTAAAGAATGTTGCATTAAAGAATATGAAGGTTGCTGTCCTTGATTATAAAATTTTAGTTTTAAATGCCAAGAGCAGCTTCTCTTAAATTTTTAGGGTAGTACTTTAAAATTCACAGATTCAGCTATCTGCAAAGAAGTTTCAGATTATTTCAAATAATACCTAATACAGTTATTCCATTTTCTTTTCAATGAATCCCAGTTGCCGTTCTTTCTAGGTTAAATTTGAGTATGTTTGATTTTGGATTAAGTATTATATCAATCAATCGTGCTAGCTAGATGTATGCATAGATAACAATAATTGAGACAGATTCACTAGTATTTTAGCACCGCTGTTTTTCACGACATTGACTGTTTTGGTTTTTATAAAACTCAAAACTGAAGTATTTTTACTTTTTAGGCAATTAATTTATAATTTTAAACTAAAATTCAACTTTTTACAAAAATACAGTTACTTGTACTATATATCTAGATCCAAATTTCCTACCATACTTATATTACATTATATTGACAATCCCGTCTGAAGACAAAATAACTGTAGCGTATATGAACCGTTAAAAAGACTAATTTTCGAAAAAAATACAGGATTTTATTCGATTTTGTTTTAAATTTTATGTGGTTGCAACAACTGCAAAGTGCTTTTTCGTATGCCATTTCTGGGTGTCTGCATCCAGTCGTGAAGCTTATAGCCAAAGAGGCAAAATCGCCCAGTTCATAAGAATGTTAGACCTTGCTCTTTTTTCCAGGAAAAGTGTACTGTAGGATGTTCCACATATGAAAATATGACAATAGCATGTCTCAGCGATTGTTTATTACTAATATGCCGTTCACACTACACTTCTAAATCAGGTAGATTTAGAATCTGTCAAGTTAATCAGGTAAGCGTTCACACTACCCGACGTGATTTAGAATGAGGAGATTTAGAGAGAGAGAAATATCATTCGAATTTAAGTGTACAGTTTTTTTTGCGTGAAAGTTGTTGAAAATGGTGCAGGAACATGCAAGAACATTTTCTTTTCACTTTGTACAACTCACATTTTCCTTTTTTGTTCCATTTTTGTTATTTTAGAACGAAGTTCGAATGACATTTCATTCAAATCTACTGTGCCTCTCACGGATGGAATTCAGCACGCTCTGAGAACAATTCAGCCGGGAAAAATTCACAATAGTACCTGATTTGTATTTTCTAAATCCACTTTCAACTGTCAGACGCCGAGAAAAATGTATGGGTAATCAGGTAGATTTAACTTGATTTAGCTCTAAAGCGATCAGCTGATCGAAATCGCCTGATTTAGAGTGTAGTGTGAACGGCATAGAAGGTTCAAATACCTCGACCCTTTGGCAGCGGCGGACATTTTAGTAAATTTTCATACACCCTATGTTTCTACGCAATTTTTTCTTCTTGTAAAAAGCAAGAATCGAAAATGAAACCTGATAAAGTTTTATATTGCTTTATGATCAGGGCTCTCACTTTTGATACATTTGTATCATTTTGATACATTTTTGTTTGAAACTTATATTTTTAATACGATGATACAATACTCACTGAATTATGGAAAAATGATACATTTTGTCATCCAGTAAATAAATTCAATTTTTTTAATTTTGCTGGCATGTGCCAACCAAATCTCCTCTCTCTAGCTGTAATAACTGTCAACTTCAATCTATTTTACACTCTGAACTATGAAACATGTCTAATATGAGATGACTCTGAAGATATGAAGATTTCAAGCTATTGAAATAGTAACGAGAAAATGAATGTTGAAGCGTTTTAGGATAAACCGAGTTTGGTTGAAAACAGTTTAGGTGAATCCTTTCCGCCGAATGCCACCTTTCATGTTGGCTTGAATAGTAATACCTTATCGTTTACCTGAGAACGAGGTTTTCCTGCAAAAGAAATTAGAGGAATTTTGAGAAGCAAGAAACCAAACAATGTTTGGGGGCCACTGTATGACATACTTATCCAAAACATATCCTTTTACTCATCATATTTATCAAATATTTCGATAGCTATATGGTTCCTTTTGAAGCAGAAGAACTGTTTTTTTTTTGAAAATTTGAACCAGTTACTTTCCCTAAAAATAGTCTGCGCTCCGTATTAATTTCGTGAAAATTTTGAGTGCATTCGCAATGAACCCTCATTTTGTAATAATTTTATTTTGTGTGGCTTCAATATTAATGGCAATATACCGATGAAAAAAAAGAGAGGAAGCAATTTGTTATATTTTTATTTTTTTTTATGCTCTAATATTACTCAATAAATATAGTAGCTTCAAGCTAAATTTGTTTATATTATTTATTGCTTATAGTTTCTTATAGTTTCAGACCCAAATACACTTTTGGGAACCAACCAATATTACCAATATTGATACACTTTTTGAAGGAATTTGATACGACAGAAAATTTAGGAGTGGGAACACTGTTTATGATAAAGAATTGCAAATAGTGAGCCCGGTGTGGGCGCTGAGTGCCTAAAAGTAGGCAAGCATTGCTTCCAAATTTTGATTTGTCATAGCATCTGACAGAAACATTAGTTCAACACATAATTTGCAGAGTATACTAATGTAAACTCACACTATGCAAAACTAGAACTATACAAGAGTCTGCGGAGAACCCTATAGCTGGTAGGCATGTGAAAATAAAATCCACCAAATAATCGATCCTCCATACAAATTTACGCTTTATTTTAAAAAATGCAAACAATTGATAAATTTTGTCTTTTGTCCGCCCTGCCAATTTGAAACTTTTAATATTTCGCGTTGCACAAGAATGGCAGCCCATCACCAAGTTATCTCTATTTTGAGCTTCCGTTTACCAGAAAACTTCTGTTTACGAGAATTCACGGTTGGCTAATCAGATCAACGATTTCATAGGATGTATTAGTCCTTAATAAAGGCAAGGCTGATAGAAGTGATTTTCAAATATTGGACTCTGTGGCAGTGGTGGCTTTTTGAAAAATCACTAAGCAAAAAAAATTGCTTATTGCTCTATAAATTATGATCCAGCCACTAGATTTAAATGAAATTCACACAATAGCTGGGTTTTACTTTAGGCAAAGCTTCAAAAAAGTTTGATAGAAAAATTAGGATAGAACTGCCAGCTATGGTAATATTTAACTCTTGAATCTTGAAAATTTGCTCAATAAAATAAAGTTGTTTGCTCCATAGCCTCCGGTGACTTTATTAGAGGCCAAATTAGATACTACTTTGGCTGAGAAATCATAATTGGGCTCCCAGGTTTGGTAGTTTTGGGATTTGTTCTGTCATTGATATTGATCTTGCAATGACAACAAACAACAAATATTAAGACTTAAAAATTTGAAAAGATTTTCGGGTGGTGACCTTTAATTGGCTTTTATCCCGATAACTTCTGCAGCGTAAGTTGGCCTGAACATGGAGCAAATTTGCTATATTTTTGGCTTGAGGGACAGAGGGTTGTCAGCACTAGTCGTTATTGTTATTTCCATGCCGTCAGATGCTTCCAATAAATATTCATATGGCGAAAACCTACAATAAAATTAAAGTATTGAAAATTGCTCGGTTGGCAGCCCCAAACATCTTTCTATCCCTGTAGTCTCCAATAAAGTCATCAAATGAAAACAAGATTAATAGGGTAGGATAGTTTTGAAATGAAGCGGTTGTGGTAGACTTTTGGTTCCAGTGCTAGAAAAGTTATGTAAGCACTAAGCATTTTCGTTATTTATGTTATAGGAGATGCTGCGATCAAAGTTTCATTTGATAAGCATACTATCATGAAAATAACTAATAAATGTTTTACTTTCCTAAATTTTGTAACTCACAGGAGTGAAAAACTTTCCACCCTATGAATTTCAATGCAGTCTTCGAATCAAAGTGGTACATGACCTTCGAAACAGGTTGGCTGTAATAAGGAGCACGTGTGTTAGAATATGCATTCAACATCTACACGATTCTTCCATTTTTCTTCGGAAATTGTTGTTTCCAGCAGTTCCTTTACACTAGAGTTTTTTTGTGCTTATTTTTTGCGAAAATCAGTTGAATAATCTAGCGTAAAGGCACCACTAGAATAATTGATTTTCGAACAAAAGCAAAGGAAAATCGTAGCTTTTGATTCAAATTTTATCTGGTTGAGTTCTTTACGAAATTAAATTTCGTACTTACAGCCAGATCATTGTTAAAATTTGCTTCAAGTGAAGGTCAATCTACTCTGTCATTTGAATCTAATGACTGCATTGGAAGATACAAGGGCAGAACAATTTTTAGGGTTACCGTCCGTCTACATTTCTAAATTTGCAAAATTGATTGAAAGTGTACATCGTATGGAAATTTGATTGCATCATTTCTTAGTGTAAAAATGATAAAATTCATTAAAATTCTAGCCAAAAGCTTACCAGATTTGCTGGAAGTTGAGATCAACCTACCATGGGACTTTCGTTTAGATTTAATGTCTGAATTGTCTTTGCATTGTCAAGTGAAAAGCTGAATTTTTCTCTGGCTCATATCCCAAGAACTAAACACGTGGGGTCTTGTATGAAGCTTTTGTGCAAATTTTTTTTAGTAAACAGATCTAATGTGCGAAAGTTTATGTAAAACAGATAGTTAATGAGGTATTTAAAAAAAATGCTGTTCGTGAGCTTTGACTTTAATTAACCTTTTTTTTCGCACACACGGTTCCGTAATGGGCTTTTTTATATTGTATTTCTCATCTCACAATAAACATAGCTCCGTGAAAATATTTTTAGAACAGACTTTTCAGGGCTCAAATGGCGCCTACACTAATGTAAGCATGATAATTGGCTAAACTTTGCTACGTGCCTCAATATCTGACAATTTTACCGATATTATTTTTTTTTGTGTTTATTTGGTTGTGTGTTTGTTTTTGAGGGAGTTTTTTGTTTTGCATGTTTGTTTATCTTCAGTTTGTTGTATTTTCGTGTATTTTGTTTGTTTATTATTCTTCAAGTTTTTAGCCCTCTTGCCACCAGAAGACGAAATAACTAACAAAAGCGTACAAAAAATACACAAAATGGCAATACACTAAAGACAAGCAAACAAACAAAAAAACACCACCAAAAACAAAAACACAGCCATAAAAAAACACAAAACAAATACAATCGGTAACATTGTCTAACGGTTTAGGGGGGGAGCATGGAGTCACGTTTTATCCGATAGTTGTATCAAAACGTTGCGGTTTTGTTAGCTTCGCATCGAAAGAGCTATTACTCCTGCGTGAATTTTGAGTATGAAGTTTATTCGCAAAACTTATACTTAGCAAATTCAATGCATAAAAATTCATGCAAAACCAATAGTTAACCATTACAAGTGAATAAAACCACCTTTGCTGGCATGGCGCACAGAGTGCAGCGGTTCGCGGCTGTCTGCATTACAGATGCTTTAAACTCGACTTCTTCGTGTGCTCTGAACAACCTACTTCATCTCCCTCAGCTTGACTTCTTCGTTAGAGCCACTGCCGCAAAAGCTGCTGTCAGGCTTAAGGAATAGGGACTCTACGAGTCTCGACCCTTTGGCCACAGCAGCATTGAATCGGGTGATCCAGTCGCTGGCAAACACAAAGCACATAATTCTATTTTATAGAAATCAATATGTCCTTTACATTTGGTGGAAGGAATAGTAATTTGAAATCATTGAGATTTTCGTTGCCTACTTGAAGGCACTTGGCACCAACATAGGGTGAAAATTTTTAACAATTTTAGCATATCTAAGATGAAAACATGTCCAAATATCGTTTTAGAGACCTAGTTTTTCCAAATATCATTCCTTCGCAAAATTAAAGAAGTGCCTCAAATATCACTTAAATGCCTGTTGATACCATAAGATTAAATATAACGAAGGTTATGTGAGATTTTGACCTATTACACACACATGTAAATGTGTCATATGAATTGGAATTCAATTGCATGGAGCAAAGTGATTCTTGCACTAACACGTCTTATTCATTCTTTTTTAGCTTATTCGCAGCAACTCATTGAATACTCTGTAGAAAATATCTACATCATTTGAAATTTACGTCACAATTCCGAGAACAATCTTCAGATTTGTTTCAAATGGGTCAACATCTTTAGAAGTTAATAAAATATCTAATCTTCAATTCATCTCATGCAATTTTTGCAGAACACAACTAGAGCAAGCTGTAAAGTCATTTTGATTTGATAAAATCAGCTTACTGTTTAAGTAGCTTAGATTTTAAACCAATTTCATGATGTCAGGCAATAAAAGACTCAAATATTACGATTATATTTTGAAAATCATTGAACGTAGTGAAAATACGGTTGAATTCAGTGCTATTTCAAAGAAAATTCAGTCAATTTCGATTATAATTATTTCAACCCTTCTTGTTAGTGAAAAAATGTATCCTTGTGAGTTTTTAAGTAAACAACAGAAAGTAGTTGTAATAAAAAAAAGTTGAAAAATACGAAACTCAAAAACTAGTTTTTCTAATTGAAAGTAATTTGCTCTTTATGCTTCACATTTATAATCAAACGCAATCATATTTCACTGTCCTATCATTTCACGATGCAAACATGTTGAATTTCAAACATCATTCACTAGTACCGACATAATCACAGTAAAGTCGTTAATAAATACTTTCGGCAGCAACAAAGCTTGAACGACATAAACGAACAATAATTACCATGAAACGAACACGATGCTATTAAATTAAGCTTTCTACTAATTGCTGCTTCCCACAGTCATTTCATAAGAAATTCCACCTGTGAAAGTACTAACACACATTCCACACTACAAACACAACTGATAACCCATCAACATGCCAGTCACATAAAACACCGGCCCTTTAAATGCGCTCGAAACATTGTCTATCATTGTTGCTTTCATCACTCATCCACAACAGCCTGAAACCGCAGCATCTTCATTACCGTCACATTAATCTAACCGCAAAACCATGCAACAATTAAAACGTGAATGACGGCAAGAAATTACCGGTGGCATCATTGACAATTTTCTTTCACTATTCCGATTTGTAAAACGCCAAACAAGATCGAGACGTGTAATAGCTCGGAGATATTCCGATAATGTGCACGCTCAATAGAAATAATGAAGAATACTGAAAATCAGTTAAGCATGCTGTTAAAGTGAAGTAATTTATCATCACGATGATTGGATTGCTATGCATTTGTATGATACATTCACAAGATACCCGTTGTAAATGCTGTCGGTTAGTGCACATTGGAGAACAGTTAATGAAACGACTTGTTCGTTAATGACCTTGGCTTAGCGAAGCATGGGCTTGAATTAAATTCTTTGCCAGCACAAAATAAGCCAAATGGAAATTTTTAGAGTAATTAATGCGATACATTATAGTTGGTAATAATTCGTACTTTTCGAAACGAAAGACTGAAGACAGTAACCCGATTCTAGGCTTGTTTTGAAAGTAGGCTATGGCTCACGGAACGCCAATTAGATGCAAAAATTGCAACATCTTTGGCTGTAATTCTACAAAATATATCATAATATTTACGTTCATAATATTCATATGCAAAATTTAACAATCAAAATCAACGATTCTGTTATTTTCCTCTCACTCAAGCTATCACGTAACATTATTAAATTCTCATATTTTCTTCTGATTACTTTCAGGTTCATGTGGTTCATGATTAAAGTAACATTCGGCGAACATGATCGCTGCAACGACTCCGTCCGTCCCGAAACGCGATTTGTTTTGCGGGCATTCTCGCAAACGTTCAGCTTTACGAATTTCGATAATGATATAGCACTTCTGCGACTTAACGATCGAGTGCCCATTACCGATTTTATACGGCCAATTTGTTTGCCCACGAAAAAAGGTAAGTCTATGAGAATGCGAGCTTAGTCTTTAATCCGTAGGCACAATGTGATTGCAAAGTGTAAAAATTGTTAGATTATGTATGATCAGATGCTCCGCTGTGTGATACCGTAGTACCGGAAAAGTCGATCGAAAATGTTGATTAGTTGCAACTTTCCCAGAGGCAAATTTACAAGTGATTTGACATAGTGTTGAAAATGTGCTATGGATGGTACTTATGTTCCAGCTATGATATAGTTTTAAGCGTTTTTGTTTCTATGATACTATATTTTAAAACGTTTAAAGGAAGTTCACTTAAGGAAGTTCTGCTCGCGTCTACTTAAGATTTTCATCACATTATCTGTTTCACAGAAACATGGCTTAATGACAATATTCTGAACAGAGAATACCTTCCCTGTCATACCGTTTTCAGGAAAGATCGTGATCGGGTTGCTTCTTGCAAAGTCGATGGCGGAGGTGTTATAATTGCTATCCATAACACTCTATGTGGAACACTTTGTGCCGAGTTTGTTACTTCTCTTTCTGTTGAGTGTATTGTTGTACATGCTATTCTTTCCCCATCTTCCGATCTACTGGTCTGCTGTGTTTATATCCCTTGTAATTTGTCAGTCATAGCATTTGAACATTTTTAAGCTAAGCTTTCAAGTTTCATCCTATCTCGATTTCCTTCAACTCCCCTCCTAATTTTAGGTGACTTCAACATGCCCACTGTGGAGTGGGACGCCAATAACCTCAGTTTACTATCCAAAAATCACCTCTCTATTGCCACTTCTTCCTTTTTTTCACTTTTTTCTTGTTCTCAAGTTAACCACCTTCGTAACACTAATAAGAGAAGTCTCGATTTAGTCCTTTCTTGCGTTCCCTTAGATTCCCTTTCTCTCTCTCCTGCTCCTTTTGCATATGTGCAGCCCGATCCTCATCACCCTCCACTCCTGCTTGATATTGACCTCAACTTCCAGGTAAGGAATAAATGTCCTTCTTTTCAGCGTTACAATTTCTTTAAAGCTGACTTTCAAAAAATGTCCAAGTTCTACTCTGTCTTTGCTAATCTTATCTTTCGTTTTATTCCTATTTAACGTCCTCTCAAACCTAATGATGTCCCTTGGTTTACATTGAGAGTCTCTGATGCTCTTAAAGCTCAAGAAAAAGCTCGTGAAAAGCTGAAGAAGACGAGTTCACACACTGACCTTCAAAAATTCCGTAGTTTGCGTTCTGACGCTAAAAAGTGTTCCAGTAGGCAATGCGTGATTACTTTTCGAACATCGAGGCTTCAATCTGTTCTAATCAATCTAAATCTCATTGGTCCTACATCCGTTTTCTCAAATCCAATTCTTCAGTTCCTGATTCTTTGTACTGCTTCCACTCCTCAGGCTATTTGTGATTTGTTTGCTGCCTTTTTTCCTCCTTCTTTAAAAAAAACCAACTGAATACCTCGGTAGCTCCCACTTTCTCCCGTACCTCTCCTGAATTATCAATGTTTAGTACCAATCCTTTGGAAGTTGAAATCCTTTTGTATACGTTAAATTCTAATGCCAGTTCCGGTCCTGATGATATTCCCAATATCCTTGTTAAATCCCTCTCATCCTCGCTCTGTGTTCCTTCAGCTATCCTTTTCAACATTTGCCTTACGTCTGATGTTTTCCCTTCTTTATGGAAATCAGCCAATATTTTCCCAATCTTCAAATGTGGTGATCCTTCCGTTGTTTCCAATTATCGTCCTATATCTCTTCTCTGCTGTTTCAGTAAAATCCTTGAAATTCTTGTCTTTAATAGAATTTATCCGTCTCTACAGCCCTCACTTGCTGCTGAGCAGCACGGTTTCATCAAGGGTCGCTCTACATCGACTAACTTTATGGAGTTCACTAATTTTGTAGCCTTTGCCTTCGATTGTCAACATTAAGTTGATATAATTTACACAGACTTTTCAAATGATTTTGATTCTGTGAACCATAAATTGCTGTTCTTTAAACTAAACGTTTTTGCCCCCCCCCCCTCTCCTGGTTTTCCTCCTATCTTCCTCCTATCTTCTTTTAATGGTTCGATTTTCTATTCTCGGTTCCCTACTTTTTATCTTGTTTGTCAATGACTTTCTTTCTGTTATCAATTCTCCTTGTCTTTTACATGCGGATGACTTAAAATTCTACAGAGCAATCAAGTCTGCGAACGATTTTCACCAGTTGCAAGCTGGCTTGTTTGCTCTTAATCTCTGGTGTCAGGACAACATCGTACCACCAGATGTCTTTTGCATATAAAAATACTCCACATGTGCTCTCTTATTCCTTGTCTGGTATTTCCCTGTGAGTTGTCTAGCGTTTTAGAGACCTGATCGTGGTGTTTGTTTTCAAATTAAGATTTGATGGTCATGTCATGAATATGATGTCCAGGGCCTCTAGGATTGCTCGATTTGTCTTGTGTTCTTCGTATATGTTTACCACCATTTATCTCCTTAGTACGCAGTATTCTAAAATACGTGTGCCAAATCTGGTCTCCACGCTTTCAGTATTTATCTGACGCCATTGAATCTGTCCAGCGCAGGTTCACTCGCTCGCTTCTTTTTAAATTCAATATCCCCTATTGTCCATACTTCTCTCGTCTTTCCCTCCTTCGTATGCCCTCGTCGCAGTCACGGAGATTGTTCTTCAATGAGTGTTTTCTCTTGAAACTTTGCCAAGGCATTTTTTTGTCAGATCGTGGTTCCCAGATAATCAGACGTGAATCTAGTCGTCCAAGTCGTTCTTCTGAGGTTTTCTTTGTTTCGTTTGCACGCACGGAAGTCTATTTCCATTCACCAATGCTGCGTCTACCCAGAACGCACAATGCTTGGTTCTTAAGCTTGGTTCTCTCTCGCAATCTTTTTCATAATTCAAAACTTGAAATGTTGAAAATGTTACCTTGAATTGCTATTTACCTTAGTCTTACTTTTAGTTTTCAAATTATTCAATTATTTTTGTTATTTCTTTTCCTTTTTCATGTTTCATTCTTTATTTTTGCTTTCTTGACGCTGTAATTGGAATCATATCTGTAGCGCAAGGAATTAATAAATAAATTAATGGTGTCTGCCGTATATTTACGGCATTTGTCAGCTCTCTAATAATTTTATTAATAAACTAATAGTGTCATTGTGTGCCATGCGTCATGAAGCAATCCAATCATAAAGGATCATGATCCAATTATGAAGGGTGCAGGCTATTGATTCATTTAAAGATTTAAGTGAATGTAGTATGCATTCATCGATTTGCAATTCGCAGACACCGGTCTTTCTTGATCCGTGGTTCTTGGATTAGTACGATCTTCGCTGCGATACTATGCAGAAAAACGAGAAAAACAACTGACATTGCCATTGAGTGGTGAAAGCTAATTTGAATAGCATTCTCCTTAATTGTTAATAGTGCCATCAAGATTCTCATAAGGACCAATGTCCTCCTCTTTATCTCCTTACAAGATTCTAGGTTCAGGAGATCAGGAGACTGCCTAGCTCAAACTACAATTCTATCATCCGTAAAAGCACCTTTGCCTGAGCAGGACTCAGATTCATGGTACGCTTATTTTTCTATAGCCATCTCTTTTAAAGTGATATGTTTATCTCAAACTTACTCAGGGTCTGAATTTACGTATGGAAGAAGGGAAAAGACTCCTAGTTGAAGATGATGAGAGGTTGGCTTAAGTCACTGAATACCTCACTTGATCTTGGCAACTTTCCTCTCATTTGCTGGTAGATCACTCAACTAAGTCTAACGACCATCACAACTTACTCAGGTGAAGCTCAGCTCTGGAACTTGACTTACTAGAAATTTGATGTCTTATCACTACCTCCAATTTCGCACCTGGCAACATTTTCCCTAGTTTGCTTGCTGCTAGCCTGTACATCCGCAGAATCTTGGTTCTGAGAGATCATCAGATTTATCCTGCCCTCATGCCACCCGGTAGCAAAGCATCGTCGAGATATTTTAGAATTTGCCTTTGGCAAGTCATTGAAGTACATTAAAAGACATTTCGACATCAGCTTCCAGCTGCCTGGTGATATCGCGATCGCCAAACTGAGTTGACGCTTAGAAACTGGGTGCTCGAAGTGGAGGTGCCACCTGCGGTAACTGAAGCGGGAACCTGAGTCAGCTTAGATGTCATTTCTCGTGAATTCCACTGAAAACATACATCTTCGAATGGCTTCACCCTCTCTTCAGTGTCCAGTTTGATTGCACACTGCAATGAAATGAAAAAAAGGAGAAGATTGGATTGCTTTAGCCACTTGGGCAAAACCCTTCGTCGGAGGTACTGACAAGTTACCCGTGGACGGTCGAGCAAGTTTTCTGGCTACTTTTCCTTTGATTGACAGTGGAGCAATCCTTCTAGTTACTTCTCTTTCATATTAAGGTCACCTTATCGAACAATTGGTCCTTTCTTTGACAGAGATGCAGGGACGTTGATCGGGAAGTCGGATTCTTCCCGACAATTTTTAATTAGAATGTTTTAGTTGCTTTAGTGTAGTTTGGTCCAAGCTCCGATTCATTATCTAAGTCTTAGGGTTAAAGCTGGTAGAGAGTTTCATTACAAATTTACAATTGAATTTAGAATACGAGTGTGGAGTGATTAGTTCCACGACTCACTTTATTAGAGCTATGTGGACTCAAAGCTTTGTGCGTGGACTCTAGTCCAAACCTGGATTTAAATCGGGGACTCCATACACAAGAAGTCATGTTCTACCCGCTAGGTTACTCAAGCTGCTCCTTAGTGCAAATTTTAACAAAACTGAGCTAATAGTCCTCACGATTCAGTATACGGCTCTATTCTCTGAAAGGAACTTTTATCAGCCTCAAAAACAAAGTAATGAGTATGGGACTTTTTGGAAATTAAAATATAGCGGAAAGAGCTCGCAAATCACTGTGTACTCTTAACAGCGAGAGCAAGAGAGTTTTAAGAGAAACTTGGGGACTAGAACCTCGTATCAGCTCCTAGATTTGTATTAATATAGTGGACCCAAATCTACAGTTCGGAGCAGTACTTTGGTGGGCAGCCATTTTAAAGGTTGTCAACCGAAAGATGATTGAGGATGTTCGTAGATTGGCAGGGAGTTTTTCGTACTATCCCAACGAAGGCTCTTCTGGAGGTCATTAAGGCTTAAATGTGGTGTTCCTTGGACAAAAACAGACCTGGGTCATGTTTGAACCTTAATTCAGAAGATGCCTGTTCCAGAATTGCTGAAAAATTTCTGCCCAAGGTGCTCGAAACCCAAATCCCAAGCAAAGACGATATTGCAAGGAGATTATCCTTAGGAACAGACACTGTAGAAATATATATCGGTACATCCGAATTGAATGATAGAATGTGGGATATTTTCTACTGACTTTAATTAGTAACTTTCCTTCAGCTTGACATAGCGAAAGGAAGGAGGACTGTGAAGCTAACCAACTTCCGAAGGCTGGCACAATTTTGACGGAAACGGATCGAAATGCCAATCGAAAAACTAAGCTGCAGAAATTTTCCGATTGCCATTCTGAGGGCTTAAGTTAAACTAGCCAACAGTAAAAATACTGAAAAGACGCTGTGAAGTCCTGGATCGAGCAACCTTCCTGTGGAGTTACTAGATAATTGTGGAGAACTTTTGGCATTGCTTCTTTTTCGGGAACATTTGAATTAGAAAGCAAGCCGCCGCGCAATAGGGGCTATGTTGACTGGACATTCTCTGTTTGGAAGGCATGCTTCACCACTAGATGCCCCTACAACAGCCACTTGAAAAAATCCTCCGAATCATCGAGCCTCTTGTAAAAATTTCATGTTTCAGAATACATGGTGAACTGTTCATAAACTGAAAGCTTTACCCACCCTGTCAAATTCAAATTTTTGAAAATCTGCGTGGCAAAAAAGTGTAGAATTCGTCAGAGAATTATTTATTTTTCGAGCACTAGAAACTTGTTTCCGAGAACTCACGACTGGACTATCAGATCAATTTTAAATTCTTAGGATATATTAGCCTGAAACAGGACTAGGTCCGATAGAATTTATTTGAAAATTTGAGTAGCTCTGTGAGTGGCTCCATCTTAAAAATAACCCAACATAATAATACGGATGTTCGATTTTTTCATTTACTTTTCGCATTGAAAAGAATTAGCCTTCCAGAGACAGTTAGTCACAGAGCTGAAAATAATGTTCAGAGCTCAAATAGTAAGATTTTGGTCTTGTTTGGAATTTTTCGGTATGCCAGATGGTTCAAATGTTAATGGGGTATTCGTATGTATATAAAACTGGGTTTAAGTAACGTTTGGTCAGATGCCTTTTTATCAAAGAAAATATTTAAATCAACTTAGTACATTTCTATGTTCTTCGGAGCTTCCAATGGGTTTTTGTTTGAAGTGAATAAGACTTCAGTGTTTTTAGTGTCCAATTTCTTTTTCTTGAGGGCGACTATCTGGGACCAGTAGGTGAGCAATAATTATGTAAGCTTCAAGTTATTAGTAATAAATGTAGTGAGTCTTATGAAAACCTGGTTCTGAAGATTTGTCACACTTCAATCTAAGATGCTATAAAAGATCTTATACGTTTGAAATTTACAGAGAATAACATATGGAAAAAACAGGATTTCCTGAGTCATATCATTCCTTTTGAAAATCCAATCTGTATAAGTTGTTATTGTCAAATAGAAAGGACATTTATTTTTCTTGGGGCATGTCATTCATTGGCTATTTCGCGGGGCAAGACATTTATTTTTCGCGGTATTCAATCCCGATAGTTTTGTTATTTTACACAAAACTTTAGAAGCAAGCTGAATCATTTGATGAATATCAAGTGTGTTTATCAATCAACTTATGGAAGTATAAAAAATGCAAAATATCTACATAGAACGTAATTAACTGATGTTGAAAGCATTTTGAAGTGTTCAGAAGAAGTTGATGGCAGGTTTCGACATGAATGTTGCTTTTGAAAATGGTCAATTGCATTAAAAAAGTAATGCTGTCGATTTACAACTTTAGACACATGTTTTCATCTTGCTCTGATCAGTTGCATCGATATGATGTTTATGAAGAATTAAAAAGAACTTATTAACAGACGTCGAAAGCCAACTTTGCCAGTTAAAAGTTAAGAGATTGAAGTATAATTTAGTCTTAGATTACAAGGATCGTTTTATATTGAGAACTGTTTTAGATAAAAATGCAAGTCAATTGTGCACTTCTAGCACACCTTATCGACGGTTCAGATTTTCACGATGTTCGTTTTGGTTTATAGTTTTTGCGACCATGTTAAGTAAAATGGATAATTCCGAAAGGAACGACATAGCTTATAGCCTGTAATGAGAAATAAATACCGAAATTTGGCTGAAAGTTCCAACAAAGCTATATGAATTTTAATACATCAATATTCTTTGGTTTCAAATGAAAAACATATAACCTTCCTTGAAACTGAAAAAAGCCATCTAGAAACACAGAAGCAAGCACTATGAGTTAATATTGTAATATTTTTTGACGCAACCACACAATTTTTTTTCGCATATTCAGGAACCTAAAATCTTTTTATGCAGAGGCCACAAATATATAATTTGATGCTAATTCATCTTTTTATATCGTTTTGTCTTCGCTTGTGAAGTTCTCCTAATACTCGCACGCTGATACTCCCGTATCTCTTACATGTGATGGCAATCTTTTTTCAAACAATCTCACCGCAACTCCATATTATTTTCCCATGAAGCTCAAAATATGTCGGGTCAATTGATTATAGAGTCCTCTTCAAATCACCATTATCGAATGTAGCTTAAATCGACAGTTTTCGATTGCTCGAAGCTAGCATCGTGTTTATAAGGTGCTGCGATTAGCACGAATCACATCTTCTTATACTCGAACACTTTACAAGAGATCGTTGTAGAACACTCGGGCATAACACTTCGGCATGCAACTGAAAATACATCAAGACAACAACTTATCATCATCTTTTTATTTTTTTTTCTTTTCCGAAACATTTCAGATAATTTGTATGTTGGTACGAAAGGTATTGCGACCGGTTGGGGAACTCTAAAGGAAGATGGCAAACCATCGTGCACGCTCCAAGAAGTCGAAGTTCCCGTTCTAGACAACGACGCTTGCGTTCAAAATACGAATTACACGAAGAAAATGATCACGGATAATATGATGTGTGCCGGATATCCAGGAGTCGGTAACCGAGATTCTTGCCAGGTTAGTAGTGGAAATATTTTTTTTTTTCGTTGTACTTAAAGCAAAACAACTGAACATTCGTTTACAAAACGAAAACAAATAAACATGCGACCAAGAAGAGAATCTTGCTGCCTTGGCCATGGTGGCCAATGCACTTGGCTAGAGACTTAATTATGTAGACTCGGCGTATGATTCAAAGAATCAGTGATTTAGCGAAGATTAGTGTTCTTAAGCTGCTTGTGGTCAAATGAAGTTTAATTAACCGTTAATACCTAGAATCAATCGGTAGAGAAATAATTGTGTTCATTTGTCTAAAAAACCGTTTTTCGACGTAAATTGGCAGGTAGGCTGCTTCTATTACGTCAATTTAGATACTATGGAAGTCTTGAAGTAATTTTTAGCATGTGAGTAAGTAAATTACTAAATTATGGGCAATTTGGATTCATGTAAAATGTAGCATGAAATTCAAATTTGTAGTTCTTTTCAACGGAAGTTAAGTAAATAAAAATTTCCGCTTCGTATGCAATTTGAAATTCGCACAACAGGTTTTTTTTCGCACTATTTGCAATATTTTCAATAATTACCGACATTCCAAAAATTAGGGTATAGATTAATTATTATTCTAGATTTTTTAAGTCGAGGAAAATATGAGAAGTTCACTGTGCAATTGATGCAAGGGTCTGAAAATACGTAATTAAAATATTATCAGCCTTTTACCAATCAAGTAAAGTGTTTTGTACAGTTGTTTTTTTTTCTCTAATAAACAATAAGTATTGAAAACATAACAAATTTCTTTGCAAAGATCAATGCTATTGGAATTACACTTTCATTTTTTCTCACGGAAAATCAGAGAATTTGTTTTTCATTTTCTATAAGATAGCTTTAGATGATTTCATGGCTACAGAAAATATTGTTTGACCAAATTTCGCGACTGCATTGAATTTTTGGCGGCTTATTACTTGAGCTAATTTTGAAAAATAGTAGCCAAACTTTGTTAAATGATGTGAGTGAAACTGAGTAATTCCACGACAATACTTGTTGGGTCTAATGGTGGACAGAAAGCTGATTGGTAGTTTACAATTAATTTCCACAAAAGTGTAGTGATTAGTTCCACTACACATTTCACCCCTGATTTAAACCTGGTATATCAACTCATAGCTTGATGTGTGGTCTGTTAAGGGGGTAGTGCCGGTTAGAATGCTAAAAAACAGCCTAATTTTCAATATTTTTTTCACCTCCTTTATTTTGTATAAATTTTAAAATTTGCATGGGTAAAATACACGTTTTGAAGATTACAAAAAAAAAATATTTATTTATTTTTTTCATTTTTCTGCTTATTTATAGAGGGCGCCAAAGTTGACGTCTCGAAAACTGCCTCGTCATACTGCGGACAGATAATCTCAGGAATGAAGAAACTGAAAGAAAAAAAACTTAACCGCACTTTAAAGAGGAATGATTCTTACGTGGTAATCTACCACAACATTTTTGAAAAAATGATAAAAAAAAAAAATGGCGGTTGTTTGAAAATATTTTTCGAAAAACTTCTTTTTTCACTTTGTTTCGCTCGCCAAATTTATTTGGATTAACTTTCGGCCTTTATTGTGGTAGATTACGACACAGGATACTTGAATAATGTTGTGCACCAAATTTAACTTAAATCGGGTCGGCCAATCCGGAGAATAAGTGTCCGCAGTTTGAAAAAACGTCATTTCGAGAAAAACGCGTTTCAATTTTTTTTCCATATATTATTGAATATTATTTAAAAAATATGTTTTTATCACCTACAATTGCTCAGTCTGCAATCCCTGGACCATACATAAGTATACTTGAGTCCACATAAGCCAGTTGCTCTTGCAGTTGGGCATTTTTTTTTCGCCAAACGCGCTTCCTTTGCCGCTCTTTCTGCCTGACTTATGCGCTCTTCATCTTTTTTTCGCAGTAATTAAAAGCAGTGGTCTACCGTAAACTACCGTAACTTCTTTATTTTTGGGAATAACTTACTAAAATTTTGAGACGTGATTTCTGAATGTATAATACATTGAAAAATGCAAAAAAAAACAAAAAACTGTTTTTTTTTTTAAAATGCTAACCTGTACTACCACCTTAAATGATGTAGCCTTACTAAAACTAACGGCTCTTTAAGATTCTCAGTTAATGTTTGACTTTTATTTTCGTCCTAGTTTTCAGGCATTGGAAAGAATTTCTTTACGTAATCGAAAATTTAAATTAATTTAACATTTATTTTACATAGAAATACATTAGAAATCTGACAATAGAATGAAAAATACAAGGTAATAATTATAGTGTCTTACCAGATCGTATTAGCTATGAAATATGTCTACGTCCATGGTCACAAAAGAAGTGGCAATCTAGGTCTGGACGAGCTCCTGAGAAAGAAAACGTTATTTATTTCCCACATGGCCGCCGTTTCCCTCAGCCCCCAAATCATGTTCATTCAGCATCTTAAAGCAGCATCTTCATTCATGCAGCATCTTAAAATGTGTTCTCTTTGAGCGAATCTACGTTGTCGGTGAGATTGCTACTACGCCTAAACTTCGTCTTGTTCACAATGGTTTCCGTGGTATGGAGACTTAAGCGTTCACCTTCCTTTTACGTCGGGTATCTGTCAAATTTTTTCGAGCTATTTACCCAATAAGAGCCAAGAAATTTGGATCAAATCTTTAAACTCGTACTAAATTTCATTTTTCTGATTACATTTTTTTTCGTATCTTTGAGCCTGTTGATGCTGTTCTCGGCGAGTGTTGTCAAATAGTTTTCTAGATTCTGCTTCAACAATATTGATGACTTTTAAATCGTTCTTTGTTCTTATTTTCATTCCTAATAACAATTGGTGAGTCGTCGTTTTAAAATATCGTTGATGAAGTGAGCTTAAAGTTTTCTGTAATGGCTCAGCATGATTATACTGTTTTTCTACATCTCTAACGAAAAAATCTTCAATATGTTAATTATAACTGAATGAATTTGCTCCATCTGCCTACATCCTTTAGGTGCTCTAACCATTATATAATGGGTATATATGCTGCAACCTTTGCAAAAATCATGGAAATTATTTGTCAGCTATGTTTTTCTCTGGATACCCGAACGTTTTTGCGATTACTTTCACTTTATTTCACTTATATTTGTATGAAATATTTTAAAGAGACGTTCGTTTTTTGCTTTAGGGTGTAGAAGATACGCTCTTGTACCCGCTTTTCTTGGAATAGAATATACTTTAAACAATGTTTTCTCAACCCAAACGATCCCTTTCAACTTACCCCTCGCGTGAATTCATTTAGGCATTACTGCGCAAGATTGCTAGCAGTCAATGCTTTCTTTGAAGATTTTCCAATATACCAGTTCAGATCTATTTCTGACGCATTTTAGTCTCGTGATTTTTATCATGACTTTGGTGATGAACGCTACTGCTTCATTCCGATTTGCAGCCGTTTGCAGCATATATCTCATGACCTTCTCTGAATTGGTGGTAGTGTGATGTCCCACAAATAAAAGAATTGAATTGAAAAGGTTTTATTTCATTTTTTTTACCTATACATTCTTAACCTAACTCCGAGTTAAATTAACAACAAAATTTTAAAATCCAGCGACTTTACTGTTTTGGCATGATGGCTCTTGTCGGTTTCATTTTTAGTATATTTTGTTTTTTAGAGTTTTTTTTGCGATTAGCACGAATCACATCTTCTTATACTCTATACAAAATTGATCTATTCAGGTGTTATTACATACATTTTAAAAGTTGAAGTAAGTCTAGTTTGAAAATATGTTAATATATTTCAATTGTCCCATCACTTTGCATCTCTTTTTGAATATATTACTGCCACGGTAATTATAGAAATGATAACAGCTATGTTTTAAATTAATTGGAGACAAATGATAAACTCACAAATGCGGTATCGAATGTCGGCAACAATAAGGAGACACAAAATTAGGTCCTCTTTTTTCTTGGGTGGACACAATGCCATCAAATAATATACTTTATTTCTCTTCTCTAGGTCTTGCTACACAAATCTGTGAGAAAGAAACCTGTAAATTGGTACATAGTTTTTTCTTCCAGGTTTTTTTTTCTAGCGAATCTAGTCATATATGCGTCATTTGCCTAAGTTGCAATGACTATAATGTTGTCGTAGAATAGTATTTTGTTAACAAATTTCTCCATTTCATGTTTATATTAATTTATGATTCAGTGAATTGTCTATTCCAGTGAAAATAAAAACTACTTTCTAAAAAAATAAAATAACCAATTAATTAACCAATTATAACCAAATTATTGTAAAGATAATATTTTGAGGAATCACTAGGTTGCAGTTTATTTGAAATGTTACGGTTTGATAAGTGAGAATCTTTTGATGAATTATTGCTCCAATAACACCAGCAAATGTGCAGGCTGAGTAATTATAAAAGTACGTAAGATGAAATAAGCAAGATAAATAATGAGGAAAAACTATGACAGTCAGCAGGCTAAAATTGTGTGAGGGTGATTATTAATCAAATTATGTTAATTAATCTTAATTGTGTGATTGTTAATAAAACTACTCAATTCATTGAAAACACTGAACACAATACAACAGATGGGGGGAAAATAACGGCAATCTTAACAGGGCCTAGTCTTTATCATAAATAGCAGTTAGATAATTATGTTGTAAATAGTTCATATCCACAGAGCATTTATCAATATCACTTTCGTAATCTTTACAGGGGTTTTATCTACCTTCGTTAATTATGAGCTTTGAGGAACACAACATAACGGTTCGTTAGAATCGCTCATTTCCGATTTCTCCAAAACTTCACATTTGCCATTTTACCGTTGTTTTGATTTTCTTTGGGAATCCTCCGAGTAATAGTAATCGAGAAAATAATATCTTAAAGCTTAGAGAAGTCACACATCGGTCGATTGCTGATTATTTAAAGAAAGATACGGGAAATGAAAATGTTGAAATTTCGGTCTAAGTAGTTTATTCATATCAATATTAATTAATTCCATTTCAATATAATTGAATTCTCTTTCGAAATCGTACAGGCGACGGAAAATTGATTTAAGTCTAACTTAGATTAAAATCAAATCAAATTCATGTTTCAAAATAGGTTGTATTGACACCTGTGCGGAAGAAATAAAGTTTCAACATGTAGCGCCCAACGTGGGTAAAATCTCAGCAAAAATCTCATTCAAGAACAAACTCGTAAAACTTGGTGCTGTTTTTGAAAATTTCCGTTACAAGCGATTTAAATACCGTTAATTTTCGGTTGAAATTTTGGTGGAAACAAACAATTATAAAAACTTCCTAGCGCACCAGAACCGCTAGAAACACTAATGTTCGAAAAACAGTAGAGAATTTGTGCAGATTCTGAGTGTATATTCTACAATTAGCTACTGAAGAATATTACCACTATCTACTTTTCCTAGTTTAGACCAATACACCTTAAGTAATAAAAGGAGGCACTTCGAATGACGTTTATTTTTCAATAACTGTCTATTGACAGTAAGAAATATATATATATATAACTATTTTTCTTACAATTTTTATCCAAATTTGAAAATATACACCATTTTATGAGGGATAAAATTTATGGTTAGACTATGTACACACTGATTCGTGAGTGCATATTCAACAATTTACCAAAAAAATATTGATTACCTTATTTTGGGTACGGAATTGAAAAAAAACATAAAGTAAATAAAGACATTTTAAACGCAGATTTTTTAAAACGCCAGGATTGAAATTTCAAGGCTACATTAAGAAGCATTGAATTAAACTGTCTCAACTTTAGATCAACTTAAATATTTTCATGATTTTTGTCTTTTTCCGTCAGTAGTTAAATAAATTCTTCATTTGAACCATCTGTTAAAAAGTCACTTCAAATAATACACCATGAAAAAAACTCAATGCACTTTGTGCTCGCTGCCTTAAGCAAACCTTCAACTGTCACAAAAATGAAAATCCCTTACCCGGCGAAAAATGAAAACTCCCTTGTCCGGCGAAAAATTAAAAATCCCTTGCCCGGCGAAAAATGAAAAATCCCTTGCCCGGCGAAAAATGAATAATTCTTTGCCCGGCGAAAAATGAAAAATCCCTTGCCCGGCGAAAAATCAAAAATCCCTTGCCCGGCGAAAAATTAAAAATCTCTTGCACGGCGAAAAATTAAAAATCCCTTGCCCGGCGAAAAATTAAAAATCCCTTGCCCGGCGAAAAATGAAAATCCCTTGCCCGGCGAAAAATGAAAAATCCCTTGCCCGGCAAAAAATGAAAATCACTTGCCCGGCGAAAAATTAAAAATCCCTTGCCCGGCAAAAAATTAAAAATCCCTTGCCCGGCGAAAAATGAAAATCCCTTGCCCGGCGAAAAATGAAAACTCCCTTGCCCTGCGAAAAATTAAAAATCCCTTGCCCGGCGAAAAATAAAAAATCCCTTGCCCGGCGAAAAATTAACAATCCCTTGCCCGGCGAAAAATTAAAAATCCCTTGCCCGGCGAAAAATGAAAATCCCTTGCCCGGCGAAAAATGAAAAATCCCCTGCCCGGCAAAAAATGAAAATCCCTTGCCCGGCGAAAAATTAAAAATCCCTTGCCCGGCAAAAAATTAAAAATCCCTTGCCCGGCGAAAAATGAAAATCCCTTGCCCGGCGAAAAATGAAAATCCCTTGCCCGGCGAAAAATGAAAAATCCCTTGCCCGGCGAAAAATGAAAATCCCTTGCCCGGCGAAAAATGAAATTCCCTTGCCCGGCGAAAAATGAAAATCCCTTGCCCGGCGAAAAATGAAAGTCCCTTGCCCGGCGAAAAATTAAAAATCCCTTGCCCGGCGAAAAATGAAAGTCCCTTGCGCGGCGAAAAATTAAAATTCCCTTGCCCGGCGAAAAATTAAAAATCCCTTGCCCGGCGAAAAATTAAAAATCCCTTGCCCGGCGAAAAATAAAAATCCATTGCCCGGCGAAAAATTAAAAATCCCTTGCCCGGCGAAAAATGAAAATCCCTTGCCCGGCGAAAAATGAAAATCCCTTGCCCGGCGAAAAATGAAAATCCCTTGCCCGGCGAAAAATTAAAAATCCCTTGCCCGGCGAAAAATGAAAAATCCCTTGCCCGGCGAAAAATGAAAAATCCCTTGCCCGGCGAAAAATGAAAAATCCCTTGCCCGGCGAAAAATTAAAAATCCCTTGCCCGGCGAAAAATGAAAATCCCTTGCCCGGCGAAAAATGAAAATCCCTTGCCCGGCGAAAAATTAAAAATCCCTTGCCCGGCGAAAAATGAAAATCCCTTGCCCGGCGAAAAATGAAAATCCCTTGCCCGGCGAAAAATTAAAAATCCCTTGCCCGGCGAAAAATAAAAATCCCTTGCCCGGCGAAAAATGAAAATCCCTTGCCCGGCGAAAAATTAAAAATCCCTTGCCCGGCGAAAAATGAAAATCCCTTGCCCGGCGAAAAATGAAAATCCCTTGCCCGGCGAAAAATGAAAATCCCTTGCCCGGCGAAAAATGAAAAATCCCTTGCCCGGCGAAAAATGAAAAATCCCTTGCCCGGCGAAAAATGAAAAATCCCTTGCCCGGCGAAAAATGAAAAATCCCTTGCCCGGCGAAAAATTAAAAATCCCTTGCCCGGCGAAAAATGAAAATCCCTTGCCCGGCGAAAAATGAAAATCCCTTGCCCGGCGAAAAATGAAAAATCCCTTGCCC
Source organism: Nemotelus nigrinus (assembly GCA_947369275.1). Taxonomy (NCBI): domain Eukaryota; kingdom Metazoa; phylum Arthropoda; class Insecta; order Diptera; family Stratiomyidae; genus Nemotelus; species Nemotelus nigrinus. Next base: position 118,671,501 of record OX376374.1, read on the forward strand.
GGCGAAAAATGAAAAATCCCTTGCCCGGCGAAAAATGAAAAATCCCTTGCCCGGCGAAAAATGAAAAATCCCTTGCCCGGTGAAAAATGAAAATCCCTTGCCCGGCGAAAAATGAAAATCCCTTGCCCGGCGAAAAATGAAAATCCCTTGCCCGGCGAAAAATGAAAATCCCTTGCCCGGCGAAAAATGAAAAATCCCTTGCCCGGCGAAAAATGAATAATTCTTTGCCCGGCGAAAAATGAAAAAACCCTTGCCCGGCGAAAAATAAAAAATCCCTTGCCCGGCGAAAAATGAAAATCCCTTGCCCGGCGAAAAATGAAAATCCCTTGCCCGGCGAAAAATGAAAATCCCTTGCCCGGCGAAAAATGAAAATCCCTTGCCCGGCGAAAAATTAAAAATCCCTTGCCCGGCGAAAAATTAAAATCCCTTGCCCGGCGAAAAATTAAAATCCCTTGCCCGGCGAAAAATTAAAAATCCCTTGCCCGGCGAAAAATTAAAAATCCTTTGCCCGGCGAAAAATGAATAATCCCTTGCCCGACTTTCGAACGAACTAAAAGAGGAGATGAAATCAATGTAATGAAATCAATTTAATAAAATAAAAGTTGAATCTCTTACCAAACTTGAAAGTATGTATTTCAATATTTTCAAGGATTTTTATTTATTAGAGGATTGTTATACATATTGTGGCTGTGATTAATGAGAGAGCTGTACTATAATTTCACAAAATAAGCCCAATGATATGATTTAACAAATTTGGAATCGTAAATAAATGCTTCATTCTACTGTAAAGTAAAAGCAGAATAAAATCAATCTCACTCATTTCCTTATTGCAATAATGATGCTGATTCAGATAACGTCCTGAAGCTGAAATTCAATAACGATATAAATTTGGAACTATAAATGCAATTGTAGCAATGAAAATCACAAGCTGGATATTTTTAATGATATTTTTCTTTCTTCCGTTATTGTTGATTGAAACTTTATTTGACTGGTAGATTTCTCATTTTCATGGGCTAATTGGAGCCTTGTATTGAATTATCTTACTATTTTTCATAGATTTGAAAGAAAATGGATTTTACACTCTATTAAATACAACTTGAGCTAAATCTAGCTTGTATTGCACGAACAAAGTATGAAACATTGCACAGAAAATAAATACAGCCTTTTTTGCATATTAGAACAAATCACGAAATCGGGAAGTAATAGACGAAAACTCTAGTTAGAAAACACTAGAAAACTAGTGTTAACTCAAATAAATTATTTTTTGCAAAAATAGTCTAAGAGATAGAAGCGTGAGGGACAATTGTAAAAAAAGTCAAAAGGGAGTTTTTGGTTGAACAATATAAAAAGTATATTAAACTAGGTGCTCTGGTTTTTCGTAGTAATTTCATTTTTTAATGCAGATGAATTGATGAAACCAGGTTTTTGTCCTTTAATGTTTGTTGGCGGGGACGTAGAGGTGCTGGGGAATTTTCAGACGACTTACATTTGTTCTTTCCATAGTAATTTGCTTGACGAGGTTCTGCTATAGGTTCATCTACACTTTCCAAAGAACATACTTCTGTTTCGGAATCAATTTCCTCATTATCGTCTGCATTATAAGCTGGTGGTATTTCAGGATCACTGATTTCTTCACTCTCACTGCATATTTCTTCATAATGGCCACCATCTTCGAAATAAGGATCAGAATCTACTTGCAGTATTTTTCCATCTCTTTATTGGTTAAAGGTCGCAACATCTTGCCAAAATAGCTGTATAAAATGAGAAAAAAATAAAATATGACATGCACAAAAAACTAACGTGATTGGAATCGTGGGGGTTACGTGGGCCCCAGTACATAGTTCGTACAGCCGTCTTGGTAAGTGCTGTATTGCCAAACGTCTGGCACCCGCATCAAATGGCCACGTAATGAGATTGTTTAAAATCGCGGCTGCGCACAATGTTTAGATTCTAAACAAAACATATTAAACCAGTCAAGGGTTAATATTATTTCAAATAACAAGTGGTCTTATTTTTATTGCAGAGATCTGATACTGAATAAACATTGTGGAAACAGCTAGAACGAATAAATCAACAATCAGTTGATAAATTCTATTCTTAATAATTTATAACGGGTGTAGAAATATTAGTGATAATTTTGAGCAAAGTAAGCACGTGCTTAAATTTACTACTGATCATTAGCAGAAATTTATTGGAACCGATCATTTAAGTAAGATTAAGGAATAAAAATAATAAGATTAAGGAATAAAAAAACCCTAGCGCATCAGAACCGCTAGAAACACTAATGTTCGAAGAACAGTAGAGGATTTGTACAGATTTTGAGTGTGTATTCTACCACTATTTACTTTTCCTACTTAAAACTAATACACCCTAAGTAATAATAGAATCTAAGCTTATTTTAATTTCGGTGACTTCATCGAAATTTACAGCGATAGAAAGGTGTTTGGGGTTGTCATCCGAAAATTGTGCAGATCTCATAAATTTTAAACATTGTTTACTTATTTTCATTTCAAATGTTTGCCATGGAAATACTTAATGCAAACATTTATTGGAATGAAAATAACAAAATGCCTAGTGCTGGCAGCCGTTTGCTAGCACCGTAGCAAAAAATATGTCGCATCTGCCTAACGTTAAAGTCAACCTGCTATGCGAATTTCGTATTGACCCAATGACTGCATTGGAAATTATAGGGATGCAAAGAAATTTAGGGTTACCATTCGCAAAAGTTTTCAAATTTCCTAGATCTTAATATTTGGTGTTTATTTTCACTATAAGATCATTACGATTTGAAAATTCTATGATGAAATCGCTTACTAAAGGTATGTAAAAAAATACAAAAACCACCATAGCTGGCAACCCTATCATTATTTTGAAATTAAATTTCTACTGAATATTGTTTACAATAAGTGTTATTTGCAATTTGAATTTCGTTATGATTTAATGGCTTTACTGGAAGCTATGGGGCAAAGAGCTTTATTTTCCTCAGGAATTTTTCAAATTTAAGACATCAAAAATACCATAGCTGGCAGCTCCAACCGAATTTTTAAATCAAATTTTTATCAAACGTGGTTTAAAGTAAGGTTCAGCTACTGTGTGAATTTTGTCAAAATCGAATGGCTGAATCAGAATTTATAGGGCCAAAAGCAGTTATTTTCATATTGATTTTTCAAAATGGCACCACTGGCACAAAATTGCCCTAATGTCAAAATCACTTCTGTCAAACTTGGTCCCGTTTAAAACCAATACATTCTGTAAATTTCAACTAACTCCGACTATTGGATCGTGAGTTTCCGTGAACAGAAGTTTTTGATGCTAAAAATATAGGTAAATTGGGAAAGGGTTAATAGGCGTGCCCGTTATAAAATTTCAAATTTTTTACTTTGGCTGTGTAAACAAAGCATAAGATTTATATATGAGTTGCTTTTTTTTTTCAAGAAACGACGTTTTTTCCGGAGAGTCGATGATTTGAAGGTTTTCACTTTCAGCGCTTGCCCTAGCTACAGGGTTGCCAACATGCTCATCAAAAGCTATTCAAATTTACAACTTAATAATACCAATATGTTCTGAAAGTTTCATAATGATTTAAAAGCTCTGTCAAAAGTTATCGCAATTGGAAAATTTTTAAATTTTCCCGTTCTTTTTTAGGCACCTAGCGCACACATGGGGTTCAAAAATTCCGAAACACTATCTGATTCACATTTGAAACACGTTCAAAATTCATTATGCTACCGTAACTTTTGCAAAAATTATTTGTGTACGGAATAATAGGTATATTAATTAAAAATGTCACTAAAATGGCCGCCGGAAATAAAAAAATGGCCGCTGGACCTATTCTGCATATACACCAATGTATGCTGAATGTTTCAGCTAAATCATATAGCGCGTTCCCGAGAAATAGTCACTGAATTTTTTTTGTAGATATAACATATATATATATATATATATATATATATATATATATATATATATATATATATATATATATATATATACATATATATATATATATATATATATATATATATATATATATATATATATATATATATATATATATATATATATATATATATATGTATATATATATATATAGATATATATATATATATATATATATATATATATATATATATATATATATATATATATATATATATATATATATATATATATATATATATATATATATATATATATATATATATATATATATATATATATATATATATATATATATATATATGAAATATGTATTTTTGGCCAAATCGATTTTAATACTAATGTTCTTCCAACATCATACGCAAAAAGCGCATCCGTAAGGTACCGATTCACGCTATCTTTGTGGGGCGCATAAATAGCTCATCGGAGTTACCTGTGCGCTCAAGTGACCGGATCAGTCCGTTCTCATGCACATCTTTCTGTCTGTCGGCCTGTAGAACCTCTGCGTTAATTTCACAATCTGGTCCATAAGTGATTTTAGTCCCGACTTCTGACACAGAAGAAGATTCTTCGGCTACTTCTTAGTTACCAATTTGTCGAACCTACCAGTGCGGAGACGCAGGACTCATTTTTCGATTATGTTCACCTCTACCACGCCTCTGACAGTTTTGGAACCGATAAACCAGGATGGGGATGCGTAGGTCAGGATAAGTTGGATTAGTGTAGGTCTTAGCTTTGATGGTCATACCCATCATTTTGACGAAAATATGTCTGAAGCGTTGAAATGCGGATTTGCCAGTTTTGATTTTACATCGCATATAAGGATTAAACTTCAAAAATTCATGAAAATCAACACCAATTTACTTCAGAGATGAGATAAGAGTAATCTTGGAGGTTCGGCACAAGACAGCAAGTTTTTGAGTCTTGTTATGGATAGTTTGGGATCCCCGATACTTAGAAGGATTGCGAAATACAGAGAGTTGTGTCATACTGCTATTAGGCTTGATGCCCCATTCGTCAAAGCAAAGACTTAATTCTGCCAAGCAGTAATCCAGTTTTTGCTCGACGCGAATAAGGGCGTATCGTCGCCATATTGGAGGACTTAAACTTGAGACTGACCCTCTGGAATGAGAAAAATTGATACACTGACAGAACTTTGTGGTACCCCCATGACACAGGCTTTTTGAGGGAATCTGTTCCATTCACACTGACACAGTATCATTTACTGGCAAGAAAGCTTTCAGCGAGTCTTATTACCTTCTGCGAGAGTCCAACTTTGACCAATTTAAACAGAATGCCTTTGTGCCATATAGAATCAAAAGATTTGGAGTGTTTTGTTCATTCAAGGGAAACAAAATTTGATCGTGTAAGTACAAGATAGCGTGTTGTGTCCGGTGCTGGTGCCTAAATTTGAATTGGTAATGAGGAATTATCTGAATGAACTCACAATGATTGTTTATCATTTCCATCTAAATTGTCCCAAAAAGCTGTGATGTCTCCGAAAACAAGAGAAATAAAAAATCTCACGTATTGTTACGCCTTAATTTATGTTGATATAGGCAGAAGCAGCCATATCCAGTAATGAACTGGGTCAGATTGTAATTGAGGTTTGCCATGTTCACCGAGCTGACTACTCCAGCAAATATTTTTTATCAGGCCGTCTTGGGCACTCCAATTTCCGGCTATATTGTGGGAAGCAAAGCAATGATTGTATATAAGCTGCTTTTACGCTTATGCAGTGTATGCGTTCTTTAAAGCGAAGTCTGTTGTTCAAGAGAACCCTAAAGTATTTAAGAAATGATGGTCGATTTAATGACTTAAGCGCCAACTCGTAGCTCCACAAAACGCGCCCCATTTCTGGCTAGCGATCAGCAGCGCTTCTATTTTGAGCTCAAAAAGATCTAAGTATACAGCTTTTAGCCCTATTTTCATTTTATGTATTTATATAGCAGTCCCAAATCGGCGGGCATGTTAAGTAACTGTAAATAATGTGATGTTTTCGGCTAAATCGATAATTGTACAATCCGCTGGTAAAAGAAGTCAGCACTTTGTCGTATTATTGCTTTTTAATATAAGCTTTCTGTCGTGGAAGTAGCTACATACAATGTTCAAAATTAAAAAAATCAATTAATTTACGCTAATTCAAAAGACAAAGGTTTATTTGAGCGACTATCTGCAATGGTCAGAAATGATCTCCTGGACGAGAGGGTGATTGCTGCCGTGTTTCCCGGCGTTTGTTCTGGTGAAGAAAGAAAAAGGAGTCGAGTGCGATGATGCCTATACCATCAATTTTGTTTTTACTGATTTTCTAGTTAAATAAGTTTACTGATCCACTGCTAATGTTCGGAAATGTCATAAAGTGTCCAAACTAATGGTAAATCTACGTGTAAGAGCACACGGGTACGAGTGCTGAGCTGACCGACAACGGCGGCAAGAGAAACTAGAAGAAATTTTTGTACTGAGTTAACAAATGGTAAAGCCCCCTTTCCAACGAAATGAAGTTTGCGTAGGATTCAAATTAATATAAACGTAAATTTTATTTGAATGTTTTTTTTATTTATTTAAAAACATATACAGTGGCATAAAATGAAAATGAAACAAGTTAAAGAAAAAAATTGAACTAATGCAAAAAGTTATACAAATGTTTCAAAAAAATCTTAAATTTTCATTTCAAAAGGTGCATAAGCGTACAATTAAAACACAAGTTGACAAAATTTTCTACTATTGATTTTATATTTTATTTATTTATTAATACTTAGTTGGTAATACATTTTTCTTCTTAACTGCGTTACGTCGATCTGGCATTGGCTCCACAAATTTTTTACAAAATGAAAGCTCAATTTCGTTCTATTTTTCTATCAACTCCGTTTTAAATACATTTCTACTATATAGTTATAGAGACTTTTTTAAAAAATTTCTTTTAAGTAATACATGAAGATAGCCATAAAGAGACCAATTTCCTACATTGCAAGCTTTGGATCGTTATCCTGACATAAATAAAAAATTGGCACTTTCTTTTAAATTTGTCTTAAAGATATTTAATTGCATCGCCTGACTCATTGTTCCCTCAACTCTATGAAGATTTTCAGGTGTCTCTGCTAACATAGAATCACACACTTGCAAGAAACCTCTACCGTATTTAATAATTCAAGACTTCTCCATACATACGATCTGCCATCCGACCTAAAACCATTGTATTTGCTTTCGTTCGTGGAAAAAAGTTGCTGCCAAAAGGATTAGTTCCTTTTTGCCGTACTTTATAGCAAAACCCAATCTTCTTTGCAATTAACCTTTCCCTCCCGGCTTTCTTCTCGCAACCCTGTCGCTAAGCGATATTCCCGCAAAATTATCCTTATGATTTCAAGACTTAATTTTTTCCCAAGATTTTTTATTCTTGCTACAATGGCAAGTTTAGGAAAACTTAAATGGGGTTTTTCTTTTATCTATCGCACTTCCCAGTTTTCATCTGATAAAGTGAAAATATTTCGAGAACTTACTTTAGATTTATTTTCATAGTTTGTGGTGCTATAATAGCATAATATTATTATAGATTTAGCTGTGGGAGTTCGGTCAACTATTTCAACGACTTTGAGAATGCCGATTTATGATTTTTCTTAAGGGGGGGGGGTAAGGGATAAACAGTTTCGGAAAATCGATTTTTGTTTTTTACGTTTTCTTGTAGTTTAACATTTCAAAAATGTTGTGTCAAAATTTCAAATCAATCGGAGCAAAACTGGCGAAATACTGCGCCTCTAAGTGGCGCCTCTTTTATCTCCGAATGGCTCACGAGTATGCGAGAACCGAGGATGAGCGTCGTACAGACAGGGCTGAAAATGAAGTCGAAGAACAGAGCAAGGAAGGAAGAATTAGACGCAGACTTGCAAGGAAAGAGTTACAAGACAACGAGATTGCTGCCGGCAACGTACTTTATGGACCTGGGATCGATGATTCAGTGTAAGTTACAAATAAAAATTTTTTCCTCACTTTTTGAGAAAAAAAACTTTAAACGCGTTTATCTCAAAACCAATTTTTCGAAGTCCGTGAACACGATCCTGCAGAATCTACTGAACCGATTCTTTTCAAACTTGGAACATACTTTCTTGGTATAAAATGCCTCCCCCCTACGTTTTTGAAATTTTTCCATTTTCATGTTAAGGTAGTTTTTCACCTCAAAATTGGCGGAAAACTTAACGTAAAATCGCGTTTTTTGCTTAAATAGGCCACGAACTGTTGAGAAATGAAAATAATAACTTTAAAACGATTGAGGGGGGAGAATTAACTCGTACTTTAAGTAAATTTAACAACATTTTTGATTTCAGATAATTCTACGTCGAGTTATCGTGTTCACCGCACAACGTGTATTTCAAAAGAGGTTTTGGGGAATGCTCTGTTACCGGCTTATTTTTCAATATTTATATACGGAAATTTAACTAAATATTCTCTGAATGATGTTTTATAATGTAAAAAAAGTTTGAATAAATTTGCTTAAGCTGTTTCTCCGTAAACAATAACAGAAAAAAGTATTTTTTGATTCAAATTATCCCTTACTCCCCCCTTAATTCAACTGAAGTTTAAAGTTCTCTTGTTGGTGCCATATTCGTACCGTTATCTTTTAAACTTAGGTTATGCGCAACATGTGATGCCTAGAAACTTTTTTGGGATTTTTCACTCCCTTAAATTTATAAAAGAGAAGTTAGCTCCAGTTTTTATATGTTTGTTTGTTTCAACTAAGTACAATTTAATAACAGCATTTAATTTGAAGACAAATTTTTGAGAAATCTAATATTTTTGGCCTCAAATTGACCAGCTAATCGAAATCACTTGATTTCGCCTCAGTGTGAGCGTACCAATCCACATCCACTAATTGTAAACTGTCAAAAATAGGACGAACTGATGAATTAAAAGGCTACACTAATTGGCCATCACTGCTTTAGATGTCAAATATATGTAAAAAAAAGCGCAGTATAAATTGGGGATACATCTAGAAGAGACTAGGTTAGCCATCGAGTGCATAGCGTTCAGTAGATAGAGAATGCCAGTTCTAGACCCTCATCCTCCTCCTCTGAGGAGGGTGACGTCACTGAGGAGGATGACGTTGCGCGAACCGATACTCGCTTACGTCATCGTCCACTTGTGACGTCATCCTCCACATCAACGTCATCCCCCACATCAACGTCATCCTCCACATTAACGTCATCCTCCTCAGTGACGTCACCCTCCTCAGAGGAGGAGGATGATGATGAGGGTCTAGAACTGGCATTCTCTATCTACTGCGTTCGTAGACATAAAAATATAAAAAGTGAGAGTAAATGAAGTACAATAGTCGTTTACTTCTAGGATAAAAATATACAAATAGATGATATGTGGCTTATAATAATCTAAGACAAAGTCAAGTACTTTTAAACAAGAATCAAAATTCACTGAAAATTTAAAAAAATTCTAATATAGCTTGGATTTGGAAGATATTTCTACGGAAAAAGTTGGCGTGCTATAACGAGAAGTTGAAATATTCCAAGCAATCGTTTGAAATTATTTACTACTCATAATTCTGACAATGGGTTCTCTCAAGACAAAAAAAAATGAATTTTTCGCTAACAATATCCATTGCTTTCATTTATGAAGTCAAAGATGAAATCGATGAAATTTCGTCGTCTATGTTTTCATAGTTTTGTTTGGTGCTGCGTTACCTCTGAACATGTTAGTTCTATTATCTTTACCTTATTTTTGTTTTGTCTACTTATTTTTTGCGTTAGCAGGCATTTCGGCACTACTTTGTTCTAAGATAGTAAATTTATTGCCACCTCTTTCATTGCAGAAAACGATTGCATAGCATTTGGTCCTTCTCCTGTCACAGAAGTGTCTTTTTTGTTCTAGGCAATTTTTTCTTTTTGTTGTGTTTAGCTGCAGACTATTTTTTTCGTAATTTTTAGCTTGAATTCACACTACAGCTAAAATATATTTGATTGAGTACACTTTCAGAGATTAATTTTAAATTTATTGTCGAATTTCAATTATATTTTGCTCCTACAATCCGGCTTTTATTCGTAGTCCCAATCTATTTAATTTGTCATTGTCCATCGAAATTTTCTTCCTCTGCTTTTTGGATCTCCAAAAATATATGTCTCTTTGCTGAGTGTAAATCCACTAGCTGGATTAAGCAATTTGAACCTTATAATTGAAATCAAATGTGAATTTTTAATATTATGGGACTGATAGCTCTTAATTCGACTGAGTAGGTCGACTTCACTTGCTTAAGTCGACTTGCGATTTAAAATATACAATATAAAATAAACTCTCATGACAAGCAAATATTAATAAATTATATGATATTTTTGGTTGGATTTAGAGTTGTAATTTCTAGCATTACTAAACTAAAAATACAATTAACTTACTTATTTTCCATGATTCACAGTCTTAACATGTTTTTTTTTCATTTTCTTGCACCTTTGTTCGCACTCACTTGATCAATTGACGGAAAATCTCACCCCACGTGAGTCTCGTCACTCCATCTGACTCTCGAAATATCCTATAGAACGAAATTGTCACTTGAAGTGAGATGAAGTCACCGCACGTGACTCTCAGAATACCAGATCAAGAGTCACTTCATTCGTCACGTGAAGTGACTTTCAGAATAAAGCGCACTGAAAATGATCCAAATAATCAATATTTTATTATTAGATGCATCACTTTTGTTTTGGCTCAATATAAATTTGTGTCATTTCCGCATTCCGCATTCACGTGCATCGATTTGTTTAAGCTATATTCACATTGAACTATTTCAACCATTTCAGTATCCACTAAATTGCAGATTTGGTGCCACATCAAATTGAATTCAAACCGAAATTCATAATAAATAGTCCGTGCCAGAGCGCAGTTATTCAACACATACCGCTATTCAAAGCGTTCAATTATTTGACCGAAAAAACAATCGCTCTGATTGAAATAGACCAAAGAATAACATGTGTATATTCTTCACATAAGCGAAAAGAAAGATAAATTCATACTTTAAAGACCGAATTGCCCTGAAACAGATAAAACACGCACACACCTATTGCTTGTCTAGCCATTCGAAATTTCACTATATCCGCCGCACAGTTATGAAAATATTGCCGGAGATTCATGTACACATGTTACACCATTAATGACCACAACATTAATGCAAATAGATTCTGACCAACAAAAATCGCTTCGATAGCCACATCTATCCATCGTATTAGCCTGAATTTAATTTGCAGATGTGCCGGAAAGCGTAAAAAATTGTGGCGTTTCCCAAATCCAGTAAATCATGATCACTAACATAAATTTTGCCTACGGCCTGATAAACGCATTACAATGCATATGTGATAAACGGAGGAGCTAACGGATTTTGGAGTAGATAACTTCTAATGCTTGAACTTGGTATTTATCACAATTTCACAGCCTCCAATCGCACTCAAAACAAATAGTTAATATGGAATCATAGATGTGCAGAGAATACACTTGTTGTGCTAATGATGAGTTCATATTTGAACATTGTTCCAATGAAGTCAGCAATGAGTAGGTTCTGATTGCTTCAACATGCAAGCTAAATTCTGTTCTCTTATAACGGAAATCAAGCTTTCAATCCTATTCAATTCTAACACAATTGGGGCCAGCTACTTTCGATTTTTGTAAATCGAATTAAGATCTTCATGTTTGCGACTGAAACATACATTTCTTGTGCATTTGATTCGCATTTGATAAAGGAAAGATTTTGTACACGGTTGTGCAAATGTATAGTAGTCAATCGCAATTTTACAATTTCACGTGTGAAGCAAACAGCCCAAATTTAACCATGCATAAGTAACATACCCATTATTAACAGTTGCAAGTAAATCGTAGTAAAATTATAATTGTAATAATGATAACAATGAAAGATTCTTGTGTCTAGATTGCAGACACTGTTGAGTTTATTAAAACGACTGAGTAAAAAACATTGAGGATTATTAAAAACATTAAGGATTATTATAAGAACCGCTAAGGACTTAAAAAAAATCTTGCTTCTGTCAAAAACAGATAAAGGCAGTGCTAGCACTAGTGGGCACGATATCGAAGTAGTTCGATGATGTCTTGTCTCGATATTCTTCTCCATTATTGCGCAATGAGTGATTTAGTGAAGCAAAGTTGATTCAAAAGTACTCACGACGAATACTTGAGTATCGGAGCAACAATATAGTTGTCCATGGTTGCGCTGTTTTTGGATAGAAGTGCGAGCTGTTTTCTGTACACCATCATCACCTTCGGGCCACTACAGCCCGAATCGAGCCTTAGCCTCCTTAATTCTTCGCCTCCATTCGTTTCGGTTCAGTGACCGCACCCTCCAGTTCAGTGCTCTCAAAAGTGACCTGCTGTTAGCATCTATAGAATGCTCCCAGCGCTTGCTTGGTTTACCGACTGGCCTGGCTCCGCTCGCTTGCCCGTTGAGAGACCGTTTGGGGATTTGATTGTCGCTCATTCGTTCGACGTGGTCTGCCCATTGTAGTTTTAGATGCGAAGCTTCGTATTCCTGTGTACGCATCGAGATTTCAAAGTGGGAAGCACCAACAAGAATGCCTTATTGGCTAATTGAATCCGTCGTTTGATTTCGTCAAGCTCATTCCCATCCTTCGGGGCTAGGTACAAGAAGTTGTCTACTTTTTCAAGGTTATAGTCCCCTGTCGTTATGTTTTGTCTTATTGGCGTCCTTTTCCTTGATTGAGTCATTACTTTTGTTCTTTGTTCGCTAATTTGAAGACCAACTCCTTGGCGGTTTCGCCTAGAGCTACAAATACTTCCTTGGCGTCGTTGAACGAACGTGACATAATGTTGATGTCATCAGCGTAAGCTACTAGCTGTGTCGCCTTAAATAATAGAGTTCCTCTCGTGTCCACCGGGATTTTTCTGATGACATACTCAAGTGCTAAGTTAAAAAGTACCGGAGCTAATCCATCCCCTTGTTTAAGCTCTGTATTCGCCGAAAACGAGTTGGTCATATTATTCTGAATCAGAACTTGTAACGTGGAGTCGGTCATGGTCATTTTCACCAGTCGTACCAACTTTGCTAGGATTCCGAACTGCAGCATGATGTTATACAATGCAGTTTGGTTAATGCTGTCGTACGTTTGTTTGAATTTGATGAATATTTGATGGATGAATATCTGATGGACATCAATGTTGAATTCCCAGCATTTTTCCAAAATTTGTTTGACCGTAAATATTTGGTCAGTTGTCGATCTTCCACGTTTGAAACCACCTTGATATTCACCAAGAATTTTCTCAGCGTGATGGGAAATCCTTAACTCTAAAATCTTTGTCAAGAGCTTGTACGACGTACAAAGTAGTGATATGCCCCTGTAGTTTTCGCATAGCAGCTTATCTCCTTTCTTGTGAATGGGACATACACGTATAACACTTTTTCGCCACTCATCCGGCATCGTTTCTTGTTGCCAGATGCCTGTCACCAATCTATGGATTGCCCTTGAAACGGAAATCCCGCCTGTCTTCAGGAGCTCCATGGGGATCTCATCGATGCCCGCTGCTTTCTTGGGTTTCAAGTGGTCCATGGCCTGTCGGACTACATCTAGTGTGGGAGGGTGAGATGAGGCACTGTCAAGGTATGTATCAATTGGTGATGGCGATTCGTCGGGTGCGGGGACATTTCCGTTCAGTAATTGCTGGAAATAGGATGCCCATTTTTCCTTCACCTGTTCTGAGCCACTTATGATGCTTCCATTGGCAACCCTACATAGGCTAGTTCGTGGTTTAAAGCCTTGTTTTAAGTACTTCACTACTTTGTACGCTTGTCGAGCCAGCCATAAAAGGGAACGCTGACTCAGAAAAAAAAATCATGTCGTTACATTATGGCAAAAGACGTTACATTACGGGTAGTAGTGAGTGATGCCAGGCTGAAGCATCTGTTGGAGAAGGAAACCGGCATGGATGACCGGCAAACTTCCTAGATGCTTTGAAAGATGAATCAACTAGGATTATCTTTAATGGATGATGATTTATTTAGAATCTTCAGGCTGTAGCGGATTCCGAATCAAAAACACGGTATTTTAGTCTTTTCACCGGAAGCCAGCCATGAAAAGTTAAAAGGAACTACTCAGCAAACGAAATAAGTATCTACTCTCACACAGCTGATGCAGCAACACTTGCAGATACAGTCGTTCTCCAAGTCCCGCAAAATTCCCACGCAAAGTCCCACGAAATTTCAAACAGTCTGCTATTATCAATAAAAACTCGGTTCAAAGGCTGGTTCCACACAACAACAAACTTTCGACCAGATTATCAAATCATTATGAAATTTAAACGACATATTGATATTATTAAGCTGTGGACTCGTGTAGATTTTTATGAACGTGCTGGCAACCCTGCAGCTACGGCAGGTATTGAAAGTTACAACCTTCAAACCATCGACTCTAATGAAAAAAATTTTTTTACAGTGAAAACCAGCTCATATAAAAATCTTATGCTTTTTCTATGCAACCCAAGCAAAACTTTTACAATTTCACACCGAACTTGAACGGTAACACTCCTTGAATTTACCTATGTTTTGAGCATCAAAAACTTCTGTTCACGAGAACTCACGACCCAATTATCAAATACAGTTGAAACTCACAGAACGTATTGGTATTAAGGAGAACCAGGTTTGATACAACCAATTCTGGAATACGTGCAACTCTGTGCCAGTGGTGCCATCTTGAAAAATAATAAAGAAAAAAAAACTGCTTTTTGCCCTATGAATTCTGATTCAGTTACCACATTCCCATGAAATTGACACAGTAGCTGAACCTTACTCTAAGCCATGTTTAGTAGAAATTTTGTTGAAAAGCACGATTGGTGCTGCCAGCTGTGGTAATTTTGGTGTCTTAGATTTTAAAAATTCGCCCAGGAAAAAAAAACGGTTTGCCCTAAAACTTCCAGTGCAGTCATGAAATCAAAACGAATTTCATATGATAAAAGACATTATTCAGAAGAAATTCGGCTAAAAAACCATGGTAAGACTGCCAAGTATTGTTGGTTTTGTATTTATTTGCAATATCTTTACTAATAGATTTTATCGTCAAATGTTTAAACGATAATGATCTTGTAGTGCTAATAAACAAAAATATTAAGTTTTCGAAAATTTTACAACTATTGCTACTGATAACCCAAAATTTTTTGCACCCCTATAACTTCCAATGAAGCCATCGGATCAAAACAAAAATCACAGGGTAGGTTGATTTCAATGTGAGGCAGGTGTGGTATATTTTTGGCTTTGATGCTAGCGGAGGGTTCCCAGCGCGAGGCGTTTTTTGTTATTTTCGTATCAATAAATGCTTTCATCAAGTATTCACATCGCGAACATTTACAATGAAAATAAGTGATCAAGGTTTAAATTTTCTAAGTTCTAGAAATTTTTCGGTGCCAAACATCTTTCGTTTTTTGTTCGCAAACATCTTTCTATCCCTGTAACTTTCAACGAAATCATCGGATAAAATCGAGATCGATAGAGATGTTTGATTTTGACGTGAGGCAATTGTGGGAGACTTTTAGTTGCAGTGCTGGTAAAGTGTTGCAAGCACTAAGCATTTTCTTTGTTTATGTTATGTTATGCTGCTTTCAAAGCTTTGCAGTGTTTGGCTATCCTAAATCTTGAAATTCATGCAAGTGGTAGTCCTGAAATCTTTTCTACCCTATGAGTTTAAATGCACTGTTAAGATCAAAGTGGTTTTGGACTCGAAACAAGTTGGAGCACTTGTGGTAGAATATGCACTCAAAATCTGCACGATTCTTCTATTGTTCATCGAACATTAGTATTTCTAGCAGTTTGGGTGTGCTAGTGTTTTTTTTTTATGTGCCGATCCTTTGGAGCGTAACTTAAATTCGAACACTATTTCCGGCCTAGGTGGTATACCCAATAGCCTAGTGAGATTATTTTCTTCTCATTCTCTTTGACTTCATTCAGTTATCTTATTCAACATTAACTTTGCATATGGTGCAATCCTTTCATCAGGAAAAGCTGCCAATATCTTCTAAATTTTAGAATCTGATAATCAGCTCATCGTTTGCAAATACTATATCTCCTTGGCTGTTTTAAAAACTACTTCAACGCCGGGTTTATAATAGAGTTAATTCTATTCCCCAACTTTTTTTTTGTTCTTAGTCAGCATGGTTTCATTAAAAGCTGGCCTACAACAACCAGATTTATTGAGTTCATTGACCTTTTCACCTCAGCGTTCGATTTTCAACATCAAGTTGATGAAGTTTATACAGACTTCTCGAAGGCTTTTGATTCATTGGTCAGCTACTCAATAAACTTGAAGGGTTTGACATTTCCCTTTATCTCCTGATTTTCTTGATTTTCTTCAAATCTTCATAGCCATCCTTAAAGAGTCACCGTAAACAGTTCCATTTCATCTCGTTCCTTATTATTGTTCATCAAGGATATTTGGTATGATGGTGAGCTTTGTATTGCGTTCTTGGTATATGTTTACCGATATTTCCCCAGGTATTCACTTATTACTAATGTTCGAAGAACATTAGTATTAAAATCGATTCGGCCAAAAATTCATATTTCCATATATATATATATATATATATATATATATATATATATATATATATATATATATATATATATATATATATATATATATATATATATATATATATATATATATATATATATATATATATATATATATATATATATATATATATATATATATATATATATCATCAAAAAATTTCAGTGAGATAATCTCGGGAACGCGCCATCCGATTGAGCTGAAACTTTCGGGATACATTGGTGTATATGCAGAATAGGTCCAGGTCTCTTTAAATGTCAGTTGTTGTTAACCTTTTGGCGCTGGCGGCCATTTAAGTGATATTTTTAATATACCTATTATTTCGTGCACAAATGATTTTCGCAAAAATAAAGTTAACGAAATAAATTTCTAACGTGTTTTACATATGAATCGGATAATGCTTTGGAATTTTTTAACCCTATGTGTGCGCTGGGTGCCTAAAAAGAGGACGGAAAAATTTGAAAATTTTTAAATTTCGATAACTTTTGACAGAGCTATTCAATCATTACGAAATTTTCAGGACATATTGATATTATTTAGTTGTAGATATATGTAGCTTTTATTGAGCGTGCTGGCAACCCTGTAGCTAGGGCAGGCACTGAAAATGAAAACCTCCAAATCATCGTCTCTCTTGAAAAAATGCCGTTTCTTCAAAAAAAAGCCACTCAATTTTAAATCTTGTGTTTTGTTTACATAACCAAAAAAAAAAAAAGATATGGTATAACGGGCACGCCTGGTAACCCTTGCCCAATTTACCGATATTTTTAGCATCAAAAACTTCTGTTCACGGAAACTCACGATCCGATGAGCAGAATTATTTAAAATTCACAGAATGTATTGGCCTTAAATAGGACCAGGTCTGATAGAAGTGATTTTGAAATGCGGGCGATTCTGTGCCAGTGGTGCCATCTTGAAAAACCACTAAAAAAGATAACTGTTTTTAGCCCTATAAATTCTGATTGAATCGTTCGATTTTGACGAAACTCACACAATTGCTGGATCTTATTTTAAGCCACGTTTGGTAGAAATTTGGTTGAAAAATTCGGTTGGAGCTGCCAGCTATGATAATTTTGGTGTCTTCATTTTGAAAAAAAAAAATTTGGAAGTGAAAACATTCAAACCATCGAATATTCAAAAAAATGTCCGTTTCTTACAATTAAACCAATCTGTATATAAATCTTATGTTTTATCTACACGTTCAAAATAAAACTTTGGAAATTTCATGTCGGACAAGAACGGTAACCCTCTCCCAGTTAACCTATATTTTTAGCATCAAAAACTTCTGTTCACGGAAACTCACGAACCAATAATCAGATACAGCTAAAATTTACAGAATGCATTGGACTTAAGTAAGACCAGATTTGATAGAAGCGATTTTGAATTGTGGGCAAGTCTGTGCCAGTGGTGCCATCTTGAAAAATTACAAAGAAAAAAAACTGCTTTTTGCCCTATGAAATGTGAATAAGTTAGCAGATTTTCATGAAATTGACACAGTAGCTGAACCTTACTCTAAACTCTGTTTGATGAAAATTTGGTTTAAAAATTCGATTGGTGCTGCCAGCTATGGTAATTTTTGTGTCTTTGGTTTTGAAAATTCGTTCAGGAAAATAAAACTTTTTGCCCTATAACTTCCAGTGCAGTCATGAAATCAATACGAATTTCATACAATTAATGAAACCTGTCATAAACATTATTCAAGCCAAATTTGGTTGAAAAGCCACGATAGGGTTGCCAGCTATTGTTGGTTTTGTGTTTAATTGCAATATCTTTATTAAGCGGTTTTATCGTAGAATTTTCAAATGGTAATGATATTGTAGTGACAATAAACAGCAAATATTAAGCTTTCGATCATTTGAAAAAACTCGCTGCAGGTAACCCTAAATTTCTTTATACTCCTATAACTTCGAATGTAATTAAACAACGTGAAGCAGTTTTGATATATTCTTGGCTTTGATACTGGCGAAAGGTTGCCAGCACGAGTCGGTTGTGCTACTTTTGTATCAATAAATGCTTACAGTTAGTATACATACCGGAAACATTTACAATGAAAATAAATAACCGATGTTACAATTCGCAAAGTTCTGCAAATTTTTCGGATCGCAGCCCCAAACACCAACTTCAGTTACAGTGCTGCAGGCACTGAGCATTTTCTTCATTGATGTTATATGAGATGCTGCTTTCAAAATTTTGTGAAATAAGCAACTGATAACGAATATAATTAACCCGTGTTTTGCTCTCATAAACGTTGAAATTCATGCCAGTGGTAATATCTGAAACCTTCCACCATATGAGTTATAATGCATTCTTAAGACGAAAGTAAAACGTGGCATTTGAAACAGTTTGGCCGTAATAAGCAGCACATGTGGTGGAATATGCACTCAAAACCTGCACGATTCTTCTACTGTTCTTCGAACATTAGTGTTTCTAGCGGTTCAGGTGCGCTAGAGTTTTTTTTTTACCTAGGATAAGAATTAACAGATTGAAGTATTCTGAAATAAGGGCTTCAAACTTGGTTTGCTCACTTATTGAATCAGCTCAGCGTAGGTTCACTCACTCGTTGTTTTTTTAAGGCAAGTTTCTACCTTGTGCGGCCGAAAAAATGTGTTATCTTCAGGAATTTTTTTTGGGGATTGTATTTAAGATAGACACTTAACAATTTTTTTCAATTGTATGTATAAAATTATTTTAAATGTAAAAAAAATGTTTAGTCGAAATATGCAAAGGGGGGGGGGAGGGGTATATCGAACAATGGCGGCGCGCCACACGGATTTTAGCTGCTGGTGGGAGTCCTGGCGTCGATTCAGATGATCTGAAGCATAAAAATGAAACCTGATCTTAATTAATATACTTTTGCCTATGGCCCCTACCAGAATTGTGAAAAAAATGAAAAATTAAAAAGTAATGCAATTTTGAAAAAGGAAAATGATTTTTTCCTTTTTTTTTGGCTACTAATTGTTATGTAAAATGAAAGATTGTTAATATTTTTTAATAATTCTGCTACCAGCCATGAACAAGCCTTTGATACTTAGCTGCGAAAAATTTTGTGATCGCTCCTTAATCCGTCTGCCTTCGATCACTTCCACCAGGTCAAAAAATGCGGTGCAGTGCGCCGGGCGTTGGCGGCTCAGCGCACTCGACACCGCTCCCTATTTTAATGGATAACTTTCGTAATTTATGTATCTACCGTATCTATTAACATGTATCTACCTATCCGTATGTATCTATCCGAAAATGCAAAAACAACTTGCCTTAAAGTCAATGTTCTCTATTGTCTCTATTTCTTTCGTCTTACTATCCTGCGAAAATACTCTTTTTTTTTCTCGAAAAATATTTACTTTTAAAACTTTGCCAAGGTATTTTTGGTCTGATTTTGGTTCCCAGATAACCATAAGTGAATCAAGTCATCCTCTATTCTTTTTGAACAGATGTAAGTGTCCTTTTACTCACATGCATAAGCTTGGTTCTCGCCTGCATTTTTAATTTGAATTCAAGGGAAGGATGTAGTAAAGAATTCAATCTTTAATTCCAGTCATTAGTTTTAAAACTATGCGAGGCATTAGTTTTAAAAATAAATTATTTTGTTTCATTTTGTGATCCTCTAATTGGATTGCATTTTTAGCACAAATGATAAACAAATAAATCTTCCATGTGAGAGAGACTTTGACATAATAATCTACAACTTGGACTTCTTTCTTCATTGCTTTTAATTTTTTGAATCTTGTAAGAAACAAAATCAAAATACAATTGGATTTATTCTGTATGTTGAAAATGAAAAAAAATAATTTATCTACGTTTACATAACATTTTAATAATTTATAAACAAAATTGTACATGTATTATTTATATTTTATATGCATTTTAATAAATAAATAATAATCGTCATGTTTTTCTCTATCTCTCTCTCGACAGGGTGACTCGGGTGGTCCGCTTGTTGCCATGCGTCCAGATAAACGATATGAGCAAATCGGAGTAGTTTCATGGGGCAATGGTTGTGCACGACCACATTATCCTGGTGTTTACAGTCGCATCACAAGATATTTGGATTGGATTCACGCAAACTCGAAGGACGGTTGCTTTTGCAAAGAGTAGTTGATACTTAAAGCCGCAGCAATTTTCAAAAACCTGATCAACTTATCGCAAGCGGGGCGGATACAAGAATGAAAATCGACATGAAGAAAAATCGACATGCAGAAAATCGATTCCAAATTCTTATCGAAGTGATGTTAGTACGATAAGTGCCTTTAATTTTAAGACTAAGGTAAATTTTTATTAAGTTCAAAAATCAGCACTAGATAATCTTACATCTAAATAAATACATTTAAAGTAATTAGTAGAGTTTCAGATTTAGATAATTTCAGGCCAAAGGCTGATCTGAAATGGAAATATATTCACTATGATAAGATGTTCCATAAATAGAAACTCAAACTTATAACATTACATCAATCTCACATCTCTCTTTTTACCACTTTATATTCATTAATAAATATTATTTATCTGTCTCTAGCTATTTATAATCGTCATGGCGAAACAAAATTAGCTTAAGCATGCTTAGTAGAATAAAATCATTAGCGAGACCATAAGTAAAATAAACTAGCGTTAGCGTAAGCCAATAAAAATTAATTGGAAAATAGCTCATACTGTTTGCTTTATTGATCTTCCGATTGTTTATGTTTCGCACCTTTTGCTGGCATTTTTGTGTGTTTGGATAAGTTCCGTTTTTCAGGTGAAAATGAATGAGAAAAATGTATGGTTTGATTGATTCACATATCATTTGACTGCTTTGGAATAAAAGCTTGGATTTGATTGAAAAGATTGATCGCTTGTTTTATTGAAGGAGCAATTGAGTGCGTGCAAATTAAATGAACAAAATGACATACTTATGAAGTATACTGTTTTTTTTTTGCTTTCAAACTCAATACACAATACTATTAGATTCAATTTGAACAACAAGTCAACTGTGAAATTCCAGTAGGTTTGGTCCTGATATGATACCGATTTGATATCAGAACAAGTTATTGCACTCTAAGTTCATTGACAAGTAACTATACTTCCTATTTAATTTTGTATTTATTACGGCTATTGAAACAACTAATACCAAAGAATTTCGGCGAAAAAAAACGTTCGTGGATGTATGCAGAGAAAAACAAAACAAAAAACAACAAATGACAATAATTGCACACGCAGAGAAGTTAGTTAACAGTTTCCATTTGACTAACATTACCTATTTGATCAGTACAAGTTAATTTATTTTCCAAACGATTTGTTGCATCGCGCTTGGACGCACCACGCAAGCTGGATATTGTGCTGAGCCACAATCTCGCAGATCCACACTTCTAGGCTAGTCTGAATTATGATAAGCTATTATAACCGTATTCCATAGACATTTTATTCAAGCCGAACTTAACACTTAGTCTGCGATGAGTCCAGCTACGGGAGTCCGAGCTCTTCAGTCGATGACTTAACAATTTGCATACTTGTTATGGTCAATCTTTGGAACAACTGGATTTTTGAACGGGTTACCTATAGAATTTGCTGTCACACCGCTGATAAACCGCATCACGGGAGCGAAGACAAGCAAACACTAAAGCAATGTGAACGAAACGCGAAGGTTGAACTTTTGCAAAACAGTTCGTTTCACGCTTACACTCATTGGCAATGGCAACGTACAAGTAAATAGCCCACAAGGCTACCACATCGGTCCCTGAGTAGTTCTTACGATTTGTGTTTTCATTTGCCTACTCAGAACTGGACCAGTAGTTTTCTTTCGCACCGAATACCAATTTAGCGGAATGCCTTCTCGTTTTCTGCTTGGAGCACTCTTTATTTTATTTAAATTGCATTCACAGTTATAATCATGGTAATGGTGTGTTTGTTGTAAGCCATTGGATGTGCTCTAACGCAAAGTAGGCCTGCGGAAGTGGCAGTGCAAATAAATTGAACGATAAGCAGTTGTGCAGTTTGAATATGACCTAAGATACCTTACCTATTATTACCTACCAAGTAGAATTTGTAAAATTTGTGATGATACTCTTTATAAGCAAAAGGACAATAGCTTGACAATGGTACCTTTAGTTGGTGCGTAAGCGAAATAGCTACAACGCCTTTAAATATAATGCTTTTTGTTATTCTTAATAATTCAGGTTAAGAAATAAAGCAATGGCGACCGGGAGTTTATACTCTCATTGTTTTCGATAAGTTTTAAATTTAATTGAATTTGTTTGATGCAATTCATTTTCCGTAATAAAAAAAATTGCAGACGTAATATTCGAATTTGTGGGTAAGCAGATTTAAATTCAGATTCACGTCTAAGATTGACTGCATAAAGTAGGTGAGGTATATTTGGCAGGACGCCAGATGAATAAGAAATGAATATGTAAAAAGAATTCGGTCACAATGGCTACTTTAGCAAATATATTTTTCGACAAAAGCCTTTGAAATTTTACAAATTATGTTTGATTTGAAGGAAGGAATAAATAATAATAAAATAGGCAGCTAAGTAAAGACCCAGCATGCTCTAAATATTGCAGTTTTCAGATTAAAGTAGAATGGTTAAGGATGTTAAAACCTTTGCTAAAGTCAGTGTCGACTGATTCAATTTAGCAACCTTTCTCCATTCTCTCACTCACTGTGCGATGCTAGAACTGTTAATATTGGTGTAGTTAACCCTCGAAGGAGGTCATCAAGGCGGTCATTCAGGGTCAATTTGACCCTGCTAGAACTGTTAATATTGGTGTAGTTAACCCTCGAAGGAGGTCATCAAGGAGGTCATTCAGGGTCAATTTGACCCTGCATCAACTTTCTTTTTTCGCCATTTGGATCCATATCAACCAATCGTCTCGAGAATTCACCCAAATATAGTTTTAACATTTTCAAATCAAATTTAGCAAATAATAATTTGAATATAACTTGCAAAAATTTTTTATAAGCTCGCAAAAAAAGTTTTTTTTTTTCATTTTAGGGCATTTTACAAAAAAATCATTTTCTTTTTTTTTATTTATAATATTTTTGCATGAAAATTTATAATTATCTTCCTGAATAGCAACGAAATTGGGGAAAAAATTTGAATAGGAAGCATTAAAAAAAGATATTTATTACGCAAGGCGATGGAAGGAGTTTTTTCAATCAACAAAAATCAGTGATTTTTACAAAAAGATCAAAATAGTTCAAATAATTCTGCATTTAAATGTTTAATTTATTATATTATATTTTATAAAAATTATATATTTATAAACCTCCAGCACAGTCGTTGCACATATAAAAGCCACGATCGTCCCACATTGGGCGCAAGCAACTGGGACATTGCATTTTTGTTTTCCTACTTTTTTGTAAGGGCAAAGTGAACACCTCGCTCTTTTAGCCAATTGAGGTCTACTTTCCGGATTTGCTGGATATTGTGCATCTAGAATCAGTTCTATACTTCAACATATTTCACTACACAAGGTTGCATTTTTCAGCTTCTCTTGTAGACAAAATGTTCGCACAAAACTCTAGAAGACATTAGAAATCGTGCTCAGTAGTAAAATCAAACGTTAGAACTGTGCTAGCTATGTTTTTTTCATTTTGTAGAGTTTTTCAACACAGCGAAAAATAAAGACTATATTTTCTGAGTTGGGGGCAGTTTGTTTCCATACTTCACATCGGATTTAAAGGCAGATTTTGATAACTGTATTTTCAGTATTTTAATTGACGAGTCTACGGATAGTTTAGTGATATTTAGCAAAAATTTATTACAATTTACTGATTTTTACAAAAATTTATTACAATTTAGAAAGGGGAGCTGTTGAAAGTATTATTACTGCCATAAACACGTGCTTAGAAAACTACATCCTAAATATTACAAATATTACAGACAAAGCAAGTGTTATGGTCGGAGTCAATAACGGTGTATTTAAAAAATTAAGTCGTCAAAATCCTTTCTTATTATTAATAAGACGAGCTTGTCATTCCGTTCAGGTTTCAGTTTCTGCAGCTTGAGGATCGTTTCTTCCCCAAACCTTAAAGTTTTTACCTGCAGAAATTTATAATTGGTTCTCTAAATTCCTCTAAAGATGATACGGAGTTCGTAAACGAGGTGGTTGTCAATAACGGGATCAGTATCAAGGATCAGCAACCAATAACTATGGCTAAAACTCCACTTCAGCATAGTCAAAACATCAGAAGAATTTTATTTAGCAAAAATGATTTACAAGGAGTATAACAATCAAAAACCTATTATATCTCCTATTTCTTCAACCCATTTTAAAAGATGCTTCTATCATGAATAAAAAAATAGAATAGAATTCTGTTGAAATTAATAAGCTCTTCAACGATTTTTATACTCTTTTATACTGTTAAATTAATAAACTACTCATAATACAATGTACATCTAATATTTTTCCATATCAATTATACACATTAGCTTAATAAAACTATTTTCCAGAACCTTGAGTTTTTTATTGTTGAATTTAGCTACACTTTTTAGCTACAAAGTGAACATTTTAGCTATTTTTTCCCTCAAATCTAGCTACAACGGCTGGAAAAAAGTTGGCAACACTGCTTACTAGATTTTCTTGTTCGCTCAGTAGTACTCCATTTTCTCAGTAGTACTCACTGACAAATTGTCTTCTTCATCAGAAGCGTCGCCATCAAAGATCTCCCAATCATCATACAGAAGTATATTTTTGAACCCGTGAACGTAAATTATACGCCATTTTTCCAGTTTATTGTAAAAACAATACAAATGAAACTTTATGTGGCCACACTTCACACTTTAACTTGAATAAAAAATTAATTTTAATTGAGATAATTACTAAATTTTATTTTAATCAACATAAAGCAATGGTCACAACAAAGTCAATTTGACCCTGCACCAACTTTGAACGACGCTCAAAGACAACTGAGCGTTGCGCTATACATGTAGCGAATCCAATCCCGGGATCCCGGGATCCCGGCCTATTTTTGGTCCCGAAAATCCCGGGATTGATGGTTTCTAATCCCGGGATTTTCGGGATCAGAAATTGGCTGGGATTTCGGGGCCGGGAGTCAACCATTATCGGCAATCAAGTTACAGCAAGACTCGAAAAGTGCAAATAGAATCCATATTTATGAGAAAACAATTAGCTCACATCATAATGCGTAAAGAATAGAGCAAAACAAACCGATGTAACAGTTAACAAGAGAATACAAAGGGGTTTGTAAATAAATAAGTATGGACTGTTTCGCATTTAGTGCATTCGTTACATCGAATGATTTGAGGAAATTAATACTGGCGAATGCATACACAGATTTACCAAAATCCTTAACAACAATCAAAAAAAGGTTGTTGTGAGACCAAGTGAAATAAAATCTCTATTTTGGAAACCAAGCAACGCAAATATTTAAAAAAAAATACTTCAATGATCTAGATGCTGAACCCTATGCTTGGTAGCCAAAGAAATGAAGAGAACCCAGTAAATAACCATATTGAATCCAGAACAAGGTAGTCGTCAATTAACGCTACAAGAGGAGCTGCAAAAGTATGAAAATAATCAATCATGAAATGCCGCCAGAAACTAATCTAATTAAAACCATTGCAAAAGAAATGAATCTTTTCGAAAGTGGTGGCACTTGCATAGTTTGGAGCAGGCGTACCAATATTTCTCGACCGTTTCCGCGGCGTCCAAAATCGGGAATAAATTTAGAAGCAGGCTTGGAGACGATACCTTAGATGCTTTGCTATTGCTTCAATGTTACTTCCGAAAAACCCAATGAACTTTGGCCGAATTTTTTATATGTTACTTTAAAATGTATCTCAATTCTAAGAGTTGTGTTTTTTTGTTGTGGTTTTTGGTCGTGATTTTTTGTTGTAATTTGTAAAAGATGTAATTTTTAATATCTGTCTTCATACTGTCAACGTTTTGGATAATTAAAATTATTGTTTTTATTTGCATCAATAATATAAATTAGTAATAATGCAATTTTTTATCCAGTTTTGAGCTTACTTATTGTTGTAGTTTTGAAATGATGGCAAATTATATAATCTGTTTACTAGAAACTTGACTTATTTTGTTGTGTTGTAATTTGAATTTCAAATCTCGGGATCCCGGGATCCCGGGATTTGAGAATTTTTTAATCCCGTAATCCCGGGATTGAAAATATGGTTCGGGATTGGAATCCCTATATACATGGGATGTATGTATATAAAACGATAGTTAATACTTCAATCTACCGACAGATGTCATACTAACGGATAAATTTAAATTTTACTAAAAGATATTGGTGAGCAAAGTTCAGGTATGGGTCTTTTAGACCCAGTGTGACCTTCAACGGTTAAACCACTAGAGTTGGGTCGTACTCGCATTTTCACATACTAGGTATTCCTAGTACGAGTACAAAAAAATACCTGTTCCAAATACCTGTTCCAAAAATACTAGCTAGTATTTTTTGAAGTATGTACTCGTACATATATATGACTACATACAAGTACATACGATTTGCAGTGGTGTAACAAAACGGTGCTGTATGCCCTCCCCCACCCACCAGACACAAAGTTCCCAGGCTAGAATGGTGATGGTGCAGATGACCATGAAAGGATACTGAGTTATTAGTCCGTGCAGCTTGTCCGTAACTTTTCAATGGTCGGTCACTTATTTGGCAAGTCTTTCTCCAATCTAGGAGCCATCTAAGGGAAATTAATCGATTTGATTTGATTTTCATTTTAATATATGCATAAAAAACCTCCTGTATTCTTTCAAATTACCAATGTCGAAACATTTAGTAAGATAGGACCAACTAATCCTGTTGTCATCTATATGACTTTTCATCAATCGATTTCTGATACCAAACTTTTCCTGGCTAATCTAACACTGTCGGTTTTCCACTTCGCCTCACTGAAGCATGAAGTTTATCGAAAATTTTATGAAGAAATGTTTAAAATAAAATTTCGTCTATTAAACATACACCCACTAGAGGGCCAACCTCTTCGGTAAGGCTGGATATGAGTCACAACCCCGGTAGGGTTGGAGTGCAGTTACGAGGAGGACTTCAGCACAGCCGGAGAAGCCAACTGTGGAGCCAAAAAGGATCTGAACAGTTACTTTCAGTTTTTGCGGACGGTTTTCCGGCAGATTTCATTTTGCCGTATCTTAGAAACTAAGCCGCTTTTTCGCGGATTTGTATAACAACTCAGGAAGGTCCCTGAATTCATGCTGAACAAAAAAAAATTTTTGGAAAAAATGGACGTTTTTGCCCAAATGTCTCTATCAAAAATTTTTTCGCCCTTAATATATCACTATTATATACCCCGACCACTTTCAATCATCGAAAGCTCCGTCAAGGCAGTTTTTGGCAAACTATGGCCAAAAAACCCCTTACTCCCCTACAAAACCGAAATTTTTGTATCACAGCAACAGGTCTTGGCCCGTTATGTCCAAAACCACTCTAACCTAAAATTGGCCGATTTCAGCTACTTTTGCCCTAAAAACTTTTTGAATAATTGAATAAAATACTTGCCCAATTTGTCCCATCAACATTTTTTTCGCCCTTAAAATATCACTAATATACTCCCCGATCACTTTCAATCATAGAAAGCGCTGTAAAGGCAGTTTTTGACAAATGATGGCCAAAAAACCCCTTCCTCCCTTACAAAACCGAAATTTTTGTATCACAGCAATAGGTCTTGGCCAGTTATGCCCCAAACCACTCTAACCCAAAATTGGCCGATTTTGCCCGATTTCAGCTACTTTTGCCCTAAAACCTTTTTGAATAATTGCATAAAATACTTTCCCAATTTCTCCTATCAAAAATTTTTTCGTCCTTAAAATATCACTAACATACTTCCCGACCACTTTAAAAAAAACCCTTACTCCCCTACAAAACGTAAATTTTTGTAACACAGCAATAGGTCTTGGCCCGTTATGTCCCAAACAACTCTAACTCAAACTTGGCCGATTTTGTCCGATTTCAGCTACTTTTGCCCTAAAAACCTAAACCTAAAGTCCCAAAATACTCGCAAGCACGAAAATATGCGATACGAAAATACTTGCAAGTTCCAAAATACTCGATACGAGTATATACTCGTATAGTTCCAAAATACTTGCAAGTATTTAAAAATACCTGTTCCAAAAATACCTGTTCCAAAAATACTTGCAAGTATTTAAAAATACCTGTTTCAAAAATACCTGTTCCAAAAATACTTGCAAGTATTTTGGAACGATACGTTATTTTCGTATTCGAATATTTTGGAACGATACGTTATTTTCGTATTCGAGTATTTTGGAAGGATACGTTATTTTCGTATTCGAATATTTTGGAACGATATGAGTATATACTCGTATCGAGTATTTTCGTACTTGCAAGTATTTTCGTCTCGCGTACGAGATACTCGTGAGTATAAAAGCACTTGCAAGTATGAAATACGAGTTTATATTAATATTAGGATACTATTACGTCACTGTTTGATTGAAATGAATTAAATGGACGATATTCATTGTGTAAATTCTTGATTACATGTATAATCCACAAAAATACTCGTACCTAGTATTTTTGAATTTCGTACTAGGTACTGGCTGTTCCAAAAAAATACCTGTTCCATATACCTGTTCCAGTATATACGCCTCATCTCTATAAACCACCTTTTCTAAAGTCATGCGGTTTGTCACTCAAACGAAAATCTCCAAATGGAGAAAGATAACCTTTTCAAACAGTTTTGAATTTGAAGATAAAATGGCAACGCCCTATGATTCCCTGTACAGTATATATTGCTCTTTTTGAAAATGGGTGTTACGTAGGAAAGGTTCCAACAGGATGGGAAACCCCCAGATGAAATCAATTTATCAAAGAAAATATTCAAAGGAGTTTTTAAGCTCTTCTTCACACTTACTGAAGGAAGTTGATGGAAGAAGATCATGATCAGGATAAGTGTTGCGATCGAGTTCCAAAATAGCTTTACGCATTTCTTCATCTGATATTTTTATGTGCCTGCAAAAAGCTTTTGGAGCTGAATAAGAAGGAGAAATCTGTGGGTTAGATGGGTTTCGTGCATCAGAAACATTCGTATATTGTCTGCGAGTGAATCGAATGAGAATTAGAGGATATATTATTATGAAGCATCGATGACAAATAACTGGTGGTTTTTCGCTCCATAGCTACAATATCAAACAATTCTTTCGGACCAAGGTTTATATCTTCGCCGGTTATTTTAAATGCGCAAGACTTTGTCGAAAATTGCTAAGCGACTTCATTATATTTTCCATAATAGCAGAACTAACATCAATATTTTAATTTATCTGCTTGTAAAGTTTCCCATATGACTAATGATTACAGAAATGTTTCTTTTCTATTTTAATTAATAAATTTCTGCAAAATTGAAAAGAATACTAGTGTTACATAATATTCGAATAGCGAAACCAAGATTTAACTAAAATGAGGAGGTGGGAAATAAAATGTTGAGTAGACAAAAGTTTTTGCTGTCCTGTTCAAGGTCTTTTTAGAGTCAGAAAAATCTTGAAAGTGTTTCATGATCTCATAAGCTTGGCCATGCACATATTTTCACTGCGCTTAATTATGCCATAATATTTCGAATATTTCCGTGTGTGTGTGAAAATGACATGCAAGGTTGTTTCATTTGATAGGCCAGGACTATGCAATTTGGATTTGTTCAGGATCGATGAAACAATTGGTGTCCTTCAGTCTTTCGCAGACAGAGACGTGCTATAGTGTTCACTGTAGTTTGTTTACTCACGTTACAAAGTAAGTGTAAGCGGAAAAACTAATGGGGGCTCATAGCAAAGAGAATTGAGGTGAGTAGGGCTAAAAAGTTTAGTAGTTTTCAGGAGTTCATTGTTTGATTAGTTTATTTCACTCTGCGAGATGGACAGGAATATTCGTTTATATTAAACCCTTAATAAATATTGATATCACGGATGTGGCGCGGAAAAAACCTCTGAGTGTGTGTTTGGCGCAGCTTTGTTCGTCATTTGCTATCTTTTGGCCAGCTCATGCGTCGAGCATCTTTTTGGAAATAGGGTGGTAGTTTGGCCAGAGTTCGCTTCACCACTTTTTGAACACCGAATTGTTTGCTTATACCATGGTTCTGCCAACTATACACCATAAGAGTTAGTCCAGTAGTCCAATCACTCAATCATGTCCACCACGCGAGTTGTTTTTTTAAGACAAGCAAACTTAGCCTTATTTTCTTTTCAGATTTGCAATAACTACTCGAGAGCTGGTTCTGGAACGCATTTGTGAAATACCGTACATTGATGTTATATTGTGTTTAAAAAAAAATTAAAACTAATCTTACGCTAGAAAAAATTTCATTGAAAAAAAAGGGAAATAATCACAATAATGCGAAATGTATATCGGAATAGCCATAACTATGAGTGAATACTAATGGCTTCGGTGCCGATAAATATACATCTTTATTGAAATTCGTTTCAGTCAAATGTAAATAAATTATGGCTGGCAATTCAGATAATTCTTCAAACATATTTTTTCTATTAAGTAAAGAAATGAGCGGCATTATGGAAATAAGTTTCTTTTCGACCCCTTTGACTTAGTGAATTTCCTTATTATATCGCCATGCGATTTTTTAATACACATAACCCTGAAGAAGCCTCACCAACTCCTTCATGATAGCTCCATTATCCAACTTGTTTGTTCAACTGACAGATTTAAATGACGATGATGAAGGTTGAGCCGATGTCGACAACGATGCACCACATATGCCTGCTAAAAAGTTAAAAGTTACTCCAATAATTGATTTCCGGTCTAGCCTGAAAATGATTGTACTCTCAGCAAAGACCGAAAATCAATTATTGGAATAACACACATTTAGAATTACACACTTTAAAACAACAAGGTTAGCGAAAATATTCTTCCTACTCCACTTTAACTGCTACAAGATAACGCTCTTTGCCTCTGAATTTATTCAGGCATCTACTCAGAGCCAGGTTAACTCATAGCTCGGTGTGCCATCTTCTGTTCGTACCTGGATTTGAACCAGTGACCCCACACGTCAATGCTCTACCCACTAGGCTACACAAGCTTACGACCTTAAAATAATGACAATACCCAGTCTGGTTCGCTACAAAGCGGAAAAAACCCTTTGCCTAGTACGAGTATATTTCACATATGGTTATGTCAAATATTTGGATCTTAAGAAGCTTAATTTTTTAAACCATATAAAAATAATATAGAGCTTCCGCGCGAAAAAGCACATCACCCAACACAGTGTTGAAACTGTCAAACTTTTGGAAATGGTCGTTCTTTCTGCTTTTTCTCCGCATGGTGCATAATGTATGGACAACCACACAACAAATCTTATTGTCCAAGCACAGACCCAGCAAAAATTACTCGCACGAACTGCTCCGGGAGCCACCTGAGTAACAGTGCAATTTGCACAAAACACGCATATTACTTGAAAGTTCTCTAGCTGCCATTCTAGCAAAACACACACAAACGTTTGGCTATCGAAAATTCAGAACCAACTTTGGTGGTACCAACACGTTAAGGCACACAATTTTCGTCATTACTCGGAACTCACAAATAATATAAATCGTAAAACAAATATTTATGGGGAGAAAACTATCTTTAAACATTTTGAGACCCTCTTTGATTTTTCATAAACCTACTTAGCTTTAATAAATTTTTTGTACAGAGATAAAGTATAAATTTTAGTGATAATATCAAACTAATGACTTTTGCTTACTTTCACTAGTAAAAGTATTTAGTCCCACTATTACTTGGGTATTTTTTATTAGCTTCAGGTGTTGTTTGTAGTATAGTAAAAGGACGATTGGAAACATAATTTTATTCATTCAGATCTCGCTAGTTAAAGTGAATGCACCAAATTTATCCAAGGAACTTGATTTTGACAACCATTTTCAAAACTTGAAAAACATTGGAAATCTTTAACGGATCGAAATGATATTTCTTCGTGATAATAATGGTAAATAGTCAAATTTAAAAGCGTATTGAAATTCAACGTATGCTTCAATTGGGTTTCAGCCGCAGCAACATATGCAAAACGTTGAGGGTCCATAAGAACACCATGAAAGAATGGTGCAACGGCGATGAAGAATGGTGCAATGCATCAAACCTTTACTTTCCAATAAGAACCTTTGAGACCGGCTGAATTTCTGTCAGAAGCTGAAAAACCTTGGTATTACAGATGATGATACCTTTGGTCAAACCCGGTGTGCAAACATCCTTTTACGGACGAGTCGTGGATTCAATTGCATCCAATACCTAATTGATAGAGAACCGGCGATCCCGCAAATATTCCCGTGATACAGATCCCGAAATTCGACTTAAAAGTCATGGTAGCTGGCGGAGTGAGCAATAGCAGAAAAAAACCAACTTCATTTGGTGGAGCAAGTACTGCCTGTTAATGGGGAATATTGTTTTTGCATAATGCTATAATAATTATTGTACTATTATATTCTAAGAATTTATGGACAAAAAGGGAGTGATTTTTATTACGCATACAGCTTTGAAAGCTTATGCGGCGATTTATGCGAAATTTTCTAATGTGTAGATTGATTGGGCAGGTAATTCCCATGATTTTAACCCAATTGGAAATGTGTGGTCCAGATTAAAAGAGAGTGCCTTAAGAGATCCGAGCCCAAAAAATAGACAGTGGTTGATTCGACGTTTACAAGTTGAGTGGGACGCAATTTCGGTAGAGAATCTAAGAAATTTTAGTGAAAGTTTCAGAAAGCGGATTTTAGACTGTGTAAAAAACGAAGGAGGACATACTTCATATTAATTTTATATTAAGATACCTAATGCATGTATTTATAATAAAATTGTAATATTAAACCAATCTTTTTTCATTAAAATTTTATAAAAGAAATTCTAACGGGAGAAGCTTTTGCGCCAACTTGCAGCTCTGTTGCACGTATTGGCATTATGATTTTTGTTTTGCGATGTATTAGCACTTTACACTTTGACTACGGACGATTCATTCTCTGTACCTGAGTTAAAAGATTTAGCCAGTGAACTCATTTCAAGACTTTCGTGATGCAAGTCTCGAACTGATCAGTTAAATATGTTAGTAGGCTTTGCTTGCTACCAGATTTTTCAGTGTATCGGTTGCCTATTATTGAAATCGCAAAGCATCCGCAACAAGAATCTTCAGACATTTAGCTTCGTATGTGATAGTTTAATAGGCATTCTTCTTCAGAGTAAAACCTGGTTGAAGAAAGGTCATATATTGTCAAATTCTAATTATAGTGTCGTCGAAAATATTAGGAAGGAGGTAAACGGAGAAGTTTTTGCTATATATATTAAGAAGGATATTAAATACCGCCAGCCGAACCACTTTCAAACAAAAATCATAGAGCTTGTAGTAATCACAATCGAAAAATTAAACCTTGAAATCATCGCCGTAAAAATACAACACAAAGTTTGCACGCTATTGTTCATCAGGCCGGATTTCAATTTTTAATACTTTTGTATACGCAGTGAAGTGAGATCAATAGTCAAAAAAATGAAAACTATGCCATCCACCAAAGATGACGAAGTCCAAATATTATCTTAATAAATATTCCCAAAAAGGCAAGTGTTCTTTTTTCACTAACAATAGGTGATTAAAGGTTGGGTACTTCCCCGACATCTGGAAAGACGCAACTGTAATCCCCATTTCGAGACCCGGAAACCCCCTATGCTATAAATCTGATATATTCAGCTAGTAAACTGTTTGAAAGATTGATGTGTCCAGGGTTTAGCTCCTGATTTCAAGTTTTGTTTGAGATCAGGTCTTTACACTACCTCTAATTTTCACCAATATTTTAGAATTATACCCTGGTGATACTAACCCGGCTCTCATTGCCAATCATCTTCACCGCCAGTTGCTAATACTTAACAATCTTCGGAAGAATTAGAATGTCCAAATCAACGCTGAAAAAACTCAAGCAGTATTTTTCAACAAAACACGAACTAGTAGAACCTTATCCAGTTCCCAGTTAAATATTGTTGGTTTTCCTACGAAAGATACAAAGAGCTTAGGAGTCCATCTTGACAAGAAGCTAGCCTTCAACGCTCATACAGAGTCCAATAAATCTAAATTCCAAAAGTGTTTGTTTTCTAAGTATTCCCTGATCAACAAAAAATCTATGCTAAGCTCGTTGCCAAACAACATTCTTACATATAAAACGGTCAAAACAAAAACTGTTCGTGTCTTAAAAATAACTTTTTAACGCACGTGTAACGGTTGCCTCCTTATCCTTTGATATTTATTTCATTACTTTGAAGTGTTTGAGGTAGTTTTTAAGTTAGATTTAGGTTCTTATTTAGGTTATTTACAAGATAGCATTAGATTTTAAGCTGATTTTGCCCAAAATCAACAATCAATTTATAAATAATTAATTATACTTGATAGCCTGGAGTGGGTCCACAAGGCCTCTAGCACTGTGACCTCCTGGGTATATTGTGTCTTACACACTTACTTACTTTAATTACACTTATTTCAAGCTAGCTATTGTAACGCAGATGTAAAGACTTGGTCTAAACACTAAAAGCAAGATACTGTAGTTTCATTTTGCATACCTCATAAAACATATTTTTATTATTACATATTATTATTATCATAATAAATTCCTTTTCAGCTCGTGATCATTATATGCTCTCAACAGAATAAGGAGCTTTTCGAAAAGAATAGCCAGATATATGTAGATCCGTGTGTGTGTATGTATGTATGAAGGGGAAATAAATAACGCACGTGAATACACTCAAATTGCCGTTTTTAAAAAAAGCAGGATACTAAAAAAATTGTCTCTGCCAACCTTAATTCCAAACAAAAATCGGAATCATTATTTAATAACTTTGTTTTGATATTACTCGTTAAACAAAACGATTTTCAATATTTACAATCCGAAACAGCTTATGCTGAAACATAAACTTATCTGAAAAATTATTCCTTCATGTACATAAAAATTCCCACGGGATCTATTAACGGTAATTATTATCATCATAATGGACAGGTTACTTTCCATCCAC
This sequence comes from Nemotelus nigrinus, assembly GCA_947369275.1. Lineage (NCBI taxonomy): Eukaryota > Metazoa > Arthropoda > Insecta > Diptera > Stratiomyidae > Nemotelus > Nemotelus nigrinus. The sequence continues at coordinate 118,706,966 of OX376374.1, forward strand.
TTTGCAATATTTTTTCTAATTTTGTTCTCTGTCCTAAAGTTCTACTAAACATCATCAATCATGCTGCTCTGAAACGAAACCATTAACCTAATGACTCAGCGGAAATTAAAGGCATAAAATCGTGAGTGACCTTTCACTTTTGTAACATTTTTGGCATAAACAACAACTTAGCTGATGCGGGTGCTTTTTTCCCCCTTTTTGTTTCTTTTCTTTCTTTTTCTGTGATAGAGAATTGAAATGTAGGCAACAGAGGTGATTTAAGGGGTTATATACAGTTAGAAGGCCGGAAAAAGACGTTTTTTCATTAATTTTTTGTGAAAAGGTATTTTACTTTACAAAAACAAAAAGTATATATGCATTTAGTGTCAACATCTAAGTTCATAATGGCCCTAATAATTTGTAAAAATATTGATCGGGTGCGCTCCTGCAGACGATCTCCTGAAGGTCCTCCAAAAAAAGGTGTTCGGCGGTGACCACGATTTCTCCGGTATAATTCATCTCAAATCAAACAGATGCTTTTAGTAGATGGATAAAACTAGGTATTGAACGAAGGAATAATCGAGCTTTAGTTTTTTGACAAAATGGCAGCTTCGTAAAAAAAAATCGAATTTTTGACCAAAATTGCCATTTAAAATTGTTTAAAAAAAAACAGAAATAATTATCCGAAATCTTATTCCTTCGTTTAATACCTGAGAAATATATCTGACAAAGTTGTGTTAAAATTTCAAACCGTTTGGTGGAGCCGTTTTTTAGAAATCGTGGTCACCGACTTGGAAACATAGTTTTGAGAAAAACGCGTTTAAAATTTCGAAAGAAATTAACACATATATCATATTTTTTTTAGTTACATGGAGTCATCTATTTTAGGGCCGTAAGATGTACCTTTTGTAGCCTCACCAGCTTCTAATACCTCGATTTGATGCTGTCTACGAGCCATTCTTCCCTCTCGCTTACTCCCATGCGCTTCGGTCTGTTCTCCGCCTACTTTCTAACAGTCCGAAGTATGATTGCAAATATGCGTATATCTCGGAAAAAACTTGTCGGATCGATTTGAAATTTTCAAGGCATATTATCAGTTAAATATACATTCTGAAAATGCAATAAATAAAAAATCGATTTTAACTGTATATAACCCCTTAACAAAGCAACAGATGAAACCTTGGGAGCGTTTTAAGTCAAACGTGATGTAGCTGTAGGATACATTACAAAATTTAACAAGAGTCACTTGGTAAATGTATGCATTTTTATTCAGTTTTCAAAAATATTGCTGTCATTCATAATTCGATTCACAGATGCACTATTACAATATTTGTGTATTATAATAATTGCTGTTATAGCTCTAATATTATATTTATAAACCTTTGTCACTTTATTGACAATGAGCTTATTATTTCAGTATATACATTCAGAATAATGGAATAGAATAGCTCTGGTTTGATAAAAACAACGATTTAAAAATTAATATTTCCAGAAAAACTCGCACCAAATACGGCTATTCATGAAAAGTATTTTTAACGAATTTATTCTATCCTAAAACTGGATACGTATCTTCATAGCCCGAAAGCAAATAATTTGGGGCAATCAATAGCCCATTAGTCAACTGTCGTGAACTCATTCATCCACTCGATAATTACTCTTCACAGTTGCGAGCTCGAAACAGAATTAGTTTCAGAATCAGAATCGGTAGTAAAGTAGAAGAATCAGTTTCTGGTATTAGTATTTAATCTAGTTACACTTAAGTAGAAGTCACTCTGAACCAATTTCTTACCTGAACAGTTACACAAATGATATTATGCAATACAGGTTTGTTAATAGAGGCAACGATAATAATCCTGAATTTCTGAATTAAGATCACTAGGTGAAGTTTGTTGTTAAAAATTTCGCTGTTAAACTCCATTTGATATATCTCATGACCATTTATTTACAATATTTTTTTATTCATATTTTATTATTATTTATTTACCAAGCACTCTATTGGCCACAATACATTTTTAATCAAAAAAATCCACTGAAATCCCAAATTTTTGTTTGAATCAAGTAAGTAAGCGAAAGTTCAACAGATATTTGATTCAATTAATCGCAGCATCAAGCAAGTCGATCAAATTTCAAATTGCATTAAATTAACTCAGTGTTTTCTAACATTCCATTGAAAATTATCTTGTTGTTGACGTATTACATGATATTCAAGATACAACATCAAAGTCGTTCAAAGGAACATTTCATTAGTCTACGAAAAGCCATGTACTAACATCTTTTTCATTCACCGAAAGTAATAGCGACGTCCATCTAAAGACTATTCGAGTCCTTGATGATTTAAATTGTTTAGCCAGTGGTAAGCATCAATCAGTTTGTTAACTTGGCAGCAAATATTGGAGATCGATCGATTTGAAACATTGTCAATTTAATCCCTCCGTAATTTTCATTTTGATCAACAACTCAGGCACGTTCAAGCTCTTAAAAACTAAGATTTTTAGATGATCGTTGCTTTTTCTGCTTCTAGTTAACGATATTTTAACATACTTCTCTTCAGATGATATGCCTCTTTAACTCGAACTAAACAATGAGGGCCCAAAAAGTTTCTCTCAAGCATTCCTTTCTTCGTTGATGAAATACTAAATAAATTAATTTAGTCTTTGACTCTATCTTTTCAACAACATCCAGGGTGAATCTAGCAAGATTCTGGTACTAACGTGAATGACTGTCTCACATTTCAACAAACTATTTCTATGAATCTATGTACTATTTATCGATCTACGGATCAAGATTTACGAGTCTTTTACATTCGAGTATGCGATGAACAATTCTTAATATCAGGAACCATTGCAATGCGTTCACTAACGAGTTCAAAGCCATCTTCACTGCATCCGCACAGTGTCTATCTATATATTTTGTTTTATTTTCACCAAACAAGGTGTAAGAATATTACATATGAATGAAATAAATATAAAAATCAAAACAACTAAACAAATTTAAAACATATTTGAAAAAGTATAAAATATAAATAAATGCAATACAAATAAATAAATTAACATTAAATAAATAAATAGGGGAGAGGCACGTAAGTTGAGTCGGCACGTAGGTTGAGCCAGCTGAATATTTTCAGTCCATTACATTCAGGACTCAAATGCTCATGCTTCCAGATAGTCATGTCATTAGTCAAAACTTTTCATAAAAGAGAGGGGCGATTATTCTCCCTTCCTGTGCTTTGTTCAGCGCGTAGCCAAGAATGTCTCGAGAAAAGTAAAGCCACAGTCAAGTTCAGACGTGAATATCGAGAAGTGTTATGCGTTGAAAGAAGGTAAATATAACTTTTTTACTGTAGTTTTACTTCTACTTTAATATTCTGGTTGAATTATGAACATGCGGATTCATTGTGAAAACAATTAGCGTCATGCCGAAATCGCATCGATGCACGTAGGTTGCGCCACTTTTAGGCACGTAGGTTGAGCCACTGTGAAATTATTAGACGCTGCATATTTTGGATGTGTAAAATTGAATACGTCACATTTAATGACTTCTCATGTTCGGAATTGCATCAGACTAGCATTAGAAGTGTTTTTTTGTTTGAGTGTGTTAGGTCAGGTTAGGTTTTGGCTGTGTGTTGATCCCGGCATGTAAGCTCGCGCGAACACGATTTAGATATTAAACTGTTCAATATATTTTTGTAGTCCCGAATTCAAAATTCAAATATGACCCGCAGTTATTATACATGCAAGAACTGTGACTCGGATGACGAAAATGAATAAATTAAAATATTTCGAACTTTACCTCAATTTCGTTATTTATTTATTTTTTTTTTCCAATTTTTTCACTTATGTTCATCATTTATTTTCAGAAATACCTTTACAACAAATGTTTAGGCAAGAAACAATAAAAATTGTGTGGATTAATTAACTTTGGTTGGGTTTTAAAACAAGAGTTTGGACTGGCTCAACCTACGTGCCATTTTTTTTTGGTGCCAAATATTGTACTTTTCGAAAATTGCCTATACAATTTTTATTTTTCATTGAAATCCATTTCTGTAAAAACTAATGTATAGACCATGATATTAGCTTTCCAACGGTATATACCTTTACGCTCTAACTTACCAGGGTGGAAAATGGCAACCCCAAAATGAAACTATGATCAACCTACGTGCCTCTCCCCTACATAATAGCTAAATCACATGTAGGTCACACTATTAAACATCATTAAATTAAATAATTAATTCATTGCAGGACAAAAGGTACCAGAAGTGCTGGTCAAATGCAACAATATTATATCCATACAGACTGAAACAGAGTTAAATGCATGCTACGCAGCTCAAAAGGATACACCACAACAAGGAAGACCCACTCCATCCGGAAAGAAAGGTCAACTATATCAAAAGTAGCCAAATCTTTTAATACTGCAACCCTTTTAATATTATTGAAGCGGAATTTCTTAAGGGATCTTTGCTAATCCTAGCCAAGAACACAACAGCCTCACAGGAATGTTATCAATATGCAGATGTTCTCTTACGGTGTAACACAAGATGTACAGTACATAGCAAAAAGGTAGCCAACATTCACTTCCGTAGGCTATCAAAATGAAGCAAAACTCAGTAGTGCATCAGCAATTTGAGGCTCAGACTTGTAACATATATTCGCCGGATGATGAAATAGATAATAAGTAACGTGCATTCGGGCAGAAGGAGGATAATTGAGTAAAATATCAACAAATTGCCATCTGTGTCGCACCATCATCGAGCACTACATTTGCTGGTCCGGAGTCACTTCTTTCGCCAACATGACTACCAATGACTGTGCTTCTGTACTTTTTTTTCCTAGTTTAGATGGCGAATGAAATCTGCTTACCATATCCCTCAGGTGACCTTGCAAACTGCGAAGTATGTGAGGTTGGACTCACTAAAAAGATACTATCTACAATCCGACAAAGTTCTGAGTCGGGACTCGTTTAAGAACCACTTAAACCTGGTTGTGTTAACTCATCTTTTAGTGCATGCGGACTTCAAACGACACCGCAGCTCTTAGGTGGAGGCCACTTCCTGCTTTATGCGCAGTTATTTTTCAACATATGTAGTGACGGCACGCCAGCTCCCTTCATTTTGCAGCATTATATCTACCACCATCAATCTCATGATCAGTCCTAAAATTTTGGGAAGCAACTGCACACAAAGAATGTGTGCTGGGCATCATCGAGCTCAATCATATATTACTGGCAGTGAAGTGTGCCCACTTTACCCAATCTATTCAGGTAGCTCTTGAGCTGATCGTAGCCTGGAAAGAATTGACAAAGGTAGAAATTCTACAAAGCCAAAGGTAGAACTTTTTGTGGCTACTGCTAACCTAAAGCTCAATGAGACTGATAAACTGATCCATCTAGCGTCCTTTACTAATTTCACTTCAAGTTTGTTGCCAAAGTTTAAGAGTTTGAGTACGCGCATGTCAGTGCCTCAGTTCTGTCCGGTCTGAGCGAGAGAGGTACCCTTCTTTGCGTTCTCGCGCGAGTAGATCTTTCGGGATTTCTCCCGACACTACAACCACGGTCTTTTCTGAGGTCGTGTGATAGCTTCCAGAACTTCTTAGTTCAGAGTGCGTCTAGCCAGATTTCGGTCATATATAGCAAGACGGAATTAGTTGTTGGCTGCCTGCGGTTCGTCTAACTGGATCTGCCAACGTTGGCCATTAGCCAACTCAGCTTCACTGAGCACTTGGATTACTAGATTCAAGACCTCCAATAGCTTGGTTGATTCATGGGCTTCGAACGAAATCGTACCAAAGAGGGAATGGTTTTCAGATAGATTTCCAATCGGCTATCATGGCTCATAACGATGCAGAACACTGCCCCTTATTTTTCTTGAAACGATTTCCTCCAAGAAAATCGTAGAATTAAAAGTCAAACCGACTTTATCTCCGAACTTTCCGCCTTTATGCCGAAGCTTCAGCCGGCTGAGAGCACACCACACCATGCCGAAACATCGTAGGTACTACAGTAAAATTGAATTTATAGTCCGTGTCTGATGACCAGCTGTGAAGATATATGTAGATCAAAGCATTAGTTATTACTGTTATTTTAATTTGGGCGTATTACGGCGCATTTAAACTGCTCCACTATGACTAGCCAATGTCTGGCCACAAGAAAAGTATGTATTGCAAATCCCATGAGTTAAAAATTTCATTATATTTTCTCACATCTAACTTCAGGTTGTACGAAGGTCAACCTTCGACTACTTTCTTTCAGCAAATAGTTCTAGCATAACTCGCGAAATAAAAATTGAATTAATTCCACAACATCATCAACCTTATGCGGGCTTAGCAAGTTACTCATTTTGATCAGCGATGTTTTAGCTCAGTACAATTGCCGGTCAGACAATTTTCCTACCTGTTCGTAGTATTGAATTACCTGGTAATATCAAACTTAGTATATGAATGCACCAAAAGATCGGTTTTTAAACTCCTCTAATCAATTTTCTTGCACACGGAAGTGAGAACAATCTCTTGTTGCATAGTTCACCCGTATTGTTTCAAACATTTATGTTTCAAACTGCCGATAAAACAGGCGAATGAATTTCTTAGCTATGCAACTATAACATTTGATAACGGATGCACAGAAGTTATAAAAATGAAATTTCAGCAAAAAGCTGTTGCAGTCCACACCAAGATATCCCAGACCGAGTCGTAGTGTTCTTCACATAATAATAATCGAAATAAAGTTAAATAAAAACTTTCCCGGCAGCAAGAAAAAAAAACGAAATGTCGTGATAAATGTCTGTTGATCCTTGAAAATTATATGTAGAGGTTAAACCAAACAGAACACCCAATAAAATCGATACTTGACTTAAACGTGTTTTTGTCACTTGTGAATCATCGATGAATCTGATAAATCGGTTAACGATCCCTGAACATTATCGCCAACCAGAATCTTTTGCGCGTTTTTCGTATAAATGAATCGAAAGCGAATCGGATATTCAAGTCGAACAATGAAATCGTTTTTGTTTTCAGTGCTTAAAGTTTACGTTTATCTTGCTGTTGCTGTAGATACAGACGCTTTTTTCGACCGTTTCGTAGAAACAAAGGTAGAATATGAGAACTCTTCATTAATCACACGAAATTTGTCTGCGAACAAAATTTTTTTCCGAAATTTATCACGCAAATAACATTAGGTGCTATAAGCTTTAACAGAAGATAGAGCATCCAGATATTTTATCTTAAACCTGTTTTTGACTAGACGGTTGTTTTATTTAGCACCAATATATGCATTTTTCGTTAATTCTTCTGAACTCACTCGCACAACATCTTGCAGCTGAACATTTTCAAAATTCTATTCGGAACGCAGCCGGTGAGAGGCAACAACCGACCAATGTGTCCCAATTGCTGTAAGTATGCCTGAAGCTGTTTATGCACAGTTTATTTCCTCCTGTTTGATTTTTCGTAAAAATTTTGGCTGGAGGACAGATAGTGGATGCAAAGTCATGTCACGTCACGCGGAGAAAGTAAAGCATTGCATTTAAAATGTTGTTTTCAGAGATAATAAAAATGTTCGGAATGAGTATCTTGGACACACAACTAAATGAAAGTAAAATGATATTTGGCTTAGGTTGCCGATGAGTCTGATTTAGGTGGTGCGCACCATGCAAGAAAATGTGATGGAGGCAAATCCAAGAAGAAGAGTCTGGCCAAAAAGTCATGTGATTTTATAATAGAAAAAACGTGTTTCATGTAAAAGTTTTATTGTAGTTACGTGGGGAATGCATTTTTTTACTGCAATCTCGACTGTGTTTCGTATTTGAATTGCGTGATTAAGGCTTGTCCGATTACTTTCCATTAGAATGGGAAACGCGTGCATGCAATGTTATGTAGTGAGAGGCAAATTAACTGCATACGTTTTGTAGTTTTGTCGAATGCGCAATGTCTGCTGTTAATATAATATTCGAATGTTTAGCCACGTCTTTTACGTTTCACAGAACTGCTAACTGCTCAGAAAACTGTGCTATCAATACTGTAAAAAGTAAAGTAATCGAAGAACCTTCATCACAAATTCACAATCAATGACAAAACGAGTGTGGAGTGTTTGGTTCTACGACTCAACTAATAATATTTCTCTAGCAAATAAACGGATAAACTGTTAATAGGATGACCCACCTCAAGCGGTGAGTCCTTAGCATCACCAGAGGGATTTCTGAGATGACCTACCTTTTGTTCGTGGACTACGCTATGATTCTGACTATGATTTACGGGGTGAGACTGATGATCTTACCATAAGTGCCTCGCAATCTGATGCGGTAGTGACAGAGTGAAACCACCTTTGTTCTTAAAAAGACCGTGGCGGATCTCAGGAAACGCTCTTCGTTTCGAAAACATCAAGTTCGCTGTGAAAGTGCACTTGAATGATAGTTCTTGTTAGCTCCAATCGAGATCTGTGCTCTTGCTTCCCTAAGAACTGGTGCCAGCATCAGCATGGTTTTCCTGCTCTGCATTGATAGCCATTAGTTTATTTGAGCTAAGACGAGGAATCTTAGTATGATCCCAGCTACATCGACGTTAAATAAAAAAAAATATAACATTCTAATCAAACATTGTCGAATAGAAGTCCTACATCCAAACCGGATTCCCTGCTAAGGAAGGGGCCGACTCTTCAGCAATATTTGAAGGGTTGGTCTACTGCCAACCGGAGGAGAAGTACCCAAAAAAAACAGCTTTACTGTCCACGGGCTTTATGGTACTCAAGCATCTGACAAAGGGTTCTGGAGAAGTCACTTAAAAGTCTGTTCCACAGACCCTTGATAATTCAATCTTTTTTCCTGGTTCAGATCCTTGAAGAAACAAGGCAATAAACTTGGGCCCTGACAAGAAGAAGAACTCTGTAGAAAAAGTCTGTACCGACCGGACTTCACGAAGAACTTAGTTGCTGTTCCTCGTGAAGTTAGCTGATTACAAACTTTTTGACTTGCAGCTACCTTAGAAGTCACCTCCACTTCAGGCACCTAGTTCTTTGTGACTTCTAAGATTTCGAGGAATATCTGACGAATCCTTAGGAGATTAGAGAGCATCTTCCAGAAGACACTGTCCGAAAAGGCCGAAAAGGCCAAAAAGTTCATTAAATTCTTGGTCAAAAGCTTTTTTTGATATAGGAACTTTCTACATTCAATCTAGTTCAGACGACGCAGTGTACAATGATATATATGCAACCATTTCTTGAATAGTATCATCTCTCAAAGATGATGATAAGATTATAGTAATGGGAGATTTTATTCGCCCAAATTTAAAGTTTACAACTGATGAAAATGACAATAGTAATATACTTAAAACATCCGATCTAAATCTTGTAAGAACATTTTATAGCAATGATTTGCAGCAAATCGCTGTGACTTCCAACCAAAATGGTAATTGGTGTGATCTTATTTTTACTAATAGCTATGACGATGTAGTGGCTTAGCCAACTGCTGTTGCAGAGCAGTTTTTCTCCAACACTCTTCACCACTCTGCGCATACGGTGGAGCTACCTATGTCTGATTTGACAATTTCCCAATCATACAACAAAACGTTGTATATGATTTTCGAAATGCTGATTTTGAGAGGTTTAAAAACCATCTAAACAATATTGACTGGAATAGTACTTTTTTAACGTTAGAATTGAACGATGCAGTGTATTTGTTCTACCAGTTGGTTTTCGATGCGGCTGAGAAGCACGTGCCAAAGATAAAGGAAAAAGACAAACTGCCTGAGCCATGGCTGGATAGAGATCTGAGATGTTTACAAAATCAGAGAAACAAGCTTTATAGGATAATAAAAAACGATATCAATGTTAGCAATGATATCAAGGAAAAATATAATGATATAGCTCCAAAATTTCAAAGGCAGTCTCACCAAGCACATGAAAATTATGTAAATATAGTCGGCGAAAATATAATTCACGACCCAAAAATATTTTTCGACTTCATGAACACCAAGCGAAAAGCTTCTGGTTATCCCACGTCCATGTAAAAATGCAACCCAGTTTCGCGATATGTTTGCCGACCATTTTCAAGAAGTTTTTTGTCCAGTCAGAGGATCATCTAACGCGCCACTTTCTGAAATCTGCCAGTCGCCCATCGCTGATAAACTCTTTTTAACCAGAGAAGACATTTCAAGGGCCATGAGAGAACTTAATATGAAAAAGGGCATTGGACTTGACCTACTACCTCCAAGCTTCCTAGTTAAGTGTGCCGAAACGATCATATCACCCCTGTATATAATTTTCCATAAATCGCTGTCATGCGGTACATTTCCCCATTTCTGGAAATCAGCCTATATCACGCCGATTGTTAAAAGTGGTGATAAACGCTCAGTAGAAAATTATAGAGGCATCGCCATTTTGTCAGCTATAAAGAACACTCCCTGGACACGAATAGGTTTCATCAGGTTTCTATTAGGTGTGAATTCGTGTCCAAAGAACAGAAAGCAATCAAGGCGTTCACACATGCACGGTTTAGTTTCAGTTTCAACCTGATTGGATCATTTGAATTTTTTTTTTAAATATATAAATTATCAGCTTGGATCTCTTAATTTGAAATATTTAGACATTTTACCTAGTTAGTTTAGTCAGTTTTAGTTAGTTTTATTTTTACTTCCAATTTTTTTGAAATTATCAGTCGCAGTTTTTCGGATAAAATGAGCGATTTATAAGATGTTGATGTGGATTGGCTGATTTGTGCTGTGCAATCTAAAGTAGCGGTGTGAGGCAAGACTTGTGCAAAATATGAAGATAAATTTAAGACGCAAGAGGCATGGAAAAACGATTTTGTGGAAATTTTCGAAGACTTTTATGAATTTTACGCAAAGTTGAGGACGAAAACACAAAACCTAATATGAACCGTGCGAGAACCGTGTATGTGTGAAGGGATTTCATTCGGTTCGGTTTGTTTTCGGTTACAACCGAAAACGAACCGAACCGAATGGAACCTCATATGTGTGAAACGAGCCTTATTACTAACTTTTGACGAAAATTAGTATTAAACTCGTTTCGACGAAAATTCATATTTCTTTATATATATATATATATATATATATATATATATATATATATATATATATATATATATATATATATATATATATATATATATATATATATATATATATATATATATATATATATATATATATATATATATATATATATATATATATATATATATATATATATATATATATATATATATATATATACATATATATGTGTATATATATATATATATATATATATATATATATATATATATATATATATATGTATATATATATATATATATACATATATATATAAATTTATATATATATATATATACATATATATATAAATTAATATATATATATGTATGTATATATATATATATATATATATATATATATATATATATTTATATATATATATATATATATATATATATATATATATAAATATATATATCAGCAAAATGATTTTCCGAGATAATCTCTGAAGTGGCCGATCCGATTGAGCTGAAATTTTCGGAAAACTTAGATGTATATAGAAGGTAGGTCCAAAACTTGCTAGAATTCAGATATCCTAAATCTATTGGCGGCGGCGAGCATTTTAGCGAATTTCCAGGTACTCCTATATTTTCAAGCAGTGTAAATTTTTGTTAAAATTTATGTTTGAAAATGAAAACTTATTATGTTTTAATTTTGTTAATGTTAAAATAATTGAAATTTTGAGCCGTGTGTGGGTGCAGCATGCCTAAAAGTAGGCAAGGATTTTTTTTCAAATTTTGATTTGTCATTACTTCTAAGAAAAACAATGGATCATCGTGAAATTTGCAGAGCGTTTTAATGTTGACTAAAATTTAGCACACGTGGACTTTCAAGATAGTGCGGGTAACCCTGTAGCTACGGTAGGCTCCTGAAAAAAAAACTTTCAAATCATTGACCTTCCTGAAAAATTTTTGATTTTTGACAAAAAAATCAAATCATTCATAAACTTAAACTTTTGTCCATCGTTTCAAATTAAAATTTTTAAAATTCCGATCTGCACAAGAATGGCAACCCATCACCAAATTATCTCTATTTTCAGCACTCGAAAGTTCTGTTCACGCGAACTGACGACCGGATTATCCGATCATAGTGAAATTTCATGGACATATTCGTATTAGCTAGGACCAGGTCTGATAGAAGTGATTTTGAAATGCCGGCAACCCTGTGCCAGTGGTACCATCTTGAAAAATCACTGAGAAAAAAAACCGGTTTTTGGCCTATAACTTCCGATTCAGCCATCAGATTTTGACAAGATTCATACTGTACTTGGATCTTATCTTACGTAATATTTGAAAAATTAGAATAGAGTTGCCAGCTATGGTGATTTTTGTCTCCTAAATCTTGCAAATTTGTTCAACAAAATAAAGCTTTTTTCCCTATAACTTCCGGTCCAGTGCAGAAATCATAACGATGTTCATGCAGTAAATGGACCTTAATGTGAAGTAAATGTCGTAAGAATTTCGTACAAATATCATGAAAGGACTGCCAGCTATGACCACTTTTGTAATTTTGTTTAATTTCTTTACTGAGCGATTATGTCATTAAATTTGCAAATGGAAATGATCCTGCAATAAAAATTAACAACAAATACTAACGCTTTAAAAACTTGAAAAGTTTTGAGGGTGGTAATCCTAAAATTCTTTTCACCCGTATAACTTCCAGCGCAGTGATTCAATCGAAACGAAATTTACTGGTTGGGTTTAACTTAACGTCCAGCAGATTTGGTATGTATTTTGCTTTGCTGCTGACACAGGCTAACCAGCACTAGCCATTTCCGTAAATATTGCCCCAACAGATGCTTCAAATTGCGTTCTCATATGCAAAGCGTTTGCAATAAAAATAAGGAATCAATTTTTAAATTTTCCGAGTTTTGAACATTTTTCGCATGGCAGCCTCAAACAACGTCTAACCGCTGAAACTTTACAACCGGAAACGAACCGAACCGAGGTGAGCCTCGTATGTGTGAAACAAGCCTTAACTGGCCTAGCATCCTCTTGAAATTTTTGTAACTTTAAGTTTCATGATTTTACGTTTCTTGCTGCTTTTCAAATGACTAGTTTTGCTTACTTTTTTTACTTAATAAATTTTGGTTTTGTTATTTAATTTTGCACCAAAGTAATTTAATATTCTAATTGTTTATGTGGGCTTGTTTGATGGATGAATAAAAGAAATATGAATCCATTTCCTTAAAAAACGTCGATAGTTAAAATAAAAAATTAAAAAAAAAATTAAACATTACACATCGATACTTTACACTTGATATCTGTTCTAAGATTGTGGTGTTTCTGAGAAGCCGCGCAAAAGTCGAATTTACGACGGACTTTATGTTGCTCCAGGCGAATATCCTTGGACAGTTTTAATTTCAATGAGAAGTTGTGATTTATTCAAATCTGGAACTTTAATCAACGATTTGTACGTTCTAACTTCTGCCAGTAATGTTTATATGTATGTAAGATATTTATTTATTTATAATTATTTTACGAAATGCTCATATATTCAAATTGATGGCTCACCAGGAGAAGTCACCTGGACCTCCAAGTTCATGTTGGAAAATATCAGCTATGCGGGGAACAAGCTACGCACGTCACCTCTGCTGTTTCATCAATTATCGTTTATCCTGGTTTCGTACCGGATATCAACATCTACGATCTAGCTTTACTCGAACTAGCAGCGCGAGTCGATTTCGATTTCAATTCGCGATTGCCGATTTGTTTACCCAGCCCTGGTATTAAATTTCTTGAATTTATTTTCGATTTGGTATGATCGCCTATTCAATGTTGTATACTTTTAGGTGCTTCGTATATTGGAAAATTGGGTATTGTTTTGGGTTTCATTCAAATTCCATACGATCATTCTTCGGATAAAATCGACACTTGCATACCCCGAAAAGCAGTTTTACCAATCGTTCACAGAACGGAATGTAACCAACCGATCTATGGCTTTGAAATGTGCCTAGGTGTAGTCGGTGGACAAAATATTGTTTGTGAGGTAGGTATTTAATTTTAGATCGTTGATTTCAATTACAAACTAGCATCTTTTCATAGAAGGTCTAAAATTCAATTGCTTCTTTTAATATGTTACCAATTTACCAATTCAGTTATTTTTCAGGATGATTCTGGTGCTGGCGTGATGCACGAAACTCGAAATGGAATTTATGAGATTGTCGGTGTCGTTTCGGATAAACAAAGCTGTCCTCCTGGAGAGAATATTTACCATATCACTACTGACTTAGCTGTAATGACTTCTTTGGCTCCAGTAGTGAAGTGGATCTTTGATAATACTAGAAATGCATGCTATTGTCAAAGAATTTAATGTCCACTGATTTGAATATATGTAGATGTGCTGATATTATAGAAGTTTAGTTTATTTCGTTCACATAAAGACACGTCTGCGCCGTATGCCAGATTTAATGCTAGAGAGCTTGGACATCATTCGATTTTCGAATAAAGTAACGTACAATTTAATTCATGTCTACTTATTTTCTGTAACTGGAAGAAACAGAGAGAGAGAGAGAGAGAGAGAGAAAGAGAAAGACGGCGAATGCAATTCAAGCAGGAAAATACTAATTTACTACATGACTTGGTAAGCATAAGCAGTTCGAATGCTAGCTTAATTGTTTTTAATCATATCCAGTAAGTACAACGAAGAACTGAGACTGATAAACTGCGAGTCCCAAACTCAGCACCAAGAATTAAATGCATCCCGTTAATCTATGAAGAGGAAAATGAGCTCACAGAAGTAGTGACTACCGCAAATACACCAACGAGAAAGATTGCTATTTTGGATTGAGGAAGAATGCAAAGGCCTACGGAAGATTAGTAACAGAACTATCAAGAACGGTGAAGAGATGATAGAGCGTCTTCAAAAGGAAGAGTAGTGGAAGATGAGCTGGTTGTATCATTTGATGTAAAGTATTTCTTCCCGAGCGAACCGGTAAAACAAGCATTCGGATTTTTCGAAGATTCGCTGTTAGAGAAAGACCAAGCCCAGAAAAGGAAAAAGAAAGTTCGACTCTTTGTTCAACTAGCCTAGATTTGACCGGTTGAAAAATTGTTCACCTTCAGAGGAAAACCTTTTAAAGTAGTAACCATGAGAAATCGCTTATCACCACTTATAAGTGAGATGCTCATGGTCAGATTGACAAATAAAATCCGAGAAGAACATTTACTACAGCGACTCAAATGCGGTATGTGGACAATATTCTAGCGATCGTTAAAAAAGATGAACTTGAGAGATACTAAACAATGCCCCAAACTCGAAGTAGAAGAGAGCCAAATGATATCGTATTCAGATTTGATGATAAGCCAGAGGTATGACTTTTTCAGTACACAATAAAAAATTCAATACACCTAAAAAACTTAGAGCCACAAGATGCAAAGAGCTCCTTCAGTGGTACAGCAACAACAAAAATCAACAATCCTTCTTTGTTGATGAGCAAATTTCCACAAATTAAGAAAATTGCAATCATTAAAATGATTTTGTGTATGCACACAGCTCCAGAGGACTTCAAGCGACTGCAAAACAGTATAGCGAGGACGTCATTCAGCGTTACAAATGGTATGCTATCAACCGCGAAGGTATCGGAGAACTTGATTTTTGCGAAAAAGGCGTAAATACTGCAGCAAAAAACTATCAGACGGATATCTTTTGGGAACGCTTGAAGCCATTGAACTGTAGAATATTTAACAACCGTCACTGCGATTTCCAATAAAACTTTGCTCTAATGCATAAATTAAACATGACACAAGCATGGTAGGAAATTAATGTTGTAAAATTTATAAGGGCGTCGGCATGACCTTCTGGAATCCCAGATTTGAATCCCCTGGACTACAAACTATAGATAGAGCTAAAGAGCATGGTCTGCAGAAAACGATATTTAAACATAGAGGACTTTTAGGAGAGCTTTAAAACAAGCAGTAGCTTCGTTCCTTTAGAAACAATGCGTATTGCCAAAGATAACCGACCAAGCAGATTAAAAAGTTCTGTAAGATTTAAAGGCGGTAATTTTTAATAAATTTTTGTTTTGTTTCGTCCTAGAAGTGCGTTGTAAAAAAATTTTTTTTTTCCACAAAAATTCATTTATAAAGATGCCCGCATCTCCGTGACAGAACTTATAGCAAGACTAGGTATATGTTGATCAAACTAAAGAGTTATTTGGCGTAAAATTGAATAAAGACAAGTGAAAAGTGAATTTGATAAGGAAGAGAAACACTATATCAGTCCAATCTGCAGTTGTCACACATATCTTTGAGGAGATTCGATTGTAGTCCGTCTCCAATAAGCTTCTAAATTGCCTTTGCTTGATACGCTAGGGTAAAAGCCCAACGAAATTCGCGAAACTACATTCAACATTAGCCTATCCCCAGTAAAATCTGCATTTCAACGTATCTGACACTTGAAGAAGAACTATTTTGCGCCTGATGGCAGGTTCTACTAGAACCATCTGTTGTATCAGGAGTTGGAACTGAAGTACCGCTCCACGAAGAAAGCGTGTCAGCCGCAGTTGATGAATGCGCTTTTTACATATGTAGGCCTCCCAACGAAAAAGATATGATATACCTAGGATAAAGGGGGCTCGGTAGCTCTGCTCGCTAAGGCGTGAAGCCGAAAAGCGGCGTGCTATGGGTCCTGCGGGTTCGAATCCCGCCAGTGCCATGGCTGTAAGCGTGAGTGCGTGTGATTGTCTATGAGGGTGGCAAATGGGCCCAAACTGGTGGCCTAATGCTGGCCGCGTTCCCGGCATTCCTTTTCACTAACCTATCCTAGCTAGGATAAGATTTAGGTCTAATTAGGCCAAATTTATTGTAATAAGCCACAAGTTAAATCTAATAAGCAACTATTGCTAAGTAACTATTGCCGAGATGTAAGGCTTGACTGGCTGGATGATTTATGCAAGAAAATATTTCATAGCAAAACCAGCAAGAGAGAGCAGGCAAAAGTATTTAAGCTGCAATAATTTAAGTGTTCATTGCAAAATAAGCTTTGAATTAGGTTAAGATAATATTAATAGCGAGCGAGCATCTGGTCAACGTAATCCCTCCAGCACAAACAAGGTATCTCCCGCTTTCACCTGCCGTAAAATTTGCCTTAAAACCTGCAGCGAAGGGTTTTCCGAGCAGGCTCTTTTTCACTCATACAAGCTTCGCAGCCACCCCACCAGGTTTGACCAAGATTTATGTTTGTAATTATATGTTTCAAGGTAGACAACGTACAGCTTATGGTTGCAGCGTCTCCGGAATCACCGTTCTCCACATATGGGGCCAACAATTCTCCGCGAGACTTTCCTCTTGAACGCAGCTATGAGGTTAGAGTTCTTTTTGCTGAGTACCCATGTGCCACCTGCTTGATCTCGATACAGAATTTACGAAAAACTAATACAGATATTTCAATTATGTCAATACTATCTGCGCTTAATACCGATAGTCACTGTCGTTGACGTACCACAGTCTTGGATTTCTTTCTCCAGCGTCCGACTGAAGAGGAGGCAGACAAAACCTTGTTCTTACCGGAGCTCATTGGAGATGTTGAACAATCTGGATCGTTTAGCCAATTTCGTTTGCGTGGTTGCCGTTGGGGTATCAATCCGGTTCCGAGGCTTGTTATCAGGGCTCTCACTTTTGATACATTTGTATCATTTTGATGCATTTTTATTTGAAACTTATATTTTTGATACGATGATACAGCAACTCATAGAATTATGGCAAATTGATACATTTTGCCATCCAGCAAATAAATTCATTTTTTTTTAATTTTGCGGCCATGTACCAATCAAATCACTTCTCTCTAGTAGTAATAAAAGCCAACTTTAACCTACTTTACACTCTGAAATACGAAAAATATCTAAAATTTGATGACTAAGCAGATTTGAAGTTTTCAAGCTATTTAAATAATAACGAGAAAATGAATGTTGAAGCGTTTTGGGATAAACCGAGATCAGTTGAAAACAATTTAGGTGAATCAATGTCATCTGCAGCCTTTTTTCATGTTGAATTTAGTAGCTGTACTTTATAGTTTACCTGAAAACTAGGTTTTTCTGTATTAAACTTGGATGGCAATGTAAATGAAAACTGATTAGAGTTGAAAATAGATTAGAGGAATTTCGGAAAGCAAGAAACTCTTAATAAGTCGAAAAAATTTTTTTTAGAAAATTAAAACAGCGACTTCCCTGAAAATAATCTGCGATCCGTATTAATTTCGTGAAAATTTTGAGTGCATTCGCAAAGAACCCACATTTTGTAATAATTTTATTTTGGGTGGCTTCAATATTAATGGCAATATACAGATGAAAATTCAATAAATATAGTAGCTCCAAACTAAGTTTGTTTTTATATTATTAATTATATTTTCAGTACCTCAACAAAAATAAACTTTTGAAAACTTTTTGATACATTTTCACCAATATTGATACACTTTTTGAAGAAATTTGATGTGGTGAAAAATTTGGTAGTGGGATCACTGCTTGTTATATTCGTGATAAGCAATTCGAAAAGCTTTTGCGGGAGAGGTTATCGGTCTCTTGCTAACCTTGATTGGAAGCCAATCTTTTCGGAAAGAAAATTATTAGTTTTAGATCAATTAATCTGTGTTATAAGCTCATTGTTTGAAACTATATCTACAGCAAATAATTATTTTATTGATTTCTCATACTTAATAGATTTACTCAACAGTCAGGCTTAGTGTAGCAATTAGCTTGCTGGCAGGCTTAGTTTAGCAACTAGAAGGTGGTTGCTTGCATTTTTATCTTTTGATTAAACCAAATCAACTATGTGAGTTTATCAATTATTCCTGCTCAGAAAACATTTGTACTAAAACAATTAAGTAAAAACTATTGTGTGAGCTTGCATGCGATAAAATGTTAACTTCAAAATTCACATCCACAAGTGCAAATTCTTGAACAACAAGACGAGTCTTTTCTAACAAGGTCCCATCCCACATTAAAACTAGTGTACACAATTCCACGCAAACTAATAACTTATTGACCGGACGCCTTCAGCTATCAATTCGGTCAACAAGGTTCAATGCCAACATTTATTCACACCTTTGACTATGCCATAAAACTCCAATTGCAATTGTTTTTTTTTTTTTGTTTTTGTTTTTGTTTAAAACCAACTGTTTGCACACGCAGACGTTGTTTAGTCGATATCTTCCAAGAGGAAGTTTACGCCGACTCTGTTACAACGTATCGGCAAGGTTTAAATTAATTGCTTTGCGAACGTAATATTTTCTTTGCAACGTTCGACTACGTGAACGAAGCTGAATGCTATTCAAACTCACTTTTCACTGCGGATTTCGCAACAGCCGATTCGCAGATAGTCGACTTATCTACTAAGACGGATCATCTGCGATTCTAACGCAGTTCAGCAGGTGATTATGGCAATTTTATGCTTTTGTCCTCAAACAAATTATTTGCTTTGTTGCGGTTTAGAAATTCATTTATTCAATAGCGAGAAGTGTTGCGAGCTGATATTGTGTTTACACTAATGGCAGTGCGGCGGTGGCATAATTTCGTAATTCTCAGGACTTGCTATGCAAAATGTATATGCTAAGTGAAAAATATGAATGACAATGTAATTATGAGTATGGCTTGGAATCCGCTTAACATTTCAAATAACTACTTTATTTGTATGCAGTGGCATATTTAGGCATCTGCAAGTGAATTTTAAATAGCCACAAAAATCATAATATACTTGTAAATATGCGTGGGCAAACAAAACCTTCGGGAGTCCGCACTAGATACTAGCATGTAAGTACGTATCACCAATTTAATAGTATTGCTCTCGGCTATAGAAAACAAACCGACATATTTGACTACAGTTTGCTTGATTTGTATTATTAAGTAATATAGTTGTTGAAGCTCAAAAGATCAATCGAAACTTAAAAGCAGGGCTGGCTACCTTCAAAATATTAGTACAAACTATCGAACTAAATTTTGCGTTGGAATAAATGTAAAAACTGATGACTCAACCTAATGACTCTTTCATCAAGAAGAACCATAATTGGCGCATGCCTAGCCTTTGATGCCATTAACGGAACAGTTAGTATAGCAGCTCTCTCTAACCGAATTACTTTCAACAATCAAATAAGACGGACTAGGCAGACAACCCTCCTTAAAGAATACCAGCACCTTACAGTTTATGGGTATAATGAACCCATCAATAGGTGCTGTAGAACATTCAACACTGTAAGTCATCACTACTCTTCAGGTATCACCAAATCTACTTTCAAAAATAACTTGACAAAGGCCCTATTAACTTCTTAACCTACTTATTTCCCATCCTTATTCGCCTAAATGCAAATAAACATTAACTTGAAATACTTACTTGTTCTATTTTATGCATATTCTATTGTAATATATATTGTATCATGCCTTGTTTGGCAAATAAATAAATAAATAAATAATAAATTAAAAATCCCACCACAATAAATTGCCGATTGGCTTATTTGTCACACCATTATTTGGTTATCAAAGAATAGGAAAATTCTCAGAAATTTATAGCTATTCACTAAATTATCTAAATTTTATAGCTACATCGGAAGTTATAGAGCGTAAAACCACTATTTGTAAAGTTGGCCCACGACAAACCTTGTCGGGTCTACTGGTTGAAGCAGATAAGGTAAAGAGTTTCATTTATAAATTTACAATCAATGTGACCCACATTACCCTTAATTGGCTCAGGTACCTATTCAGAGCTAGTTGAACTAATAGTTCCAAACCTGAATTCGAACCAGAGACCACACACTCTAGAAGCCGCTAGACTACACGAGCTTCAAAGCTACTCTTTGATTGAGCGTTATTTGAAAATGACATCATAGTCACAGGATTGTCAGCATACAACTATCAAGCCGGGTTCTAATCAAGAACAATACGTACGACGAATTTGAATTGGATATGATTATCGAATCTTAAGTTCTGGCACAAAAAGGGCATTTTTTCCTCAAACGCAAAAACTTTCAGGAGGGTCGATGATTTGAATAATTTCTACTTACGTACCTACTATAGCTGCAGGGTGGTCCAAACACTCATTCAGACTATCGTATCTCTTACGCCAATCAAAAGTTTGCTGCAAATTTTGTAATGATCTCATGACTCTATAGGAAGTTATTGCAACTAAAAATTTTACCAATTTTCTTTGCCTACTTTTATACACTTAGCGCCAGCTTGATTTTTCCAGATATTTCTTTTCTACAAAACCAGGTGGTACATATAAGCTCACTAAAACGTCCGTTGTCACCAAATGGTTAAGTATCTAACATATCATCTTTTCTTTTGAATGTTAGTTTGATATAATTTACTCTTTTATGCCTCTTACCTACGTTCGAGAGGAAAGTCTTACGGAAAATCGTCGGCCACGTACGTGAAAAACGGTTATTCCGGAAATGCCAGAGCTATGAGGTGCACCCAATTGACCTATAAAATAAATTATAAGAGTGATAAATTTTACGTGGCCGACGGCCTACCCAGATTAACTTTTGAACATTTTATTGGCAGTATCATTTAGTAAAATAGGACGAAAACTACCCTCACTGGCAGCCAAATCCTGATTTGTCAATCAAAATCTTGGCAAACTTGTCCTGTAGTAAGGTCTATCTAGTGCGTGAATTTCTTTGAAATTCTATGACTACCTCGAAAGCTATGGAGCATATGGCATTTTTTGACTATTTTTCAGGATGGCATCAGACCCAAAGGATTGCCCATATCTTCAAATAGTTTCTATCAAATTTGCTCCGAACCAATAATCCTTCTGAATTTCATATTGATCTGATGATCCGATTGTGAGTTCTCATGACCGGAAGTTTCGAGTGTTCCAAAAATTGGTAATTAGGTGAAGGGTTACCGTTCTTGTCCGACACTAAATTTCGAAAATTCTAAACTGCCAGCGTGGAGGATATAATAGGTTTATAAATCGTTCGTCATATTTTCTGAAAAGCGTAACACTTTCCCAATGAATCAGCAATGTTTGAGGCTGCCATTCAAAAAATTTTCAAAAATCGGACAATTTAAACGTTTGTTCCTTAATTTTATTGTAAATGCTTTGCATATGAATATATAATGGAAGCATCTGTTGGTGCAATATTTATAAAAATGTTTGGTATATCTGCTTCACGTTAAACTAATCCCACCCTGTGAATTTCGTTCCGATTGAATGACTGCGCTGGAAGTTATAAGGGTGACAGAATTTTAGGGTTACCAGCCGCACATTTTATTCAAATTTTCGAAACCTCGATATTTGTTGTTAAGTGTCATTGCAGGATCATTCCCATTTGAAAATTTAATGTCAACAAGATATACTAAAAAATACAAAAGCTACTATAGTTGGCAGCTCTTTAATGATTTTGCATTTTGCCGTTCTTGTGCAGCTCGGAGCTTTGAAAATGTTAAATTGACATGGTGAACAAAGGCTAAAATTTATAAATGATTTGAATTTTCGATCAAAATATATGAAATGCAGATACCAATATTCAGGATGATGATAAAAACAAAGAGCTAATAAATTAGAGCTCTCAACTTCAAACCCTGCTGATTTCTACACTCCCGCAAAGTTGGGACAACATATAAAAATTTGAAAAGAAAGGCAGCATCGAGCGAAGATAATATTGCCTGTATACTAGTTAGAAATGTACCGAAAAAAAACTAGTTATATCTTAACCCCCGTCTTGGACTAAGCTATTTTTTTTAGCATATGAAAATAAAACCATCCTCACTTCTGTCCTGACACCTGTCGAAAATTGGGATTCTCTTTAGAGCTGCAGTCTGCTACCTACAATAAGCAAGGTGTTTGAAAAATTATTTTTGCACGTTATCATCCTGAACTAGAAGTTTCGATTCAGATCTGGCTTTTCCACCAACCACCAGCTAGCTAAAGTTGCCAGTCTAATAGAATTAAGTTTCACTAGCAAATAGTACACTGGCTTAATCATCTTATACGAGTAAAGGTGGCTTTTAGAGTGCTCCGATATCAAACTTGAATAAAACAAAATGTATCAGTCGGATCACCTTATTTTGTGTTGCCAAATCTGCCTCTTTACGTTTTTAAAAGCCAATTCTAGAGGTCCAATAACCGACCACTTTTGAAGCAGTTAGGGCCGTATATCGTCAATGACGCAAGTTATGCTGGCTTCCAAAGTGCTGATCGTACTCCGAAATCGCATGATTTTGGTGGTCAATGGACAGGTCCGTTTCTCGAGATAATGCGATTTTTGAATTTTCGATTTTTCGAATTTTCATATCCGTTAGACTCAAATCCGGGAGCAAAAAACGGTTTATCACCGATCTGTACTGGTCGCCATTGACATTAACGCACTCGCCGTCTTCATCTTTGAAGAAGTATGGAAATATGATGTCACTAGCATGCAGTGCGCATCTTACAGTGGATTTTTCTAGATCGTAAGGTGTCTCCATAGTTTGATGGGGATTTTCTTTGCTCCAAATGCGGCAATGTTGCTTATCTATGAACCCATCAAGCCCAGTCGCTGATTGAAAAATTACCGTAAATCCAAATTTACCGTAAAACAGAGGGTGAACTTCCAATTGGTTTTCGGCCTATTCTCCAAACACACGACGCATCCGATGGTCATACGGCTTTAACTGTTGCACCAATTGGATTTTGTAAACCCTTAAACTAAAATTTTCTACAAAGTGGTCGGACAAATCCCAATTTCTTGCGCACGCCTGAGAGTTCACAAATCTTGGTTGCCAGCAGGGTTCCCACTTTTGATGCATTTGTATCATTTTGATACATTTTTATTTGAAACTTATATTTTTGATATAATATATAATACAGCAACTCACAGAATTATGACGAAATGATACATTTTGTCATCCAGCAAATAAATTCAATTTTTAAATATTGCTGCCATGAGCTTACCGAATCTCCTCTCTCTAGAAGTAAAAACTGCCAACTTCAATCTGCTTTACACTCTGAACTACGAAAGATATCTAATATGTGATGACCCTGAAAATTTGAAGTTTTCAAGCTATTTAAATAATAACGGGAAAAATGCTGAAGTGTTTTTAAATTAACCGAGTTTGGTTGAAAACAATTTAGGTGAATCAATGTCATCTGCCGCCTTTCTTCATGTCGACTTAAATAGCTGTACCTTATAGTTTACTTGAAAACGAGGTTTTTCTTTATCAAACTTGGATGGCAATGTAAGAAAGTACTGATTAGAGTTGAATCAGATAGGATAAGAGAAATTTTTGGAAGCAAGAAGCCAAACAATGCTCAAAACATACTTGCCCAAAATATATCCTTTTATTCATCATGTTCATCAAATCATCAGGAATCCGATCGCTATATATTTCTTTTTGAAGCCAAAGAATAATTTTATTTTTTTTTACTTTAAAACTCCGACTCCCCTTAAAAATAATCAGCGCTCCGTATTGATTTACATTCGCAAAGAACCCACATTTTGTTTTGTGTGACTTCAATATTAATGGCAATATACAGTTGAAAACATAGAACGGAAGTAATTTGTGATATTTTTGAGGCTCTATATTATTCAATAAATATAGTATGTAGCTCTAAACTAAGTTTTTATAGTTAAGTTAAAAAAAAAAGTGTGTAGAACATCTTCTCACACTCTGTCCAGCACTAGCGAAACGCAGATTAGGGTTCTTTGGCTCTGCTCTTCCCTCCATCAG
Source organism: Nemotelus nigrinus (assembly GCA_947369275.1). NCBI lineage: Eukaryota > Metazoa > Arthropoda > Insecta > Diptera > Stratiomyidae > Nemotelus > Nemotelus nigrinus. The sequence continues at coordinate 118,731,620 of OX376374.1, forward strand.
GGACATAACAAATATCCCATAACATATCCAGGTTCATAAGAAGCCTGCACATCCTATAGGACATAACGCAGAGGAGGTACAAAGAACGCAGGAGGTTGCAGTGCTAGGTACCTTCTGGACCCACTCCACGCTATCAATCAGTCAATTAAAACGGAGCGCTGTCACAAGCTCTAAGAACTTTCTCGGGAAGATATAGTTTAATTATACTTCTGAAAATTGAAATAAAAATTGGTTAAAAAATGGCATTTGGAGATATTTCGCGATGTTCAAAGTAAAAACATTGACAGCGCACCAATTATATGAAGTTTTGTTTTGTAAAAGAGTACAGTCATCTTGTGAGTCGATCACTCAGAACATTTTGAAATCGTCAGCATATAAAATAACAATAAAAGTACATAAAAATGCAATAAAAGTACGACCAAAGACATAGAAAAGGACCGGCTATGATCACGTTCTCTAGCTTTTGAAGAAAGAGGTTATGGATGATAGAGTTAAAGGCTCTAGCAAAGTTTGTATATAATACGTCGACCTGCTTTTGATGGTCAAGACCGGATCCGACCGTATATGTGAAGCAAAGAAGGTTGAGGAACTGAGATAGTTTGGATAAAAGAGTAGGTTCTCCTGCTGTCCTCTTCTCAAGTTATAGTTTTTTTAATTTATAGTTTCAGTACCTCGACCCAAATACACTTTTGGGAACCTTTTGATACATTTTTACCAATATTGATACACTTTTTGAAGAAATTTGATACAGCTTAAAATTTGAAAGTGGGAGTACTTGTTGTCAGCAACTCTTCAGAAGATATTTTCCGACTGCAAATTATGCAAGCCAAGACTGCAAAAGACTGCAAATTATGCAAACCAAGTTCCTAAAAGTAATCGTAAACACACCTTTCTTCAACTCGACGAGACAACTACGCAGTCTGGCCAAAGTTAAACATGTGTTCAGTTAAGCTGACCATAGATACCAGAATTTCGTTAGAAAATGTAATAATTCAACTAATTCACTCATTAGGAGCAATCGCACATGCACATTAATACTCTGTTCCACCCCGTAGAAATAAATTTAGATTAGTTCTCTAAGTTTTAGACAATCAAATTTTATCATAAGTGGTATAAGGTTATCCTAACCATCTAGGACACCGTATAAAGACATACTTCTTTATACGGTGTCAACTAATTTTTTGTACATGCAATACCATACTAATTGTTCAATAAAGCCTTGTTACTTTATTATTGTCAATTTTGCGTATAACATTGAACTCATTAAGAATTATTGGAAGTATTCTTTGAACACAAGTAATTTGTCAAGAGCAATGGTCGATGACACAATATTTGTAGTTTCATACTTGCGGTGCAAAGTATGAAGATGCTGGTGCATAGTAAAGCATACACATTATCTTTGAGAATCTCCCAACTTATATTTCATTTTCTATATCTCACACACTTGTGGAGGTTCGAATTCGGGTTTTGAGCCAAATGCTTAAGCTTCATCGCGATGAAACTACTGTGGACAATGTTCATGTGACTTCATCAGTCCAATAAATTAATTTACCTGACTGATCAATGGTGGGGTCAAGGTGAAGAGGCTTCATCTGCAACTACCTATTCCGTAGCCGCTCAGCACTCTTGACATTGGATTACTTTCAGTTTCAACGTCAAGTGATAGTTGAATAAGAAATTATTGATGACGTTTGCATTCAGGCAACAAACAGAAGAAAGCCATTGGACCTTGAGTACCTCAGCACTGAGGGATTAAATACATCAAAGCAACTAAGTTTGCTAGATGATGTATTCGTAGATGCGACTTGCGTAACTTTTCTTAACTAATGCTTGGACCAGGTCAATGCCTCCAAACGACCAGGTTGCCGCGCAGGCTTTCTACCATAGTTCCACGGATCATTATTGAATTAGCTCTAATGTTTTGTCGACTGTGCCCAGCTGTGCTTATCGCATACTTAATTTTGCCGGAACGAACTGAAAGATGATTGGATGACCTCCAGAAAATTTTAAGTGCTTGGTGAATGAGCAACTAATAATAAGAGTGTAAATTTACTTGCCCTTTTTCGTAGATTGTATTCCACTTTCGATCAGATGCGTACCACGGCATACGTTCTTGTGAAATATGACTTTTTTTGTAGTAGAATAAAGCTTTGAGTAAAGTAGATATTGAGGTTACGCATAACTTTTTTTACAATTGGTTGTTTGTGCATTGAAACGATTGTTTTGATAGTTTTTGTCTTGCTTAGAGCACAGATTTTTTACGATTACAAATCACCAAAACAAGACTGATTGTTACTTACCTTTTTAGGTACGTCTTTCTTTCGACACTTTTCATCTCTCAATATACACGGTCCACATGTATTTTACTCTAACCCAGCTTAACACTTAATCCTACAAATATCCCAGCAATTTATATAATTTATGAAAGAGAACATTACATAATTAGAGTTGTTATTTTTTGTTAAAATGTCATCTTGATGTGTGCAAGAAAAAACGTTGCTTAGGATATTAAAACAAAACAATATTTTTCAAAAAACAAATTGTTCAAGCTATTCAAAACAAAAATTTTCCAACTATGTTATGTGAACAAATCAATCTGATATTTTGAATGTATTTGTTAGAGTATCGGAAAATAAAAAAACTTGCTATATTGGTTCATTTTTTAATTGATCAGTTTTTAGCTTATCGATTGCTAAGATTTCTCAGCTTCGAGTAGCTAGATTTGTTAGTTCTTTGATAGTTTGTGTTTATGTGATCGTTCATGATTTAATAAAATAACTTTAGTTTTTCAATGCAAATCATTTGATGTATATTAAGCAAACCCTAGTATATCGATCTAGTTGGTATTAGAATTGACATTTTGTAGATGACTGAATCCCTTGGCTCAGAGATTTTCCTACACCCCCCAAACACCCCCCTAATACCCCCCTGGAAAGTGCATACACCCCCCCTAACACGGACAATTTTCCCACACAAAGGGACCTTTGTGTCTTTTGTTCCAAAGAGACACCCCTCCTAAAATTCTGAAGACACCCGCCAAGAAAAATGCCTGAGAAAACCCCTGCCTTGGCTATCAGCCCACTAACGAACTGAATATTTCATTCCAAAGATTTATTTCATAAAATGATTCCGTATTATGTAGGTGTTGAAAAATTTCAGTTTACTCTTAGAAGTAGAAATTCATGGGTTTTCAATATTCCTATCATTGCCACAACTTTTCGCCTGATGTTGTATTTTAATTTATAATCATATCAACATATTTAAGTCTGCCCATTTGTCCCGGGTATATTCGATTAAGTGATAATTGAGGATGTTTCAGAGTTTTATCCTCACCTACCTCCATTCTAAAACTTTAATCATTAAATAAGTACACTTTAAGCTTTGTGTTGATATAAAAATAAACAAAATTAATCGGGTCCAAATTATTCAAATAATGACTTGAAGTGTTTATTTCTGGTTTTACACAGGAAAAAAATTTTTTTTTCAAATCTAATTTCAAAATCAAAAAGAACAGTTCATTTTCTAAACCAATCATTTGGTTTAATGTTTTCCAGACTTTTTTTTCGAATCTAAGAATCAGCTTCCAAAAAAAAACCTTGCGCACAATATGAACGAAATCCAGAGCCTCAGCTTTTTTTCGTTGTCCGCTTCACGTGAAATGCCCCAAATATGAATTTTTGGCCAGAGAGATTTTAGCACCAATGCAAACGCTTCAAAGCCTCCACACATCGCAATTAGATTCGAAAAAAGTCTAGCGCACCAGAACCGCTAGGAAACTAATTTTCGGAGAAATTGTCTTTGAATGACAATGTGGAAAGACGTAATACACTTTTGTGTAGAATCATATAAACCATTCTTTATCCAAAGCAACAAAAGTCAACTATAACACAAATGATGAAAATATTCAGTGCTGCCAGCACTTTCCCAACGAAGCAGCAATAAGTTTACCTTAACAAGCTCATACTTAAATCAACTTATCCTTTGAATATCGTTCTCATCGGAGGATTTTATCGAAAGTTTCAGCGGTTAAACGTTGTTTGAGACTACCATCCGAAAAATGTTCAAAACTCGGAAAATCTAAAAATTGGTTTCTTATTTTTATTGCGAATGCTTTGCATATGAGCATGCAATTTGAAGCATCTGTTGGTGCAATATTTACAAAAATGGCTAAAGCTGGTTACCCTGTGTCAGCAGCAAAACAAAATATATACCAAATCTGCTTCACGTTAAGTTAAACCCAATTAGTAAATTTCGTTTCGATTGAATCACTGCGTTGGAAGTTATACGGGTGGAAAGAATTTTAGCGCTACCACCCTCAACACTTTTGAAATTTTCAAAACGTTAATATTTGTTGTTAATTTTCATTGCAGGATCATTCCCATTTGCAAATCTAATGGCATGGTAAAGAAAAATCAAAAAATTACAATTTCATGATTTTGGTTACAAAATTCCTACGACATTTGGTTTACATAAAGGGCCATTTACTGCATGAACCTCGTTTCGATTTCATGACTGGACCGGAAACTATAGGGAAAAAAGTTTTATTTTGCTGAACAAATTTGCAAGATTTAGTAGACAAAAATGACCATAGCTGGCAGCTCTATTCTAATTTTTTAGCCAAATTTTCACCAAATGTTATCTAAAGTAAATCCAAGTACTCGAGTGCTGAAAATAGAGGTGATTTGGTGATGGGTTGCCGTTCTTGCGCAAATCGGAATTTTGAAAATTTTAATTTGACATGATGCACAAAAGTTAAAGTTTATCAATGATTTGAATTTTTTGTCAAAAAACAAAAAATTTTCAGGAGGGTCAATGATATGAAGGATTTTTTTTCAGGAGCCTGCCGCAGCAACAGGGTTACCCGCAATACCTTGGAAATCCATGTATATTAAATTTTGATCAACATCAATACGCTCTGCAAATTTCGCGATGATCCAATGTTTTTGTCAGAAGTAATGATAAATCAAAATTTGAAAAAAAAATCCTTGCCTACTTATAGGCACGCTGCACCCACACACGGCTACAAATTTCCAATTCTTTATCATAGGCCAGCTTAAAACATAATAAGTTTTCATTTCCAACACTTTTTTTTAACAAAAATTTACGATGCTTGGAAATATAGGAGTACCTAAAAATTCACTAAAACGCTCGCCGCCGCCAAAAGGTTTGATATATCTGAATTTTAGCAAGTCATGGACCTACCTACTGTATACATCTACGTCCTCCGAAAATTTCAGTTCAATCAGATCGGCCACTCTAAAGATTATCTTATCATTTTAATTATCATCTTAATCATTTTGCTGATATATACATATATATATATATATATATATATATATATATATATATATATATATATATATATATATATATATATGTATAAATATATATATAATTCATATTTATATTTTTATATATATATATATATATATATATATATATATATATATATATATATATATATATATATATAAACGCAACAATATATATACTATATAAACAAAATATATAAACAAAATATAAACAATATATATATAATATAATATATAAAATAATATATAAACAAAATTAGTAAAAAGTTATTACTAAGCTAAGCAAAAATACTTTGCTGACATAGAGATATCCTTCGTTTCCAAAAATCTTAAGTCCTTCTGGATCTACATTAATTGTCTTAGAACTACTAAGCACTTCCTGGGTGGCTTAACTTTAAAGGATGATGTGGCCACTTGCTCCCAAGATATTTGTGGTTTATTCGCCGCTTTCATTTCCTAAGCTTTTGCACCTTCAAACATTCTAATTGTTCGATCAGTAACGCGGACTCAGTTTTACCTACTACTCCTCTTGATTTTCATATGTCGTATTATTCTGAAGCTGAATCCTTATTATCTCCTACTGTCAGCAGTGGTCTAGATGAAATTCTAAATCCATTTATTCAAACTCTATCTTCATCTTTATGTGCGCTTTTTTATTGTATCTTTTAAGCTTGTCTTCAGGTATTTCCCTTTTTTCTAAAAAGTTACTAATCCCTCGTTCCTAACGCCCGGGAATGTTGAAATGTTTCCAAATACTATTCTATATACCTTGGCTCCTGTTTTCAGAAGTTCCTTCAATAAATCATCCACAACAAAGTCTATGGTGCCATAAGTCATATTCTCTCTTCAAAGTAGCGTGGATTTACCAAAGCCTGCTCTACAGCTACAAAGAAGTAAATTTTACTACCAAATCTGCGGTTTACACGGATTTGAAACATAACGAGCTATTGGATAAGTTTCTTCAATTTGGCATTTCTGATATTCTACACTCCCTTTTCATATTGTTAAGGATACTTTGCATGTCATTTTCGAAAGTTATGTCTTCTCCCCTTTTATCCATGACCTAGTGTTCCAAAAGTTTCCATTCTTGGACATTTCTTGTTCGAGTTGCTCACTAGTGGCCTTCCCAGTGACCTTAATTCAATTTACCCCCTTTAAACAGATACACGCAAGCTTTAAAGCAGCATTTCACCGATTAATGACACCTGTGATTTGAATCAGACCTAACTGCTCGAAACGTTTGATGTACTGTGAACTGTTTTTCTTTAATGTTTCAATTTCTTTGTACACACTCTCTCTAGTAGTATGTTATCATAAGTAGATCAACCGAAATACAGTCTTTTTCGATTCTTGTCTAAAATATGATTTCCAAGTAAAATCTATTACATGTAAGGTTTCAATGACAGCAGGATTTAGTTTACTTTCCTCTAATATTCCGATTTCCCAATTCATACGGGCCCGTGATCGTTCAACCAGATCTCAGTTTACTTTTTCTGTTCCATTTGCACGTACAGAGGTAAGCTGCTTAGAAGTCACGATGAGTACCAAGTTGGTTCTTTTTCTGTACCTCTCATTAATTTGAAAAAACGTATCCTCTATTTGAATCAATTTAACGACACAATCCTAATTTTTCATATTCAATCCTAATTTTATACTACTATCTACTATTTCTTATTTTTGCTAATTTACTATTACCATTGTTATTATTATTATTATTATTTCTTTTCTCATTTACAATATGTAAAATTATTGTTGACTTGTATAATTTTTACTTTTTGCTCAATAATTGTATTTTTCTCTTATTTTTTATCTATCCATGGCTACCGTTTGGTATATGGATCATGTATCTGTTAAATGGATTCAAATATAAATAAATAAACTATTTACATTTTTGTGCCTATAAAGTGGACCGGACACAATGAGCTAGGAAGTACCTTGATGTAAAAAATTCACAAAATAGCCGGAATAGTCTTTAGGACATATGTTCTATTCAAGTTACATAAACATATATATTTATAACATATTCAATTCCATTTATATTTTTAATCAAAAACATTCCCTGTAACAATTAATTGACAACTATTTCTCTATATCTGTTTTTTTACAAACTTTAAATTAAAGTATTTTTCTCTTAGCCTACTTGATTTACAAATTTTGGTGTGGTGTGATTGATATCAGTCAAGTAGTGTGGTGAGTAGTGAACGCGAGAATGATAAGTGTATGTGTTTGTGTATCCACAAGTCACAACACATTGAGCAGCCTATTTCGAAACGAAAAGCACATCCCTTTATATTCTGACATATTTAACTTTAAGATTATATTTAAGAGTAGCAGTCAATATACTTTTTGCACTCAATTTTACTATTTCAAATTTAATAAATCGATATAACTGAGATGGTGATCAAAGTTGAACTTACTCAGTAAATTTCGCGTGCTATTTAGTGAGGCTAATAAAATAGCTTACGCGAAACGAACGACACAAACTAGTATCAAACATTTCAAGAAATGTATCTTGGACGTCGAAGAAGGAAAAGCTAAGTAAAAATTATTTCCTAACTTATCTAAAACTTATCTTTACTTTGCCCACTAAGTTCAAATTCACAAAAGTTATGCATCAGCTCCACTACTTGCGCATTGTGTTAGACGATTCAAGTAACTAAATCGGCAAAAATCTTCTGTCGCCCTATGAATAGAGCTATTTTTAATAATTTTCGAAGAAAATTAGTATTAAACTCACTTCGCCGAAAATTCAAATATACACACACACACATATATATATATATATATATATATATATATATATATATATATATATATATATATATATATATATATATATATAGGTATATATATATATATATATATATATATATATATATATATATATATATATATATATATATATATATATATATATATATATATCAAGTGGCCGATCCGATTGAGCTGAAATTTTCGGAGGATATAGATGTATATAGTGAGTAGGTCCATCATTTGCTAGAGTTCAGATATCTTTAACTTTTTGGTAGCGGCGGGCGTTTCGGTGAATTTTCGGGTACTCCTATATTTCCAAGCAGTGTAAGTTTTGGTTAAAAAAAATATTGGAATTAAAAACTTATTATGTTCTAAGCTTGTTAATGATAAAGAATTGGAAATTTTGAGCCTTGTGTAGGCGCGAAGTGCCTAAAAGTAGGCAAAGATTCTTTTTCAAATTTCGATTTGTCATAACTTCTAAGAAAAACAGTGGATCATCGTGAAGTTTGCAGAGCGTACTGACGTAGACTGGAATTTAACACACATGTACTTTCAAAACTGTGCGGGCAACTCTGTAGCTACAGCAGGCTCCTGAAAAAAAATTTTGATTTTTGAAAATAAATTCAAATTATTGATAAATTTTTACTTGTTTCTACTAACTCAAATAAAAATTTTCAGAATTCCGCGGTAAACAAGAACGGCAGCCCATGATCAAATTACCTCTATTTTCAGTTCTCAAAACTTCTGTTCACGAGAACTGACGATCGGATACTGCGATCAATTCGAAATTTGCAGGACATGCTGGAATTAACTAGAATTAGGTCTGATAGAAGTGATTTTGAAATACGGGCAATACTGTGGCAGTGGTGCCATTTTGAAAAAGCGCCCAAAAAAAACTAGTTTTTTGCCTATAGCTTCCGAATTAGCCACCAGATTTTAACAAAATTCACGCAGTTGGTGAGCCTAACTCTAAAATAGATTTCTTAGAAATTTGATTGAAAAACTAGTATAGGGCTGCCAGCTATGGCAATTTTCGTCTCTTAAGTATTGTAAATTTGCGCAGGAAAATTTAGGTTTTCCCCCCATAACTTCCAATGCAGTAACGAAATTAAAACGAAACTCATGTGATAAGTGGATCTTGCTACATTTCTAATTCTGTAGGGATTTCGGTGAAAAATCATGAAAGGGTTGCCAGCTATGATGAATTTCGTAATTTATTGACATTTCTTTATCGAGCAATGTTGTCATAAAATTTCCAAATGGGAATGATTCTGCAATGACAGTTAGCAACTAATATTTAGGTTTCGAAAATTTGAAAAGTTTTGAGGATGTTTACCATAAAATTCTATTCACTTCTATAACTTCCAGCGCAGGAATCCAATCGAAAGGAAATTCACAGGGTGGATTTAACTCAATGTGAAACAGCTATAGTGCCAACGCATGGTTGCCAGCACCAGAAAATTTTATAAATATTGCACCCACAGATGCTTCCATTTTGTATTCATAAGTAAAGCATTTACAATAAAATAAGCAACCGATATTTAAAATTTCCGAGTTTTGGAAGTTTTTTGGATCGCAGCCCCAGACATAGTTTAATCGCTGAAACTTTCGATGATATCTTTGGATGAAACCGAAATTCAAAGGATAGGTTGAATAAGCACGAGCATGTTATGGTAGATTTATTACTGCTGTGTTGGGCAAATGTTTCCAGCACTGAACATTTTCATCATTTATGTTATAGGAAATGTTGTCAGAAAATGATATTTGTTGCTTTGAGTAAGAAATGGTTGATAAACAAGTGTGTTACGTCTTCACACATTTTTAAGTCCCATTAAGATAATTTCTTCGAAAATCAGTTTTCTAGCGGTTCTGATGCGCTAGACTTTTTTTATGAATCCGCCCATAAAAGTGCAAAACATTCGTGAGTTTAGTTGGTGCACCTGTTTTTCATGCACTCTAATTACTCCAGCAAAAAATCAACCTTATGGTTATGTTACAACTCAAATACTTACAAATCATATACAAGCAATGCATTTTATTTTGTACTACAATGCGGAAGACGCAAAATTATTAATTTGCAATTCAAAGAGCAGAAATATCTGAGGCATACATACCTATTTACGCATGCTAAGTGTTGGCCGGCCATTGTACGATAGCCGGCATTTCCTAAGGTCAAATTTGCTTCGCAACCGGTTTGGTGAATTAGATGCGATTTAAAGAGGCTTACATATCCGAAAATGTAACTCAAGCTTAAAGTGCTAATCAGTAATCAACTTAAATGCTCATTCGTCCACTGAATCACTACACTGGTAATATTTTCGCTAGCAACAAAACTTGTAACTGAACTTGACACACTCTCAAAACAAAACAAATAAACAGTCAAGTCAGGTCAGCTGAGTGTAGAAGCCGACTAATATTTTGTTCGGCTAGTGACTACTGCATGCTCTCGTAACCACTCGGCTTCGGCTGCTTGCAATGCATATGGCTAATTTCCGGGCCATGTCATGAAGCTGTAATTCAGTTCATCACCTTTACCTCTTCTTAGCAAGTGTACTAGGCCAAGGTTCGAGCGAAGCGAATGCGTTCTGTGCGAGCGAGCGTACTTTTACCCGGAGGCTTACCCTGAGCCTTTGGTACTTTCAATTGGAAAGCTCGAATCGATAATTATCGCTTAATTTTAGTTGAGTGATCGAAAATAGAGCCGAATATGAACTTGAAAAAATCGGTTTCTTGTACGGATGCGAAACGAAAGATTTTATTCGGATTGCTGCTTGCGTGAGAGTCAGAAACATATGTATGTAAGTACTCATGTAAGTAAGACATCTGGAGCTCGGCTTCAATATGAAATGCACTTTTTGCGTGTGTGCTTTTGAGATTGGATTAGTACTTACATACATACATACTTACTCTTACTGGAGCAACCTTGACTGCGAGCATGTTGGTCTTGTTGGATGAGGTACATTGATGACCAGGTTCAAATTGCTGGTCTAATTGGATCTTGACCTTTTGATGTAACAGCTTTCCACATACATAGTGTTTTTACTACATATTCTCGTTAATGGCTTTTGATTAATGTCAATAACAATATTCTGCATATGATTAAATGGAAACAAGTCTGCTGGGGAAGTTACTATTGTTGCGCCCCAAATTCATATGTCACCTGGTAGATACTCGATGAGAATAACCAGTTTAAGTTAAAAATACTTCCTCGCGTTTATCTAGCTCATTCGTAAAAATGTATTTGTATCCTAGAGCTTGTTAGTATCGAATTAGATTGACATTCATAATTCATTGATTAGAATTGATCGGAAGTTTTGATGCTTGCTCAAGTGATTCATGCTCTAGCTAGAGAGAAGGCTTGCGAAACCACTATGGATAACAATTGGAGGCTTCCTGTTTCTTGTAGTGCCGATGTTCGGATTTTGCTCAGTTTTTACCGCACGTAAGTTGAATGAACTACTCAATGCAACTTACCGGTTCATTTTGTTGATTTTGTACGATTCATTGGCAGATGATGGCTTTAAATAGTGATGGATATGTTTGAAAAGCATGTGTTACGCTAACCCATTCAGGTAAATAATTGTACACATATCCATACATTTATATATTTGCACGATCTTAATTACCTGATTCGTGGAAGACAGGATCGGAAATTGATTTGTGGCGGAACATGTAGGTTAGTATTTGTCTCATTCGACATTTCCTCGGCTTGAGGACAAAATCTGTAAGTCATGACAAACAGGCTATTATAAGCTGGAAATGCAGGTGCGAAAAGACGTTTACGATAGCGCCCACACAATGTACTTGGAGTTTTAGTATACATCAATCAATTGCGAAATAATTTCAAGGCAGCAAACTTCACTATAGCCAGCGCAAACATTTAATTTAACTGAATAGTTTTTTGTTTGCCTAGAAATGTGATTTTATCGGAAATTTTTCGGAAGTGTAACATTAAGACTGTTCAATGCGTTATGCTAAATTCGTACATACATATCTGAACCGGTGCGAAGTTGACCGAACCTTGACAATGGCCATGCGTTCACCGAGTTGCATTAACTGATGTAATAATTTTGTTCTAACACATTTCAAGGGAACGGATTTGAAATGCCCAAGCCAAAAATTTAGAGCTTAGGCACATAATTTTGATTGATTGATGACAGGGAAATCAACAAGTTTTGATACTTTGTATTAACATGTCATATTAAGCAGAGTAAGCAAGCAATGAATTGAACATTTCGTTTAATTCGATTTCCTATAGCGGATGTAAAATAAAACTCAAGTGTATTGAGACGATCAAATTCAAGTAATAGCCCAGCCAAAACAAGTTTAACCTCCGGAAAACTCCGAAAGTTTTGAAACTTTGCACATTGATTTATACGCACCCAGGGATGAAAACACCAAAAGCCCTCATCAATATGGGGCGAGCTCTAGCGGCAATAAGCGAAAACCGGGCAATTTTTTTGGTTTTCCATTAAAATCTCGAGAACCTTTGTTTGGAGGTATAAGTTGACCCTAGACTTAATTAACGCTTATTCAATTTGCAACAAAAATGAATATACACATTTTTCTTGTACTCGCAATGGTTTCCGAGTTATAGGGCACTAAAGATTGCGTTTTTTGAAAAAGCAAGTTAGCGTGGTACAAAGAATATGGCATTTCTAGTAATGTTTGACAATGGTTTACTTACATGTTTGGATACCAAGGATGATTGAGAAGATTAACTTCACAGCTTTGCATAAAAATAAAGACATGCTATAGATTAAACAAAGAAATACACAGAAAAATCAATAAAAACTTGATTGCTTCTTGGTAGAAAGCCCTGCAATCTGAAACACAATAAAAAGAGGTAACTATGCATGAGATGAAAGTGTGAGACAACCATTATACAGATAAGAAAATGACAACCGATTTATGTATACTATTGCAAGATAAATGAATATGAAAAAAATACAATTGTTCAATCTCACCTGACTTTTGGTTAAGCGTCCAGCAAGCACAAGCACAGTGTTTTGATATAAATGTACCAAATGTTCAGTGTTTGTTATTTGGACTGAATGGTCTGTTTCTTCAAGGTTTATGACATCGGGATCATCAGTTTCATCAAAGTTTTCTTTGAGGGTGGAAACATCCACCCGTACATTTGCAACAAATGAGGTCGAGAACAGCTTCACGTGCTACTGGATCTTCTGGTGAAAGAGGGATCAGCTGATCGTTTTCCAACTTCCAATCCCACTGTACAGGAAGAAGTTTATTCCCAAGCCAAAATTGAATTTGGTGGTACACTCAAAAAGCCTGCTGTCTTGCTGCTCCTTCTGTGGGTGGCGGAGTAGAAAGGTCGGGTTTAGTATTGGATACCGATTTGGTGAAAGCGTTATAGCTGTGCATGTTAAGAGAGGTTTGCTTCTTGGGCGCATTGTACAACGCCAAGAATATTTTGTTTCCAGGAGCAGCTACAGTCTCACGAGATGAACCTGGACTGTTAAATATATCAGCAGCATCTGGCAGTACAGCTTGTTTCCTGATAAATTTAAAACAGGAAATTTTCACTATTCGATATGCAGCTGAAATCGTATCGGATCCACTGAACGCATGCACAAGAATTATTCTGTTTTTCATTCCCAAATTGCTGGCTTGGATATTCTTTTCTTTCTACTTTAGCTACTACTTTACCATGGCTTAGTTTCACAAATAATATATTTTGTTCAGTCGGAGTTAAGGTCGTGAGGAGAACAATAAGATCTACATCTTCACCGACTATTGCTACTTTGCTGCAAATGAAGGATTTCATGAGTTCTGTTCGGACGATCAATGTATCAGCATCACTGGATGCTTATTCTGTTTCAACTCCATGGATGATAACAGCAGCTATGAGGAATAAAATTAGTCTCGATTTATTCTTTTCGTTCGAAAGAAAATCATCCTCATTGACTGTTGCCACCATAATTTTTAACAACATAGGTTACACAGTACTGGCAAATGGTTGAGATTGTCGGCGAGTGTTTGGACCACACCACCTCGTGTAATCATTTTGTGTCATTACCTCCATACTTCTACAACGAAATCTACCTCTGCGAGCTTCAATAGGTTTTTTTAATTGTTTCAAAATACTCTTCATCAATAACATCTCCACAGAAGAAACATTTTGTTTTGAATCCAAATAATGTTTTCACAGACGACCTTATTTGAACTTAGAACTCAAATTATCTTTTCTTCGTTCAGCCAGAACTTACGCGCTCCTCGACAGTTTTAGAAAAAAAACCGTATATTTACCGCTCTATAGCTCGGGAACCATTGCAAATACAAGAAAAATGTGTTGTAAATTTAATAAGTTTTAATTATGTATATAGTCAACTTGTGCCTGCGACCAATGGCTCTCGAGATATTAACGAAAAACCAAAAAAAAGTGTCCTGTTTTCGCTAATTGCCGCTAGAGCTCGATTCAAATTCTTGAGGACTTTTCGTATATTCATCACTTGGTACGTATAATTTAATGTGGAAAGTTTCAAAACTTTCGGATTTTTCCGGAGGTTGGGTAATTTTCTGAGATTTTTGACTGGACTATAAGGATTTGCCTAGTCAGGATTTATCCAAAAAAAATTTTTTTACTTAAATTTTTCTTAGTTTTTACTGCTACGATTATAAAGAAAACTGCGTTAGAAGTGTGATACTGTAAGTTGAAAGATTCTATAATCCAAATTCCAGTAATAGCGGGAAATTTTTGCAACCATTTCGCGCCAATAATAAAGTTCCGGTTTTGACTCATAAATATCAAGCAGAAAGAAGTATTAAACGCAGCATCAACTATTCAAAGATCGAGCAGCACAGTTAATGGCATCAAACCTACAGCACTAGATTTGAAAAATAAGTCTTTGCACATTGTTAAAATGATATACCTTATACGCAGGGACATAAAAAAACTATACCTGATAAAATCTACTAAAATTTCCAAAAAGATCTGGATTTCCCAAGCAACGAAAAGAGTATTCTTCATGTACCATATGCAAATACTATTAAAATGATCAAGCTCCACCCGTGCCAAAATAGATGCTAATCTAAAATTAGTGTATTTTTTTCAAAATATAGTATCTTACACCTCGCTAATGGAATTCGATGATCACCAGAAAATTATCAAGTTCTATGATTTAGCATTAGCATTTAAACTTTACTAATGCGAACCATACATTTCATAAATTTTTAAAAAAAATTAATGAACTTGAATCACCCGATTTTTAAGTTTATCGATCAATGCGCTAAATGTATGCAAGCTGGTTTATACAGCTTGTCGGCAAGTTAGAGCTTATTGATTTTTTTCATAAATATTAATTTTTCGAAGAGATTATTCTCAGGGAATTCCGACCGTTGTTCAGAACTGCCAGACAATTTATGAGTCGATCTAAAATCTAAGCAAGATACAGACTTATTTCCATTCACTGGTGGCTACAGTATGGTGACTGAGTACAACAGAGCTGGGTATGCGCAAAAGATTTCATTTAAACCTGCTTGGCCAATTCCTTCCCTTAGCATAGCTTGATAGATGCCATTCAGGCCCAACGCTTTGAAATTTTCGAAAGACATGATTACATTCCTGATCTTTTCGCTGTTGACCACAGACATAGTTGCTGCATTTTTTACTGCTACAAAGAGCAAGCTCACAGTGAGAGAAGCCTTCTTCGTTTTAGTCACCGGAGTGTCCTGGAAGTGATTCGTAAGTAACGTCTATAGACACATCTATTTGGACTTGACAAGCTCAACATTGGAGCATCTTAGAGAGTCCAGATTGGTCGGTTGGTCCTTTTTCAGGGTCTTCGATAGCTTTTTTTTCTTACAACTTTCAGTTTCTCGCAGAATGATTTGAATATTTTTTCCTCCAAAGTCCTTATGAATTTTTGTAAGATTTTTGTTAGATTCTGTAGGGAATCCAGTCATCCTATATGTTGTTCTTTCAAATCTGATTGAACATTTTTTAAGTATCTTTCCTGAGCTTCTGCAGTGCTCGGTTCCACCGAAAAATTGTCGTGCTGCATCTGGTATTTCTAATCGGACAGGTCAATGCATAGCTACATAATATGTCTGTACTCAACCATTGAATCCGTTGCGAAAGAGAGCACAATGCACGGAAAATCAGATAGTAAGATACCATTTGATACATGCTATCCAGATGAACAAACTGATATACCAATAGCCGCACTTCTGTTTAACACGAAAAAGTGGAAGATATACGAGTGTTCAGAGTCATATGCCCCGAAAAAGTAATAAAGATTCTGTCTCCTCTGGGGCTAGATCTACTACTACTTTACTTTATTTAATTGAAAATAGTACTTCATCCCGTTAGAAGTTTGATGGCCTTCAATTCAGTCTACTGAATCAAATGAAAAAGTCAAAAGGAAGGTAAGCTGAAGTGACAATCTCACGTTTTAGTGTACCAGTATTCAGGTACTGAACGAAGACCACTAACAGGTCCTTGTTTTGGAAATTGTCTGACCGTAGTGGCATCAAACTGATTGGAAACCAGAATACAAGTCTTCAGTCTTGCTGATCTCTCAGCAAAAAAGGCTTTTATCTCTTCGACTGAGCTGAGCACACAGATCCTATTGCCATAAACAAGCACAAACACAATGTAGAAGAATATTTGCAATTCTGCCAATTTTTCGCTTAGAAAAAAGGATGAAGCCTTTGCATCCTGCTAGTTAATCTAAACAAACCTTAATAAATCAGCATTGTTTTGAGCTAAAGACTGAAAGCTTTACCTAGTCGACAATATCCAGCTAGTGTTGTATTCGAGACATGTATGCCCTGAATTAGCAACATTGGCTTCATCAGCAAACCTTTCTTCTTCTTAAAGCAAACTCTGATTCCAGACTCCATTGCATGACATCCAGGTTCCTTGGAACACTTGCATATTTCATTGCATTAATTTTCAGTAGTTTTCCCGTTTCGCACAGCTTCTTGCTTTACCTGCGACAGAAAACCTTCATAAATTTGCAGAGTTCAAAGCAAAAATCACTCTTCCTTCTATACCACTTTTTCGAAACGTTTGTAATAGCTGAAGTTTTCTCCTTTTCTCCTCCTCTTTTTATTTCAAGATTTGGGAGAGATCATATTTTCTCAAACACTGCAGCTGTTGAACTTCCAGCTAACACTGTGTTCGTATTTCCAGAACCCGCAACCATAAGAGATGAAAACTCGGTGACCCTTCCAATATGCTAGTCTGTAATCGTTCCGTGTAAATATGGCTTAAAATAAGTTACATTTGCTACATGAATTTTGTTTTGATTTCAGAACTGCATCGGAAATTACAGAGAAAAGTTTTATTTTGATTTAGAAGACCAAAATTGCCATTGCTGGCTGCTCTATCCTAATTTTTCCAATCAAATTTTTTTTGAGGTAGTGAAGAAGTAGTGTTTGAAATAGAGTATGGTCAAGCTACTATGTGAATTTGATTAAAATCTGATAGCTGAACCGGAAGTTATGGGCCAAAAAGCAGTTTGTTTTCGATGAATTGAAGGATTTTTTTTACGTGCCTGCTGTAGCTACAGAGTTGCTCGTCCGGTTTTGTGGATAGTTTTGGTCAACATGTGGATAGTTTTGGTTAACACTAATGCGCTTCGCAAATTCCACGATAATCCAATGTTTCTGTCAAAAGTTATGACAAATCAAATTTTGGAAAAAAATCCTTGCCTACTTTTAGCCAGCCAGCGTCCACATAGGATTCATAGTTTCAATTTTTTGATTATGGATAAGTATTAAATATGATAATTTTTTACTTCCAGTGCTTGTTTTTAACAAAAATGCTCTCTGCATAGAAATATAGGGGTACTCGAAAATTCCCACAAATGCCCGCCGCCGTCAAAGAGTTAAAGATATCTTAATTTCAAGTAATTACTGAAAACTAATACATCTATGTCCTTTTAAAATTTCAGCTCAATCAGAGAACAAACTCCTTAGACTATCTCTGTTCATCTTTTTTTTGAAAAAATAATAAATACATATATATATATATATATATATATATATATATATATATATATATATATATATATATATATATATATATATATATATATATATATATATATATATATATATATATAAATTTATATATATATATATATATATATATGTAAAGGAATATGAATTTAAGAAAAAAGTAACTACCTACTGGGCTTTTTTCAGACTTAAGCAAGGCTTACGGATTCAGTCAGTAGCATCATTCTAATCAAAAATTTTAAAAAAAAACTGACAAGGACATGCTTTACTTTTCTTAAAATCTGGCATGCTTTACTTCTCTAGCAACAATAATCAATGAAGCAACTACCACCTATTTTTCGTTAAAATTAATAGTTCCGCAAGGTACTCTTTGGGGTCCTTTGCTTCTCCTCTTATATATCAATGATTTATGTTTCTTCAAAATTACGCAATATTTACAGCTTTTGCTTTTTTTATATGTTTCAGTTATCTTACATTAGTATGACTCCCATTCACAAGTTTCACATTTGCGGGTGTAAGCATTTCTTGTGATTTAAATTTATCAGTTCGAAACTTATTTCATGCTCTAAATTTTTAAATATTGTCCTCCACTAACTTCCTTCGATAAAGATTATTATTTTTATTAAAACGGATAAGTTTGTTGACACTTTGCATTTCTTTCATCCTTCGATGAGCCGAAAATGCAAATCACAGTGTTTGCTGGTGCAAATTTGGAAAATAGTTTGTCCTTAATAACTTTTAATAAACTAGTTTTAATATTTTGCAAATTTACCAGTGGATTATTATCCCAAATGAATAAAAATTATCAACCTGCCTTTGAAGATGCATTGGGCGAGCATATGCACAGGACAAAAGATATTAAAATTTTGAAACTCACTTGAGAAAATAGACTGTCCATACTCATAACTAAAGATTCATATTTCATGATGAAATGAAAATTTTAGTAAACGTTTCTTTTAACACGACAAAAAATAGCACGATCTTAGATACATGGTCAGATATATAAAACTTTTGATCGATAGACGGGTCCATAGAGATCAATTATTCAAGTACTTAATAAACATCTATTAGGTCTATGGGTCTATACGTCAAAGATCAATCCTGCTATCAGTGACTTAACTTCTTATCTGACCTAAAGTTATCTGTCATCCAATTTTTAAGTCCAAACCACCTAAGGACGAAACAAATAAACACATTACTTTTTCGAACCGGAAAAATATTCTCAGGCAAGAGAGTCAATGCATCACGATGAATACCCGCACTGCATTTTCACATTTTTCTTTAAAACTATTCAAAGCTTTGATCACCTTAACCTAAATCAATGAATATTTATATTTCCCTTTTCAAACCTTTACATCAAATTAATGATCAAATACAAATGGAATTAATTGCAACATCTTTTTAATTACGCTCGTTCACTTCAAAGCGCGTCCTTAACTTTTACCTAAATTGGTTCCTTGTTTACAATGAGCTCAAGTCTGGTAAATTTTCATTAATTGAAACAAAGAATCTGAGCCCTTGCTGTTTATCAGATGTGCCTGGTACTTAAAACTTTGGAGGTTTTTCAATAACACTTCATCAATTTACCTAAAAGTGAGCCAAGGTACGAATATACTTCTAATTATGGGAAAACTCACCAATAGGTTAATGACTCTTGATCTGACAGTAATTTTTTTTGTTGTAGTTTTACTTCCCTGTTTTCTGTTTTGATTGTGGTTTTGTCTTTTCTAATTATCGAAGTTGGCATCGAGCCCGCGGTATCTGATCGATGAAATGGCAGAATTAACCGATGTTTAGGTCGACCGCAGCATTGAAAGTCCAGCAGTAGATAATTTGCTGGTAATTATCTGAATGGGCAGTATGGTCAGATGAACATGGGCAGCAGTCTTTGAGCATGCATTTCAAGTAGGTTTCGGTTTCGTGACTTTGAAATTGAAACTGATCATTATTTCTGTAGTTTGTTAGTTGGATCAATTTTATTTTGACATTCCTAAACGCCTATTAACTTTACCGTACAGCTCTTACTAGTCAAAGAAAATAGCACTGAATACATTTGATGCTATTGCGAGGTAATGTGCAGGCAACGGAAATGTTACAACTATTTGTACATGGCCAAATTAAATCACAAGCTGCAATTGAAATAATTTGTCATTTCAATGATTCTGTGATACTATTTCGTTTAAAGTTTATAAACCTAAACAGTTTGTGGCAATCAGCACAAACCGAAAAACACAAAAGCGTATTATTGTATGGAATAGCGTATAGTAGGGCTAAAGTGGATAAATTAAGATTTTTGTCAATGAAAAGAAGTAATTTGATTTGGTTCCATGATTTTTCATAAATATTATTAATTTCGAAATTAAAATTATTGCTGTTTTCAATTTCGTTTATGTTGATGCATTTTTATTCAATTAAGTCGGTGTATAGAACTTGATAGAAATATATCTGATTTTTTTCTTCTGTTGTTCGGAAGTTTGCGACAGTAAAACATATTTGACTTGATCAAATGGATCTGGAAAAATTATTCGTTGAAACGTTTAATTTGCAAAGAGCACTAGAAATAAAATATGTGTTTTAAAGTTCAACAAATCGACAAATCCATTGAATGATTCATTTAATTTAGGTATGGAAAGTTCATTATTCGATTGCAAAATCGTATGCAAAGAAATCCAGCGCTAGCAACAACAGTACCTTCAATCGCCCAATCAGACCACGATAGCCAATCAAGTGGCGGTAGCATCATCAAATCCTGCAGTATATTTTAGCACGAAAATGCACATTCAAATATGTTTTGGTAGGAAATTATTTGAATGTAAATATGGAGATTTGCCTTTTTATTTATCAAATATTTAACCAAATTATCTTCAACGGTTTTATTCCAAATTATCAACATTTTATTCTAGAATTGAATTTAAAAGTTACATTGCATTTAAAAGGATGCACTCCCAAGAAATAGAGTGAACTTATTTGAAAGAGAAAAAAATGTTTACCTTGCTCTAATAAATTGATCCTTCAACAATCCCATACACACAACCATACTTAAATGTGCAACCAATACGCAATACTTGGCAAATGTTGGCCTAAACGTCTCCACTCCATCAGGGTTTTGATCTGAATTTAATTGAACATGTTGCAAACATCGTTAAACACGGTAAAATTGACAGATCAATAGCAGGACATTTAACGGGCATGCTAAAACAGTTGAATGCGAAGCTGAAACGGTTCAAAATCTCCTAGATTATATACCACGATGATTTTAATTGAATATTAAGATGAAACGGATAAAAAAATAATAGGATCAACTCTACCACTAATGTTCGAAGAATATTAGTATTAAAATCGTTTCGCCAAAATTTTTTCTTCTTTCTTCATTAAAAAAATTAAGAAATCTTTATTCTTTGGCAGCTGAAGGCCTTCTAGTGAATTCTTATGTACCCCTATATTTCTATGTGAAGAGTTTTTTTTTTTTTTGTAAAAACCAAATACTGAAAATGAAAACTAATATATTCCTGTTTATGGCTCGTTTATGAGAAAAAAACTGGAAATGCCGAGCCCTGTGTGGACACTGAGTGAATAAAAGTAGGCAGAAACTATTTTCCAAATTTTGATGTCATAGCTTCTGACAGAAACATAGGATAATTGCGAAATGTTCAAGGCGTATTGATGTTGACTAAAACAATACATAATAAGAACAATGCATGAAAGTGCGGTCAACCCTGTAGCTATAGCAGTATTTCAGCTCATCCGGATTTCAGTTTGGCCGGATTTCAGTTTGGCCGGATTTCAGTTGGTCCGGATTTCAATTCGTTCGGATTTCAATTTGTCTGGCTTTAAATTCGTCCGGATTTCAGTTCGCCCGAATTTCAAATATAGCGCCAGCGACAACAGTCCTTTCATTTATCCAATCTGATTACGATAGCCAATCGTGTTTACTCCGATGCTGAAGGCTCCTGGGAGAGACTGGTTCAAAGTGTGAGGTGGGCACATTCTATCACTTTGAGAGAAATTGTGCCACAAGTTGAAACTTTAAGAAGTTTACTTTTAAAGGCGGGCAATATTGTCAACAATAGGCCGTTGATTCATATACCAGTGGATCCGAAAAGCGAGAAACCACTTGCTCCAAACCATTTTCTTTTTGGTGGCAAAGTGGCATGACAATGTGCCACCATTGAAACTTAATGATTTGGTACTCGTATGTGACTCAACTGCACCACGATGTCAATGGAGACGAGGAAGAACAGTCGAAATTTTTCCTGGTCCTGATGGAATAGTTCGTGACTCAATGATGCAAACACCAGCTGGACTTCTGAAACGACTGATATCGACGCTGGCAGTCTTGCATATAGAAAGTAGTGAACATCAGAAGTGTTCACGGAAGGTGGAATGTTAATTAGAAAAATAGTTTTTTTAAACCCTCTGAATTGAATTGTATAAGTCATTGAAATTAAATTGTATAAGTCATTTGTTTTTTTTTTCATTCTTTTTGCTTGACTAGTTCAAGGAGCCATACAAGTGCTACGTAATTGATTTATCTTGTACTGAATTTAATTAGATTTTTTGAAGTGAAATAAAACGACGACAACCCGAGCCACGGGTGTTATATTTCCAAAAAGCATGGAACTGACAGACACCATAATTCAACCGAAGTCAAAAAACCAAGTCTTTTCACCGACGCTGAAAGGTGGTCCAGTAGCAATTCAATATTGCTAAAATTGTTTCAAAATGTTTGATTATTTTCAATTATTGATTATTTTCCTTATTTCTAATAATGAAATAACAGTCGTAATAGCCTCCTTTTATCTTAATTTTGGATTTACAACACTAATTCAAGTTGATTGAATAAAATTTGGATCACATCAAGTAACCAATGGGCAAAAAATGCTTCATATCAACTCTGCTCCTTTTGAAATTCATGATAGTGCAAGTCCTGAAAACCTTTCCACCCTCTGAGCTTCAATGCAGTTTTCAAATCAAAGTGGTACATTAACTTTGAAACAGGTTAACTCTTATATTGAGCATGTGTCGAAGAACATTCAGTCAAAATCTGAACAATCTCACTACTTTTCTTAAGACATTTGTGTTTCTACCGGTTCTGATGCGCTGGAGTTTGTTTTAATTGCGAAGCAGCTTCAGTATTCACGATTAACTGATATCTTTGTTTTGCACAGCATATTTTTGATAAAATAAACTCATTTTACAATTATTTTTTTTAAATCATTTTTTCGGGAATATTTTACCCTAAAATTGTTTGTGTATTTGCTTAGCTTTTTCTAAGAAACCGATTGCATCATTCTTTCATCAGTAATGACGACTTTAACTAGTAGCATCCCACGCAATTAGCATTGCACAATTAATTTCTGATAAAATTGAATAGAAGGTGTCGATAAGCAGCCTTAGTTTACAAATTATAGTAGCAAAATAATTTATAATAACAAACTATAACACTATTGTACAATAAATAATTTTATGAGAATAAAATATTTTAATAAATCTTATAAAATTTAATTAAAGCACAAATAGTATTGTTAGAAAATCAGATATTGAACTTTATATCTGATTAAATAAAATAAACAAATTAGAAACTGCATCTAAATGATGTTGAATATTTTACACGCACTGAATTTCCATATGTTTGACGTTAATAATGGCGGAAAAATTGCGTATAACTATGCATAAATGAGCAATTTAAATCCTAAATAACAAATTATCAAAGAAAACTACTGGAAATTATCCAAGAAAGGTCGAACTTGAACTTAGCAATGAAATTTATTCATATTTAATAATATTCCTTTGCCTGTACTGCTTATACAGTCTTCTTAAAAACGGTGGTATGATTAAAAACAACACGCACGGCTTATGAAACAATTTAATGAAATTATCAATTTCCCATAAATTGTACAATCTCAATCAAATCAAATGATCTTGTAATTTGAATTTTCTGGAATAAAAGTCTAAATTAGCATTTGCATTTTATTGGTAAGAGAAACGATATTAAGAAATCACTTTTTGTTTTTAAATGATAGAGCACTACAATTTAAATACTAAAACTATCATATTTTACACGAATTTCAAATCAACATAACTAAACATGAACAAACGAATTCCGGCACTCTATTTACTAACACTTTCAAGCCCGAACCGAATCAGCATCAGATACGATTTGAGCCGGTATCGAATCATGCACACTGCACAAAGATCTGAGATGTATCTGCAAGCACAAGATACAGTGAAAGAGATTCAACCTCTGCATTGAGTAAAGCTCGTCTTGGTTTGGCTTATCACATCTTAAGCTCTAGTCGTTCGACTGTTGCTATTGTCAGCAAATATGTTTGATGGTGGTGTTTTTGGAAACAAGAAGCATTTTGGCGGAGGGGGTATATTTCCATGCGTCCCAGAATGGATGGCAATGGAAATTGGCTAGTGCTCGAGTGCAACGTGTGGTCATCTAATCTGAGTATTATCAGAAGACGGAGCCGTCTTGGCTTGTGAGTGGTTTCTATGTATGGGTGCTTCTGCACACAATTTTTCAAATTCAAATCGGACGTTAGTTGAGGTCTCGGTTGGCTAAAGCCAATGATGGTGTGGTTGTAGGAAATATTGTATGAATGAAAGTAAAATTGGCGGGCGGTGATGCAAGCGTATAGTATTGGTACGTAGGGTGATATCTAGAAGATTTGCAATAGTATGGATGGTTAGGGCAGCTTGGTTGCTAGCTCAGCTCCATGAACATCTAGTTCTTCAGTTCGATGTGATGCGCGTGTAGTTGTTTGGAAGTGGCTATGCTTCGGGGGATGATATCGGTCTGCTTGAAATGCTCTTAGAAAAATCATACAAATACTAATGCAAAATATGACTAATAGTTTCCCAGTTAGAAAAGACTGCTTGTGACTGTTGACGTCGATGTATTAAATATTCGCAATATGAATAGAGCGATAATTTCTTGAAGTTAAAAACAAATAACGTGGTTCAATTTACTTGAGTATCCCGCCAACAGTCGAACAGTTCGGATCATTCGTGAAATAGTTGATTCGAATTTAATTCCGCATAGTGATTCCCAGCATTAAAAACCTATAACTCAAGGATTATTAATGGTGTTTCAAAGAAAAAAATTGAAGAACTTTTAACGTTAGTGATTGACAATATCATATTGCAAATCCAATGATTGGAAAGTGTTTTTCAATAAAGGAAAGTGTGTCCTAGTGAGAACTAAATTGTAAACGAGAAATTATTGTGAAATATTTGGATATAACTAAATATTTTAGTGCATTATAATCGAAAATCATTTAAAGGATACCTTGACCATCAAGTAAGTTTCTGTTTTGGATTATTTGAAATTCCTTTTGTTGCGGAAACTTCAACTTTAAATTGATACTCGAAACTGAATTTTCGATTTTTCAAAGAGGACTTCCTTTTCAAATTATTTTTTTATAGCTGTCTATTGCGAAAGCAGTTTTATTTGATTTTAAAACAAAATATCAACATAAAATCTGAAAATATTGTGATGTTAAAATTATCTGTAATGCCTTAATATTTTTAAATGTGGCTATTTACTGTCAATTTTGACTGCTTTAACTCAGTTTTAAGACTATAATGCATTTAAAATCTCACTTATCTATCTTATCGTCTTTTTAAATAGCAGGGGATCTCATTAATAAAATTTAATATGATCTGTAAATGTCTTAGCGGCACGTGTAACCAAACGCTTTTGATTCTTTCATACACATTTGATTTCAATAGCCTCAGTCTGATTCCAAATCAATAAAATTCCCTGAAATCATAGAAAACATCTATAAACGTCTAAAGTGATAAAGAGATTTTTTTCGCCGTGATTTTATTTTGATTTACATTCTTTATTGTTCATGCTCATGTTGCTAATAGACCAATCTGATACGAAATTGTTGCTAAGCTATCAATTTGTTTATCTGATTGTTAAATTTAATAGAACGGTAGTTTGACTGGTCCCTTTTTATTCAATTTTGTTTTAAGGTTTTGAATTTCAAAGCTTTTAAGCTTTTCTAGAACACCACCTATTGGGAGGCAATTTAATAAAGGGAACAGAATAGTAATTTGAGGGCTTTTTTTATGCAATCTATGCAAGGATGTGAAATAAATTCGAGACATATGTATTTATAAAAATACAGTCTTTAAGTTTTTATTCTTATTCTCCCCATTTCATCTAAAGAAATATTTAAAATCAGGTTACTTGTTGAAGTCTTTTGATTTCACATTACCAGCTATCACATCAATTCAAGAGGGCAACAACTTCAAACAACATAATTCTATTCCAAAAGCTTTTTTATTCGAAATATACTATACTATATCAAATTTGCTTACACGTATTCGCAAGCTCGCTGTTTCCTGTCGTTACTCTCAATTATCACGGTCGAATTTCGACGTGTGGAGAGCAAGTATGAATCATGCTAGCAAATATCAAGTTTTGCGTAAAATATTCATGGTGGAAAGAATTTTTTGAGATAATGATTTATCCTCATTTCCATCAATGCGAAATATGTGCGTGAAAATTATTTATTCATATAGTTCCGGATATTCTTGTTCATGACAAAACTAAGTGAAGCTGATGAAATTTCAGATGTATTTTGAACTAAACATTAATCAATCACTTCCTCCATTTGCAATGAAGGTAAATCAATTTTCTTTTCAAATTTGAGCATAACATTTAAGCTTAAAAAATGTTCAATCTTGTTTCAACTTGTACAAAATCTTGACATCAACTGAAATTTTTCAATGCAAAAGCCTACAGCGCCTCATTGCCCTCGCACCTTCGGCCGACAAATCAATCACTATTACTGCTCTAAGCCCAACTGTACTACGAAATCGATTTCCTATCTAATAATTAAGTTTTTTCCACCAATCTACATAAGAATATTTACCTACTTTAAATGCCAAGTTCAAACTGAAGTCGAAGGTTGTACCTTCTCGACCAGCAACTCAACCGAACCAATCTTCCAGTGCTAGATACTTGTACATGTCTGGGTTTTCCGTGAAGTCTTGGGGAAAAAAAAATTTTGCACAAGGTTTCCGAGCAACAAGCATTGAAAATTTGAGTCAAGCCTATGCATGGAGTCGAAAATTAATTGTAAATTTCCAATATGTAGTTTTGACTGTTTTAACCCTGGATTTGTGAACAATCGATTTGTAAGCTAAGTATACTTGTAGCATTGCTAGTGAGTTACTGTAAAAAAAGACGAATAAAGTGGAAACAGTCTTTCACAGTAGGTTCGTCCATGTAGCCTATATAGTAGTGAGTCATATTCGTTAAGACCGATTCGTAGTACTTTTGAGCAGCCCGTATAAAACTCGCTAAGTGTTTTACGAGCAATTCAAATTTCGAACACTATCGAATCAGGAAAACGGCACGGAAATGAAATAAATAAACAAGCCCTTCAATTTGTTTGGCGTTGAAATCAAGTTAAATATTTTCTTTCCTGTTTGTTTAGCCAAAAACGAAAAAAACTAAAATGTTTAAAGAGATCAAGAAATTGAATTTTTTTACTATCTTAAAATTCAAGTAAATTGTACAATACTCATTTATCTCAATTGCATTTTGTTTTACAATCTACAATCTAAATTAAATTAGTCAGCAAAATTTCAAACTTATTTTCTAACTCGAACACAAAGTATCTTCTGATTGAAAATGTTGATGCACTGAATAGTACTGCTCAGAAAAAAAGTTGTTGCACGCAATAAATTGGTTCTCAGACTGATAACTCATTTTAGAGTTCTCAATATTTCGCTAGATTGTTAGCTTTGGCTTACAGAACTCAATCCACATTCAAAGTGAATACACAAAGTCTGCAAATAGATTTTTCTTTGATGTGCTGTTTATGCTCGTTAGTAATTTAATTTGAGAGAATATTGTCATTTGAAAAAAAAAATTTGAGAAAGTTGCTTGACACTAACTTTTAGTCGTAAAGGTGAGAAAAATGTTATATTTCAAAGTAATACCTCACGAAATCCCTCAAAAGGTCGGCGTTTAAAAGATTATATCAATTGCCAAAAGCAGGAATGTGGTATGAGAATTGGAACCAAATCTTTCAGAATAATTGAAGAACAGTTTCAAAAGCAAGGAAATATGAACAATGCACGTGGAAATTTAATCCATTCAAAGATTTTTTCGAGCCGAAGCTAGAGACCAGAAAGAGTGGTAGAAAAATGAATATTTACATTAACTTTTAATGTTTTTACGTTTTACGTTAATGTTTTTACGTGTTTTTTAAAAATGAATATTTACATTAACTTTTACTGTTTTTACGAATAATTTTTTTGCAAAAATAAACATGACGAAATAAATTTTCGAACGTGTTTTAAATGTGAATTGGATAATTTTTTGAAATTTTTTAACCCCATGTGTGCGCTAGGTGCCTAAAAGGAGAAAGGAAAAATTTCAAAATTTTGAAATTGGGATAACTTTTGACAGAGCTATTTAATTACTACGAAATTTTCAGAACATATTGGTATTATTTAATTGTGAATTTATGTAGCTTTTGATGAGTGTGCTGGCAACCCTGTAGCTAGGACAGGCACTGATTTAAAACTTAAAACAAATCAGTCAAAATGGACTGTTTTTGGCTAAGCTCTTTTTCAAAGATGGTAAAGATAAATTAAAATCAAATTGATGATAATCATCGTTGAAATTTCTTTTGATGGAAGAAACGGGCTCATTAAAGGCGTAGTTGGTCCGATAGGCAGGGACAGATAAAATGTTGAATTGTCTCATTCTGTGACCCTTGGTATTGAGGCCAAATAAACCTAAAAGGTTTTCACATGAAATGTTACCCATGAGGATCTTAGCAGCAAAGATAGTTTTGAAATTTTCACGTCTCTTGTTAAGTGTAATCATGGCCAGTAAGTTAAGTCGATTAATGTAAGGAGGCAACCGTAGAGGATCTGACCAAGTAAATTCACGCAAACAAAACCGAAGAAATTTTTTCTGAATGGACTCGATACGGTCCACATAAACCTGCTGATAAGGTGCCCAAACTATACACGCATATTCAAGTATTGGTCTTACTAAAGCACAAAATAGAATCTTAGTAAAATGTATGTCATGAAACTCACGCCTCCTCACAAAACCCAAGGTAGATGAAGCTTTCAATAAGATGGTGTTAATATGATCGTCAAAAGTAAAAGAATTGTTTAAAAGTACTCCTAAATCGAGTACTTTGTCAGAATATCTTCAGGGAATACTATTCAAAGAGTATTCAAAGCTCAACGGATTAATTTCACGAGTGTACAAAACAACGGTACACTTGTCAATATTAATTACTAATTTATTAAGGTCACACCAGGTCGTGAGGTTTTTAAGGTCAGCTTGAAGTTCCAAGCAGTCGTGAATATTAGATACCTTTTTAAATATTTTGGCGTCATCAGCATAAAGTAAAATTGATGAATGTTTCAGGACAGATGATAGGTCATTTAGGTATAAAAGGAAAAGTATAGGTCCTAAGTGACTACCTTGAGGAACACCAGATATGACAGCAATTTCAGATGATAATGCGCCACGGAAGGATACGCATTGGGTACGACATTCCAAATAAGATGCTATCCAGGAAATAAATAGCTGAGGAAAGTTAAACGAGGACAATTTACACAATAAAATAGAATGATCCAGCTCATCAAAAGCCTTCGTGAAGTCAGTGTAAATACAGTCTACTTGAAATCCTGCCTCGATTGATGGGATAACAATATTGGAAAACTCAAGCAGGTTGGGAGTTGTGGATTTGCCTTTCATGTTGGAAAGGAGATAATATGGATTCACTATGAAACGCCACAACATTGCTGATTATCGCTTCAAATAGTTTAGCAACACATGGAAGTTTTGCGATGGGA
Source organism: Nemotelus nigrinus (assembly GCA_947369275.1). Taxonomy (NCBI): domain Eukaryota; kingdom Metazoa; phylum Arthropoda; class Insecta; order Diptera; family Stratiomyidae; genus Nemotelus; species Nemotelus nigrinus. The sequence continues at coordinate 118,761,523 of OX376374.1, forward strand.
CGATAATTGCCCACAACATGTCTATCGCCTTTTTTATGAATAGGTGTAACAATTGCATATTTCCAACCACTAGGAAAAATACCGAGCGACAGAGAAACGTTAAATAGGTAGGCAAGGATAGGAGACAGGGAGGAGATACAATATTTTAAGATAGCACTAGGAATGCCGTCAGGGCATGGTGTCAAATTATTGTCCAACTTCCTAGAAAACGTTAAAATGGTATCTTCGTCTATAAACAAGTCTTTCTTTCCCAAAGAAGAAGTTGGGATCATTGTCAAGTTGTCATTATAATTATTACTATTAGTAGAAGGTTCCGTATTATATGCGGTACGGAAATGATTAACGAAAATATTGCTAATAGTTAATAGATCGGAAATGGCCATGTCGTCTGAGTTAAACGTGGTGGGATACCCATCATGGTATCTCTACCAATATTTTTAGCATCAAAAACTTCTGTTCACGGAAACTCATGATCCGATAAGCAAAATTTAATTGAAATTTGCAGAATATATTTGTCTTAAATAGGACCAAGCCTGATAGAAGTGATTTTGAAATGCGGGCGATTCTGTGCCAGTGGTGCCATCTTGAAAAATCACTAAAAAAGATAACTACTTTTAGCCCTATAAATTCTGATTCAATCGTTCGATTTTGACGAAATTCACACAATAGCTGAACTTTACTTTAAACCACGTTTGGTAGAAATTTGGTTAAAAAGTTCGGTTGGAGCTGCCAGCTATGATAATGTTGGTGTCAGAAATTTGAAAAAAAAAATAAAAATTTGGCAGTGAAAACATTCAAACCATCGAATATCCTAAAAAATGTCCGTTTTTTACAATAAAACCAATCTGTATACAAATCTTATGCTTTATGTATACGTTCAAAGTCAAACTTTGGAAATTTCATGTCGGACAAGAACGGTAACCCTCTCCCAGTTAACCTATATTTTTAGCATCAAAAACTTCTGTTCACGGGAACTCACGAACCAATAATCAGATACAACTAAAATTTACAGAATTCATTGAACCTAAATAGGACCAGGTCTGATAGAAGCGATTTTGAATTTTGGGCAACTCTGTGCCAGCGGTGCCATCTTGAAAAATTACAAAGAAAATAAACTGCTTTTTGCCCTATGAAATGTGAATTAGTAACCAGATTTTCATGAAATTGATACAGTAGCTGAACTTTACTCTAAACCCTGTTTGGTAGAAATTTTTTGTGTCTTTGGTTTTGAAAATTTGCTCAGGAAAATAAAACTTTTTGCCCTATAACTTCCAGTACAGTCATGAAATCAATACAAATTTCAAACAATTAATCGAACTTATTATAAACATTATTCAGGCCAAATTTGGTTGAAAAGCCACGATAGGGTTGCCAGCTATTGTTGGTTTTATGTTTAATTGCAATATCTTTATTAAGCGATTTTGTCGTAGAATTTTCAAATGGTAATGATATTGTAGTGACAATAAACAGCAAATATTAAGTTTTCGATTATTTGAAAAAACTCGCTGCAGGTAACCCTAAATTTCTTTATGCTCCTATAACTTCGAATGTAATATAACAACGTGAAGCAGATGTGATACATTCTTGGCTTTGATACTGGCAGAAGGTTGCCAGCACGAGTCGGTTGTGCTACTTTTGTATCAATAAATGCTTACAGTTAGTATTCATACCGGAAACATTTACAATGAAAATAAATAACCAATGTTTCAAATCCCAAAGCTCTGCAAATTTTTCGGATCGCAGCCCCAAACACCAACTTCAGTTACAGTGGTGCAGGCACTGAGCATTTTCTTCATTGATGTTATATGAGATGCTGCTTTCAAAGTTTTGTGAAATAAGCAACTGATAACGAATATAATTAACCCGTGTTTTGCTCTCATAAACGTTGAAATTCATGCCAGTGGTAATATCTGAAACCTTCCACCATATGAGTTATAATGCATTCTTGAGACCAAAGTAAAACGTGGCATTTGAAACAGTTTGGCCGTAATAAGCAGCTCATGTGGTGGAATATGCACTAAAAACCTGCACGATTCTTTTACTGTTTTTCGAACATTAGTGTTTCTAGCGGTTCAGGTGCGCTAGAGTTTTTTTTATTCTATATTGAGTAGAATATTAAAAGCAATCAAATTACTGCATGAGGCTAAAAATATTTAATAACAGTTAAGTATTTTTCATTGGCTTTCATTACGAAGGTTTGCTTAACCGGGTATTCTCTTCAAATTGAAACAAATAGGAGATAACTTTAACTTCCAAGAACTATTTCATCGAGAAAAAAAGCTGAATCATGAACGATGTTCCAAGAACTTAATATTTATTTGAGAAAGTATTTTCAGTTTGCATTTTCTCTGTGTGTATTTTCATAAACAACAAAAAATCAGAACAAGAAATAAAATTAAAGATAAATTTTAGCGCATAGGAACCAGTAGTTAGGCTGATCTTCGAAGAGAAGTAGAGAAAATGTGTAGATTGTGAATGTATCAAACACGTTCCTTATTATGACCAACATTTAACGATAGCCATATACCATTTTGATCCGATGACTGACTAGGAATTCTTTTGGAAGAAATCTTCTCAGGGCTACCGGTTACATGAACTTCAAAGTTGAAGAAAGTAAAACTCTGCTACTTATTCATTATAGGATGCTTATCATTTGAAAAGCCTCATGACATAATCTTCTAAGACAAGAACTATGAAATTGATCACTGCTGGTAAGACTTTTTAGCACTACAACCCAAATTCTATAGAAACTTTTTCACGTCAATTCTCCGTTAATAATCCAATTTCTGCATCGAAAGCAACAGGGATAGAAAAATTTTAGGGGCTGCCATCTGAAAAAATTGCCAAAGCTTGGAAAAGTTAAATGCCTGTTATTGAAGTTATACTTCTTTTGGCTTGTTGGGTAGGTATTAAAAAGCATGGGTGAAAATCGCTCTGATCCGTCAGATTTTTTTTTTAAACGCTCTGAAAGAGAAAGATGACGGAGAGAGAAGAGGGGCGACCAGGCTTGGGTTCGCTCAGATCCGTCAGATGTTTGTGAAACGCTCTTATATATTATATATTGCAATGCTCACATTATTGGATGGCTAGAAAATGATATTTCAGAAGCATTAGGCAAAGACTATGACAAGGCTGTCAGACTTATAGATTGTTTGATTTCGGTTTCGGACTTAGATGCATCGAGTAACATCAAATTACAGACTCATCGTCATACTTTCACATGTTTCAAGAAGATCGCGCCCAATAAAGCCCAAGAATGCAGATTCGACGCTCCATTTTTGCCTTCAAAAGAAACAATGATTTTGACGCCGATGAAGGATGATGAGGTTGGATTCAAAGTCTATAAAAAAAATTTCGAAATGAATGATTATGTAAATATTGATGATTTTTATGACAAGAACAATATTGCATCCGATGACGAATATATTAATATAATTAGAGCCGACATTAAACGACCAAGAGTTTTCTTGAGACGTCAACCGTGCGAAAAATGGCACAATCCTTTTTATCCATTTCTTTTTAGTGTAGTAAAATCAAATACAGATTTCCAATTCATCACGGAAGAATACTCGTGTGCAGCTTATGTTGTTGAATATGTTAATAAAACAAACAGAGGTATCAGCCATTTACAAAGAAAAATTGTTGAAGTGATGGTTGAACATCCAGAGTTTGATATTGTTCAAGTAACCAAAAATATTAGTATTGATCTATTCAATAATACTGAAATGACCAGTCAAGAAACGTCAGTGGTTATTGTTTATATTCCTACTGTTTGGCCAATCGAGCGGAATCGGATAAAGAAAAATAAGAAAGGGTTAAGTAACCTTGATGACGATAGCACTGACATCTGGAAGGAAAATTGACTTGACAAATATGAGAAAAGGCCTGGTTATTTAGAACAAGTTACTTAAGCTCAATTTGTGGCTAAATATTACAAGAACAATAAAGGTGAATACGTAGAAAGACGAACCAAGAATTATACGCTACAGAAACTATGACATAGCGGAAGATTACAAAGAATACCGAAGAGAAATGGTAACTTTGCATCTGCCATTCCGCAATCAAGAAAGAGACATTTTAACGGATTTGAAATTTAATGAAATATGTGACCGTTATCAATTGCAAATACTACACAATAGAAAAAAAATTGAATCAAATATGAATATCGATAAGGTTATGGAAATTTGCCGTGATTTATGTCGTTTATGTCGTTATGTCGTGTTTATAAAGCCAAAGAAGTATAACTTCAATCGGTCAGTCCCCAAGGACTGCCATGTCTTTTTTTTTAGAACGTTAACGGTAAAAACTTGAAGAAGAAGAAGAACTTGAAGGTAAAAACCATGAAGTATATTTAAAAAATCTGGTTTTCTACTTCAGTTAATTTTATACGTGTTATATGTTTTTCCATAACATCGCATAAATATTCATAAAGAGCTAAGAGAATATCCAATCTAACCTAAAGCTGATTATCCCATTTCTGAGAAACCGATTCTTGCTCAACTCTAACCGACAAAGTAAAAATATTAGCAAATTTATTCAATTTTTCACAAACATAGTTCCACTGAAAACTGAAAAAAAGCAGAATCTTTTAAGTAGAACAAAGTTCTATTAATATTCAATAAGATCTTTGCAAGTCATTTTTCACCAAAAATGCTGCATACATCAATAACATATGGCATAAAATGTGGATGTATAATTTAAAAATTCTGAAATCAAATTCCTACCTCTTTGCATATATCTCTCTTGAGAAACATCTATTTTCTTGTAATATACACAAAATAAAACTAAAATTTAATCTGAAAATAATGCAAACAAACAACGGCCTAATATTTAAACGAACAATAAAATATAACAATGAAACCGATAAGAGAAAATGACATCGCTTAGACCAATAAACCATTTCGAATAGCTATTGGGTATTTCGAAGCATAGACCTGCTCGGGAATTTCGAAAGAAAGGGGGGACAAACACACAAATTCCGTACTCGCTTTCCATACTTTTCACTGAAATACAATGACGGCACAAAAAAGGTGTTGTATGGGGTAAAGTGCAAAAAAAAAATCAATAGAAAAAACACGTGCACGCCACTGCTGCTATCATCTCTGCACTATTCAATCTAACTAACAAATCTACCAAATGGAATAGATTTGAGCTGCTAAAATGTTTCTCTACTAAATATTTAGAAAAGATCGAAACAATGTGTTAAAAACATGAAAACATATTCATTCAAAAATAAATCACTGCAAAATATACGTCATCCAGTCAAAATTGAAGATTTTGGGTACACATTTTGGCGTCTAGAACGATTGGCAAAATCGGAGAATTTCGAATGCAGAAAAGTTAATATAATGTTGTTGGGGCGTCTTCAAATCACATATATCTATAAAAATATTTCCAAAAACTATAAGCTACATTGTTAAGAGAAAATAAATCATTTGAGAAAACCCCAATCTTTTCCGGTATTTCAAAACTATAAAAAACACTATAAATCCTCTTCCATAAATTATCAAGTTGATTATTTTCCTCTTACTCGTGGAAATCATTGAAACTGTATTTATTCCTAGAATTTCACCAATGTACCAAAAGTTGGCCGTATAAATGGGTCATTGTATCACACTTGCCAGCGTGATCAGCATGGCAAGTGGTGATCAACTAACTAATCTGGTTGCTTTCCGAATCTAGCTACGTGGTTATAGGTTGAAAATAATCTGAAATTTTTCGACGAAATGTAGCAGGCAGAGTAATTTAGTTAAAAGTCCATCATAGCTCATAGCATTCTATTGTTGGCCAGTCAGGTGCATGTAGCCATACGACTTGACTACGGATACGTATGGGATTTTGCATGCATAAACTTCATGTGAAATCAGTGAATGCATTTTGGCTATGGAAAATAATAAAGCACTGTGTAAAAGTTTCCGATGGTGAAAAAGTACTTTTTTGTTGATCCTAACATGTTAAACTCCTTCGACAATATCTAGTATCCAGGGTTTGTACACAGCCTCTTAATTATGTTCTCGTGGATGAAATACTTTTGAAAAAATGCAATTATGTCTTATCTGGCAATTAGATAGTCGAATCAAAAGTTCCACAAGCTATTATGCTTAGATGGCTCGTGAATACTGCTTTGACAATTAACCATTCAACCTACAGAAATTTGCTGATGGCACCACTATTCATTTTGACCTAAATATGTCTTCTAGTCAATTTGCAGAAATGTCAAATCAAGTCAAAGAGTGGTAATTAAAGTGAACGGATCTTATATCAGTTCACATTGAGTATGTCTGTTTTATAAAGTTATCCCCCATTTATATTAAAATGTGATGTTGATATTACATCATCACTTGAAAGTGACACATTAAAACGAAAAGCCAACTACTGATACTTAAATAAGCCAGTCTCAAATAGACAAAATATGTTTTCAGTATCCTACCCGAGCCACAATGCTTTTTAATAACCAATCCATCCATTGTGTAACGACTGGAGGTTCATCTTTTCAATTTTTAAAAATATTTCTAATTGCTCCCACTATGTTGATTAGATGCTTATTCTAGGAATCTCGCTATGAGGTAAGGGGTAAAAGTCAGGAGAAGAACTTTGGATCGGCGAATAATATAGCTTTGGCTAATAAATATAGCTTTAGTTAAGTCGGCGAAAAATACAGCTTTAGTTTTTACGGAAATTGCCAACTTTACAATACTAATGATTGATGAGGGGCGCTACTGCTTCATTTTCTTCTTCTTGCTGTTTTATCAAGATCGACGATTACTTCCTTTCAACAAGAACAATAATAGCACCATGCTCTATATTTCAGTTTCTTTTTTAATACCTCTTTCTTTCGCAGCTGATGATATTTGCAACGATAAAATCCATTATAGAATGCAGATTTCTTCAATAATATTTGCATATGCTTGTGCTTGAAACGTGTAGCTATGCATAAAAGCTTGTTCTCAATATACAATAGTCTATTCTCGAAAAAACTAGTTCTGTATCTTGAAATATGCATTTAATAAACAGTTACTGTTTATTATTATGTATGTCAACGAACTTCAAGTTTTTTGTGGATGTGATGATGCGGTGAAATTAATTCATTTTAATTAATATATCGTTCAATATCCCATCGAGCTTCCAACCATAAAATATTGAAATAGTTATTTTCGTTATAGTAATATAATTTAAACTTGATTTTGTGACGTTCAGCGCAAAATCAAGTTTAGATTTATGTCAGCTGATTATAAAGGAGTTAGCAGAACTTCAATAATGTAAGCCTGCTCATTTTTTGACATACACGATTGCCGAAATCAATGGAGTTGATGTCATTAAAGCTAATCTCAAGTTTCTGAGATGCTGCTGTTCTGTCCCCATTCATAATGGATTCAAAAAAAATCTTCTTCTAGCTTAACTATTTTTGGCTCAGATGCCTGTCATAGCTAAGTGGTGAAAGTCGAAGGAGAGCATAATTTTGCAATCGATTTTCACGAATGTGACATGGCAAGCGGCATCATAAAAGAAAGGCTATTCACAGCTAAATGATGAAAATTAAACGAAGATAATAAGATTAAGTACAGACATTCTTAGCCCCGTATTAATATAGGTATATAATTCGCCTTAATTTAAAAGAGAAACAAATCCCAGACATTAGCATAACTTTTTTGAGATTTAATATTAGGCAGTGTTCGTTATTTAGGTACTTGTGAGGCGATCAAAAAAATTTGTTGATTTATCTACAATGTATAGCTTTACAACGAGGTATATTTCGTATGCAAACAGAACAAAAAAGCTAATCAATACAAGTACGGTCTGAAAATGTCATTCAACATCAATTTTAGTGTTGGTATCAGGTTATCAATAGGGGTGGTCAGCTTTGACAGCCAATTGTGGCCAGATTTAATTTTGAATATCTCAAAACACCAAAACTATGGAATCGAATTCAATTGTAGGGTGTAAAGCTTTACGGTAAATATAATTATAAGCTCTTACTAATTTAAAAGGTCCATGGTTTTAACTTTACTTTTTCATTGCAATAATTTTTGGTGAATTTAACCAAGACAAAAAGCATAACGTTCTGAAACGAGAAGCAAGTGAACTAAAGAGCCATTCTAGAAAAGTTAAATAATATCAAAATGACTCGTTCCCTAATTGCTTATCCAATTTTGGGAATGTCGAGTAAGATAAGCAAATATATAGAATATTTACGGTAAACTATGCTGTGGAAAAGTTTTATTTCACACCGAAATATATCTTCCTATCTTTCATGGTAACAAATTGTTGAATGATATCTTCATAAGTTGCAGTTTGCGCATCAACGGGAACCGTTGTGCTCCGGAACTGATCTCCTGTTCCGTGTTAAGCATAGTTTCGCCAGTGAAATTATATCTATCTGGTGTCATGGTAAAAGGCTTTTATACCCTATTACCATCAAAACTTAGTGAGCCGGTTCAATCCTGTCAAGCTGTTCTAAATACCATCTAATTAATGGATTATCCACGGTCGAAACGAAAGTAATGGCCGATTTGCTCAAAGTCAGTATTACAGGCATAACACTGCTACTGATTTCGTTCGGATTGTCGTGATTTGTTTTGATCACGTATAACTGTTAAATTCTGTTGCGTGTTGCACTTTCTGTTTTTCGATTGTGGTTTCTTTTTGTTTTTGTTTGTGTTTTTTTTTGTTTTTAATTTTTTTATCATGCAAATTTCAAATTGAATTTCTATAATATTCGCGGGATAAGAAAGATTTTTTTTTATCCACGCACGAACCGATAATTTTTGGCACTCAGTGAAACTATGGTTGTTTCTGATACTGACATCAATCAGTATCACGTACCTGGATATCATCTAATGCCTCGCTTCTCCAGAAAGAAGGACTGCAAAATATATGTTCGCAATTATATGTCTTTTATCACCTTTACCCAATATACTACTGCTAATCCCGGATTGAATTATCTTTGGATTAAATTTAAACTTTCAAAGCACATCATCATCTTTTGTTTTTTATACCCCAGCCATGACATGTCTGATGCAGATACTGTTCGTATTGATGATGAAATATTGATGAAATGCTTGAGGCATCTTTTTTTTGAAAATATCCCCGCCGGTGATTTCAACTTGTCAACGTCCAGTGGCACAGACAATCTTCCACTATAATTTCAGATTTATTTTTAAACTTGTTCTTAACTTCTCACCCAGATAAATATTCGGTTTCTGTCTCTGCACCTCTTGGAAACTCGCACCACCTTAGCATCTCTTCTCTGATTAGCTCTTATCACTTTCCCGCCAAACGACTAGTCTGGCATTGTAGCAAGGCTGACTGTACTTTGTTTAGAAAATACATCAGAGAGTTTGACTGGTTCGATTGCTTCGCAACAAAGAACCTCGAATAAGTAGCCTATCATATTCAACTGGAATATTTCCTTCCGCGTGGAAGCTTGCACACGTTCAGCCCACACTTAAAAAGAAGAAGGCCTGTGATTTCTCTAACTACTGACAAATTGTAATCGTTTCGGTTCTGTCTAAGGTATTTGAATCACTCGTGGGCTCAAAATCAATGAAATATATTGACTCGCACCATCTTATCAACGACCGCCAGTATGGTTTCCGTTCTGGGCGCTCCACTGAAGATTTACTTACATTTCCGTCTGAGAGATGGAACCATTCTCTCCTTAGCTCAGTTAAAGCAACGGTCGTTTCTCTTGATATTTGTTCTTAATTTATCTATATCCTACTTTGCTCCCCAAATAATTACCCTCCCACATCATGTACATAACTATTCGTTGCTTTCATGCCAGCGCACGAAAGTATTCTTTTGTGGAATGGAAACAAATAGCAGTCCTTTTTCTGTCACATGCTAGTCCTCTTCTTCATATCATAGCTTAATTTTCCCTAAACCAAGGGTCTTCTCTCATATCAAAAAAGATGACTCGATCTTTGACGTTATTATATAAAAAAACAAAATATGACATTGGAAAATTCCGAATTTCTATTTTCCACTAAGATAATATGTTTTTTTAGTTTTTCTAAATTTTGCCAATTCAGAGACAACTAACTTCATTTAATAATTTGATAATATGAAGGGATAACTTCTGAGTCAGAGGTCTTGAAAAAAATTGAAGTTCATGATCATATGATTCATGGATTTGTTTGTTGTTTTCGTGAAAATTACATACATACGAGTATACCAAGGTCTTTTGTATAAACCGAAAATAAAGTGCATATATGACTCATTCAAAGGTATTACTATAAATAGTTACAGTGTGACTGACGCAATATTATTCAGATCTTAAGAAATAGCATTTTGATAGCCAGGAACCATTGGAATGGTATCATTGCCATAGTTGGAAGCTATAAATGACCTTGGTTTCCAACTGCAAACTAAAACAGTGAAAAACATCGATAATTGAACATTTCCTCCTATAAAGCAAGCGTACATTAAATAGACGTCATTTTATGGTTATTTAATCGCGAAATTTTTAGAAAACCTTGGAAATAATGGGTGTTTGTGTAAGTATGTTTTTTTTTGAACGATACCGTTTCGAATTTAAGACTATTTTTATGTTCCCAATAGTAAGATAGTAATACATCCAGGTACAATAGGTTTCCTGCACGTTAGAGCTCTCTATAAATCTATTAAATTTATCTTCTAAGAAAACTCCTTAAATTTGCTACGCATCAGATCACATCATGATTTTAATATGATAAGCGATAGAATTGAATTATATCTTTTTAGATAACGATTTCTAGATGATGAAAAACTCTAACTATTGAGAAGATTGATGTTCAGATTCAGCGTCCTCATGTAAGGGAGCTAGCTAACATTCAGCTATAAACGATCACTTGACTTCAGCAAAGCGTTTGACCGTGATGACCCCTCCATTTCGATTCCCAAGCTGCAGCGATTTCGAATTGTAGGATCTCTACTAAGATTTCTTAGATCTTACCTCCACAACCGCTCACAACATGTGAAATTCCAATGGCTTATATAAAAAAAAATTCATGAAGAATCAGGGGAATCTCAAGGTAGCCATATTGGCACTCTGCTTTTTAACATTTTTATATCAAACTTTTCGGAGGTTTTATCTAATGTACCACATCTTTTCTATACGGACGACCTGAAAATTTATCATACTATAAAGTCGCCATCAGATGGCGACTTTTTTCAATAAAAACCAAATTTCCTTGAACATTGGTGCTGCGTGAACAACCTACCTCTCCATATCGCAAAATTTTATGTGACTAGCTTCTGTCGGAAAAGTACGCTCGCACATTATATGTACGTTTTAAGCAGTACGGCACTTAGTTGGGCTGACAATATATAAGACCTTGGTGTGGTGCTGGATGAAAAGATCCACTTTAATTTTCATTACAACAAAATGATTTCTCAAGCAAGTAAACGACTTGGCCTCGTTTAGCGACGAGCCAGGGAGTTTCAGAGCCTTTGGGTTAAAAAATCACTATAATCTTCTTTAGTATGCTTGCATTATCTGGAACCCGGTTTTCGAAATTCACAGTCAGAGATTTGAATCGGTTCTAAAGTAATTCTTGTTATTCGATCCAAGATATCTTTACTATCTTTGTTATTTTAGCATACCGCCGTATGAATCTCGCCTTAAAAAACAGAGCAACCAAGCTTCTCTTATCCTACCCTTAATAGTCATCTGGCCTAGTATCCATTTTATGCCTGGCTAATTATTTAATTTCGTTTCCGTTTTTAATAATTTTGCGTGATCGATATTGTGCTCTACATGTTATTTAGCTATTATATATTTATTTGTTGAATGCTAATTTATTTATTTGCATTGTATTCAGTTGTGTTTTATACCTGTTTTTAATTTTTTTAGTTTTTTATTTTTATTTTTATTCCAATCATATGTAAATTTTTTATACCTTGTTTGATGATAAACAAATCATATATCAAAACCCCTACATCGCTTAATTACTACCTTCCGTGTATCGTTTGCAGGCCTAGCAATCTCCTGAAGATGCTTAAATCTTTGACTATGCAATATATTTTCTACAACATTTGAGCGTATAAACATTTTTTTTATGTATCACTGTTGAAACAAGTATTATCACTGATTATAAAATTATATTATAAAATATAAATATATTATATAATGACTGATTGTTGATGTATCACCGGCATAGAATGGTAAATTGTTCAATGCATTGTGGCTGTGATGCAAGTACACTTTCTCTTCTCGAGCCCACTCATTCTTTGTTTCCTGCGTATTCATTCCTTTTGCTAGTAGTTTAAACGTTTACGATGCATATTTGAAGTTTCTGATGATGTAATAAGTTCGTTTTGCTTCCATACCATAGTTCTATCTCTGAAAAACCCAGATACAATTTTTTAAACAGACCATCGGGGTCGGAGTGCTTCCTTATCATCTTTTGACTAGCTCAAAATGTTATCGCCTCTTTTTTGTAATGATTGCTTTCAATATTTGTACAATATCGTTCTACTACTACGTTCTACTATTTGTACCTCTTTCTCTGCCCCGCAACTCCAATTATTCGATCTGTTTGAGCAAATGAATCTAAACAAATCTGTGCGAAAAGAATTGATATTGTAATAAATTTAAATTGATAAGATTTTCTGTAAATGAGGATGCTTTTGGCAAATTCAAGACTGATATTAAAGAGCTTATTAAAAATACTTATTGTTCTCATATTTTGAACATTGATAATTCTTTAAAATCTGGAAACGTCAAGCTCAAGCCCTTTTAAGCACACTGCAAACAACTACGTTCCGTAAAGTAATCGCTTATATGCATAAAACTTAGAGATCAAATTGCAAACGTTCCTCGATGCGAGTGTGGCCTCTTACACGGTATTTCACTTTTATATTTTCTTCACGTGGCACTAGCCCCATTCAATATATTTTATCTAATTTCTTCTCCAATCATTCTTTACCTTTTCTTCTCATATTTCACAGTCTTTTTGAATTTTTGGACAATAGTTTTAAGCCAACTACTAGTTTAATTTGGATGGTTTCGCTTTGATGATTTTGGAGGTGACATGCGATTCACTTTGCTTTGGCTAAGCTGCCATTGTAAATAAGAGCCTCACTAATTGCATTTTGCTTCGCACTGGAAAGAATCTGCAGTTGTTTCCATCCACAAGCCCATTGATACATTGCTTGCCTTGAATGAACACCTCATTTTTCTACTCCTCTCTATTCCAAAATTATTGGATGGCATATTTTTGATTATAGTATCTATGAATAGGAGCATCTAGCTGTAAAAGAGCAACATGGTTTTCTCAAAAATCGTTCAACGCCTACGAATCTTGTTTGCTGTACAAAATTCGTGACTAAACCGCCGGATACCCAAGTTGACAAACATGCAATCTATGCTAACTTTCCCAATGACTTTGATTTTAATGTTTTCCTTAGTTTTTCCTTTTCCTGCAAAATTGTGGGCTTTCTTCAACCATCATTTGATGGCTTTAGCTCTACCTGCGTGACCGTTTCTGTCCCGTTAAGTATTACTCTTGCAAATCTGTTCCTATTCGATAGCGTACTGATGTTCCTTAAGGTTCCATTCTTGGTCCAATCATGTTCCTTTTTTATGTAAATAGTCTTCCCTCAATCAGCTCTAGTGAATGCTTTCTCTTTGTAGACGACCTAAAACTATTGAATGTGCAAGTAAGTTTTAAAGGATTGTCAGCAGAGGACACTTTAAGCATACCGAACCATGTTGTAACTAAATTCATGTTAAAGCGTCATCATTTAACCACATCCTGCAGAATGTGTCATTTTATCAAAGTGTAAGCAACATAGTTTTTTCGTGCGATTACTATATCAGCTTTTGTGCCTAAAAACTCCATTCGCGAGAAACATTGGTATTTTGCTTCCATCTGAAGAAAAGTGCAACAAACAATAAACGATGGCTGTGTGAGGCTTACGGAGATCATGCTTCATCAATTTCAACTTGTGAGTACTGGTTCCAACGTTTCAAAGGTGGTGATTTTGACGCAACCGACAAGGAGCGTGAAGGAAGGCCATCAACGTGTGTAGACACTGAATTGAAGGCAATTTTAGACAAAGACCCGTGCAAAACCTAAGAAAAACTTGCAAAATTGCTAGACGTGACTCAACAAGCCATTTGATTGTAGTTGAAAGCCATTGGTGTGGTCCAGAAGGTCGGAAACTGGGTTTCTCACGAACTCAAAGCAAGAGATGTCGAACGGCGTGTCACTGTTTGCGAAATTCTCCTTCGATGGTACAAAGCGAAGTCGTTTTTTCATTGTAATGTCAGTGGATTAAGTACGACAATCCAAACCCAAGAAGATGTATGTTAAGCGCAGCGAACCTGGTCTATCAACGACAAAGCCAAATACCAATGGCTGCAAGGTAATGCTCAGCATTTGGTGGGATCAGAAGGGACTCGTGTAATACGAGCTTCTGAAGAGTAGTCAAATGATAAAGGGGGCTCTCAACAGACAACAACTGATGCGATTAAAGCGAGCAATTGCGGAAAAACGGGCGCAATGGACACACAGACGTGCGTCATTGATCTTCCACCATGACAATGCTAGCTCACATGTTGCACAAGTATTCAAAACCTGTGTTGATGGTACCGTATGGGAACTTCTAACCCATTTGCCTTAAAGGCCAGTCATTCCACCATCAGACTACCAGTTGCTCCGGTCGATGCAGAGCGCCCTTACGAAAACACGCTTCACTTCAGTTATAGGTATCTAAAATTGGCTTAATACTTTCTTCACCTCCAAAAGCAAACAGTTTTACTGGCGCGAAATCCATGCATTGCCAGAAAAGGGGGGACTAGCGATGGGCAATACGTTAAATAAAATATATTATACCAATTTCGCACAAAAAAGTTTAAAAATCGAGAAAAAATCATTTTAAACTTACTTGTATACCCAATATTTTACACACTTAAGCAGATTGAGTACAACTACCTACTCCAATCGAAACTTACTATTCTTAATAATTAGTGTAAACTGAACAAGTTAGCTTTAAATACGAACAAATGCTATGAATGGTATACTCCTTTGAATACCAATTCAACACCTTTTACCTACTCGCAAAATAGCCATCCCCTCTCAATGTAATATTGAGTCATGTTTGATAGTCATCTGGGATTTGATTCACAATTTATTGATACTGCCAATCGAGCCTCCAATTTATCTAGTTTGTTTTTTGAGGTCTTTTCAGTATTTCACCACAATTAAACCTTAATTAAATGAAAAACCACAATTAAACCTCTATGCATACCTGGTCAGATTTGCACTTGAATATGCAACCGATGATAGTCGCCTTAACGCAGTTATGACCGAATTCCCATTGAATCTAGCGAACGTAAATTAATAGGTTTTCTTTTATTTAAGGGGGTAGTACCGGTTAGAATGCTAAAAAAATAGCCTGATTTTCAATGTTTTTTTTTCAGCTCCTTTATTATCTATAAGTTTTAAAATATGCATGGGTAAAATACACATCTTGGAAATTACAAAACCAATTTTCTTTTTAGTCTTTTCATTTTTTTACCTGTTTATATAGGGTGCCAAAGTTGACGTCTCGAAAAATGCCTCGTCATACTGCGGACAGATAATCTCAGGAATCAAGAACCTGAACCGAACAAACCAAACCGCATTTTAAAGAGGAATGTTTCTTACGTGGTAATCTACCACAATATTTTAGAAAATGACACAAAAAAAATTCCGGGTGCTTGAAATTTTTTTTCAAAAAATCAATTTGTGGTCACTTTGTTTCGCTTGCCAAATTTTTTTGTGTGGATTTTTGGCCTATATTGTGGTAGATTACCACACAAAATACTTGAACACAGTAGCACACCAAATTTGATTTAAATCGGTTCCCCAATCCGGAGAATAAGTGTCCGCAGTTTGAAAAAAACGTAATTTGGAGAAAAACGCTTTTAAAGTTTTTTTTGTCTATTTATTTATTGAATATTATTTAAAACATATATCACTTGCAATTGCTCAGTCTGCAATCTCTGAACTAAACATAAGTGCTCCTGAGTCCTCATAAGCTAGTTGCTCTTGCAGTGCAAAAAAACGCGCTTCCTTTGACGCTGCCTTTGCCGCTTTTTCCTCCTGACGCTTTTTCCTCCTGACTTACCTTTTTTCTCGCAGTAATTAAAAGAAGCGCTCTGCCGTAAACTACCGTAACTTTTTTATTTTTGGGAATATCTTAGTAAAATTTTGAGACGTGATTTCTGAAGGTATAATAAATTAAAAAATGCAAAATAAAAAAAAAAGGGTTTTTTCAAAATTATGATCGGTACTACCCCCTTAAACATTACGTTCATCGTTTCTACTATGACGACCAACTAAATCAAGAACTGAACCTTCAATCACGCTCACTTGCTCAGTTCACATTGCTCAGACTAACCTAATCATCCAGTCTCTCCTGACATCAATCTTCGAGATTGCTCCCGTGTCGCAACGAGTGCTTAGGAACTTTTGCAACTCGGTTGGCAAAATCTTGCATCTACTATCATTCGCCGCTGCTAAGGTTAATGAGAGCTCACAATTATTTATAACTTGGTTCCCTTCCTCCGTCGCAAATACAGTGCATAAATCTTTTAAAGCTTGTAATTAATCTGATATTGAAATTTATTCTGTACGTTAAAAATAAATAAATAAACAAAAATAAGAAAATTAAATAAATTTTACTAGCTTGTAAAAAATTTCCCTTCGTCATGCATGTCTTTAAACTTACCTCGAGATCGGTCCTGGTGAAACCAAACTGATTTCTCATACGTATCACTATTTAGATCATTATTATGTCGCCATTTTTGCGCAAACCAACAAACTTTTTGTTTTGTTTTCATGAACATACCAGGATTCATCTAAATTTCGTAAAATGAATCATCATGAAAATCTACTCAATCATATGATACAACAAACTATTTGGAAATACAAAATCTTCAGACAGTTTAGCACAGCAAATACAAAATGAAAAAATCAAATGAACTACATAAATTCCAACCACAGCAAATTAGCTTCTGGATAGTTTTATATATTGCTCTACCAATAAGAGATAAAAAAAAATTTCAATAAAACTGTTTACTATTTGCATCTAAATAACAATAATATTTTCTCCAATACGCATCTAAGATGACTAAACAGTATGATTTCGCTACCGATTTAATCACGCGTCTTTCCCACCACAATCCAAATCGAGCTCACTGCAACAGATGTTGCAAAATGAAACAATGAAATTTTATTGGAATGGTTTATTTAATAAATGTGCATTACATAAGAAAATATAATTTATTTGAATGTATGAATGATTAATGTTTATTGCGGCTTCGACAAAACGATTTTCAAAGAAACTGTCATTAAGTACGAATACTGGCAAGCAAATAGATATGATTTTACGATTATCGTTTTTTGTAATTTCAATGCTATTAGATTTAATGTCTAGAATTTTACAAAAGTAATTTTGTAAGTATTCATTAAATCGTTGGGTGGATTGAATTTCGTTTCGAAAAATTGTTGTTTGCATGACATCAGGAAAATAAGGAAAGTTCTGGACTATGAGATGTTGTAAAGAGAGATATGTTAAAGACAGCAGCTGCGATTTAAATACTCGTCAAACGAAAGATTTTTCATCAGCCTATTACCACATAGCCTTGTTTCTGCTAAGTGCAGAGAATTGTTTCTGCTAAGTACAGAAAATTGTTTCTGCTAAGTGCAGCAACTTGTTTCGGCTAAGTGTAAAAGTCATCCATTCAACCGAAAATGATCCATTACCCAAAATAATGTTGATTCCTGATGAAAAGAATCAATTTAAGCCATTCACTGATTGCACTTGAAACGGAGGTCAATACCAGCGGAGCCTTGAAATAAGCCAAATCCTAAATCAAAACCGAAACAGCCACTCTAACTACAAAATTAACAAAAGTCTCATTAATTAAAACACTTACCTATCAACAGCTGTACAATCAATCTTTCTTACCTACAGTATACGAAGATAAAGTGCTCCGAACCAAATCTGGTGAACACAACTACATACATACATATATCTAAAGTTTATGCTCTGATATTTACCAATCCATTCGTTTCCACTTCAGATAAACTGCGAAATCCCCAAAGCGCCCAAAGCCTACACAATTCGTGGTTGGCATTGCCTAATCAATTTCCTCACCGGAACACACAAAAAAAGATCTGATGCACGGCAAGTTTTGCTATCGTCATGATTCAACGTAATAAATGACGTGCGTCATTTGCATTCATGAAGCACTTGAGCTAAATTTGTTCGACTCCGATTTCCTGCAATGATTCGACTCAATTGAATTGCATCTGGCGGTCCCACATTATTAAGCATCCATAAAATTAGTTGATGTCTTGGATGCATGCATGCAACAACTTACCGCAGCATCCGAATCAAAAAGCTTCAAAATTCGAAGATTTAGCACCTTGACAAATTTCAAGGTTGGCTCGTGGTCACATTTAACGTACGGAAAAAAGCCATAGCCTAAAATCAAATCAACGTACCACAAAACAAAAGCTCCGAATCCATGAGAAAATCGAAGCAATGCGGGGCAGTGGATGCAAAAAACTTCTTATTGAGCATGAGAAGAAGGTTGATTGATCTCGTTACTCGTTTCGATTGGATCGGCTCAAGCTCCAGGTAATTGCAGATACAAATGTATGCATGCACTCGAACGATCCTCAATACAAACATGTACAATCGAAATGGATAGATAATGGCATGTTTTAGATTTCAAGTTCACAATCAGTCAGATTTGGGGGTCAATTGACCGCCGATTCGCGGTCAATGAATCAAAAATTCGTTTCAGAGTCAAAATCGGTGTACCGGTCATGGTCGACGCGGAATCGAGTGCGGAAGATTGGATCGGTGCGTTGGTTCAATATTCAAGCACCGGGCTCATGAGCCAGTGATGTAAGCATATACAAACAATATGAGCAATAAGAATTTTTGAAGAAAAGTTCAAATGATCCATAAGACACATGCTTGTAAGATGGCTTTGACCTCTGGCGACACATGTTGGTTATGGCGCTCGTTTTCGTGATGCGGCATAGTGATAGCGAAGAGTATTGTTGTCAGCTTATTAGCATGCACGTGTCATTAAAACGCGCTTGCATAGATTACGCATACTTAATTTGTTTACAGATCAGATGTATGGTTTTGGCATCATTTATTTATTATTGGTATACTTTGGACGAAGCAAGTAGTTAATCGAAAAAGAAATTGGACGTCATTTTCATAAAGCTTTTTTGCATGTGTCTCTTTGACTCTAGACTGGTTTTAAGAATTTTCATAGTCTAAGTTTGAGAACAAATTCAAATTTTTCAAGCATATGCATGAAATAGATTTTTTTATCAAAGAATTGGTCTCACTGAAATATTCATAATTTCAGAATATGTTTCTGTGACCGTTTTCGCGTTTAAATCTTAAATAATAGCTCAAGTGACCCAATATTATGAGCTTTGTTTGCGTCAAATCAATCGAATAGCATTAATACTGTGAAATTCGAAACCCAAATTTTATATAAACTATCTTTTTGATGGGTAGATTATTCAAATTGCATGACAAGGGCTTCAGAAATATTAGTTATGATGAAAATATGTTTAGTACCGTTGTGAATAATTTTTATGAATTAAAATGACTCACGGTTTATTTTTTTTAATTCCGACCTATTTATCCATAGAAGTATTTGAATAGTTATTTGAGTCAAATGATTAAATTGTAATTCAACTGTGCTGGGATCAAGCATTGATAGCTGCGAAGTTGCTTCTTGGAATTGAATGTGCTGTAATTCAAGTAAATTTTGTGGATTGTGATGTTTACAAATGGTTTCCAACTATATATGTAGTTCTCTTCATTAAGGGGTTAGTCCACTCTTAAACTGCTCCAAATGAACTTCTTTTTTAAACAGCTACCAAAAAAAAACTATTCAAGATATCGATTTGAAATTTTACATGCATCTTTATTGAAGTTAAGAGTTAACATTTTCATTGGAAAAATTTATTAGAAAACAAAATGGCGGCCGCCATAATGGATCTCCGCAGCACCGCCGAAAAAAAAGCAAATTGCGCCTCGTAAATTCCTGGACAAAATAAGCATCTGTGAACAAATTATCAAAAATCTTTTATTAGTTTTAAGTATAAAGGACTGCACGGGCCTAAATTTAGAGCCCTAAAGCGATTAAAAAAAATGTGGTATACTTTTGAATCAAAAAAATTAATAAAAAAAATTTTTTTAATCAAAAAAATGTTTCCCAGATCGTCATTTTTATTTTTTTTGTTCTTAATTTAGGCCCGTGCAGTCTTTTATACTCAAAACTAATGAAATCTTTTTGGTAATTTGTTCACAGATGCTTATTTTGTCCAGAAATTTATGAGGCGCAATTTGCCTTTTTTTTTCGGCGGTGCTGCGGCGATCCATTGGGGCGGCCGCCATTTTGTTTTCTAATAATTTTTTCTAATGAAAATGTTAACTCTTAGCTTCAATTAAGATGTATGTAAAATTTCAAATCGATACCTTGAACAGTTTTTCGTTGGTAGCTGTTTAAAAAAAAAGTTCATTTTGAGCAGTTTAACAGTGGACTAACCCCTTAAGCTAAAAATTTAATAGGAAATAATCATTAAAAGTGATATATTATGTTGAAGCATATTTGGCTTGAATAAGGACTTTTCATTATTTATCGTTAGAATCAAATTGATCTGTTAGTTTTATTGGATTCATTTCACTCTTGCTTGGTAATTGATTTGGTAACTACTTAGCTTATTGACTTGATCTCGAAATTATCCATGCTAACAAATTTTCATCCTATGTTTCTGGTCGTTTTTGTGTTGTATCTGTGCAATCGTCCACCTCTTCCCCTTTCTGTCCACTTTCCGGTGTTTCTCAGGGCTCCATTCTCGGTTCATTATTATTCCTAGTATTTATAAATGATCTTCGTTCCTTTATTCGTTCTCTCTGCCTCTTATTTGCTGATGACTTCAAGATTTTCAAAGCAATTGAATCTACCATCGACTACCTCCAATTTCAAAACGATCTCTGTTCTCTGTGCGACTGGTGCTCGAAAAATTCACTTACTTTGAACATATCCAAATGTCATCAGATGTCTTATACATATAAAATGTCACCTTAAATATATTCCTATACTCTGTACAGCTCTTCCATTATGACTGTTGATAATTTTAAGGATCTTGGTGTGCACTTTGATCCAAAGCTCAAATTTGACCTGCACATTGCCAATATAACCGCCAAGGTCTCTCGTCTGTCCGGTTTCATTCTTAGATGCTCTTCTTCGTTTACCAGTATTGCTACCTGTTTCCATCTGTTTTTTTCACTAGTTCGTAGCATCCTAGAGTATTGTTATCAAGTGCGGTCTCCCCGTCATAAATATCTTAGTGAGGCAGTGGAATACGTTCAGCGTAGACTTACTCGCTCACTGTTATTTAAATTCAACATCCCTCACTGGGGTTATAGTGATCGACTTTCCTTATTCCGAATTCCTTCACTAGATTCCCGCGGAGTGTTCCTTGACGAGTGCTTACTTTTCAAGCTACTCCATTGCCCTATGCTCTCCGATCTTGGTTGTATGCTGTGTCTACGTAACGTCAGTCGATCAGATACATCTCAATCAATGTTCTCTCTTCACGTCGCGCGTTCTGAATTTTATTTTAACTCACCGCTAGTGCGTATCCCCAGGAAGCATAACGATCTTCAGCTTGGTCCACTAGCGTTCTCTGAATTTAAGTTCTAAATTAAAAAAATATAATTCTAATGCCTCTTATAATGTTTGACTTTCTTTTTAATTTTCTAACCATTTTTGCACTTTCTTCAATGTTAAATTGTATATTAGCTTTAATTTGTTGAAGTTCAAATATGTATATTTCTAATATTTTCTTTTATTTGTTAATTTTTTCTATTTTTTTCTTTTAGATTTATCTATTATTTTTATTTTTGTAATCGGGCAGAAGCCTGTTAAAATATCTTTAAATAAATAAATAAATGAAGCAGATACAAATTTTCACTTATCTCTAACTGAGAAACTATCTTAATCTTCTTAATTAACTCAACTTAATTTATCTTCTTTGTCTAGGTTTTTATTAATTTTATGTAAACAAGCAAAGCGTTTCAACAATTCACAAAATTAAGTTCTTAATGTAGGGTAAAATAGTACCCAAAATAAATGACCAATAAATTAATGAATTAATTCTTTTTGATTTAATGCTTTCTAGTTATGGAAACCAAATGTTTTTTATTTTATTTAAAAGCAAAATGTTCAAATAATTAAGTCTGATTAAATTTTTTTCTAGCTTTCGAATTCAAATAGTTTTTTATTGACCAATTTTTCCATAAGAGACTGGTTATATTTCAATTTCTTGACAGATATCAATGTTTCGAGGGTAATCTGATTTCGTCTTCAGTGTCACTCATTCTAATCAGAGCTGAAACTCTTATTTATACTCTTTTGCTTGAAAGTAAATTACTAAAAAATCTAATAACTTGTTATTAATTATATTTTTTGCATTTTTTCTTAATTATTATTACTGCTTCTACAATCTATAATTTTAATACATCTAATTGCTAGTTTCAACGAAATATCCAGCTGTAATTAGCCAGAATAATGGCGATACACAATTGCCAGGTTTTTGCAACCCGACCTAGCCTAGACGTTAATTTATTAGTCCTACTTTTTGGAGCTGCTTTTACAGCAAAACACCAAATAAAAAGCACTTCTGGGTGTTCCTTGTATATCTTTTATGAATAGCATCGATAACTAATCTCACTGTATTTTGTCCTTCTTTTTAATAAGGTGCCCAATTATTTTCTCCTCAAATTCATTTTTCTCGCTGTACCTTGGATATATTTTATCCCTGAGTGGAAATTTTCCTCACCCATGAACATCGTTAACAACAGGGAATACATTGAGTTTCAAGGAGCAGCTTTTGAAAAATACTAATGGTTTGACGCAGATGATGCTATGTTCTGGATGTGTGCAGATTTTCAGGGTTTATTGAACCCAAGACCATTCTCTCCGATGATCTTAAAATTTAGGAACAACCATTGAATATCTTACTGCTCTTTGTTCATCTTCTCCAAAGTATCTTTTAAAACATGTTTTTTCTAGGATTACCAGGATATTGTCAACACATCTCAATCATAGCCTGGAAATTGAGAATATTTTTTTAAGTTTCCTTTCTGTGTGCTCATAAGCATCTCAACCATTGCTGACAATGTTGATAGAATATCTCATAGCAATACCTCTAGTATCTTCAAAAAAAAGTTTCAAAGGGTATTTAACCTTCATCCTTCGCGACGGGGACCTGGAAAAATTGAATTTTAATACATTAATCATCCTGTTGAACTGAAGTTTAAAAAGTCTCAAAAGGAATGTCACCAAAATACCTAGTTTCTGAACCTGAAACTTCTTTCGGCAGATCTCATGACCCGATATTCATATTAAAATTAAATTCTCAAAAATTATTGGTCTGAAGTAGAACAAGATCTGACAGAAGTTTTTTTGAATTTGATGGCAATTTTATAGCTGTGGTGCCATCTTGAAATAATTATCCTCAAAATAAAAGCTTTATGCCTTATAGCTTCCGGTCAGGGTTCCCACTTTTGATACGTTTGTATCTTTTTGATAAATTTTTATTTGAAACTTATATTTTTGATACAATGATACAATGATACAAACTTGGGTAGAAATACAAAGAAGAACTAATTATAGTTGAAAAGAATTTAGAGGAGTTTTGTTTGACATAATAGTCCAAAACATATCTATTTATTTATCATATTCATCAGGCTATCAGTATTCCGATAGTTTTATGCTTACTGTTTAAGCAGAAAAATTATTTATTAATGTGTGGCTCCTATATTAATGGTAATATACAGATTAAGCCAAAGAGTGAAAGCAATTTGTGATATTTTTATTTTTTAGGCTCTACATTTATCAATAAGTAGAGTAGCTCCAAACAAAGTTTATTATATTATTATTTATAGTGTCAATACTTCAACCAAAATGCAATTTTTTCAAAATGAAGGGACCATTTGATACATTTTTGCCAATATTGATACACTTTTTGATGCAATTTGATACGGTGGAAAATTTAAGAGTGGGAGCACTGCTTCCGATGCAGTAATCAATATGAAACGAAAATTACACAGTAAATTAATCTTGTGGTAAGGTGGGTTTGGTAGAGTTTTGACAGCCACGTTAAGATAGGAATAAATACAAACTATACAGTGATGACAATAAATAAGATATGTTTAATTTTCCTCAAATTTGATTTTTCAATCGTGGTAGCACTGAAAATCTTTTTGGCCCTCTGCCTTCTGATGAATTTTTCATCGGATGAGTACGAAATTTATAGGATAAGTTGTCTTGGTGTGAGGTATATTTGGATTAAAATTGTCAGAATTGGCAATTCTTGTGATTTTTATAATAACACATGCTTCCATCAGAATTCAACTCTTTGCAATTATATGTTTAAATATGCCAAATTCGAAAATATTTGCTGGTGGCAGCCGCAAAAACATTGTCTATTCTCATAACTGTAAATGCATACGTCGTATTGAAACATAATTTACAGAGTTAGCTGATGTTAATGTGAAACAAGTACTAAGACTATTGGCTACGCAGCTGGTAAGGAGTAGCCACTAAGGGCCATGTTTGAATTTATGTTACTGAATGATGCTAATTTGAAATTTGAAATATAAGAAATATAATAAAAACATAATAGTTGAGAAAAAAATAGACAATAGACATGCCAAATTTGATAAAATATCAGATATTTAACGTGAAGCGAATTTGATATACTTTTAGCGGTGGTGCTAGCATAGCGTTGCCAGCACCAGCGATTTTTGTTACTTTCACACCAACCAATGCTACAATTATATTTTTAAGTCTAACATTTACAAAGAAAAGAAGTAACAAATGTTTCAATTTTTCAAATTTTGAAATGTTTCAATTTTTCAAATTTTGTCATTTTAAAATCTTTCTATCCCTGAAATCTCCAATGCAGTCCATAGTCTTGACGTCAAACAATTACTCTCTTGAATTTTGAACCCCATGCGAGAGATAAGTCTACAAAACTTTCTAACCCATGACTTCCAATTCAGCCATCGGATCAAAGAGTTGCATACCCCTCGGGTTTGTTGAAATAAGGAGCTCATTTGGCAGGACATGTATTTAAAATATGCTCAATTTTTTTGTTTTTCTTCGAAAATCTATCTTTCTAACGGCTGCTATTATGGTTCGGAACGTAAATAATTTTGATGCTTTTATTGTATATAAGTGTAAGTGGTGCAATTCCCCGCCATTGTAATATGATATGATATATCCTGAATTGTTATTTCGATTTTCTATGTGTTCACAATGTTTGTAATTCTTGCTTGGTCAATTTAGCTGCCTCGTAGCAGGGATATAAACTGTATTGCCTTTCGAAGAAACTAATACACAAGGAATTAATGTAGAACACTTTTCCGAATTGACGTCTTCACCTTCGCCTTCAGCTTGTTATACAGAATTTGACGTCAGATCAAGTCGAGACTTTCCGAATTCAGTTATCTACGTCTTGGCATTGCTCTCCTGTATAACAGTTGACAAAGTCACGTTCTGATTTGACTTTTCGTTGGCTTGATGGTGTTTTGAGGCAATACTACGAATCATTTCTACGTCTTGGTCTACTTCAAACTGTTGGAATAGATTAGCTGCTCTGCTGACGTCACAATCTGTCATAAAAAGGCTGAAGATGAGAACGAAGACGTGAATTTGGAAACGCCCTAAGTCTATATGGTCACCGTCCAATTTGGCTTAACTTATTAGACTAACCCTTTTTGAGTGTTTCAACCAGTTTTTATAACAAAACAATTCATTGACGTTATGATGGTGTTAATTTGGTCAGCTAAAATATTTTTTTTTATTTTAATAGTATTTCGCTTACCTTCTATGTCTCGCTAATTTTTGTTAGCCCCTTTTTTGACGAAACGGTGCTATTATTGCAAAGTGTTTACTTACATGTTTGGATATTTTCGGTGTCTTTTTTTTTGTTTCTTGAATCGACTCTAATTGACTCGTCTTTCTTGGTTTGTCAATTTCTTTCATATTATAAATATTGTTACTCTAGAACACTGATCTCAACTTTGCTCTCTCTCAATTGAATATCTAATCTTAGGGTCAAAAAAGATAATTGATACAATGAAAATCAATTGAAATAAGTATCTAAGTTTGCAGTGTGGTTTACTTGCTAAAAGAATCATTTTTCTACCTTTCCAAAATATTGGTATCTGATAGCAAAATAATTTGGTGGAAAATCTTAGTGCTGCTTGTTGTTATCCTCGTTGTGTAAAACCTTTCGTTTTTACGTTATAATTTTACATTTTCGTAAAAGAATCTAGCTTTTAAGTTCTGTTCAAGCCTCTCAAATCTTCAGCCACTTTTTTCGGCTAGTTAAATACTATTTAATCTGTGATGCGGACTAAACATCTACTTTGGTATGATATTTTTGATTGCATAAGTGATTTTTCTTTTTCATTCCTTCTTTACATTTTCGGTCAAGTCATTTATGTGTCTTTCTTTGACAAGGTTATCTGATTATTTACTAAACGAAATTCACGTTCGCTTATTTGCAAAAACATATTGTGAAGAATGTCCTTTGTTCAAGTCAAAAATTTACCTGAATTTTTGTAAGCAGGTTGTCTGTTCATAAGTTTATGTGTCCTTTTTATTAAGTTCAAATAGATTCTCAAATGTAGTTTGACGCAAAGCTCTGGCAAGTTAAAGAAAAATTAGGGATAAAGATAAAGATTTAGAAATACTAAAAGCAAACAAATATTAGGTAGTTACATTGAAAGTGTCGGTTTCTCTCATCTATATCACTGTTTATTCCAGAATGTCAGATCGCTTTCGCAGAATCAGTATAATTTTCCGAAGGAAAATGTCTGAAGTCGTTAAAAACTTAAGTATTATTTAATTGTATTCAGTCTTGCGGAAATTATTGAAGTGAAAAGATAGCTAGTGAAGCTGTGAAAATAAGGTGTGCTCATTACTACTAGCTCATATTAAGGACGTGACGCTTTTGGGGACGATGTTGTTTCAGAACGTACAGCTCAACGATGGTGGTTTTACACGGGGGTCGACAACCTTGACGATGAAGACCATCCTGGTGTTATGTCTCGGATAAATAGTCCGGAGCTTCTTGCTGACAAAGAAGACAGTCCCCGTTAAACTTTGGACGATTTAAGAGTGGACTGGAGACCAAAGCACCATAACCCGCTATCTTCAACGTCTGAAAAAAAACGACGGCTCAAAGAGTGGATTTCTCATGAAATTACCGAAAACAAAAAATGGAGGTTGCAGAGATCTGTACTTTGGAATTTTTTTCGCAGCGAGTGAGATGCGTTTTTGAATTGAGTGATTAGGTATGATGAAAAGTGAATTGTATGCGACTATAGCCACACGATCTTCCCGAAACCAAAAGTTCACTGCCGTAAAAGCTAGTCATGGGTATGATGGCATTACACAAATATCGTGTGGTATCAATTGTTGGAACTTTTCCCAACTATTACGACTGAAGTGTACTCTCACCAGCTACGAGAAGCTAATCATGAATAATGCAGCGTAAGCAAGTAGCGTTCGTAAACAGTAAGGGAGTCCTCTTCCTCCACGGCAACGCGCGACCACACACAGC
Source organism: Nemotelus nigrinus (assembly GCA_947369275.1). Taxonomy (NCBI): domain Eukaryota; kingdom Metazoa; phylum Arthropoda; class Insecta; order Diptera; family Stratiomyidae; genus Nemotelus; species Nemotelus nigrinus. The sequence continues at coordinate 118,789,179 of OX376374.1, forward strand.
GGCACTCACCAGAAACATCCTAACTGAAATTGAATAGGAAACTTTGTCTCATCAGCCGTATTCTCCAAACATTTCGCCAGCACAAATTTATATTTTCGGGCGATGGATAGCTTCGTGTGAGGTGAACAATTCACCAACTGCGAGAACTTAGAAACGGTATCACGATGTTTCGCCAATAGGCGAGACGGGGGCTTCTAACGAGGAATAATACATTGTTTACAATCCTGTAAGCAAAGATTCTTAGATTGTTATTCAAGATTAAATATTTTATCTTTTCCTCACAAGTCTATGTTTAACGACAATTGACAATTTCAACGCAACCACCCAATAAATAGAGATTTGTTTCTGTGTATCTATTATTGTTATTAATGTTCGAAAAACATTAGTATTAAAACCGATTCGGCCAAAAATTCATATTTATAGATATATATATATGTATATATATATATATATATATATATATATATATATATATATATATATATATATATATATATATATATATATATATATATATATATATATATGTATATATATATACATATATATATACATATATATATATATATATATATATATATATATATATATATATATATATATATATATATATATATATATACATATATATATATATATATATATATATATATATATATATATATATATATATATATATATATATATATATAACATTAAAAAAACTCAGTGACTGTTTCTCGGGAACGCACCATCCGATTGAGCTGAAACTTTCAGGATTCATTGGTGCATATGTAGAATAGGTCCAAGTCTCACTAGATGTCCATTATATTTAACCCTTTGGCGCCGGCGGCCATTTTAGTTATATTTTTAATATACCTATTATTCCGTACATAAACAATTTTTGCAAAAATTAAGGTAGCATAATGAATTTTGAACGTGTTTTAAATGTGAATCGGATAGTGTTTTGGAAGTTTTTAACCCCATGTGTGCGCTAGGTGCCTAAAAGGAGAACGGGAAAATTTGAAAATTTTTAAATCGTGATAACTTTTGACAAAGCTATTTAATCATTATGAAACTTTCAGAACATATTAGTATTTATTAGCTGTAAATTTGTGTAGCTTTTGATGAGCTTGTTAGCAACTCTGTAGCTAGTGCAGGCGCTGAAAGTGAAAACCTTCAAACCATGGATTCTCGGGAAAAAACGTCGTTTCTTGGCAAAAAACCCACTCATATATAAATTTTATGCTTTGTACATAGCCAAAGTAAAAAAATTGAAATTTCACAACGGGCACGCCTATTGACCCTTTCTCAATTAACCTATATTTTTCGCACCAAAAACTTCTGTTCACAGAAACTCACGATCCAATAATCAAAATTAATTGAAATTTACAGAATGTATTGATGTTAAGTAGGACCAGGTCTGATAGAAGTGATTTTGAACCTATAAATTCTGATTCAGTCATTCGATTTTGACAAAATTCACACAGTAGCTGAACCTTATATTGAGCCACATTTGGTAGAAATTTGGTTGAAAAGTTCTTTTGGGGCTGCCAACTATGGTAATTTTGGTGTCTTAAATTTGAAAAATTCCCGAGGAAAATAAAGCTCTTTGCCCTATAGTTTCCAGTACAGTCATTGAATCATAACGAAATTAAAATAGCAAATAACACTTATTGTAGGCAATATTCAGTAGAATACTAATTTCAAAACAATGATAGGGTTGCCAGCTATGGCCGTTTTTGTATTTTTTTTGTATACCTTTACTAAGCGATTTTAACATAGAATTTTCAAATCGTAATGATCTTATAGTGAAAAAAAACTCCAAATATTAAGATCTAGAAAATTTGAAAACTTTTGTGAATGGTAACCCTAAATTTCTTTGCATCCCTATAACTTCCAATGCAGTCATTGGGTCAATACGAACTTCGCACAGCAGGTTGACTTCAACGTAAGGCAGATGCGACATATTTTTTGCTACGGTGCTAGCAAAGGGCTGCCAGCACTAGGCATTTTTGTTCTTTTCGTTCCAATAAATGCTTGCATTGAGTATTTTCATCGCAAACATTTGCAATGAAAATAAGTAAACAATGTTTAAATTTTCTAAGATCTGCACATTTTTCGGACGATAACCCCAAACACCTTTCTATCGCTGTAAATTTTGATGAAGTCACCGAAATTAAAATAAGCTTAGATTCTGTTATTACTTAGGGTGTATTAGTTTAAAGTAGGAAAAGTAAGTAGTGGTAGAATACGCACTCAAAATCTGTATAAATTCTCTACTGTTCTTCGAACATTAGTGTTTCTAGCGGTTCTGATGCAATAGGGTTTTTTTTTCCTTATGTTTTACTATTTTATTTATTATGTTTTGTCTTATTTTGTTTTACTATTTTACGCAGTATGGTGCTTTAAGATCACTCTCAGAATTTCACTGTTCACTTGTGTATCCTTCTATGACTAATGAGACTATACTGGTAAATGAATATTTCTAGTTCAGCACTCATGATTATAAGAAAATATTACAAGATTCATATATTTTGCTCACTTCGAAATACATTTTGTATAGTGTAGTGTAGTGTATACTCTTTACACACAATAACCATACATAAAATCAAGTAAGTTTATTTTGACGACGGTATATCCAATCGCAGCTGATATGAACAGTTCTTTTTTTAATTTTTTCCGGGCAACTAACATATCAAAAACATCAAAACTATGTTAAGGAAAATTAACTTAAATTAATTTTTATTTATCGTGTAAAAACATTTTGCAGGTGTTTTTCAATATTTTATTAATAATCTTATATTATTTCCTACTTATCTTTTCGTGAATGATAATTGCGCCATTGCCTGGAAATATGATGCATTTCTCATTTAGCAAGTACTATGTTCTTAGTAAGAAATGCTTAGCTTCCTGCAACACATCTGCATACAAATGTACTGTTGCTCCATATTCCTACGTAGCATCCGTACTAGTAGAATTAGTTCACTAAACACATTAGTTCACATTTCACTAGAATTAGTATTCCTACATTGACCTCATTCTGAACTCCTAATTCTTATTTAATCAACTGTGTAAAGCTAAAACATATATGATCATACATATTTTTTATATCCTTTAGCTGATTTTATCGAATACAATGAGATTTAGTAAGATTTTACTATAACAAAGAAGAAAAGAGTATCTTGTTCTTCGTTTACAAAAAAGAATAAAATATTGTAGGGTATTGATACTCTGATACTTCAATGGATCAATAATTTGGATCTAAAGATTTGAACACGTTTTCCGAGGAAAGACTCACTAGAATATTATCGTCACATTATTTAGCATATATTGCATATACATTGCTGTCATCAATTCGTCTACAGAAGATTTGTGCAGCTTATTTCACACGAACTTACCAAATGTGCCCCTGACATATCTGAAAAATTACCATACAGAGGTGTCATTTGTAGAATCTATTAAAATCATTAGCCACAAACAATAGACCACTCGTACAATACGAGATTATAACCGTTTCTAACAAGCTAGTTATTACATACACGACCCTAAAAGCTCACTTACAATCTCTTAAAGAATAGCGGAATTAAAACAAAACAACCGAACAATATTTACGAGACTTCTAACGCCGCTAGAAAATTAACAGCATGTACGTGATCCAAGCATCCGACATGAGATTCCATGTCAAGGTGTCGCGATCATCATATAATACCTACAATCTAGCTTCGCTCGAAGAATAGATGCATATGAGAGAGAGAATAGTTATCTCAAGTGGAAGCATACATAATCTGGTCATGGAGAAGTTAGCCAGCAGTCATACATATCATAGTTATTTCGATTATCATTCATTCCATTCCAATGCATTTGCGTATAGATCCCGACCTTCTGACGATCCACGATGCCATTAACACTGAAAATCTTGAAAGTTTGTTGTTTCAAGATGTTTCCTTGCCACTATGCAGATACGCTGCGAGTATAATGAATGAGCTTAAACATAGCCAAGTCATCACACACGAATACAACCAAACATGTTCGAAAGATGATGAATACATTATCCCTCAGATATTTTGCTAACCTTCCTAGTTAGTTTTTTGTACGTATCAAGATTTTTCGTAAAGCATTCATTAAAATAGCTCTGCCGAAACTGAACTTACACGTGATTTCATTGAGACGATGATAACAGCAGCAAATTCGGTGAGTCATCGTCGAAAAATTGAAGCCAACCAGCTTTGCTCTAAACTCTCAAACATTTATCATCGAGCTCAGTGTAGATCCACTGCACTTTGGATTTCATTAACGTCATTGATAAACGTTGCAGAGATAGTTATTGCAATAGTTATTCGATATGTATTCGTACTTGAAGTCACTATGATCTGCACTACGCCAAATTATAGGCTTTGCGCTTTTGACCATAGAAATTTTTGGAAAAACTGAATGCTATCTTTTTTATGATACTTTATTTTAACATTTTTGGTATTGAAATTTCCGATCCATTGATTACCTGATTGAAATCGGAAGGTAGAAAGTAAATATTCGATATTGAATACGTATACATATACGAGTGTGTTCCGGGCGCAATGCTTAGAATGATTTGAAGTACCTTGAGTATTTTGTGCAAAGGTAGCAATAATGAGTTTTATAGTTGTTGTTGGTATGACCTTTGCGGATTCGATGATTCGTCGATGATCTTTTACGGTATAAATATGTTTAACCATATCAAAATGATCGGCAGTGTAAGTTTGGTTGTAAGAGTGATTACCATCTGTTCGGTTATCAAGTGAGCTTTCAGTGTAAATTTTTTTATCTTAAACTGCATCGTTCTGGGATGTATCTTGTTACTCAAGTTTTTATCGTATTCTTAGTGGTTTGAGTAGTCATTATGAATCGAAACAAGAATAAGTACTAGGACTAATTCTGCACATACATATATAGATGACTGTAAATATAAGTTTCACATCTAGGACAAAGGTTTTTTTGAACGATTTTTATAGATCCAAAAGCTCATGAGACAAATTGAAATATTGTAACGCGTACGATTTTGCCGAAGGAAATTTAATGTCAATAGGCAATTGTCAATAAGCTACTGCTATATAAGTAATCAATCTTAGAAACAAAAAGCTGCTATGATCAAGGATACCTTATGCCACATGACTAACAGTCGTACTCCGTTGGTGAGGTTTTTGTCTATTCTGAACAGATAGATTTCAAATATGACTTGAGGGGAGAAAAATATTGTTTATACTCTTTTACTGAAAATCTTTATTTTCTTAATTTAATGGGAAAGTTGCTTATTGTATATTTTTTTATTATCTTAGTAATTGCAGAAATTGAAAGATAATAATTCCACCTGCATATGGGAAAATAATTTTTGTCTCGAAGGCAGTTTTTTTAGCTTGCATATTTACAGGCTTGTTATTTACCTCTGGCCGTTAGTGAATGTGGCTGTTAAGATTTGGTGACACGTGACATTATTTGGCTCCGTTCGCCTCAAGCCACAAGTAAAAATATTTATTTAATTTTTCCAGTGAGTGAATATGAAAAGTGTTTGCTTCATTTTTCCCACAAATTTTATGCAGTTCAGATTAACTGCTGCTTATAGTATCTTATGTTAGCAGTTGGACCATAGGGCTAAAATATTTTGAAATCCTTCAACCATGCACTGCTATTATCCCTGGCAGCTTATTCGAAAAAATACATGTCTTAGATGAAGTGAGTTTTTGGCATAACGTCATTTCTCTAGCCATCCGTCTCTTCTGCTGTCGTCTGCCATAAAATTGACCTGAAAGGGTTTTTGAGCAGTGCTTACCGGTGCTTACCGAGCTTTAACTTTACAATTATATCTACTCCTAAGTAGATTACGTACATTTAATAATGTTGCGTCTTTGGAATCACCCTTCCCCAAATATTGGGACAGACGATTCTCCGTTAGATTTTCCTCTCGAATGCGGCTAAAAGGTCAGAGTGTTTTGTGCTGACCATCCACTGCAGTAGCTTCGAGGCTCTAGTTTAATTCGGAGATTTAAAGAGCCTCGATAGACTGAAGTAGAATTTGTTTGTACTGCTACTCCTGAGCCAAGGACTTCACTACTGCAAATGTATACTCCAAAGCCCTCAGACGATGCTACCTACCCACTTCGTCTTGCCATCACTTATGTGTAGCTCCAACTGTTTATCACTCGCTCAATAAGGATGATCGATTCTAGTGCTGCTAACTAAGTAGCTTGTTTCTGCAGCTTGAGTGGAGAAAAAAATCACTATTTGATGACGTCAGGCAAATTTGATTTGGCAGTTTCTGTGCTGTGCTGCTGAATTATATGCTGAAATGTCTCTGGAGGGATAGAAGGTGCAAATTTTCAACATAAATAATGACATTGAAATGCCTAAACCGTTTGGTCTGATATCATCAATGGAGAGTGACGTCAAAATGATGTCAAATAGAGAATTATAGTAGATATCTTCTCTGTTCGTAAGTTACAGAAACGTGCCACTGATATTCATATCATGTCAATATCAGTTTCTGACTGGACTTTCTCCAATATCAGGTTGAAGATGAAGTAGACCACTGAAGATATTGAAAACAAACCGGATATTTTATTTGACTTCTGGTTTATTTTTTTATATATTCAATCATCTAATATAACAGAAGAAGTTCCAATTGGCATCTAGTCAAAATAGGTTGACTAACAAAAGCAAACATATATGTTATTTAAAGCAAAATTTATTAATGCATAAAACATATTATAAGAAAATAAGGATTTATTAATGAATAAAAGATCTACTAAATAAGTGATAAAATACAACATACATGCTCATGAGCTGACAAAAAAACGATAAAAAGTATATTATTAAAATATTTTAAAATTGATTTAGGAACGTTATGTGTTTTCAGTACGCACAAAATAAAAGTCGAAATCCATGCGTCAGGACATTAAAAATGATCTTGGCACTATTAGTGGTATTGAAATGTGAAAGATTTCGGGGCTGATGTCTGACAAGTTTGAAGTGATTCTTAGGACGGAACTTTAAGTAGGGTTAAACGTTCACTATTTGCAACATAAAGAAAATGAAATTTAAAGAGTAAAGAAAAGGAGAACCTACTTTGTACAATTCTAAAGCTTTTATGATATACGCGTTATGAGGACACTACAGCTGATATCAATATTCAAGGAAACAACGAATAAAAGAGAGGCTAAGTTGTACAAAGGTTAAAATATTAAGACATAAAAGATTTTTAAAATCTGAAAACGAAACCATATAAATTAGACGCCATAGTGATAATGTGCTAGTAAACTTTAAGTTCAATGTCAAGAAGAGCACCAATAACGGTGAAATTTTCAACCACATCAAGAATAATTGAAGCGCCCAGCGTGGGTATGGCTCACACTATGAAAACTATATTTCAAATATATTCAAAGTATAAGAGCCTAGACAGACAGGTACTTAAATTAATAATTTGCTTATGATCATTTATACCTAAATTAGTAATTTAAAAGTTGCTGACACACAGCCTTTCCGCTAATGATGAATACTGTTACTGACTGTCTGTCACTCAAAGCAATTAGTTTTTGAGAAATGGGGTAATCGAAAATTTTTTAAGTGCATGCTACCTCTTTTATGTTCTAATCAGTGAATTTGGAGCACAAACCGCACAAGAACTACATTAAAATTCTTCAAGTATTTCGAATTTAAGTTTTACATCTCAAAAAAGGTGTCTTCTTCTTCCTTTTCAATGCGAAAAGCGACTTTTTACAAGGTTTTTATGTGTTACATCGGGCAACATGATTTAAGAATAAATTAACAAAGTTTGATGATCATTAGTGATTTGGTTAATTGTTGATAATTTGGTCATTTAGTGGTAATTATTCCAAATTAGCATACGACACACTCTGTCTAGGCTCTTAGAATACACAACGTAGTTGCTCATTTATAAATATTTGATGTCAACAATATTTGTTGCCTACACCTGCCTGTCCATTGGTGGGGATAAGTTAGAGCTGACCCCATTTCCAAAATAATTTCTTGCGTCAAACAATACTGTATTGGAGCAAACACCAGCTAACACCAACCAAAACTCGAGTAACAAGCAAGCTGCTTTATTAATTTTGATCTACATAACTACCATTATTAAATAATGAGGTTTACTTGGATTAGTTTGGGTCTTTTTTTATCAGTGTAATTGCGCAATTTCTTTGGTAAATTATACTATGTTTATTTAATGTAAAATTATTGTATTTAATGAGATTTCATCAGGTTGTTAGTTTTAGCTAACTGAGGCAAAATATATTACTGTTGAAACTGAAAATAAAATCACAAATCAAGACATAAATGTTGCAAAAAAGTATATTTCTTATTTCTTTCCAACTCAAATCCTCAATCTGAGTGTTTCGTTGAAATAGACAACGTTCTGGTTGATCTTAATTTTGAAGAAACTTCCTCATCAAATGATTCACATTTATTAATACAAAAAAGTCTTCACATTTGTCAAAGCAACAGACGAACAACTAAAAAATTTAAACGAACAACTTGTTATAGGAATAAGATATTTAATGATATTTCACGCAATTTAGAGCGATAAAATACGTAGTGCGCTCGTTATTCAACGTGCTTAAATCAATTTGCAGTTGCTTCCAAAACCTTGAAGCAACATTTGAAACCACCAACAAACAAAAGGCAAGATAAATTAATAGAAGAAGACAGCTCATTAATAAAATGTAGAAACAGAAGGGGACCCAGAACGAAATCGTGCAGAACTCCAAAAATTGTGAACTCCGAATACTGTCTAAGAGGGCTAAAGTTGATGATGTTGATGATGACTACAGTTGATATACTCACACCGTCATCAGCAGCCAGAAATGGTGGCAATCAATTAACACGTAGTGTATTTGATTGCGAGGGGCTCAATATTTAAGTGAGAACCTGGTTATCGTAACGACCAAATTCTTCGATGCTACTAGTTCTTTGATTCGAAATTCATTGTCATTAGTATTCTAGTACATAATATGGGTGCCTACGCAATGCCTGAATACCAGCTCCCAACCTATTTTTACTTTTAAAACTCCCAATATGATTTTCACTTAGCACCTTTGGCATTCATTCGGCACAACTTTCGAATCGTACGTAGTACACAATTTTTTTGCCATCAATAAACTCCTCTATAGGTCTATGAGCGTTAATCAGGGTCATATTTACAAATTCGATTTAAACGCGAAGGTTATAAAATTTTTCATTGATTGCCTTTAAAACCAATGGCAGTAAAGTAGACTTAGGTAGTAGGTAGACTTCAATTTTTCTCATCAAATCAACTAAATGACTGTAAAACTTATAAGAATGAAAATTGAATCTGGTGGCTTTTATGCAGGATAATTGTTCCAAACGTCGCCTAATCTGCTTTTAAAGTTGGTCAGCTGCAGCTTTTTGTTGTCAACCCTTTCTTGTTTTACAACACAGGCCAAAATCGTTAAAACAGCATCTACAGTGAGTACAATGCAGATTGCACTTTAAATTTTGTACTGACAGGTTTGATTCTTGTTATAGAACCAAAAATAGTTGCGTGGCTAACTTCTGGAGCAGGTCAATTTCCCATCTGTCGATATAGCTCAAACATTTTCTTATGCAAATTACTTCATACAACAGCATTTGAATATTTTAGAAACTATAGGCGATAGAAATTGTGTGTTATGGTATAAGCCACTATTTTTCAAGTATTACCTAATGATTTCAGTGAGAAAAAGTTCAAATATTCTCACCTATAGTAGCTGTTTTATTTACCAAGTGAATAAGATTTTAGGTTAATTGTGATAATAACTGCTGGACAAATAAAGCAAAGTACCTTCAAAGTCTTATCAGCCTAAGTTAGCAAATTTATCAGAACATAATCAGCCTCTATAAACATGAGCAGCTTAGATACATAGCTAACTTTTACACAAATACTATTCAAGTATCTACTCAAAGCAACTCAACTCAAAACTAACTCAAAACTCAAAGGGTGGCTCTACTTTTCACTCGACACAGCTCGAAAGAAATCTCTCTCAACGATAGTTTAAATTATTATTATCTTGCTCAACGATAGTTTGATTGATTAACATAAATTTCTAAAAAAAAAAAAAGAACTTAGTTATATTGCTCCAAGCATTAAGAATTCAATGTTTGCCCACACCATAAAAGTAAAATTCGTGTTTCGATATCATAAATCAGAAGTTACTTTTGTGAAATCATCATTAATAAGCGTAACAATTAGTTCTCGCATAGCTTGAACCGTTCGGATTTCAAATTTTTTACCACCAATGTTTTACCATTTTCATATAACATTTCCATATAACAAGTAAACTAGCTATGATTTAAGCAACATCATTATTTGAAGTTAGACAAACATTGCTGCTGGCATGGTTGCTCTCACCACAATTTGCACATTTTTTACTGAAATATGAGCTATACGATTATGAGCGACGCTTTATTGATATACTCTTTATGATATAGCTGGTTAATCTTATCTATTGAATTGTTCTCTTCATTTTTGTACTACTGAGTGATTTAAAAAACGGTTTTTGTAAAAAGATAATCAAAGCCTAAAAGATTGCAACAGACCCCTTTTTCCTTTTGCTTTCGAAATTAGTAAAGATTGAAAGTCAGCCTACATCTTTGTGTGAACCCTCTATTCATATTTAATTTTGCCCTGTTGCAAATATCAATGTAAAAGTTTTCAGGCAGTATCAAGCGTAAAAAAAGTTTAATTGAATAGTTACAGCCTGAACTGAATTGATTATAGCTGCGTCAATTATATCAGCTGCAGTAAGTTGATTAAGAGATCGATCCCTATTTATTCAATCTATTAGTTACCATTTTTTACTCATCAGCCACTTTTTCTCAAACCAGGAACTAAATTGTGTATTTTTTCTATATTTCAGGTCAAACAATCACACATAAACATCCCAATAAAAGGACGCACAAAATGGGCGCTGAGTCTGAGACATTACTAGTGAATCGTCATCCGACAAAAATCGATTCAGATGTTCTAATCAAAAGAAGTTTTTCCGATGAAGAAACTGATCATAAGAAACCTTCAAAAATTGACTACCTTCAGCAACGAATAGCCAATGAACGTATCGGGCATTTCAATAGCAATGGCAATGTCAACAACATGAATGCCAATGAAAATAGCAGAAAAACCAATGATATTGATATTAAGTCGACAAAACCAACAAAAATTGTCCTGGACAAAAAGAACCTTATGCCTGCTGATATTGGAACAGATTTGACCTTTAAGAGACAAATCGTATGGAGCAATGCCATTGGATTTTTAATATTGCACTTACTAGCTCTTACCGGTTTCGTAATCCAATTGCTCGGATATGTTGGAATCAAAACAGTTTTGTATAGTGAGTATCAAATGTAAACTAATCTTTTCAATCAATCACAATCGATCCAATCGCAACTAAATGCACCATTTGAAGTCAGCTTACTGGCCAAATTGCTGTGCACGTAAAATATATTAAAATCGCTCATCCATTTGCCACCATACCAATTAATCATACTAAGCACACAAAGTAATCTTTCATTTCACACTCTTCGAAAATTTCTAAAGGTTTTCTTTCACATTCTTCAATTACAGCAACCTTCTTGATAATAGCAAGTGGTATGGGTGTAACAATGGGAGCCCACAGATTATTTACACATCGTGCATTCAAAGCAAAGCCCTGGGTGCGGCTTCTGCTTTTATGGATGCAAACCATGGCTGGACAAGTAATAGTTGAAAAATACGATATTAGCGGTTTTAAAAGTAAATTTGAATATTTTTTTGTTATTTTGTAGAATTGTTTGTACGTTTGGGTACGCGACCATAGACAACATCATAAATATTCTGATACCGACGCCGATCCACACAATGCTACTCGAGGATTTTTCTTCTCGCATATTGGTTGGTTGATGTCAAAGAAACATCCATCGGTAAGTAGTAGTTATTAGAAAATACATGCTTACATTTGTGTGTGGGACTGGTTTTGTAATATTCTACTTGCTGAATGGATATTCAATTGACAATGCTTAGGTCTCACGCGAATATTTTGAAAACATAAATATTATCTTAAAATTTTTATTAGGTATTTCTTCATGCCATAAAATATATAATTTCATAATATAGCATGCTGTAATGTTTTTTGCATTGCATGTTCACATTACTTTCTTTAATATTTCTTTCTTTTTCGAAAACCAAAGCTATTAATCAAAATATTTGTTGATATAAACGAAGAAAAAGTGGTTACAGGTTTTTTCGTATTGACTTATAATAGGTTTTATTCCACTAAAATCAGTTAAATATCTAGTAAAAAAAATCTGCCCTGAGGGGTCACCAGGGATCAAATGCTATAAAGATATTTATAGCTGAAATGCTACTTTCCAGTTCTGCTACAAAGAGCGACAGGGAAACTGAAAACCATTTCGGCACACCTTTCTAGAGCGAGCTTACAATTCAGTTACATACCACAATCGTAGAAATTAGCGTCATCCCCAATAGTGGCAGAAAATCGGCTGACTTTTTAAAATCTTCCTGGCTAATTAGCTTCACATCTTTCATATTGAAGACCATGGAGAAGCAGTGAAGATGAGATTGCATAGTAAGTCCTGGCCTTCGTCAACATATTTTCCCATCGGACCCGATCACGAGCCGATGTCATTCAATTGGGCACCCCTAACGACGCCATCCCTCCAGCGAAGGGCAAGGTCTCTCACACGCTGTCGTCTGCCGTAAATTCTGCTAAAAAGTGTTTTCCGAGCCGGATCCTTTTTACTCATTTGAGCTAGGTGTCCTGCCCACCGGAGTATACTGAGCTTTATCTTCGTAATTATATCTGCTTCTAGGTAGATAGCGTACAACTCTTAGTTGTAGCATCTCCGGAATCGCGCTTCTTCACATATTGGGCCAACGATTCTTCACAAGACATTCCTTTCAAACGCGACTAAGAGGTCAGAGTGCCTTTTGCTGAGCACTCAAGTCTCGAATCTAGACGTAAGTACTGGCAGGATCATGGTCTTGTACAGCAGGAGCATTGATGTTCGGGTGAGATTTCGGGATTTGAAGAGCCTTTTTCAGTCTGTAGTATGTTTTGTTGGATTTAAGCAGCCGCCCGTGAATTTGTTCGTCCATGTTGCTATCGGCTGCTACAATTGACCCAAGGTAGTTTAAAGACGGCACTGCTTCAAATTCATGCTCAAATACACTGAAGGTTTGATCAACTCTAGGTGCTCTTTCGATTTATCCATAAACCCTCAAAACTACCAATATATTTCCATTCACCTGGGAAAAAAATCGACAGACATGACCAAAAAATTAAGGACACAGAAATACGTATACAGAAAGAGATAAAATACTTAGGAAAAGTAAAGGAGCTTCATTTGCGACAGAAATTTAAATAAAATGACACTGAAACTCACTATAGTACTTTTTGCGACAAAACGAATGTTGGGGACTACCTTGAAGGCAGACACTCTGGCTATGCAAATATATGGTGAAGCCTTCCATTCTCTATGGATCAGGGGTATAGTGGATGGTGGCACAAAAAGAACTGCAGCTAACATATACAACCAGTTTCAAAGATGACTTGCCTGCTGATTACATGAGCAATGAGCTCCATCTCAACAGCATATATCGAGCCTCTTCTAGACCTTAAACCATTACGGTTCGAAAGTCAAGAGACAATGACAAATCAGGCTGTATGCTTTCAACAAGGTAACAGGAATACTAAAAGGTAATCTTATCCTGAAATTCATGCGATCAAATAAAGACTGAGGCAACCTTAAAGAAAAGGTTCAAGGTCACAATATTATCGAACAATTGAGAGAAAAGTCTACATATTTCGCTTAAAGGGCCGTAAATGTTATATACAGACGGCTCCAAGATGGATTGTGGTGTGGGAGCAAAGAGCGTAAAATCTAGGCGCAAAATGCACTTCACCTTCGTAAGGGTGCCACTATTTATCAAGTATAATTATCTGCTATATTGAAGGCCAGTCATACAATTAATAATGTATAAGAAACTCGAAAAAGGGTGAGCATTAATATCCTATTGGAGAGCCAAGTGATTCTTGTATTTATCAATTGTTGTCAAATAAACTCGACTATACTCTTGGAGGTGCAAAAAGCCCTAAATGAAAATGGGATACAAAACAGCTTCAACCTTATATAGATCGCTAGCCAATACGGGCACCAAAAAAACGCTGAAGCAGACAAAAAGCCAAAAAAGGGGCTCAATTAGCTTAGAATCGACCAACTTCGTGCTGAGGCTCAAACGAGCAACGAATTCAAAGCACAATCTAGAGGTTTTTCCACAGCTTCCATATAAAAAAAGCAAAAGAAACAGGGTCTCTCTACAAAAGTAGCACAAGGGTCTTATGTGGAGCTTTTACTAGCCATCTAGCCAACTGCAAAGGATATACAAGGAACGAGACAAGTGCTGCAGACAGTGCAATGAACCGACAGGGTGTCCGGCAATGGTGAAAATGGAATGATTATTGTAGTCTTATTGTGAATGAAATAAGTATCAAATTCAAGTGTTTTGACTTCTCCGAGTAGCAATTTAACCGTCAATACTGTACCACCAGCAGTAGCGCAATAGTTGACTATCTTATAAGTCACAATCATTATTACAATCTTTCTAGGACTTATTCTGATATCTGCTTTTCGTTTTCTATTAACATTACAATGATGTTTGCCCCAACGAATGAGTTTATGTTCTGAGCAAATTTCTATCTAGCCAGGACCTTCCAAAACTCCCACCGCTTTCATGAAAAATGCTTCCACCATTCCCCGCTTGAAAGTCACGGTTCAGAGCTAGAAAAATTCGTATCGTGGCTCTTTTAAAGTAAAACTGCAGGCCATATTTGCACTTATTTACGGGCCAAGCTTGGCTACAAACTGGCTTTACTCTTTTGTAGAAAACTTAACAAAATTTCATATTTTGGGATAATAATCAACATCAGAGCTACCGACCACCTGAAGAAAAGCTTTTGTCTTATCAACATCGTTGCCAGATATTTTCGTTCCCGCCCACCGAAGGAAGGTAGAACTTAATATTATCAGAATGTTTGAGATCCAAAGAACAAAATCAACCAAATACTCGTAAAGCTATTTTCTATAGTCGCATCTAATGACATTATCTGCTCATTGAAACCTGGATGCCTGGAAATATACACAGCAACAAAATTCACATTGTTTTTCGTAAGGGTTGAGGATCTTTTTTGAAACTTTTAACCTGTTGCGTTTGGGGTATCTGTTAAGCGATTCCGGTTAAGCCGATAAACAGCCCTGTTGATCTGATAAACAGCCCGAACCGCAGGCACCATGCCCTTATCAATGCTCACGTTATGCGTGGGTCGATAATTGCTGACGTCATCGTGCTCATTTCTCGCTGTTTATTGCTCATTGTCTCGGTATAACAAATGAGAAAGACAAAATTAGCAATAACAAATGAGAAAGACAATATTTATTGGAAGAGACAATTCTGTTGAATATCCGAGGGTTCCTTCTTTACTCCACATAATCACCACCTTCAATTAAACATTTGAGATATCTGTTCAAAAGCTTCGAAATTCCAATATTATACTTTTCTACCGCGAGTTCATTCTGAGATTATTGTAGTTTCCAGTGAGTATATTGAGCATCATGAACTATTAATACTATTACCTATTCACCTACTCACGTAAACGATGGTGGTGCCTGCCAAGGCAGCCGGACACGGTCGGATTTAGAATCCAACCTGATATATAAACGACGCAGAGTTTTCAAGTGTCCAAATACAGCAACTTTCCATGCTTTTTATTATAAAAACTTTGAAAAGTTAGAAAAATTCTCAGTGCTGGCAACACTTTACTAACGCGCCCTCCAAACTTCTACCCAAAACTGGTTCACATCTATACCAATAAACCCTGTAAATTTCGTTTTCGCATGATAACTGGATCAGAGCTTACACAGATGGAAAAATATTTGGCACACATCCAAAATATTAGAAGCTGGCAGCCCATTGTTAGCACTACAACTGAAAGATTATCAAATCAGCTTTCTGTCAATCAATTCACTAGTAAATTTCATTTCGATTTGACAACTGCGTTGAAAGTTATGAGTAGAAAGAATTTGTGGGTTACCGTTCGAAAAAAAATTCAAAATTCTGGAAATTGAAACACTGGTTGTTTGTTTTTACTGCAATATCATTATTATTTGAAAATTTAATGCCAGCGTCTCTCAGTAAAGAAATTACAAAAACATACCATCGATTAAAATTTAACGATACTCTGTCAACGTAATTTTTTAGCAAAATGAGCATCCAGTAAGGTTCCTGTATGAAATCCGCATCGTTTCGTTTTAATCGCTTGGAAGCTTTAAGGCATAAAACTTAAAGTTTTTGAGTGGTTTTTCGAAATGGCTCCATTACCACAGGGTTGCCCACATTTCTATATAGCTTATATCAGACCTGGTCCTGCCCAAAACTAATACATTTTGTTAATTTCACATTAATTTGATGGTGAGTTATCGAGATGTTTCGATTGTTCAGCAAATAAATAACTTAATGAAGGATTACGCTTCCTGTGCGGATAATATTTATTAATCGTTTGCACATTTGCTCAAAAAAGACAATTTTCTTTAGAAGAGTCGCTGATTTGAAGATATCTTTCATGTGCCTGCTATAGTTACAGGGTTACTCAAACAATTGCACATGTCTAGTTCTGGTCAACATCAATATGTCTTGGAAATTTTGGCATAATCCGATGTTTCTGTCAGAAGAAATGACAAACCCAAATTTGATTTAAAAAAATCTTTCCCCAGTTTTAAGCAATCAGCACCCACATAGGGCTAAAAATATTCAAACCGCTTTCATTACCAAGCAGAAAACATTTTGAGACTTTATTTCCTATACTTACTTCTTACCAAAATTAATTTTTGATAGAAATACAGGGGTACCAGAAAATTCACTAAAATTCCCGCCGCCTAAGGGTTAAAAATATCTTAATTGTAACTTAACTCCTTCGAAAATTTCAGCTTGATCGAATTAGACTAAAGACTAATGAACCCAAGTTTTATAATATATGCACAATGTTTGAGGTCATTATTCTATTGAAAAATATACCGACTTCTTAAGCCCAATTTGTTGGTTCTTTCATTGGCATTTGCTGAGTATTGCTGAATGGGCATCCTCATCTATTGTAGACACGATTAATTCCAAAGTGCCTCCTCCAGTGGCCGTCACGATCCTCAAAATCATTACTCTACCTCCACAATGTTTCACTGTAGGAAGTAAGTTTTCTGTAACCGATTCTGCACTTGAAGCAGAGCTGTACTCCAGGTAATACTGTACTTTTTGACGCATCAATAATCCTTAATACTAGTGATATGCTTTTTACTTATGTTCGCATTAATTTATACTTTTGGTAAAAGAACACGTTTTTTAACTGTTAACAATTTTGAATGGCCAAATCGAAAGTTAGATTCGAGATTCCCAGTGAACTCTGAGCTCAGCATCCTTTGAAAAGACGAGCTAGCAATCAATTTCATCAATTTTTCGAAGAGTTCTCTCCATTTTGGACCTTCACTATTAAATGTTGCATGTCTAAAAATATTTTTTTTTTCTTTTACTTGATATTATGTAGGTTTAGCCCTTAAACATCTTTTGCAATAAAACTAGAAAATTTATTGAAATGTGCTCAACTGACAACCGTTTCTAAATGAAAAGGATTTGCGAAATTTCATACATCTCACTTGAATTTTAAGGACACACAAATTAGCTATCGTCAACAAAATATAGACAATTGACATTCGAAACCCTAATGAAATCATTATTTTGTTTTTGCAGGTGATTGAATATGGAAAGAAAATCGATATGTCTGACTTGGAAGCTGACCGTTGGATAATGTTGCAAAAGCAGTAAGAAAGCAATCCATACCCACTTTGAATTATTTGAATCTTTTAATACTCATTCCTTTTACCCACAATTGAATTTTGTATCACCTCTGCTAACGCCTATCCTCCCTTTTACAGATACTACAAAACATTATACATAATCTTCACAATAATCATCCCAACTTCGATTCCTTGTTTATTGTGGAACGAGAGCTGGTGGGTGTCTATCTTCACAACATACTTTTACCGAACTGTTTTGCAGTTGAATTTCACCTGGTCTGTAAATAGTGTTGCTCACATATGGGGACACAAGCCCTACGACAAGTGAGTATCTATATAAAAAAATATTTAATTGAATTCGAGCGAAATTTTAAACTCTACGTCTTCACAGAAATATGCTTCCAGTCGAATCAGTTGCCGTGGCTATAATGGCAGCCGGAGAAGGATGGCACAACTTCCATCATACATTCCCATGGGACTACCGTGCAGCTGAATTGGGAATGCCCTACAACCTCACCACTCGAATTATTGACTTTTTGGCCAAAGGTGGACACATCTATGATCGGAAATTTGCCAGCGATGAAATGATCCGCAACCGATGTTTGAGAACTGGCGATGGTACACATCACAAACATGGAAAGATGCCTGAAGAAATACCTGAAAGTGAGTTGATACTGCGAAAATATATTGTTGAGAAGCAGCAGGTCGATCAATTCAGAAATCTGCTGGAGAACTATGCGAAGGAGGACGACCTCAATAACAATAATAATGAGCTAAGCAAGGACAAGCTGGCGGCGAAGCAAGCGTATGCCGAGAAGATTACTAGTAGTTCTAGCAGTAAAGATTTAGTGCACAAATTGAAAGATAAACAGGCGCTGAACGCCTGCAGTGCTTAAGTCACACACGTACCTGATCTGATCTGTGTAAGATGCCGTTTCATGTGAAAATCTTCGAGCTGATTTCCATTGTCTTAACATGTACAATATTTATGTGTAATTTTAGTAGCGTAGTTTAGATGAAAGTGATTGTTTTAATCATAAGAGACTAGTAGATGTAGGTGATCATAATTAATCGTAGTTATACAGTTTATGTGGTTGTTGATTGTGCTTTATATCACTATGTAGATATGGCTAGTGTTCGTATTAACGAGCATATGTACTCTAAAAAAATGATAAAAAAAATTGATAAATATTTTAAAATTGCATTGTTTATTTGGAAAAAAGTGATATATTATAACATATGCTTTGATTAAGGAATAATTAAGAAACGTGTTTCAGCTATCGAGGAGTCTTTGGGAATTGTAACTCCGATAACGACTCTTGTATTCATTCCTGTGAGTATTGATAAAGCTTTGCCTGCGCTGCATCGGTAGTTTCCAAATTATTGCCACATATGGCCACCATTATAATTGGGCAAAAGTCATGCAATAAGTAAGTAATCGACGGCCGAGTAAGTCGACAGTTCAGAATTAGTTTTCGTAGTTTAAGAGATACGACTGGTAGTGCTAAAACATTAAGGCATTAACGATTAACAGAATTATCTGCTGCAAAAATTTATAGTATTCCGTGCATTTTTCCGGGTAGTTAATATGTGTTTCATTTCTTGTTGAACGATCAAAAGATAAAGCTTTAAAAATTTCAAATGGCCGTTAGCAAAGATTATTTATTACTTTGCGATAGTTTTTTCCCTTCTTGTCTGTAATAACATAAACAAAGCATATCAGCTCTAAAGTTTTTCCAACCAGGGCATGTTTGATGCAAGAATGTGGATCATTTTGCGAATTAAGGTTCCGATAGCAATATCAAGTGAAATTGTTTTTGTGAGATGATCATAAATTGAAATTGAATTAAGTGGTTTCGAAATCTCTTAAAACAATTCCACTATTTATTAGTTTGCTGCCAACATGTAATTGTACATGTCACAGCTCGAAGACGAATCAAGCTCAACGAACTGGAGAATAAAAGCATTTGAAGAGGTCGAGTTTATAAATAGCGAGGAGAATGAATCGTTAAAGGAGTCGACAGTCAGGCTTAGTGGATTTTATATAAGCTTTACGTACCTAAAACTTTCCGTCATGCTATCATTCCATAGTTTTATCCCAGAAATGTCAAAATACTTTCGGAAAAATATAATATGCGCCCTACATAAGAATGGAGATATAACAATGTGCATTAACTATAGGGGTATAGCATTGTTGAGTGCTTCCTATAAAATACTCTTCTGTGTTCTACAAAAGCGGATAGCCCCATATGCCAAAGCAATCATCTGGCAGCATCAATGTGGCTTCATACCAAGCCAATCAGCAATTTATCAGATCTTTACTCTTAGGCAGGTCATGGACAAATGACGAATTCAATATTCCATTGTATCATCTATTTAAAGACTTTAAGGCCGCCTATGACAGCGAAACCGGGCTAGAGTTGTATATACCCAGGAGAAAATTTGGTGTCCCAAACAAACTGATGCAATTGTGTAAGTTGACCATGAGCAGTGCAACTAATCAACCAGACTGTTGAACTTGTTTATTGGGATCAAACAAGGGGATTGAAATTTGATGTTGTAGAAAGCAATCCGAGAATCTGGCACATCAACAAGAGGGACCAACAAGTTCAACTAGATACTGACTTAAGCAGATGATATTGACATCATTGAAAGATCGGAACTAGCTGCACCAGAATCCAAAAACTGGAGCTATACATAAAAGTGGCAGTATCTGCAAGAAGAACACCTAGAGCTGATCAAACCATCTAAACAGTGGAGCCAGAATTTGAAGAGGTGCAATCTTTCAACTACCTTGGGTAAATTGTAGTAGCCGATAATAATATGGATGAAGAAAGAATCGGGGTGGCTGCTCAAATCCCACAAAGCCTACTACAAGCTGTTCAGATCCCGAAATTTCACCCAAACATCAAAGCGCCTGCTGTACAAGACCTTGCCAGTACTCACGTACCGATACAAGACTTGGGTGCTCATCAAAAGATACTCTAACCTTTTTCCTGCGTCCAAGAGGAAAGTATTGCGGAGAATTGTTGGCCCCATATGTGAAGAACAGCGGTTCCGAAGATGCTACAATCATGATTTGCACCCTATCTACCTTTTTTGTGCCAATCCTCAAATAATTACTCTTTCAAGTGTGTACTTAGCTATGGCAGCAGGAAAATACATGTTGGAGAAACCAATTTCTGTTATTTCATTCTAGCTACTTAATTGCCACATTTTGTTCAGGAGCGCTAATCTTACGAGTATAACCAGTCACCGCTAAAATTATTACATGACACTTAACTAATAGAGCACTGGGATTATTTCCAGTCGTTGGATCTTTAGACAAACACAGCCATGAGCATACGGCGGGATTCGAACCCACGAACATTGTTGCAAATTGTAAAACAAACGACGGCGAGGAAGACCTTGCTTGAGATGGAGGGATGATGTTGACCAAGACACTTGGAGCTCACGGATGCCTTATTGGATGACATTGGCTCGTATTTGGGTCCGATGGAAAAATTTGTTGAAGGAGGCTAGGACTGTGTCCTGGTCATAGCGTCCACGACGATAATGATTATGATAGTTTTATCCATTTCTTGAGTCATCTCGAGCCGAATGACAAAAAAGAACAGAAAACAATCGAGCAGCTTGGATTACTAACTGCTGGAGAGTTGCTTATATGCCTTTCATCTATTATTACTTAATGATTAATGAAAACAAAATATATTTAATTCAATTCATTTATTTCTGAAAATTATTTGATACAGTAAACTTAGCTGAGAAAACATAATTAAAATAATTGAGAGATCAAACTTCATAGCCTAGTCTATGTAAGTTTTATTTACCTTGGAGTTGCTGACGAATTTTTGTTTTTATTGCTTGAATGTAAAGTTTTAAAGGAAACGTTCTGCAAAAAAACTTCGTGATATGACCAAGATAAAACTTTGAAGCTCATAATGCAGTCTTATAATAATATTGTGTTTGATGTAAAGTTCCTTTTGGTAGCGTGCGCAGGATGGGGTTGGATCGTCCCATTATCTTATTTTTAAAAAAAATCTAATTTATTTCTTATCATTTTCATGAGGACTCAGTCATTCACGCATGTGTTTTGTGTGGCCATAATTATTTTCGTTAACGAAATACAGGCATCACATTTTATAGGCCCTCTCATTTGCACTCTCCTCTCTCTTCAACTTTTAAATCTTCCCTACTAGCTCTCATGCATTTTTATTGCTTACTGTGGACACGTCGAGGCACTGCCACCAGCAAAGTACCGATTTGGATATGGTTTACCATGGGGATAAAATAACGGAGTGGCCTAGAGTGAAACTACTGCTTTGGATCTACCTCTGTGACTTGCGCCAAACACCGCGTCTATCAGCTTGTCAACTAGATCTCTACGTGGTGATCATATGTCATTATGTTCCAAATCAGAGAGAAAGAAAACATCAGCAATAGAGAGACAAAGCATCGCATATCCCTTCCTTCATGGTTTCATTCCCTCCTTTAGATTTCAAATGTGAAGAGCCATTCTATTGTCTACTACTTTCATGTGGTGTACCTACAATGATTCGAACTGGCACACTCTACACGGACAAAGGTCTTGACTTATAATTTGGAACTGATGTATATATTTGGACTGGTGGTTTTGGTATTCGGCACCTAGTAACGCCGCAGTGGCAGTCAAGTGTAAAAAGCTCCAGATTAATATCAAACCACTTTCATCTTAGCCTTGGCAGCCTTCAGAGTATGTTCAAAGTTTGCGCTCAAGTTGCTTGGACAGGTTCAGCTGATTGACGCTGATATGGTTCTCAGTAGAACCCCATAAGGGCATCTGCCAACCTTTACGTGGCCACTCTGCTTGCATAAATAGCCAACCTTAGAGCGACTGCTTATCCGGACCTAGCAAGTCTCTCAGACATTAGCAGCAACTGATGGTAACACGTCAATGTCGCAGAAAATTTTATATCCGAAGGCCGAAAGTGCAAAGAAAACCACCAATAAGCAAAAAATAAAGCAAAGGCTTCCCAAATCACCTAGCAGCCTGGGTTTTGTTTGTGGTAGGAGACCAACGCGGGAGAGGAAACTCCACATGTGAAACGATAGTTGATCCAAAAAAAGAACGTTGCGTTGTAGTGAGTACTTCGGCACTAGGGCATGCAATCCCGAGATTTCTGGATATCGAGACTTCGGGATCCCAACACATTTTGAACATTTTCGGGATCCCGAAATTTTCATAGGGACTCCCGCGATTTCGGGATTTATAAAATTCTACCCATTTTGAAAATTAGAAAAGTTTTGTCATTACGACAGGAGCGAACAACCCAGAACTCAATACTAAAAGCAATATCGTTTTATGAAAACGGAGGCGCTAAGGGCTCATTATTACAGATGGCGTATGATTACATGCTTAATATCCCACCAAAAAGGGTAGAGCCTGAAATATATTTTTCAGCAGCTGGATATATGTGCAGAAAAATCAGGTCTAGTTTAAATTTTGAATTAATATAGTTCTTTTATAAAATCCCAAAATCTCGGGACTATTTCAATCTTGATATTAATGTCCTATTCAGCACGCACTTCTCCAAAAATAAATTTTATCACTGAAGCGATGACATAAGAAGAAAAAATGCTGAAAAATCGTCGAGGTATCCTTTAAAAAAATTGCAGCCGCTTCTTAAGAATAAAGAATATGTCACGGCCTATGAAACACAGTCTTCTTGAGCTTGAAAGGGCTCTAAAAGTAGTAGTAGTTAGAAAAAAGCTGAACTAAAATCAAGAGAGCATAGAACATAGCGCAATAAAAAAATTGCTAAAAGCTCACATACTGTGAAAACCAAAGCACAAAAACGGGTAATGACACCTGAGTTTAATCCTCACAAAAACAACATCGCTAGGGCACGGACTGAAACGGGGGTCACTAAGCAGTACCTCTGGGTGACTGTCGGAAAATTTGGAAAAGAGCAACGGAAGGCAGGCAAATTAAGTTGCACTTCAAAAATTGGCAAGGTATACAAAATATGAGCAAAAAAACAATCGTTTAGGATAAAAAAGGAAATGGTGATAATAAAGCCTACTCGAGGGATGACTTACGTAGAAGTGCTTTTTCATGTCTTTGCAGGTGTAAGGTCAAGCAAGGTGGCGATATAGGTTTACCAAATTAGCAAGATGGCAGACGGCGGGGTACTGATGACACTATAAAGCGCAAAGACTAGTGGCTAGTTTCCGCGATACCATTAAAACGGCTCTGGAAGTTTTCTGTGAGATTGAAAAGCTTGTTTATAGACCAATATCAAAATACATGACTCTGGCAGTCTTAATAGTCAAGATACATGGCTCTGATAGGTAGAAGTGGCAAAAACAATTTGAAAGAAGGAGGTTGAGAGCATAAAAAAGACAGATTCAATAGAACCGAATGAATCGAAGCTCTGAAACTAGCTTAGATTGGATAGATAAGAATTGGCCGGGCTTACACTGGGCTAAAAAGGTGGCCTGAAGTTTATCACTGCTTTAATTACATTGGATACAACCATACAATGAACCAGATTATAGCAGTTACCACTGAAAGTGCGGTAAAATCAAAAACCTTGCAAAGGATGTTTGGCTAATCGATTTTGCTTGTAATGCAACTACGAATTCAAAACTGGAGCAGCCCACTTATTAGTTAGTACTGATGTCAAGTATTAACTTACATTAATAATATACCAAAACGTAAATTGAGTGCTTTCAAAACTTAATGAGCTACTATATCGATATAATTTAAAATTAGGTTAAAAACGGACATATATTTAGCGATTTGGAAACTTAAACAAACCGTTCACTGCAAACTTAGCTAGTCTAATATATGTGCTCCATTACTGCCATAACTTGTAACTTATTGCATTTTTTCAATAAATAGTGCTTTTACTGTACAAAGACAGTTCTTATCTCGTCAAATATGAGTTAAAAGCAAGCAGCTAGCTTACTTTGCTTACATTATTCCATATTTATGTTTCAGCTAGTTCAAAATTTTCACATTCCAAATGAAAAACAGTGCAAGTGGCAATGTACTGTTGTCTAGTTTACCTACAGAATGCGTTTCTAGCTTAAGATATATTATTCCATTACTAGTTTCTATCGAGTGATAAGCATGAAAACATTTAAGGTTTTGTTCCATTTCTTGTTGGTTTTACTTTCATTTAAATTTACGAAAGAGTGGACGCAAAGGGAAAGCCATTCAAGCAGAATAATTGGAGGTGCGAATTAAACAAACAAACTATTATTAGAAGTTTGGTTTTTATTAGGAAAGGATGCTGTTGTGTCATACGAATGGTTTTCTGGAATAGTGGCTATCCCTTTACGAAGAGTTGATCGACATATCAAGGTAATATGCGGAGGATCAGTAATAACCAGGCGAGACGTATTAACTGCTGCACATTGCTTCAAAAAGTAAGTGATACAATTGAGAATAGTGCCAGTAAAATAAAAGTCCTGAGACAAACATATATTGCTGCAAAACTTAGGTCGCCTCCTCCAGAGAAAAATTATATCGTTGTAATTGGTTTGCAAAATATCTGCCGTCCATCCTCAGGTGCAACCCAGCACAAAATATCAAGAGTAATAATTCATGACAAATACGAGTCAACCAGATATGATATCGCCATAGTTACAACAGTGTCTGAGATAGATGTAACGCCAATTTGTTTGCCTCTTCAAAATGGTGAACGCTTCAAGCACTGTTGCAACATTAATCAAACAACTCCAAATTACAGAGCACCATCCCACCAAGGGTGAAGTAATCGGCTTCGGCTATAAAAATGATTATATCCAGCCTTGTGAGCTTCAAATTGTCACCATTGAAACTTATGCTGAGGTATGCGCATCAACTCGTGACTTCACGCGATTTTCATATAAAAAAATCAAATATTTTCAGGAAGTGTGCCAAACGATTTTGGATGAATATTCCTCAGAGGATCGACCGGAAGCGTTTTGTGCTGGAGAACTCACTGGTGGATTAGATGCATGCTATGTAAGTACATTAATGAAAATTAAGTTTTATGTTGATTGTCAACTGTTTTCCAGGGAGATAGTGGAGGACCCTTCCAAGCACGCGACGAAAATGTTTACACTTTGCATGGAATAGTCTCGTTTGGATATGGATGTGCTGAGCGTGGCTTGTTAGGATTTTACACTAATGTGACCTACTTCATGAATTGGATAAAGAAACGCACATACGGCACAGTATGCTACAGTTGAAGTCTTATTATTCGGCGAATAAAACACATCTTGCTCATTTTATGAAAAAGCATCCACTTTTTGGATAGTAAATTATGACTTCAAAATTTGTTGCTGAATTGATATCAAAATAATTTTTGACAGATATAAAATTTTAAAGCCTTTGATTACTCTATACCTTAATTCACGTTGCTTTTATCGAGAATGAGTTTTTTGGTGGTTTCTAGTGCCAGCACTACCAGAATGCACTGCGTTTTGCCTTTGCTTTGCACACCCATCATTTTTTGTCGCCAACTCAATCACCCAACTTTAGAGCTGCTTGCTTTCCATTATAGTACAATTACTTTCCTCAACTGAATATTTGTCATATTTTTTGCGATTTAAACCCCAACTGCAAAAACTTTACTAGAGTTTCATCTGTAACCTACTTGACTAGGCTCTACTAAGGTTAGAAATACAAAACGTTGCTCTCAGATTTTCTCGCAAACTTTGGTAAAACTCATCTACATGTCCCCCATAGCCGTTAGGCAATTTCACCGATTGATATATGACTGGTAATTTTGTGGTTGTGTCTTTGTTTTTGGGGGTGTTTTTTTCTCCTTTTTTTTTGTTTCATTTCGCGTATTTTTTGAGCGTTTTTGTTGGTTATTCTTCACTTTTTGATCACTGTTTGTCCTCTGGTAGTAGCAAGGGTACTTGAAGAAAAGTCCTCCAAAATACAGTGAAACTAGATTAGAAGGCAACACGATGATAATAAACAAGCAAACAAATAAAAACCTTCCTCAAAAAACAGCACACAATCACAAAAAAAAACCAAACATATCAGCCAAACATCTATCTGTAAAGTTGTTTATAGGGAGCATGTAGTCGAGTTTAGCCCAAACTATTAGTGTCGAAATTCGTGTGGTACAAAACTGCTGAAAAAAGTGTTGATAACATTCCTTTTAATTTAACTCTATAAATTCAAAAGTCTTCTCTATGGAGATGAAGTATTTAAAAATTGACGATTATTGCATTGATTAAAAAACTTGGCTAGAGTCTTACACCTTCCTAAGATGGTATACTTAATTTGGCCTTTAAATATTGTATGCCATCTATACTACCTGCACTGTCTTATATTTTCTTTGCATCCTTAACATCAGGCACCTTTTCTTAGTTCTCGAAATACTCCGCAGTAACTCCTTTATTGGAGCAAGTAAATCGTAATGAATGATACCGCTACTGACCTATAGCAAAACTTCCCTACGTCGCTAATTTTTTTGAAGCTATAATCAGCGTTATTGTAGCCTCTCATTGCAAATTCATTATGGCTTTTATGAAAGCAAGGCAATGTTTTATGAAAGGTTGCTCAACCTCAGCCAACCTTCTTGATTTTTCTCATCAAGTGGCCAATTCAAACGAAGCTGGTTTCCAAACTGACACAGACACACAGATTTGACCTAAGCCTTTGATAAGCTTGATCACTCTATACCTTTAGCTAAGAAGATACATTCCTTTCAATTTTCTAACTTTTTCTGAATTAGGTTGACTCTTACTTGTCGATTAAAAACCAAGTCTGTCGTTCCGCAAAGGGGCCATCTGAGCCCTTTACTGTTTTGCTTTATACCAATACAATTTTCAAAATTGTCACAAATCTTAACGATTGCAATAAGTTGCGGCAGGGTCTAAACAGATTTGCCAGTTGGTATTCCGATAGTAAGCTCTTTATTATAAGGCTAAATACTATACTATTACATCTTACACACTGATAAAAGCCACCTTTTAATGTCTACTTTACATCTTTAAAAACTCAATCCACTCTATTCACTTTACACCTTTAAAATAGATCACCGAAAGAGCTTGATTTAGGAATACGGCTGAATCAACCATTCAAATTTGACAATCACATCAACCCAAACGTTGTGAAAGCTAGCAATGCCTTAGGTTTTGTCAGGAAACAATCAAGGGAATTCAGCCACTTTTTCCTGACTTAGACTCTCTTTTCGAGCCTAGTAAGACCAATTGACAAATACGGAAGACAAAATTGAGTCCATTCAAAAAAGATTTTTACGTTGCTGCCTTCTCGGTTTTGACCCTTTACATCTGCCACCTTATCAAGACCGCGATACATCTTTTACGAATGGATATCTTAAGCTTCTCAGGTCAGAATTCGATTTACTGCGAAAAATTTAGTAGGCCAACTTAGCTTTAGCACTAACGACAAACGTGACAGGCGGATGAATTTTTTTATCAATCACGCAAATCGGACCAATTATGGTTTACAATCAAGCAGTCACTGGAATAATAAAGCTTACTGTTTGTTTGATCTTTATTTGCCTATTTTTAGCCTAGCAGCACTTAAACGAATTCTGCTTAAGAAAGATTAATTACTAGTATATGCTTGATTATTTACATGTAAAGTATGTAATTTCTGAAAATAAATAAATAAAATATATTTAAGTTTCTTGTTATGCTGGCCCAACTACACCAGACATACGGCTGTAAACAAAAATATTGGGATGATTTCATCATTCAAATATTATTTTCGCAAAATGCAGACGAAAGTTACATTAAATGTTACACGGCTGAGGTGCTGTCCGAAAATTCCTCTTTCAAGTCTTGACATTTTCAGTGAAACAGGATTCTTGTTTAATATATATATATGAGGATAGGGTGAAAATAACCGGCCTGATAAAAAAAAAACAATTTTTTGTGAGTTTTTTTTTAAATTTATTTTTCTACGTACTCTCCATCAAGCTAATAAGTTTTTTTCATATTGGTGCTCTAAAGCAGTAATACTGTTCTTAAAGTCCGATTCGTCGAGCCTCTCAAAATACGCACTAACAGTGTTGATGGTATCCTCGTTAGTCGCAATTTTTTTTGCCTCCGAGCCATATTTGAGGTTGGATAGCAGATGGCAGTCCCTGTTGGCTAAATATAGCAAAATTTTAGGATGGGTAACAATTTAAATTTCGGTTGGTTTATTTACCACAACCTTGTTGGCTGAAAAACTTGTATTAGTTTTTTTGGGGTTAGTTCACCTGCTGCAGTCTATTGTTTTGATTGTGGTTTCGTCTCGGGCGTGTAATGGCGAGCCATCCGCACTTATAAATTTTTGGAAAATTTGCTGGGATTTCGCCTGCAAATTGCCAAATTTGCGGTCGAAACAGTTTTCCGGTTCAATTTTTATTCGAGCGTTAGCAAATGCGGGACCGAGCTTGCACAGAGCTTATTCATGCACAAATACTGTGGACACGTTAACTTGATATCCCTGTAGTCTCAGATATTTTGCTTACTTTTAATTTTCAGTCCTCTATCACGATTTTATGAATATTTTGGATCATTTCAGAAGTTGCGACCTCAGTATGGTGTCCTGAATGTGGTGTGTCATAATTACTCGTACAAATTTAAATACAATAGAGAAGAGTCTGTCAGTGTTGAATCCATTATTTTTTTATTTGAAGTATTGTTAGGCCTTTCAAATGGAAGTATTTAATAACTGCACGTTTTCCCAGTTTTTCATTTTCACTTAAACACTCGACACGACTTAATCAATAGGCTATTAAACGAAACTCAAAGAGCAATCGACCTAAAATTTTGCTTGCAAGCTTGTCACGGATTGTGCAATCAAATGCCAACAAAACTTAGCCCTACTGGCGGCATGTCTGGTTCAGACCGGGAACTTTTCACCCCACCCTGGTATATATTTTTCTTTCAGCTCTGATTCTTCGTGTAGCTCCAATACAAGTACAATTTTCTTGTAAATACCAGCTCGCTTGCTTTGGCATTTTCTGACGATTCGTTCGTTCTAATCCCTAGTACTATACTCTTCGCGAAACGAATTCAACGGTCAAATCCCATACAAAAAGAGCTTTTCAATTCGTCAGTAAAGCTCTTTTGTATGGGATTTGACCATTGAATTCGTGTCGCGAAGAGTATAGTACTAGGTGAGCATAGAACTTCTTTGAATATCTATCGTCGTGCTTCTCGTGTGTGGTCTACTGTGGAATGAGTTTGCGATTTTAGCCTCAATTTAAGTTGCTACATGTTGTTATCAATCAACGCTATGTAAATGCGTTATAATTTGAGACTAAAAACAAAAGCGCTAATAAAATTGAAATTTTGATAAATAATCAAGTGTGAGTTTAAAAATGTGTTACAACTGAATTAAAATCATGTACCTAATTGAACTCGATGGTCAATACCTCTGGTTTAATGATAGCTCCGATTTCTTGCGAAAGTGAGCCATGTATGAAACAAAAAAAGGAAGAATTTCGCCTCGGATTTTCATTTGCACTGCCATCTATTACTGAACCGATATGTTAAGTGAAGGCACTTTAACCAAACATTGTGCTAACCTTGGAAAACATTAATCCTTTGCTCTCCATCTGAATATAAAATTAAAAATAAATTGTACATAATAGTTGTAACATTTCACGTTCCTGCCATTAAAATTTCTATTTATACACCTGCCCTTTTTACAGGTTTTTGTTTGAGCCTGTGTTTATATTTCAGCATTTATTGTGTTGTACTAGGTTTTTGTTTATATGTTTTGTAGCTACCAAGTTGCTGTGCTCTGACTGTGCCTCACTTTAACCTATACCACTTATTCTTTGAAACTAATGCGCGACCGTGATAATTGTGCTGTTTCAACAGGTTGCAGAGATTATTATATACTTACACTTATTGCCTTGATTACGGTGCTTGCCTTCTTTTAACGCCATATTATTATTTTTATAAGTTTATTTTTCAATATAAGAGCTGCCACTCGTCTTTTTTTCTTATTCTCCGAAATTTCAACAATGAAATTTCAAATATTAAATACTACTAATTAAATACTACAAATATTATTGAAACGAATATAAAACGTTTAAGTAGTTTAAACAGTTTTCGGTGAACATCCTAACGATCAAGAAGGAGTTTGTGAAATTTTGGTTTAAAAAACAGTTTTTTATGTATTTATTTTTCATAACATTTTTCACGCTCATAATTATTTATACTTGAATCTGGTAGAATTATCAAATTGAAACTTATAAATGTACTAAAACAAAAAAAAACGGCAATAGAACAGAAATAAAATACGCTTCTATTTCAATTTAATTTTTCAAGGATATGTGTGTAGAGCTTGTAACCATTCTCAGAAAAAATTATTATTTTAACAGCGATGGCATAACACTTTTTGACGCTAGTTTCTAAGCTACTTAGATAATATTTTTTACAATATTGATCCTTATCAAAGGTAATTACATTAAATTGATCTATTCTCCTCTCTTGAAAGTTTTGGCAGCTACAACTTTCCGAATCCACCATACTACATCCCTCACGTCGCTATAAACTCCCAAGGTGCCTCTTACTTTGCAGCCAAAACCAAATGATGTTACACCCAGGATCGTATAACGAACGGTTTTCAAACTGGGAGCCTGAAACGGACCACCGCTATCACCCTTTGGATAAAAGAATCAGATCAATAGATGATATAGCTAGTACTTATAGTATCAATTCCTAATTTGCCAAAGTGAAAAAACTTATTTTCAGAGCGTTATAATTTCAAAAACTTACTCACCTGACATGTGTCGATTGTACCATTAAGATAACCTGCACAGAATCCACTTTCGATCGTCCGAACTTTTTGCTCAAAGAAATAAGAGTTTCTCAGTAGCATTCGCCTACACTCCATCTGTGACCAGGAAACCTATATGTTTAACCTCGATAGTGGATAAGATATTCGAATACAAACCATTTCAACAGCTGGCATTACTAAATCTTGTTGTTCGCTGTTAGTTTTATTCAAAATCACTGCTGTCCCGAACTTTACCATGGGATCTATGAAGTCCAACATTTGATCGCTTAAAACAACAAAACAAACTAATGGCTTCATAAGCTTACCGTTAGATGACGGTAAGCAGATGGGCATAATAGAAACACTTTTCACTAACTGAAGAATGGCAAAGTCATACCAGGGCTTTCCTAAGATGTAGTTTGGATGGCTGATGATTTTAGAAGTTTTCAGTAGTAAATTTTCCGTAATTGCCGCTGAACTGGATTTTTCAATGTTTGCTACAACACCAACAGAAGACACTCTACAACCAAATGTTATTGAAATTATGATAGATATTTTCACAACAATTTGTTTTCGGAAAAATGGGTCCAATCAAATTGATTATTTGGGGATACATATTGCTAATACGTTTCTTAAAAATCGTATGCTCGTGATATTATGCATAAATAAAAATAAATAAAAAAAATAAAACAGTTAATCACAGCAAACTAAATCATAGTGAAATCCGTTACATATAATGATATCTATAATATGTAGCTATCATATAATGTCAGGAAAGTTTTAAATCAGAAGTTAAATATATAAAAGACACAACGAGAATAAATGAATTTACAATTATTAAATCTTACCAAAAAGAAGACGCTCTTTATACAGGAAAATCAAGAAACAGCCGTAAGAGTTCAAAGAATTATTTGTCAATTTTCGACCAATTGGGCTAAAATATTAGGATCAAAAAAAAATTTGTCAGGTTAAGGAAAAAATCTCTAGCGAACCTGAACCGCTAGAAACACTAATGTTCGAAGAACAGTAGAAGAATCGTGCAGGTTTTTAGTGCATATTCCACCACATGAGCTGCTTATTACGGCCAAACTGTTTCAAATGCCACGTTTTACTTTGGTCTCAAGAATGCATTATAACACCTACGGTATAAGGTTTCAGATATTACCACTGGCATGAATTTCAACGTTTATGAGAGCAAAACACGGGTTAATTATATTCGTTATCAGTTGCTTATTTCACAAAATTTTGAAAGCAGCATCTCATATAAGATCAATGAAGAAAATGCTCAGTGCCTGCAGCACTGTAACTGAAGTTGGTGTTTGGGTCTGCGATCCGAAAAATTTGCAGAGCTTTGGGATTTGAAACATTGGTTATTTATTTTCATTGTAAATGTTTCCGGTATGAATACTAACTGTAAGCATTTATTGATACAAAAGTAGCACAACCGACTCGTGCTGGCAACCTTTTGCCAGTATCAAAGCCAAGAATATATCACATCTGCTTCACGTTGTAATATTACATTCGAAGTTATAGGAGTATAAAGAAATTTAGGGTTATCTGCAGCGAGTTTTTTCAAATAATCGAAAGCTTAATATTTGCTGTTTATTGTCACTACAATATCATTACCATTTGAAAATTCTACGATAAAATCGCTTAATAAAGATATTGCAATTAAACACAAAACCAACAATAGCTGGCAACCCTATTGTGGCTTTTCAACCAAATTTAGCTTGAATAATGTTTATAATAAGTTCCATTAATTGTATGGAATTCGTATTGATTTCATGACTGCACTGGAAGTTATAGGCCAAAAAGTTTTATTTTCCTGAGCGAATTTTCAAAACCAAAGACACAAAAACTACCATAGCTGGCAGCACCAATCGAATTTTTCAACAAAATTTCTATCAAACAGAGAATAGAGTAAGGTTCAGGTACTGTGTCAATTTCATGAAAATCTGGTAACTTATTCACATTTCATAGGGCAAAAAGCAGTTTTTTTTCTTTGCAATTTGTCAAGATGGCACCACTGGCACAGAGTTGCCTACAATTCAAAATCGTTTCTATCAGATCTGGTCCTACTTAAGTCCAATGCTTTCTGTGAGTTTCAATTGTATCTGATTATTGATTCGTGAGTTCCCGTGAACAGAAATTTTTGATGCTAAAAATATAGGTTAACTGGGAAAGGGTTACCGTTCTTGTCCGACATGAAATTTCCAAAGTTTTACTTTGAACGTGTAGATAAAGCATAAGATTTGTATACAGGTTGGTTTTATTGTAAGAAACAGACATTTTTTAGGATATTCGATGGTTTGAATGTTTTCACTTCCAAATTTTATTTTTTTCAAATTTAAGACACCAAAATTATCATAGCTGGCAGCTCCAACCGAATTTTTCAACCAAATTTCTACCAAACGTGGTTTGAAGTAAGGTCCAGCTATTGTATAAATTTCATCAAAATCGAAGGATTGAGTAAGAATTTATAGTGCTAAAAGCAGTTATCTTTTTTAGTGGTTTTTCAAGATGGCACCACTGGCACAGAATCGCCCGTATTTCAAAATTACTTCTATCAGACCTGGTCCTATTTAAGACCAATACATTCTGTGAATTTCAATTAATTCTGCTTACCGGATCGTGAGTTTCCGTGAACAGAAATTTTTAATGCTAAAACTATAGGTAAATTGGGCAAGGGTTACCAGGCGAGCCCGTTATACCATATCAAATTTTTTTTTGTCTATCTTAAGCACAAGATTTCTATATGGTCGGCTTGTTTTTGAAGAAGCGGCCTTTTTTCAAGAAAGACGATGATTTGGAGGTTTTCACTTTCAGTGCCTGCCCTAGCTACAGGGTTGCCAGCACGCTCATTGAAAGCTACACAAATCTACAACTAAATAATACCAATATGAGCTGTGTTTAATGAGCTGCTCTAGGTTGAGCTAGGTTGAGATATCTCAACAAAATGTGTTTAATGAGCAATTCGACTGCTCTAACTTGCCCGAAGTTGCTCTGATTTGTGTTTCATGAGTCTGCTCTAAGTTGAACTAGAGCACTTTAGAGCACGGTTTTTACTGTACTTTTTTTGGTAGAGCAAGTTCGAGCAAGCAACCAGCTGTTTTCCAACTGTCACGGAACCGACTTTCAACAAAAAATTGTCACTGAAGTGCAGTTTTTTGTTCGTGAATTGACAGGTTCACCTCCTGACAAGTAATGAAATTTGAGAATTGCCTCTCAGCTGCTCTCACTTGCTCGACTTTTTTCTGCCTCTCAATTGCTCTGATTTGCTCGACTTTTTTTAACAGCCGCGCTACTATAACTTGCCTTGAGATGCTCTGCTTTTTTTTCGTGCTCATTAAACACAGCTATGATTGAATAGCTCTGTCAAAAGTTATCGCAATTTAAAAATTTTCTACTTTTCCCGTTCTCTTTTTAGGCACCCAGCGCACACATGGGGTTAAAAAATTCCAAAACATTATCCGATTCACATGTAAAACACGTTCGAAATTTATTTCGTCAGCTTTATTTTTGCAAAAATTATTTGTGTACGGAATAATAGGTATATTAAAAATATCACTAAAATGGTCGCCGGCGCCAAAGGGTTAAAGATTATTAGCTTTTTGTGAGACCTGGCACTATTCTGCATATACACCAATGTGTCCTGAAAATATATATATATATATATATATATATATATATATATATATATATATATATATATATATATATATATATATATATATATATATATATATATATATATATATATATATATATATATATATATATATATATATATATATATATATAGAAATATGAATTTTTGCCCAAAGTGATTTTAATACTAATGTTCTTCTTCGAATATTAGTAAAAATCAAAGGAAAAATGTGAAATATATAGGATTTCTTACCCAAAATGCGGCAAAGTGTACATTGGTCAAACAAAATGGTTATTTGGTGTTAGACTAACGAAACATATGCGGGAAGCTGCCTCGATGTGGAAAAGGAACACAACTTAAGTACGATCAGCTATAGCAAAACTGGAGGAGGAGCACAAAATTACAGCTTGGTCGTGATCAAGGACGTACAGCAGGTACGAAAACTAGATACATACGTAGGAGAGCCTGAACATATCAGGGAAAACCTTTTCAGGGGAAAACGCTTTCACCCAACATCGGGGTAAACCCCGATGAATTGACGACTAAACTCAGACCAAGGAAACTGTCCATAACCATCGTTCAGGCTGATTCATTTTATGGTTAAGAACAAAATCTAAAGAAAAACGTCAGTAATTTATATAGTTAAAATGTACTTAAGTAATTAATAACTGACTAAAATCAATACTTTTAAAGTAAGCATTATTATTAAGATATCAAAGCTTCATTAAGATTAGACCAATAGACACTGAACAAGGGGGCAGATTACCCTGAAAATATGTATATATGTCAAGAAATTAAAATATATCCAGGTTCTAAAGGAAAAATAGTTATTTACTTTAAAATATGTTATAAGTGTTTCTACAATTATGTAAGAAGGATTCGGTTCTTAAATTGGCTAGTTTCTGGACATTGAAGATGCCTGCTATCGATAAGTTTAGAAGTAGTGCGGCTTCAGAGACATCTTGAAACATTTGTTTTATGCTACCTGGAGCTTTCCATTATTTTATTTGCTAAGTTGTGATGTCCTTCACATAAGTGGATTAAGATCATGTACTGCCTTTGAAACTTTACTGCAAGTGTTTTCAATGTGGTTGGAAAAATTAAGTTTTCTATCAAATGTGACTCCAAGGTACTTAACAGAGTTGGTCCAAGGCGTGCTTGTATTATCGAGTCGAATATCGTGCTGTGGGGAAAAGCAGTTGTTTCGTGGCATGTATTTTGTTTCACCATGGCTTGTAATAACTATAAGTTCAAGTAATAGCTGATCGATGTTTGAAATGATGAATGGGGGATCCTTGCCAGTCGTATATATGCAAGTTTCGTCTGCGAATGTAGCTAACTATTTGGGACCTCTGCTGTGTATATATTGTACAATGTGGGGCTCAGGCAAGACCCTAGTGGGACACTAGCAGTTATTGATCGTACAGTGGAATCAAAGATAGAACATTTGACAGAAAATGTACGACCAGTCAAAAAGCTCTTTATTTCGTTAGCCAAATATGCAGGAAATGCAAATTTATGGATTTTAAAGATAAGACCATCGTGCCAGACGAAATCAAATACTTTTTCTATGCCCATGGCAAACACACCTACAGATTATATCCCCTAAAGAGCTTCCTTGATTGTCTTGAAAACTTTGAATAGTTTGTAATTTGTAGGATGCCTTTCTCTAAACCCAAACAAATAGTCTGGGATTATATGACAATAAATTTCTTCAACCTGCTGAGTAGTATCTTTTCAAATAGTTTGCTGAAGCGAAACAAAAGAGTTATAGACCTGGAACTATTTGATGCACTAGAATCTTAATCAGGCTTAGCGGGTTTATTCGTATCGGATTTCCGTCAATTCAGTTTGAATTTCGTTTCGAGATAAGATTTTCCGTATGTATACCATGTATTAGAGTTTGTTTAAAAAGTGATTTTGTCGGTGTACTGGCTTCAATTGCCCTTCACAGATTAGAAATGAACTTGTTGGGAAAAGAATATATTTATTAAGATTTTAGCAGATATAAGCTAAGTAAAAACTACTAAAGTTGATATTTACATTTACAATGTAAAGTCGTATAATTTGATCCGATCGGCAGTCTAGCAGAATAGAAAATGGGATAGGAAGATAGGGTGATGACAAAAATTAAGGGTGGCGTGCTGTGTTAGTGGAAACATACCATTAAAAAAACTATATGAAGAAATTTTTCGTCATCTTCATAACTTTACGTTCACACTTTGATGCTTGTCGGTATAAGCTTGATACTATAGTTAAAAAAACCTATGTTCTTCAAAATTGCCTCCATTGACCTTCGTTTGAACGCCGTGATAACTATAGGGGACATTTTCATTTTTTTCTTAGCATTTTTGTGTTTTTCTTCATATTATTTGTTCGATCTCGAATCTGATGTCTTTGAAGTATATTTTTCTCGTTAAAAACAATAAAGAACTATTAACTGAGAACTTACGTTGTGACGCAGTGCGCGGCCGTTAAAACGTCCTTAGCTGATATTATTGATCCTAGACAAAATATGCTTGACGGTATTTTATTCACTGCAGAAAGCTGTACCAATCCAACAAACCAAGGATATGGACTGGCAATCTTAACGCCTAATGAAAAAAAACTGATCGCTTGAAAACGTATCGTAGAATTGAAATATTGTGAAGAAAGCACCTCGAATTTTCCGAACATTTTCTGTAGCCACTACACCACAGTTCTGAGCACAGATCACTCTTAAGAGTATGACCAAGAGAATTGTATTAATCAATTTAGGGGCTAATGCATTCATGATACACAAACTCAGATTTCACTTAAACAAAAGCTCAACATTTGGAAACATTTTGAAAATTAATTTTGTTAAATATCAGCAATCGAATAAAATCAACCGTTTGGGCATTTGGCCGTAGACAAATCTATAAATAAGAGCTACTAGTACAAACAATATTAACTACTTAGAAACCCATTTGCAGTCACGTGGTCTGAACAACAATTCAATTAACGATAAAATATTTTGCAAACTATATAAAATTGATTAATGCAGTCAATTAATAATCATTGAAGCTATTAGTTAGCTGATAAAACCTCCACATGTGCAGTTAAAGTTAATATATTTGGTTTTGAAATAACATTTTTCAATCGAATATGCAAGTAGTAGTTATGATACGATCACGTTGAACAGAAATCAAGTGATTTTAGTCAACTGATCGATTTTAGGACAAATTACCCTCAAATCTACTAAATTTACCATCCATTTGATATTCCAAATCAACGTGATTTCGGTAAATCTTGCCAAAATCGAGTACTACTGTGAATGAGGTGAGTTCAATTCACTTTGTTAATTGAAAATAATAACAAAAAGTGGAAAATGCTCCAAAATTGTCACAGAAAAGAACAAGAAGAAAATATGTTAAATGGAAAAGCTTTGGTTTGCTAGATTTCGTGGCTCACGAAAGCCAGTTCTATTGAGAAGGAGATGAGCATTCAGTTTTTAAAAATTAGTTTTAATATTTCTACGGAAGGGATTATACATTTATGCCTGTTACACACTTATTTTAAGAAAAATAAAGGGCAAGCTTAGCAATATTCATACATATGTATACATTTAATCCCTTCACGCTAAACTCATCGTCCATGTTAAGCTTCATTTGAACCGCAAAATCACTTTGGCCCCTCCTCTTGGGTACCAGTGATGGATGGGCTTATGAACTGCAAGCTGTTACGCTAACGGTTCCTGGAAAACTGCGTGAATATAAATCGAAAGGAATATATTTCTAGTCGGAGTCTCAAAGTCCACGCATGATGTGCTCGCCCAATACGATATTGGATCAGAGTCTGCAGACCCCAAAGATAGCAGGTTACCATCATGGAAGAATCTATAGTCAGTGAGGTTTCTACCTTGCTGGTTACATTTCCTACGGTTGTTTGTTTAGGTGGAAGTGCAATTACGGCCGTGCCTGGGGAAAAGATGTCCTTTATTCTCGTGAAAGCTTTCAGTCGAAGGCAACGTAAGAAGCTAGCCAAACAGAAAACTTATTCGTGGAGACGGACAAGTCTTTCACAGGAAACACGGTAGACAGTGAAACATCAGAGCCTACCTGGAGAAGCAAATGGCAGTTGATACCGATGTTTTCAATTTGAGATCGAAATGTTTCCAGCAAATGACTGGTGCCAAAGCTTCTCTAACTGGTATTTGTCAACAACGTAAAGCTCTCAGTCGTTATATCTTTTTCTCATGGTAAAGATTTTGTCCACATTATCTTGAGCTTCGTCCTTTTTTTCTAAGCGGAAAGCTTACAAACTGCGTGCATTACCTTACATTTTGAAACGAACTCAACTTTTTGAAAGGGGCAAAACACATTTTTGCTGAAAGGTCAAAGAGGCTGAGGACTTGTGCTCTGATTTCCAATCTACTTGATGTCACCACCTTCAAACAATTTTCAAAACGGAACCTGACACCGGTCATCGCGCAGTATCGGGGAAATGGTGGGCTGAAATGCGTGATTGGCACTTTGGCTTACCTTCCTTTGAACACTTTCCAATTCCTACACAGAAGCTAATGGACCTGGTTAAGTATGCTGAATCGGAGAAACGGGTCCTTCTGGTAAGCTTTTTTGGTGAATCTACAGACTAGAGAATCTCAGGAAAGATGCCAGGAAATTCCTCAACCAAGCTCGTAGTATAGCAGACAAACCGGGCATTTTTTGTCAGATACGCGCGCCTTAGCCTTGCCCTGGTTTTGAGTTTCAACTGGTTTTGAGCTGGTTCTGATCACGTTATTGGGTTAATGAGCCGCGGTTTCATATGGAAATTCAATTCAAATTCTTCAGAAATTTTTAAGTATAAACCAACCGAAAGCTTTATTTTATGCAATCATTCAAAGAGAATAGAAATATCTAATGAGTTATTTTCATATTGTCATGGCAACGTATGTTGTTTGAAAACAAGAAAGCAGGAAAAGTTTCACGTGTTAAATCTATCGACTATCGTCCCAAAAGTCTCTGTCTTGCTTAAGATTTTGGATAGAATAATTGGCTATTATATCAAAAAGTCAATTAATTTTAAGTTCACCTTGCAGTGATAACATGCTCATATCAAAAGTAAATCGGCTGAGAATGCTCCTCACGTTTTCGTTGAGCAAATTGGAAAATATATCGCACCTAAAAAATATAGACTTGTTGCTTTTTTAGATATTCAAAGAGCTTCCAAAAATATCAAGTATGATACAGTTGTAAAAACTCTGGCTTTGGGGAATCCTTATTTCCGTCGAAGCGTTATTGCGGCCAAAAAAATGGAGCATGAAGAGCGTGGGAGGCTTTCGGTGCTTTAATATACTGCAAAAGAGTCATACAAGTGATTCGGGTCTTACAATTCTGCATCGTTTCTGAAGTTGATACTGCTGTGGTTAAGCCTATATTACTGGATGTTGTGTGTGTGTGTGTGCGTGTATGTGTGTATATGCGTGGGTTGAAAGATAGACGCCTGGCATATCGAAGCACTCAGCCCAAAAGACTCATTGTACTCATGTCCCTAACAATAATAATAATAATTTCACAGATTCCTTGGAGAAATCTAGGATCAATGATACGTCTCCTGCATACGTACCACATTCTACAGAAAGTATTAGTATTTGGGACGCGCAAACGCTGAGCATTCACAGAGTCAGCTTCTTTTAGACAGGATGTACACAGGTCAACCTGTGCAACACCTATTTGGGACATATGTCCATCTAGACAGTTGTGTTCAGTCAGATGCCTGTCATGGCTCTGAAAACTTTCCTGACCTTGTTGATTAGGATTCCCACCATCGCATAGTTGGACTCTGAAAGGAAGATCTTATTATGCCTGGCCAGATCAAAAGAAATCCAACTTATTTGCATCAATTACCCACATCCAACAAATGGCAAGCTCAGGCATGCCCAGTGTAGGGCCAGGGCCCTGTAGTGGAAGCGTCGACCCAATTTCATTTCCCTGAACACCGCAGTGCCCCCGTACGCAGAGTATACCATATACACTCTTTTGAATCTGGCAACAGAGTTTAAGCGTGCTCTACAGTCTTGGGCAATTTAAGAGCTAGCGCAATCATTCATCAGCGCAATTTATCAGCGCAATTCTTTAATTATCCAGCAAGCAGCTCTTAAGATAGGGAATATATCAGCTCGCAAAACAGAAATATGCTCCCCGAGAAATCATTTGGTGAATGTATGTAGACACCAGCTTCAGATCTAACATCTGTCTTCGAGCCGTCCGTAAAAAAGGTCTTGCAGTTGAATTTGAACGTTAGAGGAGGCAGATTGAGAAACGTTTCAACAGCTGCACCCAGAGTATTACTCATAGCACCACACATACCCAGGCACACAGCCCATTTAACTACATTAGGCTTCAGACCCTGTGTGGTGCTAAAATCTCTCTTGCACTGCCCCAAAGCATTTCAAGTACGAGTAAGCTTCACTTCCACAAAATTTTTCCAGAAATTTGTCCAAGATTCCTTCCAGATATTTGACGATCAAACCGGTCATCAAGGATAAATACCTCGAGGATGCTACAAAGTTATAGCTTCAAAAATCCTCCTGTGCAATCGCAAAGCGATCCTAGGCATCCGTCAATACCCTGTTAAGTTTGGTCATGTGGGCATTTTCACAGGGTATCACGCGGAACAGTTATGGTTGGATTCAACGATTTCTGCCGGAGCTGTGACTTAGACGACAGAGAAAAATTCGTCCGCGAGTATCCGGTTTTTTTTCCCCGGTCTGATTGATCTATCATTAATCGATTTAAAGGAGATAGTATAGGGTCTCCTGATTCCAATGCCTCAGAAATAGTAATATCTGTGGTATCACAACGAGCCTCTGTTGTGTCTATGTATGTTTCGAATATGTAAATATCTTTCCCTATATGCAGTGGGCCATGAATTGCTCAGTCGACTATTGGGCAACACACTGACAAAGATATCAAGAATTATACATAAATGCTATCTTCAAAACAGGAATATGGAAGATAACAACCGTAATCATTAACCACAAGGCTTGTAACGATCTTCAGTACCCACAAAACTGGACAATTTAGTTTGATTTGAGCTTCAGCTTGCAAGAGTAGCCCAGCACATAAGAGCATCGTCCAACCGCAGAAAGTCAATGGATTTGGCCTATGTAGCCAAGGCGTTCGATAAAGCCTAGCAGACAGATCTTATTCTAAAAATGCATCAATTTTGAATTTCCATTTCGTTCGCCCAACAATTGCATCCTTCTAAATAAAAATAGGAAATTATCTCTTGAATCTAATTGACATACAAAATAAAAAGCAAACTGTTATTAACTATAGTTGATATTTGGTTTATGAAAGATTTCGGAAAGTCATTCAACTATAGGTTTTCGATGGGAGCATAAGAGCATGTAGTTCCATCACTTGTATGGTTTTTAATCCAGTCATAAAAGGTTGAAATTCTCGTATATACACCAGCCGACTCAGGAGATCCGCATTCCATTCCGAACGACACAATACCAATCTGAACCATTAATTCCTGTGACAATGGTAATATAAGCGGGCCGCCACTATCACCCTGCAGATTGAAATTTATCATTAATGTTAG
This sequence comes from Nemotelus nigrinus, assembly GCA_947369275.1. NCBI lineage: Eukaryota > Metazoa > Arthropoda > Insecta > Diptera > Stratiomyidae > Nemotelus > Nemotelus nigrinus. Next base: position 118,831,994 of record OX376374.1, read on the forward strand.
TTCATATTTCACAAATGCATACAGAGCACGCATCCGAGGGATACGATGAAGCACATATCATCACTTTTGCGTCGTAGGCTTTTTCCATTCTTTCCCTACATTTACTGTCCGGGAATATTGTCACTCTTCCTATTTCCAGCATTTGTGGTCTTGTTCCTTTCCAAGTGAGTGTGCCCCATCCCGTGGCCAAAGCAATCAAATTTTCCACTGGATCTTCAATCAAACAATAGTCAAAGCCTCTGTTACTTTACTTAATATGAACTTACCTTTTCTGAAATTCAAACAAATCGGCATCACCTTGCCGTTAAAAACGATCTTCTTAACTGTTACTCCGATGGCTATGTCATTCACCGCGAATTCTTCATCACTGTAGTTTTCATGTACAAACCAACGATCTGTTAGGTATTCAATTCCGTCACGAGCTATTTGGTCGTACATGCCTAATATTACATACCAACCATCGGTATACATGCTGCACAAAGAAATTCCGATTATACGGACTTTAAAATAAATAAAAATCATAGTTTTACTTATGTACGCAATGTCCAGCGGTTAAGATATGTTTATCCGTTATTACTGATCCGCCGCATAGAAACATGTGATATTTCGTATACAAGGCCGCTTGCCAAGGATGTTTATGCAATTTGGCTTGTCTGCCGTTAACAATTCGATTTAGAACTCGTGTAGTGCCACAAACTGCAAACGGTGCATATGAAAAGTTTAGGTTCATTCAAAAACAATAGTTACCACTTATACTGACCGCACGAATCTGTTTGTTTAAATCCATTTGTCACATCAAAACACTGAAATGGGATAATCAGTATGGGATAAATAGAACTTTTTCAAAGTAGTTTATTTGCATTTGATTTTATATATCAATGAATACAATAAAACAATAGATGCGAGCTGTTATCGGAAGTAGAATTTGAGATAAAAAAACAAGCCCTGCTAGCATTTATCGAGCTCTAGTTAGAATGGTAGCATTAAAAACAACAACAAATTATAGCCCAGCGATCTGTGTGGTAACGGTTTCAGTAAAAGTTTATGGGTTTGTGGGAACACATAATACACATTCACAAATCCACATCCACAATTCACAAACACTTTACACACCCCAAAATTTTATAGACACCGTATGCTAACTTTGAAAAAGAAAAAAATATTTTTAATCTCAAAGAATTCAATAATTTTTTTCATATTGAACAGACATGTTCCAAATTTCTATTTTGTAATAATAAAACTTTATGGAAGTTAAAGTGTTCCAAAGGCTCACAATAGAGTGTGAATATGAGCCAAAATGTTTGAATTGGTTGGTGCAACAGGCCTAAATAGCGGTTACACCCAAAAGACACACAGATTTCGTCTAGAACAGGGACCGTGGCTTGTAGTGTTCTGATTTCTCTAGCAAAGTGGTCAAACCGAAGGACCTGAAGCAGGACGTTTAAAGCGATGGAAGGAATCAGCGCTAAGGCACCTGTAGTGCAGAAAGCCGCAACCACTGAACTTTGTTCGCCATGTTAGCAAAAGTAATTTCATTCATTGCCGGCCACCAGACCAAACAGCCGTAAGCAAGGATTGGCCTAGCTATAGCCATGTAGATTCAGTGTGTTAATGCAGGGCTTAGAAAACCAACAGGAGACGAGTTGAGGACTTACTACAATCACGATTTGTTAATCAATCCACGGTTCCTGCTCAAATCTCAAAGCGGTTGTCTTGGAACCTGAACTTGGATATTATTATCAAAGCTGACAGTGAGAGCCCCAAGAGAGTGCCAATTTAAGAGGCACAGTGTAAATATTAGTGAAAGTAGGCTAAGGTTGATGGTTTTCCTCTCAATAAACCGATTTTTGTAAACGAAATGCACACAGAAATCGAACTTCAAACTTTCTTAAATGAAACTGTTGAACATTTAACTATTGCGCAGTGACCGTGAAAATATTGTCAACTGATTGAGAAATCAAACTCTACTCTAGGCATTAATGAAATGCTTTCTGAAATTCAATTTGCATGGTGAATTGAGATAAGATAGTACATATATGGCTTATGACTTAAAAATGATGTCAAAAAGAAAAGTAACAAAAATGTGCCAGAGGTTTAAAAAATAATAATGAGAAATTTAATAGTTTGGAACAGGATACAAAAAAACTTGTACTTAAGTCTCTATTAGTGGTATTAAATCCCCAGAAATTTATTATTTATACTTTAATCAGATCTGATCTCAAATTTAACGGTCTTAAAGAGGTTCACAAAAAAAACGGAGTGAAGTTCCAGCTCAACTCTTAGAACTATTACTACCACCTACTGTAACTATACAGCTACAAATTTGACATACATTGTTTTTCTGAAGACATGATCGTTACTGGGATACTAAGGAAAGGTCACTTTTGGTGACCTTTGACCCCGTATAAAAAGTAACGCAGCATTCAGATCGATGGGGACTTTTGACATTTTGTTGTTCACACCAAAATCCAGCTCTCCTCTAATTTTTCCGAAGCATCATGTTAAATTTCCCTGGACTGATTGAGATACATTTCATTTTCTGAATAATGAAAGATTCGACGTTTGAGTAAAGTGTCAGCAAAATATAAGACACATGAAACAAACTTTTTGCTCGATTAATGAAACAAGCGTATATATACGAAATTTTGTGAAGAAATTTTACTACAAAGATCAAATCTATAAATAGAACAAATTGAGAGAATTACTACCTCAGATATTCCCTTTGGTTTCTCTGCTACCTTAGTTATACGAGCTTTTGGTTGTAACTTGTCAAAATCGCGTACACATGGCCTACTATCTCTATCTTTATCTTCCTGTTCCTATAATTTTCCTTCACTAGTACTAACGCTCTAATTCAGTAAATTGCTTCACTTCTCACTGCTGTTTTCATTTCCTTACATATCTCTCTTCCAAGCGATTACTACAGCTTTGAGCGCATCAATTCCAGACGGTTAAGAACAGTATGCGAGAGTTGATCCGAAAGTAACGATAATGAATATGAACCAAAAAAAAAGTATTAATTTTTCAACATAGTCTCCCAGCAAGTTAATACATTTAGTCCATATTTTTGCAAAACCCAGGATATCATAAGAAAAAAATTCATTGTGTTTACTCTCCCAAAACGCCTCAACAGCGGCCATCAGTTCGCTTTCATCTTCAAATTTCTTGCTCCGAAGGTTTCCTTGAGCCGCGGAAAGAGGTATATATATATATATATATATATATATATATATATATGTATATATATATATATATATATATATACTGATATTTATATATATATATATATATATATATATATACTGATATTTATATATATATATATATATATATATATATATATATATATATATATATATATATATATATATATATATATATATATATATATATATATATATATATATATATAGGAAAGATATATATATATATATATATATATATATATATATATATATATATATATATATATATATATATATATATATATATATATATATCAGTAAAATGATTAAGGGAGATAATCTCTGGAGTGGCCGATTCGATTGAGCTGAAATTTACGGAGAACATAGATGTATATAACAGGTAGGTCCATGATTTGCTAGAATTTAGGTATCTAAAACATTTTGGCGGCGGCGGGCATTTTAGTGAATTTGCAGGTATTCCTATATTTCCAAGCAGTGTAATTTTTTGTTAAAAACGAGTACTGGAAATGAAAACTTAATATGTTTATAGTTTGTTTATGATAAAGAATTGAAAATTTTGAGCCTGGTCTAGGCGCTGAGTGCCTAGAAGTAGGCAAGGATTTTTTTTCAAATTTCGATTTGTCATAACTTCTAAGAAAGACAATGGATCATCGTGAAATTTTCAGAACGTATTGATGTAAACAAGAATTTAGTACACATGGGCTTTCAAGATTGTGCGGGCAACTCTGTAGCTACAACAGGCTCCTGAGAAAAAAATCCTTCAAATCATCGAGTCTCCTGAAAAATTTTTGATTTTTGAAAATAAATTCAAAATATTGATAAATTTTGACTTTTGTCCACTAAGTCAAATAAAAATTTCCAAAATTCCACGGTAAACAAGAACGGCAACCCGTGATCAATTTACCTCTATTTTCAGCACTCAAAACTTCTGTTCACGAGAACTGACGATCTGATAATGCGATCAATATGAAATTGACAAGATATGTTGGTATTAATTAGGACCAGATCTGATAGAAGTGATTTTGAAATACGGGCAACACTGTGGCAGTGGTGCTATTTTGAAAAACCACTGAGAAAAAAACTAGTTTTTGGCGTATAGCTTCCGATTTAGCCGCCAGATTTTAACAAAATTCACGCAGTAGGTGAACCTTACTCTAAGATAAATTTCATAGAAATTTGGTTGAAAAATAATTATAGCGTCGCCAGCTATGGCAATTTGTGTTTCCTAAATATTGTAAATTTGGTCAGGAAAATAAAGGATCCCTATAACTTCCGATGGAGTAACGAAATCAAAACGAAATTCATGTCATAAGCAGATCTTGTAGCGTTTCTAATTCTGTGGGAATTTCGTTCAAAAATTATGAAAGAATTGCCAGCTATGATGAATTTCGTAATTTATTGACATTTCTTTATCGAGCGATGTTGTCATAAATGTCAAACTGGGAATGATCCTGCAATGACAATTAATAATAAATATTTACGTTTCAAAAATTTAAAAAGTTTGGACGGTGGTAGCCCTAAAATTATATTCACTCCTATAACTTACAGCGCAGCCATTCAATCGAAACGGTGGGTTTAATATGGTGCTAGCACATGATTGCCAGCACCAGACAATTTCGTAAATATCGCACCAACAGATGCTCCCATTTTGTATTCATAAGCAAAACAATTGCAATAAAATAAGCAACCGATATTTAAATTTTCCGAGTTTTGGAAACTTTTCGGATGGCAACTCCAGACATAGTTTAATAGCTGAAACTTTCGATGATATCCTCGGATGAAGACAAAATTCAAAGGATAGGTTGATTAAGCATGAGCATGCTATGGAAGATTTATTGCTGCTGTGTTGGACAAATGTTGCCAGCACTGAACATTTTCATCATTTGTGTTATAGGAAATGCTGTCAGAAAATGATATTTGTTCCTTTGAGTAAGAAATGGTTGATATGATATTACAAAGAAGTGTATAACGTCTTCACACATTTTTAAATCCCTCAAAGATAATTTCTTCGAAAATTAGTTTTCTAGCGGTTCTGATGCGCTAGACTTTGTTTTATTTTTAAGCGAACTGGAAATAACCGATTATCGGTACTTTTGGATCAACCGTCGTATTTTCGCAATCTGAATCGTCGAATCATCTCATATGATGATGTGGTCTAAACTTTGATATATCGTCGGGTGTACGCCAAAACCATGAATGTGCTTTTTTGGTGATTTTCAGTTTTTCATGTCACTGTACGCGGAATTCTTATACAAACAATTTGCCAAAACCGGAAATGTAAAATTCCATTTTATGCCTACACAAAGTCAAAATTTCAATTTTATGAATTAACTTAAAACTAAGTTTTTGCCAAATGCGTTACACCAAAATCATGAATGTGCAGATTCATTGTTTAAGTGTAACGGAAAAGTATTAGAATATTATCTTCCTTAATTCAAAAAAAAATGTTTCTTATATTTGATAACTGATTTATAATATTACGTCAAATTTTCAAATTGATTTTACTCGAAATACCATTTTAGCACATTCATGGTTTTGGCGTACACCCGACGATATGATATAGTGCTTTTTGCTAGCGATGAGAAATTGATATTACTTTTCGTCACTATCATCATTGTCGACACTATCTATTGTCCACGTACACCACAAGCAAAAAATAAAAAGAGAAACACAATTTCATTTTTTCATAGGAAGAAAGATTAAAAAAAAAGAAATTCATCAATGCTCACATCGAAAATATAAATACGGCAAATAAAGTTTAGAAAATGACCTTAACGAGGCAAAATTAGTGAGCTAAGGACTTTCTGGGTTAAGTTACCAAACCATGGATACTCCAGGTAAAAAATCGGTAGACAAGCCCAATTGACTGTTGACATCTAGAATAAGCCTTGGCTAAAATTTACCGAGAGTAAATCAACCGGCCCTTTGATTTCTGAAGTGATGATCCAGCCAAGAGAGCGAAACAATAATTTCGTAAATATTGAAAGTAAACTGAATCGACACATTTCCTCTGCTTTTCTTCGCAAATACTCTTTCTAACAATTCCTAAGCGCAGTTTGTTTTTACTAATGTTCAAAGAACATTAGTATTGAAATCGATTCGGCCAAAAATTCATATTTATATATATATATATATATATATATATATATATATATATATATATATATATATATATATATATATATATATATATACATATATATATATATATATATACAGGGTGTCTCAAAAGAAATTTTATATTTAGTGGATCGATTAAAAAAAAAGTAAGCCGTATATAGAAAAAATGTTTATTAATTAATAAAATACACTTTTTGGGGATTTATTTATTAAAAATAATATCGTCTAAATGTAGACCCTCACGTTCTCGGCACTCATTTAATCGAACAGTAAAATTATTTATATCGTCTCGGCAGGTGGACTCAGGGATGGCTGCCATTTCATGACGGATTTTTTCTTTCAAATGCACCAGTGAAGTCGGTTTATTGACGTAAACTTTAGATTTAAGATAACTGGACTGTTTAGATTTAAGATAACTGGACTGCGTGGAGGCCAATTTATGTCACCTCTCCGGGAGATCAATTTGCCTGAGAAAATTTCACGAACACGTGGCAGAGACATATTGGACGTGTGTGAAGTTGCTCCGTCCTGTTGGAACCATGTTCTTTGGTTATAGCCAGGAAAGTTTTGCAGTTCAGGTACCAAGAAGCTGTCTAACATCTCCACATAACGCTCTGAATTCACTGTAACTGCACGCCCCCTTTCGTCTTCAAAAAAGTAAGGGCCGATAATTCCTCGCGCTGATATCGCAGCCCATACGGTAACTTTAATTCTTGCACCAATTGAATTTTGTAGGGGTGCAGCTTTAGGTCTTTGGGCATAATGCGATGTAATGATGATCTATGCACATTTAAAGCACTTCCGAATTGAAAGGTTCGGGTCGTCACGAACAGACTGATTAACATTCTCCACGTTTTCTACCGTTCTTGATGGCCTAGGTCGCCCGGATTTTGATTTATCCAGCGTTGTACCAGTCTCTTCAAACTTTTTAACCCAATGTCGAATGCGACGAATGCTTGGCGCATCATTTAAGTGGCGAAAACCCCGAATACTGGAGAATTTTCTACGCGCTACAGTTGCCGAATCGCCGTTTTTGTAAAACTCTCCCACGCACAACGCGCGGTCTGCTCCCGAGAAACGCTCCATAGCGACTGAATTCCCAAGAGCCAGGCTACCGATTGACATAACCCCCGCGCCCTTCGGATACGTTGCCTTCACGCAGTAAGCTAAATGAGTATAAAATTTATTTTGAGACACTCTATATATATATATATATATATATATATATATATATATATATATATATATATATATATATATATATATATATATATATATATATATATATATGTATATATATATATATATATATATATATATATATATATATATATATATATATATATATATATATATATATATATATATATATATATATATATTGATATCATTAATTTGTAAATTTGTGTATTTTGTATTGTTGTATTGTTTGTATTGTTTTATTGAACGTGTTGGCAACTCTGTAGCTAGAGCAGACACTGAAAGTAAAAACCTTCAAATCATCGACTCTCCTGAAATATGCATATGTACGTTGAATTTAAGCTCCCAACCCTCTCGTTTGACTCAAAATCATTTATATAATCACGTTTGAGAGACAAATGAAAAGATAATTACAGTGTATGAAGTAAAATTAAACTAAATGACAGCTGTCACGTACACACGAGGACTAAATTCAACCTGACCAAATTTTAGGTCAGGTCTATGTAAACACCTTAAGACTAAATTCACTTAGTCTGCGCTATAGGTCAGGTCACATTTGGTCCAACCGCTGTAAACCCTACCAATGTTTAAATTTTCTAGGGTCAGGACATTTTTTGGATGGCACCCCAAACCTCTTTCTATAGCTGTAACTTTCGATGAAGTCATCGAAATTAAATTGCCTTATGGTCTATTATTACTTAGGGTGTCCTTAAGTAGTTAGTGGTAGAATACACGCTCAAAATTTGCACAAATCCGCTACTGGTCTTCGAACATTTGTGTTTCTAGCGGCTCTGATGCGCCAGGGTTTTTTTTTATTTGAACAGTGTTATAGTAGGAGATGTTTTCGATCTGGCTAAAAAAATATATCACTCTAAAATAAAAATTCAATTCGAACCAGGGCACTCCGTGCAAGTGGATTTAAAATTATTTGCTTGATCCTCGTGGTAAGTTGTTATTTTCGAATAATTATATGTAACCTCTTCGCACTTATCTAGTGACAAAACAGTAAATTTCAGTAAAAAATAACATATACAATTATGGAAACGTATTTCCCTTTTAACAAATGTTTTAGATTTATTTGCGAACTTTTCCACAAATTTTAGAGTGAAAAATTACATTTACTATAAATTATAATTGCATGTAAGTACGTGCTCATAGATTGTAATTACTTTTCAATCTTTATGTCTATCAGTTTTGTATGATTCTGGTTCCTGCTTGCTACTTTATTTTCATTGCAAAAATTCATAAAGCTGCAGTCCTTGTTAGAATTTTGCATTATTTATGACTTGATTCTCATCTAAAAACTCAATGTGTGATCTGGCAGATCTACTGACAGTCGGCTGCATGGATTTACAAAAATGTTGGTAAAAGCATATTGTGGCAAAAGCATATTGTGGTACAAGTTATGTGCTTATTAATGTTAAAAATTAAAAGGTTTGTAATTTATAATATCTGATTATTTTTAATATTTCATTTATTACTATTTTCGTTTATAGCTCTTCTCGGGATGTAGAGCTATTTTCTTTCATTTGCTTGAAGTAGACCGCTGGCTAAAGAAAACTCATTTTTAATTTGGTTTGGTATTTCCCGTTCTCTATTCGACCCAACTTATTTGATTTGCTAAAATCTATTACGGTTTTTCCGAAGTGGCATTTCTTTGGCGAACTCGTGATTTTTTACTTAATATTGTAGTCAGTTGCAGCTATTAGCCTTTGTATTATTATTATACCGCATACTCCTATTCTTCTCCATACTTCTATTATCGTTTTCTGCCATTTGATTAACTTCTCTCATCATGTTGTTGACTCGATATAGCCTCTCAGTGTGTAATGTAAACTTTATCGTAAGCTCTATTACTTTCGAGTATAATCAAGTATGAAATATTAAAAGCAAATTTTATGGACTGCAATATAATTTTTTCAGTCTCCTTTAGCAAGCTGATATACCCATTTAGCAGAATCTAAGATGAATTTCATTAAAAAAGAATTGATACAAGATGGTGACCTGATACAGCTATCCACAGCAGCGATTTGACTATGGAAATCTTCAGAAAATTTATGAGAGGATGAAATTATATCTATCGAAATCTAAGTCTGATTTGAAGTTGAGCTTGGCGAAAAAAATCGTCGAGAATGTTGCCACTAGATCGAAAAAATATGTTTTTTCGTGCATCTATTCAATCTACTTATGTATTTACATTTTCACAAAATGCAAATTAAGTATCGCAAATGGATATGGCTAGAATTTAAAATTTCGCCTTTTGCTTATTTCTCTGTGACTAAGTGTTGCAGTCTCAAAAATTGCTAATAGCGCACTTAAAATTTATTTGGAGCAAACAAGAAGGTAAAACATGTTCGTACGATTTCTCAATACTTTCTTTATTTTTCTACGTACCAGTGAAACGCCGAGCACACAAATCAAACCACAGAACTTCTTCGATATCATTTCGAACTTAACAGTACAGCTAATTTACTAATACTAAGTGTAAGATTTCATTTCAATGATCGAGTTGCATGATAAAAAAAGAACACTAAAAATTACTATTATCAAACGATTAATTGGAAAATTAATTATGCGTATCATGGCTTTCAATTTGTTTGTTGTGCGTTATTGTGATAAATACAAATTAGGGAAATATCGTAGAAAATAAGCAAAAAGTATAATCGAATACATTAAAAAAATATTTTGCTGATTTTGATAGTCAAACATTTTTACTAATTTTCAAAGAACATTAGTATTCATTTTTCTGAACATTAAGATTTCTTTATTTATATACGAGGTTGGTATAACTTTTGTTTTTGTCGGAAAAGTAAGTCGAAACTTCATCCTTCACTTCTTCATCGTTTTCAATTTTCGGAAAAGATAATAATTGCTTGGATTCAGCGCAGGGCTGCAAGGTGCCAATATTATCCAGATACAGAAGCCAATATTATCCAGGTGCAGCCACACCAAAACGACTCTTGTGGACAAGCGCGTTGTCGTGCAGAAGGAGGACACCTTTCGTTAATTTTTACTCCTCTTTTTTCTTTGATGGATTCTTTCAACTGCGCTAGAATGAAAGAATAAACGCTTTAAAAAAAAGCGATCAACAGTATCCGTTTTGAGTCCCAAAAAATAGTCGCCAAATCTTTTGAACCAGACATCTTGAGCTTCTTGTGTGGTAGTGTGCTTGTTTTACGCCACTGCATGGAATCTTCTTTGGACGAGCTTTTTCTTCTTTAATCTAGCATCTTCCAATTGCAGTTTTCCGGCTTTTTGAACAATTCCCGAGTGATCACTCCGGTTTGGGCGTCCCGACTGTGGGTCGTCTTCAAGTGAGCCTTTGTCATGTTTTAGAAGATTGTACCACCTATAAATCATGGTTTTACCTGGACAAGAGTCCCCGTAAATAGATGATATCTCGTCAATTATGGTTTCATCTGACTTTCCTTATTTGGTTAGGAACTATATAACAGCGCGGAACGCGATTTTCTTCATATTTTACACTTCCTTCCAGATTGACCTGTTTGGACGATGAGTTCAAAAACTAATGGCACGATTAAAATTTTATTTTATAATGAGTCTCTTAACTCATTAAATTTAATTAAACTACCTTCATTGATAACCTACCTATTCATTCCGCAAACTTTTTGACCCAACCTCGAACTAGAAGTCATTTGACCCTTTCAACAAGTGCCAAGTTAATTCTTTCAGCTACTTTGTACTGGTAAGGCATGTATGGAATAATAAGTTGGTGGTAGATGTCATTTACTTCACAAGCTTTATTGAAAAGTTTCGAGTAATATTCACTTCCATTCTCATACTATTCCGAAACTTTTTTCACGGCCATTATAGAACTGTTTGCAAATATAATTTGGCTTACATCCGTTTATCTCAGCCTCGATAGCAAATCCAGATGAGACGTCGTATGACTTGAGGCTCCAGAGTCAGCATACTATTCATTTTGGATAAATGATGCAACGGTAAACGCGTTTTGCTGCAACGATAGACGCGTTTTGCGCTCTGCTAGTACTGTTTATTTTTTCGATCTTATCACGATCGATTTTTGGGTGCTTCGTCGAACCACATTTAAAGCATGTTCTCATACGGAACCGATAGTAACCGACAACACCACCTGTGCTCCAAAGATACCTCCGATTGGATCTGCACATACTATAAGTGAAAATACAGTGCAGACTTTCGAGCACAAATGGTCAATCCCTATAACCATCATGGATGAGATTAAGAAAATTTTGAATAAAACTCAGTGATGAATCTTTGCTGTCACGTTGTGTGGGTGGACTCATCCGAAATTCACAAAAGTCACTGAAATCACTTGTTTGGAAGAATGTACCAAAAACCATTCTTTCTACAAGACCTATTGTTAAAACTGGGACTGCTGATGCAGTCTTAACATTCAATGATTTGAAAAGCCAGGTGAATGCCCTGAAGACACTAGGAGTCACCACAGGAAAGTACCTGATATGCTGTGTGAATGCCATTGATAATGGACAGAGACGCCCCCTTTCTTCAACCAAGGAGGACAGAGTTGCCAGAAAACGACTTGGACAGGAAGCAGAGGCAGAACAACTTGAAAAAGATGAACTTAAATATTTTGCTGGTGCATTTTAATCCACAAAACTAAAAAATAAATGGCTAGGAACTTTTCTAAAACTACAAACATGTTTTTCTTAAAAAAAAAAATATAAAATCACAGTTTACGCGCAAGATTTCTCCAAAACGCTAAGAGCCAGATGATTCATTTTTTTGAACTTGCCTACTAGTTACCTTCTAATTGTCACAGGGACATCATGAAATTTTTGTCATTTGAATAATTTTTAATTTTGTGCAAAATGGTGTGTATTTTGGCATGATTCTGCAGAGAGTCCTTAAGCACTATGGTAAAGGTTATTTAATTGTGATGTGACCATGGTTCCCTTCTTGTCTATAAATCAGCATAGACAACGTATATCGACTCTAAAGCTTATCAAAGCAGAGAATAATTGATACGGAAAACTCGATCGTTTTGCGGAATAAGCCTCCGAAGCCGAATCAAATTGGAATTGTTTTTGCGGGATGAGTAAAATTGAAAAAAAAATTTATTTACATAAAAAATTTTTATTTGACAAAGTGGTTTCCCGTATCAATTATTCTCTGCTTTGATAAGCTTTAGAGTCGATACACGTTGTCTATGCTGATTTATAGACAAGAAGGGAACCATGATCCCAATTAAATAACCTTTACAAGTAAATTATGGCGATGGATATACATAATTCGGAGATGTTAAAATTTGTCACAACTAGCGTAAATAAAAATTAATGATTTCCAACTGCAAGTGGTCACATCAGTCAAGTATGCACTGTGTCCTGGTGCCTGATGAGAAACAGTGCATACTTTCGAAGCCACTTTGCCAAATAAAAATGTTCTTTGTAAATAATTTTTTTTTCAATTTTAATCATCCCGCAAAAACAATTCCACTATGGTAAACTTATACAGATTAAATTAATTCTCTAAGGCTACGAAAGAAGAGACAAAAGCAAAGATTAGTTCCAAAGAAATTAATTATGTAAAGTAATTAGTTAATTAAACTTAAATCTAGAGTGTTTTTGGTATCCAATCCCCTTAACTAAACAAGTGATTCTAGTCCCGATTCCAGTTACAGAAGAAATTTTTTCGGCCATTTCTTAGTTACCAGCCCTAGAAAAATGCGTACGTTGTTCCAATATTAAAATCTGGTAAAAATCCTAAGAACCCTAAGAATTATCGCCCAATAAGCTTATTGCTGTCATTAAGCAAACTATTTGAGAAAATTATACTCTACAGAATCCTATCATCCATTGAGTCGTCCGCAACAGTACCGGATTTTCAATTCGGATTTCAACCCAAGCTTTTAACAACGCATCAACTGTGTAGAGTAGTGAAATATGTGCAAAATAACTTCAGTGACAAAAGATCTTCCGGCTTATTTGCATCAGACATCGAGAAAGCATTCGACACTGTTTGGCATGACGGACTCATATATAAGCTTATAAAATCTTCTGTTCCTATTTGCTTGCGCAAGATTATCCAATCCTTTCTTTCGGCCAGGACCTTCTCAGTTAAATCCAAAGCCTTCTCCAATAAAAACGCAATACCAGCTGGAGGGGTTTAAAAATTATTCTTAACAAACCCTTTTATTACTCAACTAATCGGCTGCACGCTTTTGCGAAGCTCAAGAAAGTACTGGATATCTCTAAACACTTGACCCAAAAATTTCTCAACAAATGTGCAACATCCAATAATCCTCTGGTTGCAGTTGGATTAAGTCATGAATCTCAGTTTTTAAATTTTATTTTATTTAGGTTAAGCACAACAATAGGCTTTAAGCTTGTTTTTCCTTTATTACTATACTATGCAACTCACAAGAAAACTTTCTGAAAAAAAAGCTAATTTAAAATCAAAATTTAGATGTAAAGACTTTGTCTAAACACTAACCTTAAGATATTGTACCACACAACACATAAACTAATTCAATAAAGTTATTGTTATTATTATTATTATTATTATTATTATTATTATTATCATTAATATTATTATTATTATTACTATTATAGTTACCAGCCCGTACAATCTACTAGAACAAATGCAAGGATTCTCTTTTCCAACATTTTTGCCTTGGTCCAGGTAATCTAGAATGGGTATGCATAAGTTAGAATAGACCGAACGAGGATAGACCAATTCATTCTGTGAATTTATTATATTCATACATCGCGAATTTATTTATATTTATGCATCGTGAATTCTCATGAACAGACATTTCGTGTGCTCGAAAATGTAATTATCAATAAGAGATGCAGAACTTTGAAAACTATTGGCAATGGCAGTCAAGATGGACAAGGCCTTGGATTTATATATTTTCTGTTATGTTTTCACAGAAAAGCGAAAAAAATTCAGAAGACTTCATGATTTGAAGGATTTCTCTTCACACGATTGCCATACGTTCAGGTTCGCTTGTTTATTGATTAAAAGTTGCACGGATTTACTCCTTAAAAAAGCAATACAGCCTGTGAATTTCGTAATGACCTCATAACTCTATCAAAATCTTTGACAGTTTAAAATTATCGAATTTTCTTTGCCTACTATTAGGCGCTCAACGCCGGCCTTGGGTTAATCACTTCCAAAACTTTGCCGCACCCAAACTTTAATTTTAATTTTAATTTTGTTTACTGGTTTTTTGTACATTTTTTTATTTGCTTAGAATTAAGCGGGTAACTTGAAAATTGACAACACTATAAACGAAAAGTATAACAGAAATTTCACTATTTTCAACACAATGCATCGAACACAGTTTTACATTAATAAATCTGCATAAGAACATATTTTTGGCGCATAAACGACTATATTTTAACATATTGCATCAAATACAGTCAATTATTTTTTGATCTCAATGGTTTTCGTGCTGGCTCTGAATAAATTAGATTTAAATGAATCAATTTGAATGAGTAACTTAGATTTACTTTGGACATCGATGGTACAATAATGCGTGAACGCTTTCTTTTCAGCTCATGGTCTCAGTTTTTCGAGCTTTTACACTTTGGAACAGGTATAAATAAGCTAGAAAAACTGAGTTAGCTACAGATTGCAGTCAGTATTCAAGACATAACACCCAAAAACGATGAAGTTTGTAGCTGTTTTAATCCTTCTGCCAGCCGTTGTGCTCGTTGTAAAGGCGGATTCATCAAGTATGTCTGTCGACAGTGTTTCAAGCGTTTCAAGCGAATCAACCGTTTCAAGTGATTCAAGTCTCTCTACCGGCGAAGTAGGAGGTGGAGATGGAGGTGTAGGTTTAGGTGCGCCAGTGATTCTTGGAGGAGAACCAGTGAGTGTAGATCCTGAAGATTTCAAACGCCCCGCTGAGCTTCAACTTCCTCAAGGTATAGGCGAGATTTCAAAAGATCAAGAAAATCGTTCCGCAGCTGTTCAAAAGAAGACGGTCAAAGATTTAAAAAAGATACTGCGTGGAATTTAAGGTAGACTATTCCTAATAACCAATCGTAAAAGAAATCAAAATATTCATCTTTTAAGAAACTATTTATTTATTAGCATATAATCATGTTGGTATTAAAATTTTGTTAATTTAATATTAAAAACATTTATAAAACAATTGTCCTAAAATCAAATACATTCAAATACCGCAGTTTCATGATCGAGCTCAATACTGACTTGCTACATTAGCCGTGTTTTACGATCCTATTTAGATTTGATTCCGAGACTATCAAAAATCGAATTTTAGCTAAGAGGTTTCGAAGGTATGCACCGTTTCCCATCAGACATCAGGTCATAGTTTATACCTGACTGATGTGACAATTTTTGTCATCGGTGAGTTTTATCCGACGATAATAATTTTCCATAGAAATATTAAATTGTGATCAGGTTTTTTCATCAGGTCTTTTCGTATCTGGGTCATTCCACGGAAAATCGACCAACGGTCTTTGATCGCAATCGTCAGATTTCAATGAAATTTGCACTGTGAATTAGTGATGGGTGCTTCTGTTGTTTTCAGAAAACGAAAACGAACTGTTTTTTCCAAAAACAACTGTTTTTTAAAACTTTTTGAAAACTGTTTTCACTCGACCTGTAGCAGATTATAGTCGACACAGCTAGTAGCTTACGCTGATGACATCAACATTATGTCACGTTCGTTCAATGACGCCAAGGAAGTATTTGTAGCTTTAGACGAAACCGCCAAGGAAGTTGGTCTTCAAATTAACGAACAAAAAACAAAAGCTATGACTCAATCAAGGAAAAGGACGCCAATAAGACAAAACATAACAATAGGGGACTATAATCTTGAAAATGTGGACAACTTCGTGTACCTAGGGACGAACCTCTCGAAGGATGGGAATGAGCTTGACGAAATCAAACGACGGATTCAACTAGCCAATAAGACATTCTTATCGGTGCTTGCCATTTTGAAATCTCGATGCGTACACAGGAATACGAAGCTTCGCATCTATAAAACGATTATTAGACCTGTGCTATGCTACGGAAGCGAAACCTGGACAAGGACCCAGGCTTCTGAAAAAGCCTTGAATACGTTCGAGAGAAAGGTATTGCGAAGGATCCTCGGTCCAATACGGGAGGAAGATGGATGGCGAATCCGATACACCAACGAGCTGCATACCATATATGACGAGCCGGAAGTCTCTACCGTCATACGACTACAAAAATTACAATGGGCTGGCAACGTCGAACGAATGAGCGATGATCGAATCCCCAAACGGTCTCTCAAGGGGCGGGCGAGTGGAGCCAGGCCAGTCGGTAAGCCACGCAAGCGCTGGGAGGATTCGATCGATGCCGACAGCAGGTCACTTCTGGGAGCACCGAACTGGAGGACGCGGTCACTGAACCGAGACGAATGGAGGCGACGTATTATTATTAAGGAGGCGAAGGCTCGATTCGGGCTGTAGTGCCTCGATGATGTTGATGAGCAGCAGATTGATACTGGGTATTACCATTAGTGATGGGCGTTTCTGTTGTTTTCAGAAAACAAAAACTATTTGCAAAAAAACAGTTTGAAAAAACTGTTTTTTTTTCAAACAGTTTTTTTCAAAGTGTTTTTTTTTTTCAAATAGTTTTCGTTTTCTGAAAACAACAGAAACGCCCATCACTAATGGTAACACCCAGTATCAATCTGCTGCTGGTCGAATGAAAACAGTTTTCAAAAAGTTTTAAAAAACAGTTGTTTTTGGAAAAAACAGTTCGTTTTCGTTTTCTGAAAACAACAGAAGCGCCCATCACTACTGTGAATATAAGTAGTTGATTTATGTATGTGCACCAATAATTTTTTTTTTTGAATAATATCTAATATTTGCAGTAATATGGCCTTGTGAAATTTTTTGAATGCAACACGAATCGACATTCGTGTTGCATTCAAAAAATTGTATAAAATCTTCTACTTTACGTAGAGCTTTCAAATATGTCTTGTTGGAAAGGATAAGATACAGATATCCTAGAAAAAAAAGTGCTAGAAATATCCTGACCAAAAAGGATAACAAGGATCATTACAGTGTCCTTTATCCTTGAATATTTCCAAATACACACCTTCGATTTTTTATATATTGTAAATAGCTATGTAAGCTGCAAATGTGCGAAATTTGAAAGTGGAGCTCGTAGAAGTACATTTGTGAGAAATTTTTAAAGGTACGAGATACTATAACCGCCAAAGAAAATTTAAAGAAAATGGTCCCGACACAACGTGAAATTTACAATATATGTTTGATATGAAATAACTTGATCGTGGCTCTGCGTTTTTTTCGCAAAATCAAGGTCTTGTATTCCTCAGTTATGAGTAATTATTTTTATGATTTTTGTTTTTTCTTTAAAGGAATAGTACTTCGATTTTTTCTGCAACTATATAGACCTAACACTAGAATATAGATTGTTTGCAATAATAGAGAAAATTCATTTGTAAGCAATCATGAAACAAAAATAAAGAAAGCAGATTCCTTTTTATTTACTAGCAACATGAACAATTAGGATTATTTTGGGTTTTCCCTACATCTAGGGTTTCTCGCACATATTATACTGTACATATATTTTCAATTGCTTCCTTTGTTTGTCGATTTTGCATATTTTTACAACAATTTATAATGCCTGTAGTTAAAATTGCTTCCAAAAAGTTGTTTTCAGAATATAGATCGGAAGTAGTTGAAGTTAAGGAAAGTCGTGGGTTCATAGAGACAAAACATTTTGTAAAATGAGCATTCTAAGCAGAAAGTTAAAAAATTTTACTAGCGTACTGTACAAAAATGTATTTATAATAAAGTAGGAATCGCCCACAGAAGAAACAAAAACAAATAATGAATTATCTATAGTAAATAATATCAAAGAAGAATATTCAAAAGCGACGAATTGATCACGTGCCAAAGTAGTGTCTGAATTTCCTGACGCAACTCCATATATGATTAAAAAACCCTAGCGCATCAGAACCGCTAGAAACACTAATGTTCGAAGAACAGTAGAGGATTTGTACAGATTTTGAGTGTGTATTCTACCCCTACTTACTTTTCCTACTTAAAACAAATACACCCTAAGTAATAATTGAATCTAAGCTCATTTTAATTTCGGTGACTTCATCGAAATTTATCCGAAATCCGAAAAATATGCAGATCTTAGAAAATTTAAACATTGTTTACTTATTCTCATTGCAAATGTTTGCGATGAAAATACTTAATACAAGCATTTATTGGAACGAAAATTACAAAAAGGCCAAGTGCTGGCAGCCCTTTGCTGGCACCGTAGCAAAAAATATGTCGCATCTGCCTAACGTTGAATTCAACCTGCTGTGCGAATTTCGTATTGACCCAATGACTGCATTGGAACTTAAAGGGATGCAAAAAAAAATTAGGGTTACCATTCGCAAAAGTTTTCAAATTTTCTAGATCTTAATATTTGGTGTTTATTTTCACTATCAGATTACTAAGATTTGAAAGTTCTATGATAAAATCACTTACTAAAGATATGCCAAAAAAATACAAAAATTACCATAGGTGGCAGCCCTATCACTGTTTTGAAATTAAATTTCTACTGAATATTGCCTACAATAAGTTTTATTTGTCATTTGAATTTCGTTATGATTCAATGACTGTACTGGAAGCTATAGGGCAAGTAGCTTTATTTTTTTTCAGGAATTTTCCAAATTTAAGACACCAAAACTACCATAGGTGGCAGCACCAACCGAACTTTTCAACCAAATTTCTGCCAAAAGTGGTTTAAATTAAGCTTCAGCTACAGTGCAAATTTCGTCAAAATCAAATTTCTGAATCAGAATTTATAGGGCCAAAAGCAGCTATTTTTCTTAGCGATTTTTCAAAATGGCACCACTGGCACAAAATTGCCCG
This sequence comes from Nemotelus nigrinus, assembly GCA_947369275.1. Lineage (NCBI taxonomy): Eukaryota > Metazoa > Arthropoda > Insecta > Diptera > Stratiomyidae > Nemotelus > Nemotelus nigrinus. The sequence continues at coordinate 118,851,381 of OX376374.1, forward strand.
CAATTCAAAATCACTTCTATCAGACATGGTCCTATTTAAGACCAATACATTCTGTATATTTCAACTAATTCTGATCATCGAATCGTGAGTTTCCGTGAACAGAAGTTTTTGATGCTAAGAATATAGGTTAGTTGGGAGAGGGTTAATAGGCATGCCTGTTGTAAAATTTCAAACTTTTTACTATGGCTGTATAGACAAAGCATGGAATTTATGTATGAGTGGCTTTTTTTTCTCCAAGAAACGATATTTTTTCTGGAGAGGCGATGATTTGAAGGTTTTCACTTTCAGCGCCTACCCTAGCTACAAGGTTGCCAACATGCTCTTTAAAAGCCACACAAGTTTACAACTAAACAATACTAATATGTTCTGAAAGTTTCATAATGATTCGATAGCTTTGTCAAAAGTTATCGAAATTTAAAAATTTTCAAATTTTCCCAATCTCGTTTTAAACACCTAGCGCACACATGGGGCTAAAAAATTCCAAAGCATTATCCGATTCACATTAAGAGCACATTCAAAATATATTTCTCTAACTTAATTTTCGCAAAAATTATTTGTGGACGGAATAGTAGGTATATTAAAAATACCACTAAAATGGCCGCCGGCGCCAAAGGGTTAAAGATAATTGACATTTAGTGAGACCTGGGCCTATTCTGCATATACACCAATGTGTCCTGAAAGATTCAGATGAACCATACGGCGCGTTTCTGAGAAATAGTCACTGAATTTTTTTGATGATATATATATATATATATATATATATATATATATATATATATATATATATATATATATATATATATATATATATATATTCATATATGGAAATATGAATTTTAATACTAATGTTCTTCGAACATTAGTAAAAATAAACTTCGATGAGACTTTTATTCAGCCAGCTATTCTATACGGAGCCAAAATCTGGAACAAATGTGCGCCTTGTCACAACAAAAGATTACAAGTACAAAACAATTGCTTAAAAATAATCCTTAAAAAATCAGGCTATTACTCAACCCAGCGTTTACACAAACACATACATATCTTCTATAGCTGAGCACAGCCACCACAAACTTTTAAATAAATTTATAGCTTCCAATAATTCACTCATTGCGTCATTGGTACCTAGTACTGAGCAGCAGTAAGCTCTACTTATAATTTTATTTTTAGATATTTAAGCTAACTAAAGATTTAATTTCTAAATTAAAATTGTCCAATCATTTTTCGTGTGACTCGAATTAATTTAACATTCTTCATATAAATTACATTTGGCATAATTAGCCTTTTCTTTAATAAAGCAACCAAAATTCAAAAATACGTTCAACACCTAGGTTACCTTAAACCATGGACAGACGGAGCCGTGTAATGCTCATTAATGCAATGATCATTGAACGCTAATTATTATTTGTTTTGTTCGTGACCCACGGCCATTTCAATAACATTCTCTAATGAGAATTCCATGGCAACGAGAAATCAATGGGCCTTTCCACACTGTAGCGAATATGTAGTTGAGGAATGGCCTTAGCACAACTTAGAACCAGACCGAAGTCCAGAACCAAGAGTGCTAAGGTCAAAAGGAGTGAAATGGCTAGTGCCATTCAAGAGGCAAAACCAAAAAAAAAGAATTGCCCCGAGAGCAGGGTGCCCTAGAAATGGCCGTGAAGGCCCCTCGTCCGCATTAGCGGAGCACCCTTTAACCAACCCCGACGGATGCTGGGGTGCCGCTTTGCTAGCTCGCTGCGGCTGGGGTGGGTTCTTGACAAAATGGGGTTAGTTTGCTCTCAAAGAACGGGATGCTACGTAGTATTCATCCGTCATGAATTTCGTAGCCGCAAACTGGTATATAAAATACCCAGGGACCAAAAAGGGGGCATAGCTCCGTAAAGGAAACCACCCAGGCTCTGCAACATGGGCTGACTAAGCAGACCCAGTGCTCGTGACAACGCACGGAGCCAGAACATTGAAAATCTAAAACGGGAAAATAGGAAAAAAGGCTACCTCTCTTTACAAGGAACCCGGGTGAGGCAGACAGCCCCGGGCCCCCGATGTTAGTGGAGCCCTGACCCCGATGGTCTGGGGTCCTCCACCCTCTGACACTGGCCACAAAACTTCAAAAAAATTCAAAAATCTAACAAAATTCCGGAAACTACTCGTTCGGCCAGTGTCCCTCCCTTAAAAGAGCTGAAAAATTCACGATCATTTACGAAACACTATCCATCGGCCAGCCAGGCCTCGCGAACCTGAAAAGAAGAGGACTTCACGGGCTTCCGCCCAATAAGAAGGCCACAGTTTTCAAATTAACCAAACATTATTATTTCTGAATTCATTTCCAAATTACCCAAAATTTACATTCCTCTATTAACAAGTAATAATTCCTTTCTTTTGCGTTCTTTTATCGTTTACTTATCACGTAAATAGCTCTCCTATAGGTTTTTTTTTTTTTTTCTTTACAAAAATTTCGATTTCTTTTGTATGCTTTAATTGGTAGAAAGAAAATGTAACAAAAGAAGAAAGATTGAGGGAAAAGAAACAAAAAAAAAATTATCTCCAATTATTCTTTTTCCGTTCCACGCCAACAAAAGAAAGAAAAGAGCTCTTTTTTTCCTCGTAGAAATAGTAACCTGTAAACGTAGTCGCATAGAATTCAAATTCTATACCTTTCTTCTTTTCTCTATATATTTTTTTTTTTTTCTTCTTTTCTCAAATAAATTTTACGTGGGCTGCTGTTAATAGAAAAATATGAGCCCTGACCTAGATCTTGAAGAAAAAAATCTCAAAATATTCAAATAATTAATTTCTAATGCTAGTAATGATTTCCAAATTCTAATTCAATGACTGTTTGAATAGCTACGATGAGTTTTGTAAATTCTAAACAAACGTTTTCAACGCTAACTTCAGCGTAGTAATTATTTTTACGTACTTTTACAAACATTGCTTCAATGAAAAATTAAATTTTTTTCTGTAGTGTGACACCACCAGCTTTCTAGGCAATAGTTATTTTTCGTTACATATAAACTATTTAATATTTTTGAATGAATTGAATGATTTTGAGCCGTCCCCATGCCAGTTCAATTTCGGTTTCAAAATGCTAATATGTTATACAACTTATAAAACTTGTAATAATACGTGTTTAATACTTATACGTTGTATTTCATCGAACGCTGGCGATCATTGATAATATAGAGGCCGCAGTAATAGGGCTTAGATTCAAAAATTTAGCCTATTGGTATTTATATCTGAAAATATTTTTTTCCGATATAAAAAAACTTATGAAATTACTTGACCATGACAGTCACGTATAGTTGAGATAAATTTCAGATTTTCCTACTAGAAATTAGAATCAACCAAGAACATGTTACGTAAGTAATTATTTAGCTTATTTCATCAGCATGTTTTCACAAGAAAAAAACTAAGAAGATATCAGTTGTATGATTTACTTTTAGGTTATCTGGAAGAAAATGCACTGATTTCAACAGAGTACAAGAAACTTCTTGATTATCTACGTTTTCCCGCAACGACTATGTTTATATTTTGGGGTTGCCACAAAACTTTAATCACTGCAACTAGTTTTGTCTTCGTATACGCCGTATCAAAACCGATGTACGAAGCAGAATGAATTACGAGATACGTGCAGTTTATTTTTTTTCTTAATACATGCCTAATGGGAATCAATGAAACCAGCTGCCATGATAGGTGGTGTTATCACAACAATACTTCAGTCCTAGAGGCAGTAATAACGTGATAAAATTTAAAGATATGTTAGAATTTTCTTTCTGAACTGATCGATTTAGATAAAAATTAATTGCCGGAGCGATATCTTCCCATAAGGAAAATTTAAATCGTTGCTTAAAATTAGATAGATTATACTTATTATTTGCAATTATATATCCGTTGATCCAATAGGTATATTTCACACGAGTACACGTGCTGTACTTGAGTATCTGTACTATTGTAATTCATCAAAAATCTTCGGAATTCAGGTTTTGTCTGAGTGGCCGGGTCTTGTTATGTCATACAGTCATTAATTGGTGTCGCCACAGCGACAGTAGCAAGCAATAGTGAACTCTCGAGGTACCGGGGACCGCCGATATCATGGCCATCCTGTATTACACATGCATCGGGTGATGACAAAGCGCAGCACTGCGTCGGCGATAAATTGATAGTGAACGATCGATCCGCCGCGCCAATTCAAATGAGCTCACACTGCGAATGCTTGTGATTTGCGGTGAGATGAACTTACTTCACTATAGCTATGCAGAGCGTCGAACTTATTTACGTTCTGGGTAAAATGCCGGCTACAGTCGCCTCCGCCAGGTAAAATTTACATACTCACGGTTTTTATTGCTTGCTAAAACGTGTTCACCACTTGCGTGGAAAAAGTTGTATGAAGCGCCCACACCGCGATGAACTTGTTTATCTGAATCGTCTTCTTTCACAGCTGTCAACATATTGCACGAGATTTGTCTAACCTCTTTTGCCACTCGTCACAATTTGCATCACAACTTCGAGATAAACATTTCTGCTAAGTTTTCGTCTGCTCTTCAACTTCACTGAATCCAGATTTAGGCACTATTTAGTACGACATAAATGCACAAAACAAATTTCAAAGCCGAACACTAGCACGATTATCCTGAATCTTCGCCCACATACCGTCCATTTGAGTAAAATGTGCCCGATTTATCAAACTTACATAGATGTCTATTTGTGGCCCACAATTTTTGGACATCTCCCAGACAAGCCCGATTTTAACTTCCTTTCTACTGCACCTGACTGTTCCCTGTTCCTTGCTTTTGGATTCCAATCGTTCCCGACAAATAGGACTCAACTACAATCACCCGGGAAATTAGATCCGGCATTCTTTCATTCGAATAAATATTCCTAAATTTTCACCGGCACTGAAGCGATTTCCGCGAGGTCACACCGAATTTCGGGAACAACGTGTGTAATGACGCCATTCTGCCGCCGTATCGAGTTGATTTTCACCCAATTCACTTGCATTAGCGCCGATAATATCTATAGAAGAATATACACGTTTCGCGCTTCGAGGGCACACCAATTGTTCCTCACAACAACTCCTCCGATCACAATTTCACAATCCCCAAAAATCTCATCGCGAAAATCTCCTAAAATGAATTGCGAATCCGAATTTTCTATCACCCACAGCCACGCGCTCCCCGCCGCTTCGACTGTCTCACTCCGACCCTTCGCTACCGCCCGTCGCTACGACTGTTTGAAGACTGTCACGAGCTTCTCAGCTCCAGCACTCAGCCCAGTGCCGGTCTCGAAATTTTTGCACAAACAAGTTACCGTTAATACGGTAATTTGTTTGTGAAAAATGAAATTTTAACACGACATTGCTTGTGTTTCGATTTTTCGAAAACAAGATGCCGTAAGGTCGTTTTGTAGAGGACTTCTGATACATTACGTATCAGAAGTCATTTGCCGTGAATTTAGAAAAAATTCGAAATGGCACATGCTACAACACAGATCTTTCCACAAGGGCAAGTGCGTGGAAAGAGCTGAAGGATGGATGTAATGTGTGAAAGACAATGACGTGAACAGGTGATCAAGTCTTTTATTATCCAATCTTTTAGATTTATTGCGTGAACTAGTGAGCAAATAAAAAGGGGTAAATATAATTGTAGGAAATTTCGTGAACAACGTATACTGACTTAATAAGGAAAGTATCTTTGGTAGAGGAAATGGTGAACGAGGTGAACATCTCTAGATACTTTTCAATTGAAGCAGGAGTGACACCTGAAATAGGCGCAAATGGACGATCTTCCAAATAAAATTTGGAAACAGATCGTGAACTGGTGAACTAGTGGGTATATCACTTAGTGATGTCTTTCGCGTGAAAGACGCCCACTGATCGTCCATTTTGATCGGCCAGCTGGTAATAAGCACCGCCGATCTTTTTAATTACCTTACTAGGTAAGAACTTCCGGTCCAGCTTTGCATTGTAGTGCGCGGCTGCGTCACTTTGCCGGAAGTTGCGCCTGTAGACCACTTCGCCAGGCTGGTATGAAACCAACCTGGAACGAAGGTTATAGGCCTTTGCATTTCGAGACTGGGCCTGGGTGGTGAGGTCGCGGATGGTTTGCCGTAGAAGAGCCAGGTGGTCAGGAGGTGGCAGAGTGGTCTCGGGGTCATCCAGAAGATGGAGTTGCCGCAAAAGTTGGTAAGTGCGGCCATGGGTGACCATAGGTTGGCCGAAGACTGCCTGATAGGGCGAAGTCCCTATGGTTGCGTGGGGTGCAGAACGTAGGGCACTAGTAATATCCGATAGTTTGTCGTCCCAAGTGGTCTGTGCGGGATCGATGTAGGCTCTAATGGCAGCGAGGATCGAGCGGTTTAGACGCTCTGAAGCATTTGCCTGTGGCGAATACACAGCTGTAAACGTGTGAGCGATTCCGAATTCCTGCAGTACATCCTGAAAGATGTGTGACCGAAACTGCACGCCATTGTCCGACACGATGGTTTCTGGTACCCCGACAAGGTGGAAGATCCTCTTCTTTAAGATGTCCACTACTGCCTTCGCAGTGAATTTTCGAAGCGGCTCGATAAATGGGAACCGCGAAAGATGGTCTAGGATGACGAGGGCTCCTATGTTGCCAGATTTGGACCTAGGGTAGGGGCCTATAATGTCGATATATAAGCGTTGGAACATGCGCTCGGGTACGGACTGAAGCGTCATTGGTGGTCGAAGGGTGTGTGAAGGAGCTTTGGTGGTTTTGCAGATGAGGCATGATCCCACATATTCACTGACTTGAGCGGCCATTCGTGGCCAATAAAACCATTGCCGTAATCGGCCGAGGGTTTTGGCCACGCCACCATGCGCGCTCAAGGGTGGGTCATGAGCTCTCTTCACTAACTCTGCCGTCATTTCTGACGGCACCCACAACTTCCAAGCCAACTGGTCTTGAAGTCCGTTTCCGGTCGCATGTTCGGTTCGCTTGTATATGAACCCGTCTACTAATTTTAGGTCCGGCAGTTGGTGTTGTTCTGCCTGGACTTTCGCCGCTAGCTCCAAATAAGAAGCACTTTTGAAGTGCGGCGAAGTCAAATCTAGCTCCATTGGAGTCTCCTCGCCTTCCGCCGGCGTCAACGCTTCGGCAGAGAACATGCGCGACAAAGAGTCCGGCACTACGTTTTGGCTTCCCTTTCGGTGGGTGATGGTGAAATTAAACCCTTGAAGTTTAAGGGCCCACCGGGCTAGGCGACCATTTAGATCTGGTTGGTGCATTAGCCATTTTAGGGAAGCATGGTCGGTCACGATTTCAAATTCGTGACCTTCCACGTAGGCACGGAACTTTTTGATTGCCAACACCGCTGCCAGACATTCTTGCTCAGTGACGGTGTAATTTCTCTGAGCGGGATTCAATTTGTGGGACATATAAGCGACGGGGGCTTCGTCTCCTTCTTCCGTCCGTTGCACTAGCACGGCACCTACTCCATGTTGACTCGCGTCACATTGGATGGAGAAGGGCTTGTTGAAGTCAGGGCTGTGCAACACTGGAGCCGAAGCAAGGCTCACTTTCAATTGCTTGAAAGCATTTAGCCTCTCGTCGGTCCACACAAATTGAGTCCTCTTCGAAAGCATGTCTGTCAGCGGCGTTGACAAAGACGCATATTCTCTGACGAAGCGCCGATACCAACCGCAGATTCCCAAAAATCTCCGCAGCTGCTTCGTGGTCGTCGGAAGAGGGAAATCCATAATGGATCTCACCTTGTCAGGGTCTGTCCGGATCGTTCCGTCACCAACAATGTGGCCAAGATATTTTACCTCGCGCAAGAGGAACTTGCTCTTCTCCACATTGATGGTAAGGCCAGCTTGTCGCAGATGGAATGCGACCTGGTGCAGTACCTTCAGGTGTTCGTCGAAGGCCTCGGTTATCACCAACAAGTCGTCCAAGTACACGAATACTTGGTGCTTAAGATGCGGAGGTATCACTTTGCCCATGAGTCGGGACATCGTTTGGGGTGCATTGCACAACCCAAACGGCATCACGACAAAGTGATACAAGGGTCGCCCGGGCACAGTGAAAGCCGTCTTCTCCCTTGACCGTTCCTCCAAAGGAATCTGCCAGAAGGCATCTTTTAGATCCAGGCTCGTAATAAATGTGGCCTTAGGGAGTCTGCTTAAGATGCCGTCTATCAATGGTAAGGGATAGGCGTCTTTCACTGTGACCGAGTTCACCTTTCGCGCATCCAAGCACAGGCGTACCTTGGAGGGCTTGACCACTAGGGTCACTGGCGAGGACCACGCACTCTTGGACTCTTCGATCACGCCCAGCGCGAGCATACGATCAATCTCTTTATATAAGAGCTTTTCGACAGCTGGCGAAACAGAGAAGTGTCTCTGTTTAATCGGTTTCTGATCGCCAGTGTCGATTTCGTGCTCGATCAGCGCTGTTTTTCCCAAACCCTCTACGGCGAACGACGGGAAGCTGGCAATCACAGACGTAAGTCTGTGACGCTGCCCCGGTGAGAGAGGGTGGGCGTGATCGTCGAGTTGTTCGAGGCTACTAGTGGTGTTGACTTGTTGGGATGGCGCAAACAGGTCTGCTGCTAAGGCGAACTGACGCACGAAATCCACTCCTAGATATAAATTTTGGCTAAGAGTGGGAATTATCCAGAGCGTCAGGGACTTGGTAACTCCCCTGAACGTGATGTCAGCTGACACTCGGCCTACAGCTTGATGTTGGGTGCCGTCTGCAGTCTTCAACCCGAGAGAAGCTCTTTTCCAATGAAAAGCGTTCCTCTCGAGGAAGGACTTTGCCAAGTCAGCCGCCATCACGCTCACGGAAGCTCCCGTGTCGATCAAGCCTGCAATTGGTTGGTCAAACAGCAGAACCTGTGCGTATGGACGGACGTCACCTGAAGGCACATCCATCAGAGTGGCACAATTGAGCTGGTAACGCCAACGCCGAAAGCGAGAATAGAACGCTCTCATTCTCAGCGTTGAGCGCTTTGTTTTGGAACGAATAGGTTTTGGTCGTGAAATTTCGGAATTAAAAATTCGGTCTCGGACCGCCGTGTACTTCATCACCCGCTGATGGTATGGCGAAAAGGCCAACGGTGTGGGAAATGATGAGTAAGTCAAAGGTAAGTCAGGTAATGGCAAACCTCCAGGGTGTTCTACATTCGGGGTCCTGCCTTGTAGAATGTCGACCGCGACATTCCCACCTACCTGCTGAAACGAGGTGGATGTGTTTGCCTCTTTGGGAGGCTCGTGGTGGAATTCGGCACTCCCGTGGGCGTGTTTTTTGCTTGACATACTGGGCAGTGCGGTTTATAGGTGTTTTCCTTGCCACACCCGTAGCAGAACACGCGCCTCTCTTCTAGGCAATCGTCAAACTTATGTCCTACCTTCCTGCAGTTCCAACAGGTAGGCAGGACTGTCGCAGCGCACACTTCAGTATCTAAGGGGTCGTCCTCCAAGACGTTTTGAGGCTCCTCCTCCAGGGCTTCGTGATAATGCCTTCCTGGCGCAGGCCGGCGGCGGCTTCTGAGCTCCAGCTCGAAGTTCTCCACTCGGAGAACGGCCTGACGGAGCATCCGGACAGTAGGCAAATGACTCTGCAATAGACCGCGGCGAATTTCTGGTAACAAATTTCGCTGGAGGACCTCCGCTAACTCTCCATCGCTGATGGGGTATTGCAAGCGGTCCGCTAAGCGGTGTACTTCCGCGCTAAAGTCATCGAAAGTCTCATTGGTTCTTTGCCTTCGTCCTCGGATGATTTCCATCAGGTCGCCGTCCGAGTAGCGACCTCCGAACTGATCAATCAGCGCCGCTTCCAGGTCTCGCCATTGGACTCCACGCCTGGTGCGGTGGAACCGCCAATACCAATCAGCAGCGGCTCCGGTGAATAATAAGTATAAGTGTTGACAAAGCCAATCAAAACGACCAGAAAGTGTTTGCCTGGTGAGCGACCTGACCCTGTAGGTGAACACTTCCACGGGCAAGGTGTTATCCCTTCCAGAAAACTTAAGGTTCCACCTCTCCATGATACTGGCCACCCTATCAGGTGCCAGCTGGCCTACATCATCCCGAAGGGGCTGTGAATTGTAAGATCTCGGAGGGGGAACATAAACTGGTGCCCTGGGGTTCAGTGGCACAGGAATTTCAGCTTCCGGCTGGGTCGGCCGTCTCAGATCAGCCAACTGTTCCATTATCAAGCGCATGCTGTCATGCAAGGCGCCTATTTGATTCTGAACGCCACTCAGCTCCGTCTGGAGTGAGGGGTGACGACTTGCTTCGTCTGTTGGGCTCGTCGTCAGCAGCGATCCTTTAGGATCAGGTGGCCGGTCTGAGACGCCCGATCCATTCGGATCTTGTAAGTTAAATTCTACTATCGCTTGCTCTTGCCTTCCTTTTCCCCTAGTGGTTACTCCAGATTTCACCGGTTTTGGCCGGGTCCCACCCGTCGAGGGGACTTGACCGCCGCCGAGGGGAAGCCTCAGTGGTCCACGGCACAAGGGACAGTCAGAATTATCTTGCAACCATTGCTCCAAGCAATTCCGATGGAAAATATGGTTGCATTTGGTTGTATACGTGACTTGAAAACTGGTGTATACTTGTTGGCAGATGGAGCACTGAGCCTCCACCTCCACGCCTGCCAAGTCCTCTCTGCTATGCCTTAGTGGCATTATTCCAAGAATGATTGACCTCAAAATTCCAGATAATAAGTAAACTTGCACGCTAGCGTGACTAACCGAATGAATACACTTATACTAAATGTGGCCAACGTGCCAAAAATTCAAAATTAACAAAACTTATCCTAAGCCGATATGGCTACTATCAAAACTTAGTAACTATTTGGCCAAAGTGCCAAAATTTCCAAAAGGTGCACACCAGGGGGTGTGTCTAACTCTCTGCGCAATTCAAGTATTATTAAATTCCAAGTGGAACAAAACCTCCAGAAACTACTAATTTCAAAAGAGGTTACACGTATAAATACGGAGTAGGTTTTCCAAAAATATCTAAAGTTTATATTTTTCCAAAGCAAGTTCAGAACTTACTCGTAATTATCAAAAAATTTAATTTTTTTAAAGATCGGCCTTCTTATTGAACGAATCCCGGTCTGCTCTCCCCAATTTCAGGTCCGCTGGCTGGCTGGCTTTTGATTTTAAAAAACGCAAGGAAATGAAATTCTAATTATGAAATGTTAGACTGGAACAATGTGAAAAATGGTAGAAAATTGTCAAAGTGAAAAATATTGAAAATTGTAAGTAAAAAAAATTTAACTCGGGTCGGTTCCTGAGGGGTACCGCCCAGTATGGGGGACTGTTTCTCTCACCCGAAATCCCTCGAAAAGAGAGGAGCAAGGGACCAAAAAAACAACTATGTTGCTGCTTGACTCAGCTTCAGCAAATGGTTCAAGTTTGGCCAAGCTGCAGGGACGTGTAGGCGGCACCACGCCAACCCCACGTAATCCGCTACAGCCTGAACCAACCCCAAGCCAAAAGCCGAAGCTGGATCAAGACAGCAAGGATATAAAAATTTGGGACAGCTTCCCAACATAAAGTGGGGCAGGGGCCCTTCGGTTGACCGGGACAGGAGCGGCGGTAAACCACCACAACCTGTTATCCGCGGCCAACCTCCAGGTTGCACCCAGAGTCAAAAAAACTCAAAAGGGCAACACAACAGGAAGCTGCCCAAGAGGTAAGCTAACTAGGAAATGATTTTAAAAGGAAAGGATTGGGAAGGATGTTTGCGGCTAGTAAGGAAAGAGCGAGCAATGCAGGTCTTAATTCAAGGGGTTTTGTTCTCTCGAACGAAATATATCGAATCGCAAAGGAGGCGATTCTAAGACCTGCTAGTGAGAATGGAGTTTTAAGGTTTGAAGACGTAAAGTCTTAAGGGGAGTATGAGTCGAAACTCATAAGTATTTTCTCACTGTGGTGTGGGTTGCCCAAAACAAGTTTCGTGCCCCACGTTGGGCGCCATTTGTAGCGAATATGTAGTTGAGGAATGGCCTTAGCACAACTTAGAACCAGACCGAAGTCCAGAACCAAGAGTGCTAAGGTCAAAAGGAGTGAAATGGCTAGTGCCATTCAAGAGGCAAAACCAAAAAAAAAGAATTGCCCCGAGAGCAGGGTGCCCTAGAAATGGCCGTGAAGGCCCCTCGTCCGCATTAGCGGAGCACCCTTTAACCAACCCCGACGGATGCTGGGGTGCCGCTTTGCTAGCTCGCTGCGGCTGGGGTGGGTTCTTGACAAAATGGGGTTAGTTTGCTCTCAAAGAACGGGATGCTACGTAGTATTCATCCGTCATGAATTTCGTAGCCGCAAACTGGTATATAAAATACCCAGGGACCAAAAAGGGGGCATAGCTCCGTAAAGGAAACCACCCAGGCTCTGCAACATGGGCTGACTAAGCAGACCCAGTGCTCGTGACAACGCACGGAGCCAGAACATTGAAAATCTAAAACGGGAAAATAGGAAAAAAGGCTACCTCTCTTTACAAGGAACCCGGGTGAGGCAGACAGCCCCGGGCCCCCGATGTTAGTGGAGCCCTGACCCCGATGGTCTGGGGTCCTCCACCCTCTGACACTGGCCACAAAACTTCAAAAAAATTCAAAAATCTAACAAAATTCCGGAAACTACTCGTTCGGCCAGTGTCCCTCCCTTAAAAGAGCTGAAAAATTCACGATCATTTACGAAACACTATCCATCGGCCAGCCAGGCCTCGCGAACCTGAAAAGAAGAGGACTTCACGGGCTTCCGCCCAATAAGAAGGCCACAGTTTTCAAATTAACCAAACATTATTATTTCTGAATTCATTTCCAAATTACACAAAATTTACATTCCTCTATTAACAAGTAATAATTCCTTTCTTTTGCGTTCTTTTATCGTTTACTTATCACGTAAATAGCTCTCCTATAGGTTTTTTTTTTTTTTTCTTTACAAAAATTTCGATTTCTTTTGTATGCTTTAATTGGTAGAAAGAAAATGTAACAAAAGAAGAAAGATTGAGGGAAAAGAAACAAAAAAAAAAATTATCTCCAATTATTCTTTTTCCGTTCCACGCCAACAAAAGAAAGAAAAGAGCTCTTTTTTTCCTCGTAGAAATAGTAACCTGTAAACGTAGTCGCATAGAATTCAAATTCTATACCTTTCTTCTTTTCTCTATATATTTTTTTTTTTTCTTCTTTTCTCAAATAAATTTTACGTGGGCTGCTGTTAATAGAAAAATATGAGCCCTGACCTAGATCTTGAAGAAAAAAATCTCAAAATATTCAAATAATTAATTTCTAATGCTAGTAATGATTTCCAAATTCTAATTCAATGACTGTTTGAATAGCTACGATGAGTTTTGTAAATTCTAAACAAACGTTTTCAACGCTAACTTCAGCGTAGTAATTATTTTTACGTACTTTTACAAACATTGCTTCAATGAAAAATTAAATTTTTTTCTGTAGTGTGACACCACCAGCTTTCTAGGCAATAGTTATTTTTCGTTACATATAAACTATTTAATATTTTTGAATGAATTGAATGATTTTGAGCCGTCCCCATGCCAGTTCAATTTCGGTTTCAAAATGCTAATATGTTATACAACTTATAAAACTTGTAATAATACGTGTTTAATACTTATACGTTGTATTTCATCGAACGCTGGCGATCATTGATAATATAGAGGCCGCAGTAATAGGGCTTAGATTCAAAAATTTAGCCTATTGGTATTTATATCTGAAAATATTTTTTTCCGATATAAAAAAACTTATGAAATTACTTGACCATGACAGTCACGTATAGTTGAGATAAATTTCAGATTTTCCTACTAGAAATTAGAATCAACCAAGAACATGTTACGTAAGTAATTATTTAGCTTATTTCATCAGCATGTTTTCACAAGAAAAAAACTAAGAAGATATCAGTTGTATGATTTACTTTTAGGTTATCTGGAAGAAAATGCACTGATTTCAACAGAGTACAAGAAACTTCTTGATTATCTACGTTTTCCCGCAACGACTATGTTTATATTTTGGGGTTGCCACAAAACTTTAATCACTGCAACTAGTTTTGTCTTCGTATACGCCGTATCAAAACCGATGTACGAAGCAGAATGAATTACGAGATACGTGCAGTTTATTTTTTTTCTTAATACATGCCTAATGGGAATCAATGAAACCAGCTGCCATGATAGGTGGTGTTATCACAACAATACTTCAGTCCTAGAGGCAGTAATAACGTGATAAAATTTAAAGATATGTTAGAATTTTCTTTCTGAACTGATCGATTTAGATAAAAATTAATTGCCGGAGCGATATCTTCCCATAAGGAAAATTTAAATCGTTGCTTAAAATTAGATAGATTATACTTATTATTTGCAATTATATATCCGTTGATCCAATAGGTATATTTCACACGAGTACACGTGCTGTACTTGAGTATCTGTACTATTGTAATTCATCAAAAATCTTCGGAATTCAGGTTTTGTCTGAGTGGCCGGGTCTTGTTATGTCATACAGTCATTAATTGGTGTCGCCACAGCGACAGTAGCAAGCAATAGTGAACTCTCGAGGTACCGGGGACCGCCGATATCATGGCCATCCTGTATTACACATGCATCGGGTGATGACAAAGCGCAGCACTGCGTCGGCGATAAATTGATAGTGAACGATCGATCCGCCGCGCCAATTCAAATGAGCTCACACTGCGAATGCTTGTGATTTGCGGTGAGATGAACTTACTTCACTATAGCTATGCAGAGCGTCGAACTTATTTACGTTCTGGGTAAAATGCCGGCTACAGTCGCCTCCGCCAGGTAAAATTTACATACTCACGGTTTTTATTGCTTGCTAAAACGTGTTCACCACTTGCGTGGAAAAAGTTGTATGAAGCGCCCACACCGCGATGAACTTGTTTATCTGAATCGTCTTCTTTCACAGCTGTCAACATATTGCACGAGATTTGTCTAACCTCTTTTGCCACTCGTCACAATTTGCATCACAACTTCGAGATAAACATTTCTGCTAAGTTTTCGTCTGCTCTTCAACTTCACTGAATCCAGATTTAGGCACTATTTAGTACGACATAAATGCACAAAACAAATTTCAAAGCCGAACACTAGCACGATTATCCTGAATCTTCGCCCACATACCGTCCATTTGAGTAAAATGTGCCCGATTTATCAAACTTACATAGATGTCTATTTGTGGCCCACAATTTTTGGACATCTCCCAGACAAGCCCGATTTTAACTTCCTTTCTACTGCACCTGACTGTTCCCTGTTCCTTGCTTTTGGATTCCAATCGTTCCCGACAAATAGGACTCAACTACAATCACCCGGGAAATTAGATCCGGCATTCTTTCATTCGAATAAATATTCCTAAATTTTCACCGGCACTGAAGCGATTTCCGCGAGGTCACACCGAATTTCGGGAACAACGTGTGTAATGACGCCATTCTGCCGCCGTATCGAGTTGATTTTCACCCAATTCACTTGCATTAGCGCCGATAATATCTATAGAAGAATATACACGTTTCGCGCTTCGAGGGCACACCAATTGTTCCTCACAACAACTCCTCCGATCACAATTTCACAATCCCCAAAAATCTCATCGCGAAAATCTCCTAAAATGAATTGCGAATCCGAATTTTCTATCACCCACAGCCACGCGCTCCCCGCCGCTTCGACTGTCTCACTCCGACCCTTCGCTACCGCCCGTCGCTACGACTGTTTGAAGACTGTCACGAGCTTCTCAGCTCCAGCACTCAGCCCAGTGCCGGTCTCGAAATTTTTGCACAAACAAGTTACCGTTAATACGGTAATTTGTTTGTGAAAAATGAAATTTTAACACGACATTGCTTGTGTTTCGATTTTTCGAAAACAAGATGCCGTAAGGTCGTTTTGTAGAGGACTTCTGATACATTACGTATCAGAAGTCATTTGCCGTGAATTTAGAAAAAATTCGAAATGGCACATGCTACAACACTTTATACTTTTTGTAGAGAATTCCCCTTGATTCTTCCGTGTCTTGCCAGAAAAACAAAAAACACGGTTCCTGCGTCTGATCACGATGCTGATGCCGTTTTAATTACTTCAATTGCTTCATCACAGACTGCGGTTCATCGTGAACCTTCAGGAGGTATTCCTCAGCCTTGTCAACCGGCTCGTACTCTACCGCGCTTAGTTGTTGCTTCGCCACCTCTGCATGTGTTTGTATCGCGTTTCGCATACAATACTTCAGCAGAAGCAATCATCGATTACATCACCGCTAAACTTGGCTACTTACCGCCTTTGCTACTTTGCAAGAAGCTAACACCTGATAACCTGCAAAATCAGGAAATCTCTTCGTTCAAAATAACGGTAACTGCTGGTACTGATCTTCTGCTTCACAAAGAATTCTGGCCATCTGGTGTGCTGTTTAAGGAATTTACCAGGAGACCTCGTAAAAATTTTCTTCAAACCAGATCAAAGATCTCCACAACGTAAAAACCCTAGCCTTAGTGGACAACGTGTTCTTAACTGGAATCAGAACCAATGGAGCCAGTACTTTTGAAATCAATAAGATCAATCCAATTAACGTATACTACCAGAACGTTCGTGGACTTAGGACCAAGCTAAGTACGCTGAATCTCTCCTCTATTCTTTCTTCTGATCATATAATTTGCTTATCCGAAACATGGTTAACAGTAGATATTTACGATAACGAGCTGTTTCCGTTTCATACAGTTTTCCGCCGTGATCGTGATCGAGCTACATCAGGTAAAAACGATGGCGGGGGTGTGTTAGTTGCAGTACACAGGTCTCTTCAAGGAACACTCTGTATGGATTTCTCTCCCTCTCCTCCTATTGAATGTGTCGCTGTGCGCGTTGCCCTTGCTCCCACAAAAGTTCTGATTGTTTTTTCTGTATATGTTCCTTGTAATTCCCCAGTTGCGATTTATAATAAATTTTTTGATGAGCTATCCACCTACCTCAACATTAGCCTTCCTTCTGCCTTATCTCTAATATGTGGTGATTTTAACTTACCGAACCTGGTGTGGAATCATAGCTTTTCTAATATAATCTCATCCAGCAATATTTCCTTGATAACCTCATCCTTTTTATCTTTGTGCTCTCTCTCCCAATTAAACTGTGTTCCCAATGTAAATAACAAAATATTAGACTTTGTTCTATCTAATATTCCCCCTCATAATATCACTGTTCATACCGCCTCCTTCCCCTATGTCCAAGCTGACTTACATCACCCTCCTCTCTCAGTCACACTTCATGTTGATCTTCTGACCTTTAGAGCTCCTTCTCGAGCCAGGCGCTTTAACTTTCATAAAGCTGACTTCGTTAGCATGATGACTGAAATGGACTCGGTTAACTGGTTCTCCTTCTCTCGCGGCCTCAATGTCAATGACCTTGTCATAAAATTTCACACCTTCCTATCCAACCTTATCTCCCGCTTCACTCCTTCCAGTCGTCCTCGCAAGCCTAGTGACGCTCCTTGGTTTAGTCGTGTTGTGGCGTCAGCCCTGAAAGCTAAGGATGTCGCTCGAGCTAGATTTAAACGAACAGGCTCTCATGAGGACTACATCGAATTTTCGAAGCTACGATCTTCTGCCAAAACTGCCGTAAACCAAGCTATCCGAGCTTACTTTTCCAGCATTGAGTCCTCTATCTGCTCTAATCATCAAAAACCCTTTTGGTCTTACGTCCGCTCCCTCAAAAGCTCCCATCGTTTCCCCGATTCCATGTTCCTCGATAATGCTACGGCATCTAATCCACGAAAAATTTGCGACCTCTTCGCAAAATATTTTTCTTCCTTCTTTTCCCAACATAATCATATCTTGCCTTGTGAAATTCCTCTTGTTGCTTCATCCTCCCTTTCTTCCATTTACACCAATCCTCTTGAAATTGAGTCCTTACTCGAATGTCTTGATGTCAATGTCGGTTGTGGCTCTGATGGTATCCCTAACCTGTTGGCCAAATCACTGTCATCGTCCTTATGTGTTCCCTTGTCAATTATATTTAACC
Organism: Nemotelus nigrinus; assembly: GCA_947369275.1. Lineage (NCBI taxonomy): Eukaryota > Metazoa > Arthropoda > Insecta > Diptera > Stratiomyidae > Nemotelus > Nemotelus nigrinus. The sequence continues at coordinate 118,869,358 of OX376374.1, forward strand.
TCAGCCTCTCCTCCGGCTCCTTCCCTTCCAGTTGGAAATCTGCTTATATTTCCCCCATCCACAAGTCTGGAGACCCAAGCTGTGTTTCGAACTACCGTCCAATTTCCCTCCTTCCGTGTTTTGGAAAAGTCCTTGAAAGAGTGGTTTCTAACAGGCTGCTTCCTCTCCTCCATCCCTTCCTTGCTCCGGAACAACATGGTTTTGTCAAAGGTAGATCCCCCACCTCTAATCTTGTAACCTTTACTAACTTTGTTGCTTCTGCCTTAGAGCAACGGAAACAAGTGGATGTCGTATATACCGACTTTTCAAAAGCTTTTGATTCTGTTGACCACAGAATTCTCCTTGCAAAGCTTCGTAGTTATGGGGTGTCGGGTTCTATTTTCTCTTGGTTTTCATCCTATGTTTCTGGTCGTTCTTGTGCTGTTTCTGTGCAATCGTTTACCAACATCGCTACCTCTTTCCATCTGTTTTTTTCACTTGTTCGTAGCATCCTCGAGTATTGTTGTCAAGTGTGGTCTCTCCGTCATAAATATCTCAGTGATGCAGTGGAACACGTTCAGCGTAGATTTACTCGCTCACTGCTGTTTAAGTTCAACATCCCTTACTGTGGTTATAGTGATCGTCTTTCCTTACTCCAAATTCCTTCATTAGAGTCCCGACGAGTGTTCCTTGACGAATGCTTTCTTTTCAAGCTACTCCACTGCCCTATGCTCTCCGATCTCGGTTATATGCTGTGTCTACGTAACGTCAATCGATCAGATAGATCCCAATTAATGTTCTCCATTCCTTTCGCGCGTTCTGAAGTGTATTTTAACTCGCCGCTAGTGCGTATGCCCAGGAAGCATAACGATCTTCAGCTTGGTCCTTTTCCGCGAACGTTCTGTCAATTTAAGTCGCAAATTAAAAGCATGATCCTTAATGCTTCTAATAATGTTTGATTTTCTTTTTAATTCTTTTTTTTCCTTACCATTTTTGCGCTTTCTTAAATGTTACATTGTATATTAGCTTTAGATTGTTGTAGTTCTAATTTGTATATTCTAATATTTTCATTTATTTGTTAATTTTTCTATTTTCTTCTTTTGGGTTTATTTCATATTTCTATTTTTGTAATTGGGCAGAAGCCTGTTGAAATGGATTTAATAAATAAATAAATAAATAAATAAATAAAAACCGGTTTGAGGAGTACATCAAGAATACAAGTGTGGAAAGGCCCAATGGCCATTTTGACAGCTGTAAGTCCTTCAGTTTTCCATACATTCCAAGAAATCTCATACTCGAGATGGTGGGACTTGCGGTTAGAGCTAATGAGCATTAATTTTCTAAGGATCATTTGAAAAAGCTTATTAATGATTCTATTAATGAGCATTTAGTGCGACTTCCCCATGACACACGTACTAGGTAATTATAATTAATGTGCAAATTATCATTGACTTGTCTCGTCTGTCCAAGGCTTTAGCCACACACATAACATAGTTGTAAGGGCTTTTCAGTCCAACCTCAAGATATATTATCCCATTGTTTACGCAAACAAAAACCAATTTGATAAAACTTCTTTATTATTTTTAATTTTATTATTATTATTATTATTATTATTATTATTATTATTATTTACATCAAAATAATTTCGCAGTCACAACATGCTTAAACCAAGCCAAATTTTGATGAAACTGCTCTGCATATCTTTATTGGTTTTATTGAAAGATTTTTCGGCCTTGAGGAGTATACGCTCGCTACCTTTCGTGCCATTAAGAGGTCCGAAAACATAAAATCTTATCCTTGTTTTCAAGTGTGATGCTTGTCCAAAATTTACCAATATTCGGGGCTGATCCTTAACACGGCAGACTTTCGCTGCACTTTACTGGTGTGAAAGAACCATAAGAGCGATTCATCCTCCTCGCATTTTCACATGACTTTGTATGGCAGAGATTTTGCCAATAATACTGTAAAAGTTGTCGTTTTGGTGGCAGGTTTTTAAGGTTGCCTACCAACGTTTGCTTGAAACATTGCGTTGGACGGCCGCACTGTTGTTAACTGGAGCTCTCCGCACAAACCCTGCTAAAGATATATTCGTGTAGCTTCCTTACAGCGTTGCATCTCTGCATGGACTAGAACAGGGCTCAGCTATGCTAGAGCCTTATCATAGGTGGTTTCCACTCAGGGCATTGATTAAATCTTTCTGTATATGCTACTAAATTTGGAGCTTTCGACCCACATTTGTCATAAAGATGAATGGGTTGATGGTGTTGACCATGAGAATTTGCTCTTCCATGAGTACATTGATAGCTTTAAATATTAGCTTTAAATAGTCACGATGGTCCTCAGATGGGCTAAATCTAAGGCTATCACTTCGTCCCCCAGACCACTTCAGTATCTTTCAGGCAAAAGTTGCGGCTGTTATTCAGACAATCGACTGACTTCTGAGTAATCAAATATTCGGAGTTAACATATGCATTTTGCCAGATAGCCAAGAGGTCATAAATTCTCTTGCTGGTCCTTGTGCAGTGTCTTCTGTTTTGTGCAGTGTTGCTGAATGTCGTGCATTTCTTAGGAAGATGTGGAAACGGCGCTACAATTGATGTAGATATCTGAACATATCGTTTTTCGGAACAGCTGTTAGGCGGATAAATTGGTGAAGGCTAATAATTTGGTATCGAAGCTCTCATGTCTTTTCTTCATAAGAATACTGATATGCAGCGCGCCAAGCAGCAGTGATGTTCTTTGCGTGGTGCGCCAAGAAGCTGCCAAATTCAACCCATAGTGCTCTTCGTTATGTGATGGATGGGCTTTCTGGAACAAGAAATGGTTAGGCGGAACAAGAAATGGTTAGGTGCTGAGTTCAACGATTTCTCTTGGAACTGTGATGCAGAAGATGACGAGAAATCCGTCTTTTATTTCATGTACTAGTATTTGGTTCTAGTGAGGAGAATATTGCCAGCAGTCGGTGCATGTTTCTTCCCAATGCTTGTTCCCAAGATTACAGTCGGTTAGTAAAAGAAATTAACAGATCTTTGTCGACTGGCGTCCACTTCAATCTAACCTAAATATACCAAGAAACCCTTGCAAGCTCTAGACTAATCAAGGTTTTTCAAAGTTAAAGTCAATAATTGGAAAATTGTATTTGGTTTTAATAACCACCTGCCTACCATTAAACCGGCGCTCCAAAAACAATATGACTTTGTACAGAGAAATAAATCAGCTATTCTCATGTATTACTCTCATTGCTATGTTATAGCATGAATGGGTATTCCCTAAAGCTTTGTCATTATTTAACAAAAAATTGTAAATCAAAATCTTGCTGTTTATATTACAAATTTTATCATTTCCAATCAAATATCTTTCATAGAGACAATTCTACATTTTTGCATAATAAATGCCTAACAGATGAAAAATCTTACAGAGAAGACAAACATGCATACACGAGCGTCTTCTTATAAAGTTAAATTAGTGCTGTTGACCTTAGCACTAAAATTGCATAATCAGCGTTTATGTGCATATATTAGTCTTAATGAAATTGGAAATAAAATTGGTTCGAAATTCTCCTAGAGACAATAAACATATCATATAAGCCAGTGGGTCGTTAGCTCCATTGAATATATGAAGCAAAGCAGATATGTGCTTGCTACTTTTTGTACCATTCCACGAGACTTCGTAACAAAATTTTCAATCGAAAGTTAGTGTCAACATCTTGGGTGTGCTCTCGACTAGTATAGCATAAAGTTTTCTCCAAAAATTAATGCAAGGGATGGATAGGAGCCAGTATGCTTCAGGCAATAAACTGTCTTATTAGTTATCACTTGATAGATATTTCCCCTTTCTTCATTGGAAAAATTGTGGAAAATAGAAAACCATTTTCACGTTAGCCATATGTAGTGTAAATCGAATCTGGAATACATGTGAGAAATGATGGGCTTTGTGATTAAAAAAACAAATTCACGAAAAATTGTCGTAATGAACTTCATGACTTCGTAACGAAACATTTTTTTATCAACATCGTTGTTTTCTGTAGTGAAAATATTGATGAAACGGAGTTTCTATTTGGAATTTTACGTCATATTTTTGTAAGGATGATATGATTATTATTATGTTGCTGATGTCATTACCAAGCAATGATTTTTTGCTATACCTAGATAAATGCACAGTTAAGCTATACACCAAACAAACAAAAATTATTAGCAAGGTAAAATAGTCTGCCCCGGAACAAATATATTTTCAAAATCAATAGCTCCTCTACGCTGGACTATCTCGTAGTTGTAGTACTGTAGCCTTTCAACCCATCTAGCAACTTGCTCTTGGGGATTTTTGAAGTACAGCAACTACCTCAGTGAAGCGTGACCAGTTCGGAGAATTTAATTTTTGAATTGCTTTCCTGCCTCCATTATAGTCAGTGGTTCTCTCTTGGTTACACATTAGTTCTTTTCGCTCTTTGAGAGAACTCGACTGAAGTACGATATTACTTTTTCTTCACCATCTACTTGCTGGGAAAGCACTGCACCAATCCCACTGTTACTCGCGTTGGTGTCGACAACAAACATCTTCTCTGGCTTCGGATATGCCAGCACACGTGCTTCGCACAGCTTCATCTTTATTGTCTCAAAGGCTTCCTGACACTCCTCATTTCAAGCAAAGGGGTGGTTTTTCTCGGTCAGCTGATGCAGTCACTAGGCTATACTGGCAACGCCCTTAATGAACCTACGGTAGTTTGTGGCTAGTATTAGGAAACTTCGTACCTGGCATTTATTATTCGTTGCTGGCCAACTTTTGACGGGCTTATTTTCTCTGGATCAGTTTTGGAACCATCTGCGGATACAACGTGTCCCAATTATTTTACTTCAGCTGCAAAAAGTGTACACTTTTTAAGACTCAGTTTCAATTTCCGTACATGCTCATAGACATTTTTTCCTACAACGATGATGTCGTCCAGGAATACCAGGCATGTCTTCCAGCTCAATCCACGTAGGACGCCTTCCATCAGGCACTTGAAAGTTGCTGGAGCGTTGCAAAGTCCAAAGGCATTACTACAAATTGTCATAGATCTGCACCGACCGAGAACGCAATTTTCTCTCGATTCTTTTTTGTCAATTTCCACCTGCCAGTAACCACTTTTGAAGTCCAATGTTGAAACAAACTTCGCGTCAGCCAACGTGTCATTATGCCATCAATCCCGGGAAGCAGGTAGCTAAGACTAAAGCTAGTGCTCTCATTCTTTTTTTTCATGAGGACTACTGGTGATGTCCATGGACTGGCAGACGATTCAATGACTCCTTGCCTTTCCATATCCTGGATCATTTCGCTTGCTTCTCCTTGTTTGGCAAGAGAGGCCGTCTCGGAGTCTGTCGGATGGGCTTGGTGTCCTGTGTTTTCATCCTGTGTGTCCATGACGTAAGTCACCATGCTGATTCGACCTTGATTATCCTGACCTGCGAAGAAAACATCACTAAACTTAGTGACCAGGTCAGAGGCTTTTCTGTATAGCCTCGGCGGTAGCTGGTTTGGTTCCAAAACTGCGGCCCCAACTCCAGGGTTTTTGCTCGACTCCTACTTCTTCTTGACATGTTGACCGTGATCTATTTCCAGAGAGGTTACCATGGAAACAAGCTGGCAACTCTCAATGATGTCTCCTGCCTTGACGTTTGTAACAGAGTCGGAAGTGTTAAGGACCCTAACTTGGTCCAGCTTCGACTTCAAATCAGTCGATTTTAATTTCAACTTGGTTTTCAAATCTGCCGATTACATCTTCATGTCTGTTGTTAACGATGTTTTGATATCCATTGATTGTTGTTTCATCATCGTTTCTACCCAGTCCATCGTTTCTCTGTATCGTCATCATCATATATATCAGCGCAGTCCCGGATTCTTCTTCTTCTTGATCACCTCCACCTTCTGGACAGCTCTCCACATCTGCGAACTCGAACATCGCAGGATTCTGTCCTTCTGTCCTTCAACTGTCACTTTCGTAAAGATATCCCACTTCGACACCAATGTTGCTCGTTTAAGGTTTTTAATTCCAGGTAGGTACATTCATTTGAATACGAACCGTCAAAAAGAGAACATCAAAATGGAGAAAAACAAAATTAGAGCTGTCATTAAGTACCTGTGTTTGAAAAAAGTATCAAACAAAGACATACACAGCGACTTGGTAGAAACAGTAGGAGCCTCTGCTCTTCCATATTCCACCGCTTCACGCTGGGCCAAGGAGTTTGAGTTGGGAAGGGCGCCCATCCACGTCGCTCACTGAAAACAACGTGAAAAAAGTCTAGAGCATCTGAAACTGATTTACGAAGGAGCTATCTTTGAGTGATTTAAAAATGTATAAAGACATAATACACTTCTTTGTGGTATCATATCAACCATTTCATACTCAAAGTAACAAGTATCATTTTCTGACAGCACCTCCTATAACACAAATAATGAAAATGTTCAATGCTGGCAACATTTGTCCAACGCAGCAGCAATAAGTCTTGCATAACATGCTCGTGCTTAATCAACCTATACTCTGAATTTCGTTTTCATCCATCGAAAGTTTCAGTGATTGAACTATGTTTGGGGTTCCCATCCGAAAAATTTCTAAAATTCGGAAAATTTAAACATTGGTTGCTTATTTCATTGTAAATAAATGAATTGTAAATAATGAATACAAAATGGAAGCACCTGTTGATGTAATATTTACGAAATTTTCTGGTCCTGGCAATCATGTGTTAGCACTATAATCAAAAATTTACCAAATCTGCTTAGTGTTGAGTTAAACCCACCCTGTGAATTTCGTTTCGACTGAATGACTGCGCTGGAAGATATAGGAGTGAATAGAGTTTTAGGGCTACCACCCTTAAAACTTTTCAAATTTTCGAAACCTTAATATTTGTTATTAATTGTCATTCCAAGAGCATTCCCATTTGAAAATTTAATGACAATATTGCTTAGCAAAGCAATACCAATATCGCTTAACAAAGAAATACCAAAAAATTAAAGAAATTACCATAGCTGGCAGCCCTTTCATGTATTTTCTACGAAATTTCTACGACAAATGGCCAACAGCAAGTTCCATTTACATCATGAATTTCGTTTTGATTTCATGACTAAATCGAAAGTTATAGGGAACAAAGCTTTGTTTTGTAGAGAAAAAAAATTACAAAATTTAGGTCACAAAAATTACCATAGCTGGCAACTCTATCCTCATTTTTCAACCAAATTTAGAATAAGAGTTTAGAGGTAAATGTAGAGGTTTAGAGTAAGATTCAAAAACTGTGTGGTTTTTGCTAAAGTCTGATGGCTGAATCGGAAGCTATGAGCCAAAAAGTAGTTTTTTTCTCAGTGGTTTTTCAAAATCACTTCTATAAGACCTGGTTCTAGTTAGTACCACCATTTCCGAAAAATTTCATAATCATCGCATTACCCAGCCGTCAGTTCTCGTGAACAGAAGTTTTAAGAGCTGAAAATAGAGGTAATTTATCAAGAATTTGAATTTTTTATGAAAAAGCAAAAAAAAATCAGGAGGGCCGATGCTTTGAAGGATTTTTTTCAGGAGGATCGATGATTTGGAGGATTTTTCTTCAAGAGCCTGCCGCACCCATAGAGCTGCCAGCACAGTCTTCAAAACCATGTGTGTCTAATTTTGATCAACATTAATACGCTCTGCAAATTTCACGCTAAGAAAGAAGCTATGGACAATCAAAATTTGAAAAAAATCCTTGCCTACTTTTATGCACTCAGCGCCCACACAAGGATCAAAATTTCCAATTCTTTGTCATGAGCAAACATAAAACTTTACAAGTTTCATTTCCAATATATTTTTTTCAACAAAATTGTACTCTGCACACAAATAGAGGGGTACCTGAAAATTCATTAAAATGCCCGCCGCCGCCAAAGGGTTAAAAATATCTTAAATCTAAAAAGTCATGATTTACTCCTTATATAAATCTATGCTCTCCAGAGATTATCTCCCTTAATCTTTTTGCTGATATATATATATATATATATATATATATATATATATATATATATATATATATATATATATATATATATATATATATTTAGCAAAGAAAATTAGAGGCCAGTACTTAGGGGAGGCTACATCATGATCCGTATGCATGGTTGACAAGCTGACAATAATGACGATGATGATGTATATATATATATATATATATATATATATATATATATATATATATATATATATATATATATATATATATATATATATATATATATATATATATATATATATATATATATATATATATATATATATAAAGAAATCTGAATTTTCGGCGAAACGAGTTTAATATTAATTTTCTTCGAAAATCAGTAAAAAGTCGAAGATGTCGTGTTGGCAGATCGAAGAGTGACCATCAGGCATGAGGTCACAGGGATCTCGTATGACAGTATTGAAAGTGCGTTGGGGGCCGAAAATGTTAGCCGACGAGCAAAAGAAGAAACGAGTCGACATTTCGAGGGTGAATCTCGAAAAGTTTCAAGCAGATCAGGAGAATTTTTTATCACGTTTCGTGATCCCGGCCAGAAACCAAACTGCATTCGATGACTTGAAAGCGATCCTCTTCTCCGACGCCAAAGAAATTCAAAGTGTCAGTTTATTTTGAAAACGGAGCCACTATATCAGGCTCATAATACGCAGACCAAATAAGAAGATTGCGGGAGGATATTAAGGAAAACAGAGTGCTGTTTTATTAAGACAATGCACCGGTTCACAAGGCTGCAGTTACGATGGCTGCAATTCCAGAAACAGGATTCGAACTTCTGGAATGTCCACCATATTTGCCAGATCTAGCTCTTAGTGACTTCTACCTCTTTCCTCGTCTCAAAAAACACTTTCGGGGCAACAAGTTTGAAGATGATAGTGAAGTGATGGCCGCTCTTGAGGGGTTTTGGAAGAGTAAACACAAATCATTTTTTTCTAAGAGTATCCTCGATTTGAACTAAATAGACCAAATGTATTAACTTTTTCGGAAACTATGTTGAAAAATAAATATTATTATTTTAGTTTAATCACCTTGGTTTATATATCGCAAAAAATGCGGCTAATATACTTAGAATTACAGCACTCCTACTTTAAATCAATGCAATTTGATTTCACAATTGAATTTCGCTAATTCGACAAATCCAAAGTCCATACCACTGAGAGATTCCTACCTTGAACCAAACTAATGGTCGTTTGAATACATTGCATATTTTTCTTAAATTTGACTGTAGTCTTTATCATACACCAGGAAAGTGTGGGAATCTACCACAAACTAATAATAGCACAGATGTGACACCAAAATATTAAATAGTTTCAATCGCATCTTGTATCCGTATCCTATATCTTTCATGCGATTGCATCATACATATTTATTTTTAGCCATATAGAACTATCATGCATATTAATATTTTTCCACTTTAACACTGCCGTGCTTTGATCAAAAGGTTTGATTAATAAAGCGCTAAAACAGCATCGACAAAAGTCAATGTTCTCGAAATTATCAGAATGTTAGATCACACGGGATGCATGTCACAAAACTCAATGAAACTGCAACCAAGCATCATACACATAAAGCAACAGATTTATCGTTATCGATATATTCTAGGCCGTGGGTCGTTAGCCCCACCAAAGCCTGATCTTCCTTAAGAAAGATGGATCGTAATAGAAATTATCACTACCTATCCGACATCTATTTTGCCTCGTGAAGTTGAATATAAAAGCTGATCCAGAAGTACATCCAGCAATAAATTCGATTTGGTTGCAGAAGTGATAGCTGGTCCCTAACGATGAGGAGAATACAATTGTGGATTTTACTTCTATTCGCGGTTGTCTTAGCCGAAGAATTGAAGTATGATAGGTCGTCATCAAGTGAGTCAAAATCGTCTTCACAGAGCAGTAGCCCCGATGATAGCAGCAATGGAGATGGCGGATGTAGGAACGTAGACAGTAGCGCACAAAGTAAGGAATTTGGATACGAACTCGACTGTGAAAACGGTGGAGGTCCTGGTGATGGAGGTGGAGGTCCTGGCAATGGAGGTGGTAATGGCGGCGGTAATGGTAGCGGCGGAGGTCCTGGTAATGGAGGCGGTAATGGTAGCGGTGGAGGTCCTGGTGATGGTGATGGTGGAGGTCCTGGTAATGGTGGTGGTGGTGATGGCAGCGGTGGAGGTCCTGACAATGGAGGAGGTCCTGGCAATGGTGGATGTCCTGGTAATGGAGGAGGTCCTGGTAGTGGTGGTGGTGATGGCAGCGGTGGAGGTCCTGGCAATGGAGGATGTCCTGGTAATAGTGGTGGTAATGGCAACGGTGGAGGTCCTGGCAATGGAGGAGGTCCTGGTAATGGTGGAGGTCCTGGCAATGGAGGATGTCCTGGTAATAGTGGTGGTAATGGCAACGGTGGAGGTCCTGGCAATGGAGGAGGTCCCGGTAATGGTGGAGGTCCTGGCAATGGAGGATGTCCTGGTAATAGTGGTGGTAATGGCAACGGTGGTGGTCCTGGCAATGGAGGAGGTCCCGGTAATGGTGGAGGTCCTGGCAATGGAGGATGTCCTGGTAATAGTGGTGGTAATGGCAACGGTGGAGGTCCTGGCAATGGAGGTGGTCCTGGTAATGGTGGAGGTCCTGGCAATGGAGGATGTCCTGGTAATAGTGGTGGTAATGGCAACGGTGGAGGTCCTGGCAATGGAGGAGGTCCCGGTAATGGTGGAGGTCCTGGCAATGGAGGATGTCCTGGTAATAGTGGTGGCAATGGCAACGGTGGTGGTCCTGGCAATGGAGGAAGTCCCGGTAATGATGGAGGTCCTGGCAATGGTGGATGTCCTGGTAATAGTGGTGGTAATGGCAACGGTGGAGGTCCTGGCAATGGAGGAGGTCCTGGTAATGGTGGAGGTCCTGGCAATGGAGGATGTCCTGGTAATAATGGTGATAATGGCAACGGTGGAGGTCCTGGTAATGGAGGAGGTCCCGGTAATGGTGGAGGTCCTGGCAATGGAGGATGTCCTGGTAATAGTGGTGGTAATGGCAACGGTGGAGGTCCTGGCAATGGAGGAGGTCCCGGTAATGATGGAGGTCCTGGCAATGGAGGATGTCCTGGTAATGGTGGAGGTCCTGGCAATGGAGGTGGTCCTGGTAATGGTGGAGGTCCTGGCAATGGAGGATGTCCTGGTAATAGTGGTGGTAATGGCAACGGTGGAGGTCCTGGCAATGGAGGAGGTCCCGGTAATGGTGGAGGTCCTGGCAATGGAGGATGTCCTGGTAATAGTGGTGGCAATGGCAACGGTGGTGGTCCTGGCAATGGAGGAAGTCCCGGTAATGATGGAGGTCCTGGCAATGGTGGATGTCCTGGTAATAGTGGTGGTAATGGCAACGGTGGAGGTCCTGGCAATGGAGGATGTCCTGGTAATAGTGGAGGTCCTGGCAATGGAGGATGTCCTGGTAATAGTGGTGATAATGGCAACGGTGGAGGTCCTGGTAATGGAGGAGGTCCCGGTAATGGTGGAGGTCCTGGCAATGGAGGATGTCCTGGTAATAGTGGTGGTAATGGCAACGGTGGAGGCCCTGGCAATGGAGGAGGTCCCGGTAATGGTGGAGGTCCTGGTAATGGAGAATGTCCTGGTAATAGCGGTGATAACGGCATCGGTGGAGGCTCAGGCAATTGTGGAGGTCCTGGTAATGGAGGAGGTCCCGGTGTTGGTAGAGCCTCTGGATATGGTGGATGTCCTGGTAATGAAGGTCCTGGTAATGGAAGACGTCCTAGTAACGGCAGTGGTTATGACGGAAGTGATGGACCAGGTGATGATGATGTCGTGGGTAATGGAAATGGAGGAAACGAAAGCAGTGGAAGTGGTGGCGATTGTGGAAATGGCAATGGTGATGGAAACTGTAAGCCACCAGAATGTGGAGTGTGCAAACCACCATGTAACGAAGGATGTAGACCACCGGGAAGTGGAAATTGTGGGAACTGCAATTATGCTGGCAATGGAGATCGCTACAAAAGTTGCTGTGGTGTTGGAGGCGACATACAACAAGCGGATGATAGCTCTAGTGACATTGATGATTGCGGTAGTGAATGTAATGGAGGTTGCACGCAGCCAGGAAACGGAGGATGCAAGCCACCGGGAAATGGAGGCTGCGAACCGCCACAAGGTGGAGGATGTCGATCCCCAGGTAATGCAGAATGTAGGCCTCTAGTGGTTGGAAAACTTGCAAATTGCAATCGCTTCGGCAATGGAGGTTGTTGCAGTAATTGTGGTGGTGGTGTTGTTAATGGTGGTGGTGCTGGAAACTGCAAATCGCCGACAAGTTATAGCTGTAGAAATGTTAATTCCTGTAACAGCGAATGTAATAACAGACTCGACAATAGTGGTGGCGGCTGCAAGCAAGCTGGAAAAGTAGGATGCAAGACACCCGTAATTGATTTATGCAGGTCTCCACATAAAGGAAAATGCACGCCACCCATTAATTGTGGATGTAAGCCACCAAGTAATGGAGAATGTAGACCATCAGGAAATGGATGGTGCGAACCACTACAAGGAAGAGGATGTTCGCCCCTAGGTAATGATCCACCAGTGCTTGGAAAGCATGCAAATGGCAATCGCAACAGCAATGGATATGGTTGCGGCAATCGTGGTGGTAGCGGTGGTGGCGGTATTGGAAACTGCAAATTACCAACAAGTTATAGCAGTGGAAATGATAATACTTGTAAACCATCAGGACCTACAAACAACAAACTTTCAGGCAGTAAAATCGGTGGAAATTGTGATAATAATAGGAAGAAAAATCATATCGAAAATCGTGAAAATAGTAATGGTGGGAGTATTGACAATGGAAATCGTGATAGCAAAAACAGCAGAAAAAACATAGAGAGTGAGCGTTCGTCAACTAATCAGAAGTCGAAACTTAATAAACCTCATACAAATAAAGAGCAAACAAATCAAATAATTCGAAAAAATTATGAAAATAATAAGAATGATCAACCAATTGAAAGTGATGTCAGCGGTCCTAGTGCTCAGTCAGCTCAGGCTGGAAAAGATAAGCAAATCTGTGATTCGGAGTCTGATCCAGAATGTAAAAAACAGAAACAGAAAAGATCAACTGTTAATACTAAACATAGCCTATGGAAAATACTATTCCCTCTTCAAAGCGACTGAAATGTCATGAAAATCAACGAAAAGTATTCGCAGGCTTTAATCCACCTTGCTAAAACTAAAGAGTAAAAAATTCTTGCAACTGCATATGCAAGAACTATATTGCAGCTCAAAATTAATTTTATTTAAATATATTATATTATATTAGATTGTATTATATTATATTTACTGTAATTTTTATTGTGAACGCAAGTCGACTTAGTTTTGATACTCAAATTATATGTTTTGAATTTCATTCTGAAAGTTTTTTATGTTATGTCATCAAAATATCAAGTGTGATTAATTCAATTTAGAAGTGTATCGTGACAAAAAATTATATGTCAGGTAGACGTTTCTATTTAGGATTCCAGGCTTGATATCATACCTCCTAAACCAGGCCAGACACATTTTGCAAAACAGCTGATTTTAAGGAAAAGTCAAAACGTATGCCGGTCTTTTGCCTTTAAGATTCGCTGTTTTGCTGAGATTCGAATGACAGATAGAACGTCATTATGAACTCCGCGTCATTGTGAACTACCCAAATGCATACAACATGAAAACTTGTGTATTATAAATCGATTTAAATCAAATTTTGTGATTAAAATCAATTATTGTGTGGGACCCGTTCAATGTGTATGGGTGTCGGGTCGAAATTTATTATCTACTATTCCAATGAGTGAAATTGTGGACATCGATGAATTACCTAGAGTCTACATTGGCCATGAGCTCTGCCATATCCGATGGCAACGAATGTCAGTTTATGGCATGTCATCTGATGCCTGGACAACGGCATGTCATGCCATATCATTTTGAAAATATCATTCAGCAGTGATCATATGCCCGCTATCCGGTGTTTGAGATCACTGTGAAGGTTAGAGCAAGCAGAATGTGAGGAAAGGCGCAAATTGAGGAAGAGGCGAACATAAATTTCCATAAACAATCTTTTTACTAATGTTCGAAGAACATTAGTATTAAAATCGATTCGGCCAAAAATTCATATTTCCATATATATATACAGGTATATATATATATATATATATATATATATATATATATATATATATATATATATATATATATCATCAAAAAATTTCAGTGAGATAATCTCGGGAACGCGCCATCCGATTGAGCTGAAACTTTCAGGATACATTGGTGTATATGCAGAATAGGTCCAGGTCTCTTTAAATGTCAGTTATTGTTAATCTTTTGGCGCCGGCGGCCATTTAAGTGATATTTTTAATATACCTATTATTTCGTGCACAAATGATTTTCGCAAAAATAAAGTTAACGAAATAAATTTCTAATGTGTTTTACATATGAATCGGATAATGCTTTGGAATTTTTTAACCCTATGTGTGCGCTGGGTGCCTAAAAAGAGGACGGGAAAATTTGAAAATTTTTAAATTTCGATAACTTTTGACAGAACTATTCAATCATTACGAAATTTTCAGGACATATTGATATTATTTAGTTGTAGATTTGTGTAACTTTTAATGAGCGTGCTAACAACCCTGTAGCTAGGGCAGGCACTGAAAGTGAAAACCTCCAAATCATCGTCTCTCTTGAAAAAATGCCGTTTCTTCAAAAAAAAGCCACTCATGTGTAAATCTTGTGCTTTGTTTACATAACCAAAAAAAAAAAAGATATGGTATAACGGGCACGCCTGGTAGCCCTTGCCCAATTTACCTATATTTTTAGCATCAAAAACTTCTGTTCACGGAAACTCACGATCCAATGAGCAGAATTATTTGAAATTCACAGAATGTATTGGTCTTAAATAGGACCAGGTCTGATAGAAGTGATTTTGAAATGCGTGCGATTCTGTGCCAGTGGTGCCATCTTGAAAAACCTTTAAAAAAGATAACTGTTTTTAGCCCTATAAATTCTGATTGAATCGTTCGATTTTGACGAAACTCACACAATTGCTGGATCTTACTTTAAGTCACGTTTGGTAGAAATTTGGTTGAAAAATTCGATTGGAGCTGCCAGCTATGATAATTTTGGTGTCTTCATTTTGAAAAAAAAAATTTGGAAGTGAAAACATTCAAACCATCGAATATTCAAAAAAATGTCCGTTTCTTACAATAAAACCAATCTGTATATAAATCTTATGTTTTATCTACACGTTCAAAGTAAAACTTTTGAAATTTCATGTCGGACAAGAACGGTAACCCTCTCCCAGTTAACCTATATTTTTAGCATCAAAAACTTCTGTTCACGGAAACTCACGAACCAATAATCAGATAGAGCTTAAATTTACAGAATGCATTGGACTTAAGTAAGACCAGATTTTATAGAAGCGATTTTGAATTGTGGGCAAGTCTGTGCCAGTGGTGCCATCTTGAAAAATTACAAAGAAAAAAAACTGCTTTTTGCCCTATGAAATGTGAATAAGTTACCAGATTTTCATCAAATTGACACAGTAGCTAAACCTAACTCTAATCTCTGTTTGGTGGAAATTTGGTTGAAAAATTTGATTGGTGCTGCCATCTATGGCAATTTTTGTGTCTTTGGTTTTGAAAATTCGCTCAGGAAAATAAAACTTTTTGCACTATAACTTCCAGTGCAGTCATGAAATCAATACGAATTTCATACAATTAATGAAACCTGTCATAAACATTATTCAGGCCAAATTTGGTTGAGAAGCCATGATAGGGTTGCCAGCTATTGTTGGTTTTGTGTTTAATTGCAATATCTTTATTAAGCGGTTTTATCGTAGAATTTTCAAATGGTAATGATATTGTAGTGACAATAAACAGCAAATATTAAGCTTTCGATCATTTGAAAAAACTCGCTGCAGGTAACCCTAAATTTCTTTATACTCCTATAACTTCGAATGTAATCAAATAGCGTGATGCAGATTTGATATATTCTTGGCTTTGATACTGGCGAAAGGTTGCCAGCACGAGTCGGTTGTGCTACTTTTGTATCAATAAATGCTTACAGTTAGTATACGTACCGGAAACATTTACAATGAAAATAAATAACCAATGTTACAATTCGCAAAGTTCTGCAAATTTTTCGGATCGCAGCCCCAAACACCAACTTCAGTTACAGTGCTGCAGGCACTGAGCATTTTCTTCATTGATGTTATATGAGATGCTGCTTTCAAAATTATGTGAAATAAGCAACTGATAACGAAAATAATCAACCCGTGTTTTGCTCTCATAAACGTTGAAATTCATGCCAGTGGTAATATCTGAAACCTTCCACCATATGAGTTATAATGCATTCTTGAGACCAAAGTAAAACGTGGCATTTGAAACAGTTTGGCGTCTTCTACTGTTCTTCGAACATTATGCCGGGTTTCCACCAAAGAGACAAAACAAGAAACACGGACAAAAAAGGTGTTTTGTTTACTAAAACAGTTTTCAGAGACAAAAATGCTCGCGAAACTGTTCAGTTTTTACAAAACATTCGTGTTTTTGTTCAGAAAAACATGTTTTGTTTTGTCTCTTTGGTGGAAACCCGGCATTAGTGTTTCTAGCGGTTCAGGTGCGCTAGAGTTTTTTTACTAATGTTCAAAGAACATTAGTATTAAAATCGATTCGGCCAAAAATTCATATTTCTTTATATATATATATATATATGTACAAAAAATTTCAGTGAGATAATCTCGGGAACGCGCCATTCGATTGAGCTGAAACTTTCAGGATACATTGGTGTATATGCAGAATAGGTCCAGGTCTCTTTAAATGTCAGTTATTGTAAACCTTTTCGCGCCGGCGGGCATTTAAGTTATATTTTTAATATACCTATTATTTCGTGCACAAATGATTTTCGCAAAAATAAAGTTAATAAAATAAATTTCTAACGTGTTTTACATATGAATCGGATAATGCTTTGGAATATTTTAACCCTATGTGTGCGCTGGGTGCCTAAAAAGAGGACGGGAAAATTTGAAAATTTTTAAATTTCGATAACTTTTGACAGAGCTATTCAATCATTACCAAATTTTCAGGACATATTGATATTATTTAGTTGTAGATTTATGTGGCTTTTAATGAGCGTGCTGGCAACCCTGTAGCTAGGGCAAACACTGAAAGTGAAAACCTCCAAATCATCGTTTCTCTTGAAAAAATGCAGTTTCTTCAAAAATAAGCCTTTCATATGTAAATCTTGTGCTTTGTTTACATAACCAAAAAAAAAAAAAAGATATGGTATAACGGGCACGCCTGGCAACCCTTGCCCAATTTACCTATATTTTTAGCATCAAAAACTTCTGTTCACGGAAACTCACGATCCGATGGGCAGAATTATTTGAAATTCACAGCATGTATTGACCTTAAATAGGACCAGGTCTGATAGAAGTGATTTTGAAATGCGGGCAATTCTGTGCCAGTGGTGCCATCTTGAAAAACCACTAAAAAAGATAACTGTTTTTAGCCCTATAAATTCTGATTGAATCGTTCGATTTTGACGAAACTTACACAATTGCTGGACCTTACTTTAAGCCACGTTTGGTAGAAATTTGGTCGAAAAATTCGATTGGAGCTGCCAGCTATGATAATTTTGGTGTCTTCATTTTGAAAAATAAAATTTGGAAGTAAAAACATTCAAACCATCGAATATTCAAAAAAATGTCCGTTTCTTACAATAAAACCAATCTGTATATAAATCTTATGTTTTATCTACACGTTCAAAATAAAACTTTGGAAATTTCATGTCGGACAAGAACGGTAACCCTCTCCCAGTTAACCTATATTTTTAGCATCAAAAACTTCTGTTCACGGAAACTCACGAACCAATAATCAGATACAGCTAAAATTTACAGAATGCATTGGACTTAAGTAAGACCAGATTTGATAGAAGCGATTTTGAATTGTGGGCAACTCTGTGCCAGTGGTGCCATCTTGAAAAATTACAAAGAAAAAAAACTGCTTTTTGCCCTATGAAATGTGAATAAGTTACCAGATTTTCATGAAATTGACACAGAAGCTAAACCTAACTCCAATCTCTGTTTGGTGGAAATTTGGTTGAAAAATTTGATTGGTGCTACCTGCTATGGTAATTTTTGTGTCTTTGGTTTTGAAAATTCGCTCAGGAAAATAAAACTTTTTGTACTATAACTTCCAGTGCAGTCATGAAATCAATACGAATTTCATACAATTAATGAAACCTGTCATAAACATTATTCAGGCCAAATTTGGTTGAAAAGACACGATAGGGTTGCCAGCTATTGTTGGTTTTGTGTTTAATTGCAATATCTTTATTAAGCGGTTTTATCGTAGAATTTTCAAATGGTAATGATATTGTAGTGACAATAAACAGCAAATATTAAGCTTCCGATCATTTGAAAAAACTCGCTGCAGGTAACCCTAAATTTCTTTATACTCCTATAACTTCGAATGTAATTAAACAACGTGAAGCAGATTTGATATATTCTTGGATTTGATACTGGCGAAAGGTTGCCAGCACGAGTCGGTTGTGCTACTTTTGTATCAATAAATGCTTACAGTTAGTATACATACCGGAAACATTTACAATGAAAATAAATAACCGATGTTACAATTCGCAAAGTTCTGCAAATTTTTCGGATCGCAGCCCCAAACACCAACTTCAGTTACAGTGCTGCAGGCACTGAGCATTTTCTTCATTGATGTTATATGAGATGCTGCTTTCAAAATTATGTGAAATAAGCAACTGATAACGAATATAATTAACCCGTGTTTTGCTCTCATAAACGTTGAAATTCATGCCAGTGGTAATATCTGAAACCTTGCACCATATGAGTTATAATGCATTCTTAAGACGAAAGTAAAACGTGGCATTTGAAACAGTTTGGCCGTAATAAGCAGCACATGTGGTGGAATATGCACTCAAAACCTGCACGATTCTTCTACTGTTCTTCGAACATTAGTGTTTCTAGCGGTTCAGGTGCGCTAGAGTTTTTTTTGTATTCGTTTAGGGTTTGTAACACTATTTCCCTCGACATCACCATGTTGAAAATGAACAACTATCAGAATATGGCCATGCTCATGGCCATGCAAATGTCTTGCCATATTGCTTGACATATATGGCATGCCATCAAATATGGTATGCCATGTACCGTCTACATTTTCCATTTCCATGGCAAGTCGAATGTTATGCCATCACCCATGGCCAATGTGGACGCGGCGTCAGCTATTGTGCTCTATTGTTTACATTTTGATTCAAAAACACCTCTATCGGTAAATTGATTTGTTTTGCTCAATAACGGTAAGAGTACAGTGCACTCTTCTGAGTTAATTGAAATAACAGTTGCCTCAATATGCTTATTCGAAACGAAAATAATAGCCATTGCAAGATGGTGAATGTGATTGCAATATATTTGTCGACTCTAATCAGTGTTATGTTGGGTGAGGCAATTTGTCATTAAAAGTCAGTTTAAAAGTAAACAATTCGATTGTCTTAGAGTGTTTACATTGCGGTAGCTAGTATGATAACTGTAGAAAAATAGATAGAATATTGTAGTGAGAAATGTCCACGTTTGGTATATATTTTTCAAGCTTCCGTGTTTGACACTTCTATCAGTTGTTGAAAAGAGATATTGTGAGTACCGGTTAAAGGTTGTTTTTCAGATCCGACGTTTTTTTTTTTTTTTGTTAATTACTCCAGTGATTGGCTGATTTAACGAGCCTTGCTGATATAGTCCATGTAATTGAAATAGCCTGTTATTGTTGGTTCAGTGCATGTAATTGAAATAGTCTGTTACTGTTGGTTCAGCCAGGAATTAATATTGATGATCGTTTTTGTTCTTCTGGGAAGGAATACTCTTTCAGAACATCTGTTTCATCATACTTTGGAAAAACTTAGCAAAGATCATATCCAAGAAACATCCGTTTGTCCACGTGAACATTCGAGTGAAATTGTAATTTCGTCCATTTACTGCGCATTGAGGCACAACATTTCAAAAACAATATTTGAAAACTTCTGATCGCTGGAAACCGAATTCATCATAGCTGAGAACTTCAACGCGAAAAGTACGTTTTGGGCGTCTCAACTCATGGCACCTACGGGCAAACCACTTTGGCTTGACACTATATAATCTATGGCTTGACACTAGTCTCAACCGGCCAGCCAAAAAATTGAACCCGTAGATTTTGCAATCCAGAAGACTCAACCAAAAATACTTGGATCTATCATCAGAGCACCGTAGTGCTTCGGTAACGCTTAATCTCCACAAAGACCTGTGCATCAAGACAATAGCAGAGGAAACTAAGATCCGCAGTGGAAAATATATTACAACTTTTGCTCATCTTTTGCTCATCGACTCGAAGAACTGATCTACTAAACTTTCCATCCCCGACGTAGAATAAACCTTGTGCAGTCACTTTCATTGGTTATCCAGCTCTTTTACGTTATGTACAGGGTGACTGATGAAGAAAGTTAAATAACTTTTTATGAATTCGAATAATTTTTTTTCTTAATTTATTTGAAAAATAATACATTTTCATTAAGTTTTTTTTTTTATTGATTTTTAAAAATAATTGAATTCAAATGGCTCTCACGTTTAGTGTCATCTTATCAAACGAGTGTGCGACGTCTCGATGCCACTTTGGAGACAACCTCCTGGGAAGCAATAGGGTTATTGGACTGAAGAGATAGCGGAACTGAGGCGAAGAGCTCTGTCGTGCAGGCGTAGGGTTCAGCGATCCGTCAGTAGAACAGAAGCATCCTAAGCTAACTCAGAACACAAAAGGGTGAAAAAAAGCTAGGGAAGGCTATCAAGGTAAGAAAAAAACAAATATAGCAAGCGCTTTGTGATGAAATGAACCGGACCCATTTGGGCGGAGCTACAAACTAGTTTTTGGAAGACTTGTTCAAAAGGTTCCTGGCCCACTATTGGAGGTGGGTACGCTGAAGTACATCGTAGAGCCATTCTTTCAAGTGCATCACATGAGAGTTGAAAACACTCTCGTGGTCCGTCAGGAAGATATTCCTTGGTTCACTCTGCAGGAACTTCGTATTGCAACTCTCAAAACGAAAAATCGAAAGGTCCTTGGCCCCGGCAGCATTCCAACGGAAGTGCTGAAAGCTGTGGTGAAGGATCAGCCGTCAGCGTTGCTGCGAATTTATAATGCTTGTTTGTTGGCGGGTGTCTTCCCATCAAGCTGGAAAGAGGCACGGGCTGCTTTAATTCAGAAGAGAAAAGGAGACCCTAGCACACCATCTACGTACTGACCTCTCTGTATGCTTGATACAGCGGGGAAAATCCTGAAAGGCCTATTGAAGCAACGACTACAAGCAGCAATAAGAAGGACCAAAAACCTTTCGAAAAATCAGCATGGGTTCGTAGTGGTCACTCAATAATAAGTGCCATATACGAAGTAATTAGCCCAATAGAACACACCGGGGCTGCATGCCACCAGGCCAGGCTGATCGTGTTTCTAGTGGCATTGGATGTCCGGAACGCCTTTACTTCAGCGAGATGGTCAGAGGAACTTGAGTGAAGTTTTCAAGTACAAGACAACCTGTTAGTCATGATTCGAAACTATCTGAAGAAGCGTCGCCTTAGATACGAGACGAAGGAGGGAAATATCTGGAACAATATTGCTTCCGGAGCAGCACAAGGGTCTATTCTTGGGGCAGATCTTTGGAGTGCTGCGTATGACAGGTTCCAGCGTCTTGAAATGCCAGAAGATGTGCTCTTGGTAGTTTACGCTGATGATATAGCAGCTGTTATTGGCTCCAAAACCCCCAACTTGCTCAGCTCAAATTAAAACGAATAAAAAGAGTTGAAGGCTTTATGGAAAACCATGGCATCCAGCTGGTGAACTCAAAAGCCGAGATTGTCATGCTGGCGAAAAGAAGTATGCCAACCGTCATTTCCATGACAGTCGACTCCGAAGTATTCGAGATCAAAAAATCTGCATGGAGGGTTGCAACGGGAATTGCCGTTTAAAGAAACTGCTTTAAATCATTCAAATTTGCTGGTTTTGTTTTGTAAACTTTCTGTTTGCAACAACCGTGAAAGAAAAAAATTAGGCCCTGTAAGATCAAGAGACTTTGGAGGCTAACGGAATGTCGAGTTTCTGGAAATCATTTTATTTGGAAATTTTTGCTGCAATTCTGTCAGAACAGCCCCGGTTATATGTGAAAATACAACGCCTTGTTGAAATCACACAGAGTTGAAAGCAATTCTCTTTTCGTTAGAGTCACTCCATATTTGACCATTATTTTTTTGTTAAAATTGCCATTTAGATCAAAATGGGCGCCGTTAGCCATAAAAAAGCAATTCAAGATGTTTTCGTCCACTTTCATCATTTGAATGATCTTCTGGCAAAATTTAAAGCAAATCGGCAAGTCTGCTCCCTTCAGTTTGCATGTTAATTGGATTCTATAAGGAAATAAGTATAAATCTTTATACAGAACTGTGTGCAGTGACTGCCTGCTGATACCCATTTACAGAGATAAGCTCCTTGTCAAAACTCTTGAATTGGCTTATATGGCAGTAAGCGATAGTTTCCTGTGTCCGAATCGAGGAATCTCGATGATAAGGCCTTCTTGCGATTGTTCCATGCACGGCAAAATTGTTTATGAGCCTCATTATAGTCCATCAACTCGGATGAGTGCCACCAAACGTGCGCCTAAATTCTCTTTGGACGGAAATCACAGACTCCAATGGGTTGTAGGAACGCACAATCCAAATTGTGGTTTCACCATCACAATCGCCCATTTTTGTTAAATTTAAAGACCAATCTGTAAAATAACAAAAAATGGAGCCAATTGAATACACAAGAAAAAGATTACATATTTTTGGTAGAGTCTTTCATAAGCCATCCAGTATATCGTAACTCAGAACACTTATCCTAACTTCGCTCTCTAATTTTAAGTCATTAACGGAATTTGCGTCCAGAGTGGCAAAGTCTTCAACTATGAGGGGGCACATCTTTTGTCCTAATATGTAAGATTCTCCAACTAACTGAAGCTTCTTGTACGAAGATAACAGTTAGCAAAGTTAGTAAAAAAAGACTCGCAGATCATACAAAAACATTAGCAAAAACATTCAAAATTTGAAGATCGAAGGTCAAAGCTCAAATCCAAGAGATATTATTTTTTGAGTACTCAATTTCACCTTAAATAATTGCATTCTGTTCAATTGCTTCAAAAATCTTATCTAACTAATTATATAACCTCTTCGCCATTCTCAATTCCCATAAATTTATTCGTATCGAAATATCAATGGACATTCGCACTTACGTCACTCAATATATACTGGATAAGAAGATGTTTGGCAAGGTCGAGAAAACTAAAATATAACTTCTAAATCGAACCTGTATTTCTAAAAATAGTTTAAAAATTAAATTTATTCACATCACGTTTAGCAAGTGAATAATAATTATTCTGCTTCTGTGCTGCATTTGCATGATTCCGATTAGATACGTATGTATGTCTGGTGCTTTTCATAATGAGATGCGGTTTTTTATGGTTGTTTTGGTTGTAACGTAATTCATCAGCAGAAAATAAAAGTTAGCAGTGCTTTAACATTTTGCATTTTGTTTTTATTGAATTAACCAAATTTAATTTGCATAATTTCCCAGCATGAAATACTGTACATACTTACAATAAGACGCATACCGAGGTTCGATTAGGCAATATACGCAAATTCAACGTCGAAAACCACTTCACACTGGTCAGAGTATCCATAACTAACATTGGCCATTCTTGGCAAGGAGTAGCTGTCCTGTTCCAATTATTGCTTTTTCTCGTTTAATTCTGAGGACTGTAGCACGCTATTTGGTAGGACATCATCTACCTTGCTGCTGGGTACATTTTTGGGTTCAGATTGTACGCCTGCAGTATCCATGTGATGGAAGAAAGTAGATGGCAGTTGGCGATAACACCTTTGCTTACAAACTCAAGTCATGCTCGTGTCGATAGGCTGGAGGTCCGCAATTTCATGAGCCAACTTCAGACGTTTGCTGAATAGCCTCGTTTCTTTGTTGTTTCCTTACTGCACACTCTTCACAAAATGTAGGTTTTCATTGCTTTGTTATTCCTTTGTTGTTCTTCTTCACGAAATCATAGGTCAGAGCTTTGTCCAAAAAGTCTTTCTTAAACTAAGTGCTTGTTTAATTTGTTTATCACGTATTCTCTTGATGAAAGTTTCTTTCATCCCGATGTTCTGGATCCAGCGTAGGGTAGGCTAGAAGTTTTAGCTGCTCGATTTCCTGAAGCAGCTGCTGCAAGGTCTCCCCTGACTTCTGTGCATATGGTCTGAGCTACAAATGGCGAGCTTCCTTTTGATTATCTTTACCGTATCTTATATCGAAAGCACTCATTAGGTTTGTATAGCCAGAGTAACTGTCTACTCTACGGTACAACGGTTATATTCTTCAACAGCCTCAAACTGCTTTTTCTAGATAGTCTAAGAAGTTTGTCTGCCAAAAACTGGTGCTTTGAGTGCATTCCTGTCAGCTAATTAATTTGGAATAATTCTCATGGTTTCAAATCTGAATGCAGCTGGTCCATTTCTTCTTGAAGCACTAATAACTTTTGCCCTTGCTTGTCGAACTGTTCTTTCAATTCTGCAGCTCGGCTGTCTAACTGCTGTTGGAACTGTTGCTTAACTTTCCTACACTTTCAATCTGATTCATAGTTTTGCCGATGACAGCAGCATTGATTTCGCACACTTTTTTGACAGAGTAGCCGACTCTCGTGGAAATGCTACTTCTGTTAGTAAAGATCGCATGTTTGCATCGCTAAACAGGGACTTCTAAAACATGATCGCTTGGGGCTTAGCGAACCGTGTTGTGTTTCATGCGTCCAAAACCCAATGCTGTCGTCTTTCGCTCAAGCCTTACTCTCCTCCTACAAGCCACACTATTTCTGTTGATGGTGTAAATATTTCCGGATCACCTTCGCTCAACCTATTAGGATTTAGCATCTCCAGCAAACTAAGCTGGACCAGCCATATTTTTCAAGTTACGAAAAATGCCATGAAATGTTTAGGATTCCTTCAGAGAGGCAAGAAATACTTTACACCATCAGACATAGCGCACATCTACAAGACTCTCGTAAGACCAAGACTTGAGTATAACTCCCATATATGGGCTGGGACAGGCCGCACTGCGTTAACGGAGCTAGACAAAGTCCAACGCTAAGCTTTCAAGCTTATTGGCAACGAAACTATTACCTCACGCATTGAATCCCTTGAGCACTGGCGTAATGTGGGTTGCCTTTCTCTTCTTTACCGCTATTATGATGGTCTTTGCTCTAATGAAATATCGAGTCTGCTCCTTTGTAGAGCACCTCCTACGCGCAACACCCGAGCCTCCCAATGAGCTCACTCTCATAATCTTTCGACTAGTGCCAGTCATACCGTCAAATTTCACGATTCTTTCTTATCTAGGACAATACGATTATGGAACAGTCTACCATCTACTGTTTTCCCCGCCAACTATGAGCCACAATTGTTCAAGCGAATCGTGCATCGCTATCTCCTGCAAATTCAATCCTCCCTTTCTCCCCTTCCTTAAATTTCCTTCCGCCAAGGCTGTGCCATAGCATAATAGGACATCCCCTGAGCCTTGGCACTGTTCCAGCTGTTTTTTAATGCCGAGGATTTTTGGTCAAATTTCTATGGTTGCTGGCCCACTTTCTAATTCAGTTCTTTGGCTTACCGCTTACTGCCGTTAGCTTGTTGCTTCATACCAGAAACCATTTTCAGCAGCAAACCCAGCATCAGATTTCTGGCTAACTACGCTGCTTTGTTCATCCTGAACATATTCCTGGCTGGTTTCCGCGTACGAGTAATTGGACGTTTCTGTGATCGTAAAGCCTATGGAAACTTATTTATCCTTTAATAGGCTCGTTTTTTTGCTCC
Organism: Nemotelus nigrinus; assembly: GCA_947369275.1. Classification (NCBI taxonomy): domain Eukaryota; kingdom Metazoa; phylum Arthropoda; class Insecta; order Diptera; family Stratiomyidae; genus Nemotelus; species Nemotelus nigrinus. The sequence goes on from OX376374.1 coordinate 118,895,267, forward strand.
CCTTATCCATAACAGAACAATGCTGACCAGTGCAGATGCATTGGAAACAACAACAACTCCTGTTATGCATAGGGGGAGTTTCTGTTGTTTCCAATGCGTCTACAGTTAATAGCATATAGCATTGTTCTGTTATAGATAGGGGGAGCAAAAAAAACACGCCTAATACTGCGTGTGTAGGCTGCTAGGAGTTTCTTATTGGCGTTTCAGCATTGTATTTTTGGTTCTATTATTACGGTGAAATGCAATAGAATCTTTCCACCCAACTATTTTGCCATTTGATTTTGTTTACTTAGTTTCACTTTATTCACAGATTGTCTCAATATGTTCATATCTCTCTATATGCGCATATATAATTCAATTTTGTGATTTAGATTATCATTATAATTAAGCTGATTACACACCGCCATATTTAACACGGTGACTGCTTTTAGCACGGCAATTCATCGAATGCAAGCCTGTACTTGAAGAAGAAAAACTACCGTATTTAAGTACGAAAGGTATCCTCGCTAACCGTCATTCGCTATGATTTTACCCTCGCTGGGCCGTTACATGCTGTCGTACTTCTTCATTTCCTATTTTTTGGAACGCAGTAAGTGAGAAAATTCCATTTTGAGCATTCAATGTTATCTATCTGCCAGTATCATATGATAGAGTTTCGCCGGTGTGTCATCCCTTTCGTCGTTAAAGCGATTAGCATACTTTGTAGGGTTTAGGCCTGATGGCTCTTAATTTAAAAACATGTTTTCTGCTCCACTCATTTCTTTCCCATACGCTTCTTAACCACTGTTCAGAAGAGACGAGTTGAGACTTTTTCTAACTCAAATCTTCATGCAATCGTGAGGGCAGAACAGAAACGTACTTATAGCCCGTTCACACTAGGCTCTAAATCAGGCGATTTCGATCAGCTGATCGCTTTAGAGCTAAATCAACTTAAATCTTACCTGATTACCCATACCATATATTTAATAGCTAGCTTATTTAATCCTGGAGATATAACTGAATATTGCAATTTATTTTCTTTAATATGGAAAAACTGAAAACACCAACTTGATATCTGTAAAAAAAAATATATATTGTAGTACAGAATCTGCCTCCACTACAAACACCACTGCGAACGCCACTGTGACTGTACCATTATCCAGAGCGAGTACCACACGAGTCAAGTCCACAGTGAAGTGGGCTACGCCATTGTGTGTGTGGATCGATGTGGATGGTGACAGTCAGTCTTTCTTTAGACAACGAGATAGATAGATCACTGTGTAGATTGAAAGTCGCAATAAATTAAATTGTCAAACCTAAATTTCGTGTTCTAATTACCATATTACAACTCAGGTGTGGGGTTTGGACTAGAAAATGTCTACAAGGAAAACGAGCAGGAAAATTGTGGCATTAGCCACAAATGAAGAAGGAATAGAAGAGGCCGCGTCCATGCACGAGGTCCGAGAATGCGAGACGCCGCTCTCAGGAAAAGAGTGCTCGTCGCCATACTCTGAGCTGGACGACCGAAAGTGGATGGATGAAGGTTCGGTCCAAGAATTGAAAAGATTGGAGGAGGAGGACGCGGAAATAGAACGCCGTACGCGTCTTTTAAGTAAGAGGCATGAACTTGCCGTACTACAACGAAAGGTTCTCGAAATAGAGGACGAAAATGATGTCTGGCAGAAGGCCAAGATGGCTGCCAGGGACGCTGTTAAAACCGATGCCAATAATGAGGAAACCGATATAAGTGCTTCTAGGAAAACCAACACCGCTGTCACCCCGGATGCCCCGCTCGTCAACAACGTCGGGAATGCAGTTAACACCGCTCGAGTCGTTGATGCTGCTGTCATAAGTGCCGCCATTGAAGCCGCCATTAATGCGGTAATGATGAATGCCAATGTTGCCACCACTGCTGTCGCTGTTGATGCTGCCGCTATTAATGCTGTCACTGCTGCCGCTATTGATGCTGTCACTGCTGCCGCCACCGCCACTGCTGCCGTTGCTGATTCGAATGTCACCGATGCTGTCAATGATCCTGCTGTCACTGCTGCCCCGCCTGCTACTGCTGTTGCTTTGTCTGCTGCCCCGCCTGCTACTGCTGTTGCTTTGTCTGCTGCCCCGCCTGCTACTGCTGTTGCTTTATCTGCTGCCACTTCATCTACTGCTGCTGCTGCCCCACTCACTACTGCTGCTGTCCCAGTCGCCGCTGCTACTGTTTCGGTCACCGCCGCTGAAACCAAGGAGGAAAATTTCACTCCTAAAGTCGATGAAGCGATCGTACCAAAGAATACAGGTGCTATTCGCAAGAACAAGGGTGAAGCTCACCTAACTGATGTTTCTGAAGTAAAAGAAGAGGCCAAGAGGTATGCTGTTGCGCCAAGAATCGAGTATCTCGACATACAACCGGCGTTACCAGTGTTCTCGGGAGAGAGCGCCCAGCAGCCCGTTCGGTTCTTTTTCGCGGACTTTGAAGAGACGCTGCAGCTGATTGAACTAGAGGACTATAAAAAGTTGATCTATCTGAGGAAGTCGCTGACCGGTTCAGCCCAGGAATATGCGAGGTTAAATCATGCTAGGACGTACGACGATCTCAAAAGCGGATTAATTCGGGAGTTTGAGATAGTTGCCTCGATCGAAGAGATATACCGCCAACTCAGAAGTATGAGATGGAATCAAGCAGCTGAACCGCTGCATCGTTTCATCCTAAAGATGCAAAATGCCGCCAAAACCTGTAGTGTCAGTGAGGAGGAGATCATTGACATTATTACTGAAACACTGCAGAGTAGCGGTTTCAACTCGACACCCTTGCTAGGAAGTACTACGTTGGAGGATCTCAAACGACGAGCCCATAGATATGGGAATCTAATAAAACAGCGGTCTTCGTTTGTTCGACCGAATTTAAATGCTGTTCGGTCCCAATGGGACTTGACCCGTTCATTTGCTTCTAGGAGTGGACCACTGCCGAATGCTAATCGTGGAATTATGCATAATGCTCGTTCGATGTCAGCAAATCAACAATCTGTGTCCACGCTTACTTCAAAACAAACTGCAAATGATGATACAGAGGTCCGATGTTTTAATTGTTCCTTAATGGGCCACTATCAATCGAAATGCCCATATGGAAAGCGCCCTGCAGGAAGTTGTTTCCGTTGTTGGGAGGTTGGACACGATCGGCACCGATGTCCGAATCCCAAAAAACTATTGCAGTTGAATCCCGCAGCCACGAAATCACAACTATCATCTACGCCAAATGAATCAATGTGTGCGATGCCCGAGGCCGAATATGAAAATAGCCGATTAGACGTCTCAAATTTGGTAAGTGTCACATTTAATAATGCGTCTGAGCACGGGGAAACCCGACAACTTATCACATGTCTTTCATTATTCGACACCGGCAGTCCCGTTAGTTTTATAAATCGAGCGTTAGTACCGAAGAACATATTGTTAGCCGAAGAGAAGCCGTCATTCCGAGGATTAGGAGGAAGTTCAATCGAAGTACGTGGAACAGTTGTAACAACCATAGGTTATCGAAAAAAAGCTACCATCATGAAATTACACGTAATAAATAATTGCAGTACTGTGTATAACTTAATCTTAGGCCGAGATTTTCTGGATTCAAATAAAATACACCTTATAAAGAAAAAAATTTCGTATGCCAAACCAAAGTTAGAAGAAATAAAATCGTATGTCGAATTAAAATCGGGTGTTTCCATTTGTGCTCAGACGGGTGTTTTGAATATATTGGAAAGATTTGATTTAGTACGTAAGGGAAAAATTGATAAAGCGTTGCCACCTCAGCCTGCCTCAACCGTTTCAGATGAAAGTCTACCAGACATTTTTAGTATTGAAATTGATAAGCTTATAAGTCTACCCGAAATTAATAAGGACCTTTCTCAAAGCGAAATGAATAAATTTTTGTCCATTATTGAGCAGAAATACGTTTGTCGTCAGGAAGTAGAAATAAAACCGTTGGACTATGTAATGCATATTCACTTGAATTCAGATGTTCCGTTCCACTGTCCACCGAGAAGATTATCGGTGCGGGAAAAGGATGAAGTTAAGAGGATTACAGATGAACTATTGCTTGAAGGCGTCATCCGACCAAGCAGTTCTCCTTATGCCTCCGCTGTCGTACTGGTGAAGAAGAAAAATGGGCAGACGCGTATGTGTATTGATTACAGAGGCTTAAATAAACTCACTAAAAGGGACAATTACCCATTGCCGCTGATAGAAGATTGCTTGGAGTATTTGGAGGGAAAACAATTTTTCTCAGTCCTCGATCTAAAAAGCGGGTTCCACCAGGTACATGTTGCTGAGACTTCCCGAAAGTATACTTCATTCGTAACGCCCATCGGTCAATACGAGTATGTAAGAATGCCGTTTGGGTTAAAGAACGCCCCTGCTGTCTTTCAGCGGTTCATTAATGAAGTATTCGCAGACTTAATAGGAAACAAAGAAATCGTCATCTATATGGATGACATTATGTTGGCCACTAAGACGTTTGAAGAACACTTACTATTGCTGACCAAAGTCCTTGAGAGGATTCGATATCGTAACCTGGAATTGAATATTGCCAAATGTCAAATCGGTCATACAGAAGTAGATTTCTTGGGGTATCGAATAACTGCCAGAGGAATTGCTCCTAGTAACGCTCATGTAAACGCTATTAAAAAGTTGAGTATGCCCACTAACACGCGGGAAGTTCAATCCGCCTTAGGGTTGTTCTCTTACTTTAGACGTTTTGTGCCAAACTTTTCACGAATAGCGAAGCCCCTTCAGAATTTGTTACGTAAGGATGCCCGATTCGAATTTTCAGAAGTCTGCTGTGCTGCTTTCCGGAAATTGCAGGAACTTCTGGTTGAATCCCCAATACTAGCTATATATAACCCGCTGTATGAGACCGAGTTACATACTGATGCTAGTTCTATTGGATTTGGGGCCATACTGATGCAAAAACAGGTAGACAAACGTTTCCATCCAGTCGCATATTACTCAAGAACAGCGACAGGACCAGAATCTCGTTATCACAGTTTTGAACTGGAAACTCTTGCTATTATCTACGCCTTACGTCGTTTCAGAGTATATTTAGAGGGAATTAAATTTCGAATAATCACTGATTGCAATTCTCTCACTCAGACACTGATGAGAAAGCAAGTGAACCCGAGAATCGCACGTTGGGCGTTAGAGTTGGAAAATTACGACTACACAATCCAACACCGTAAAGGTACCTGTATGCCACACGTAGATGCACTCAGTCGGGCTCCTATTATCGCCATTGTCACAGATGAAGATGTGGACTACAGGTTGCAAATAGCCCAAGCTCAAGACGTCGCTGTCAAAACCCTTAAGACTAAACTTCAGACCACTTCTATAGATAACTATGAACTAATAGATGGAATGGTTTTTCGAAAAGAAACAGGAAAAAAACCTTTGTTGTACGTCCCATCGGCAATGGAGCCCCATGTTATCAGGCAGTCCCACGAGTTGATTTGTCATCAAGGAGTTGAAAAGACGTGGCAAAGGATCAAACACAATTATTGGTTTCCCGGAGGTCGACAGAAAATTGAAGAATTTATTCGTAATTGCATTCCATGCATTATGTATTCGCCTGCTGCCAGCACTTCTGAACGCAATTTGCATAGTATCCCAAAGAAACCGCTGCCCTTTGATACTGTACACCTTGACCACTTTGGCCCATTACCGTCACTTCAATCTAAGAGAAAGCATATATTGGTGGTTGTGGATGCTTTTACGAAGTACGTCAGACTGTATCCTACCAATAGCACTAGTTCACGGGAAGTCACTGCGGCCTTAGAAAAATATTTCATTTACTATAGCAGACCTAGACGAATTATCTCAGATCGAGGTACCTGCTTTACTTCTTTGGAATTTGCTGCCTTTATGCAGAGTCATAATATCGAACACATTAAGGTGGCTACTGCCTCACCGCAAGCTAACGGACAAGTAGAGCGAGTTAATAGAACCCTGAAAGGTATGTTGGGAAAGTTAACCGAAGGCATCAACCATGCAGATTGGGTTTCTAAACTAGTTGAAGTCGAATTCGCTATAAATAATTCTGTAAGTACTGCTACTGGATTTACGCCAAGTCAACTGCTGTTCGGAGTGTCCCAGAGAGGTAGTATAGTTAGTGAGCTAGATGAGTACCTGGAGGACAAAGTAGGCCTTGATGATAGACCCTTGCATCAGACACGAAGCATCGCTGCAGAAAATCAAGCTAAGTCTCAACAATATAACCTGGAGTACTTCTTGAAGCACAGTAGGCCTGCTAAAATATACAAAGTTGGTGATTTCGTAGTCCTTAGAAACGTTGATACGACAGTAGGAACTAATAAAAAACTAATCCCGAGGTTCCGTGGTCCGTTTATGATACACAAGGTCCTTGAGAATGATAGGTATGTGGTAAGAGACATTGAAGATTGTCAGCAATCACAGTTACCTTATGATGGTATAGTTGAAGCGGGCAGGTTGAGGAGATGGCAAACTAATTCCCTAGTAAATCATAATCTCCCAATAGCACCAGACACTGACGAATACCAGGATGAGGAAGAATACCAGGAGGAGGAATGGCTCGAGGAAGAGGACTGGGATCCGGAGTATCTCGAAGCAGAAAACGAGGAGAGTATGCTAAATCCTTTAGCTGCGGTCTTTAATCCTAAAGCTTCCCTGATCGAGGACGATCAGTCGTCAGGTTGGACGAGTTGTAGTACAGAATCTGCCTCCACTACAAACACCACTGCGAACGCCACTGTGACTGTACCATTATCCAGAGCGAGTACCACACGAGTCAAGTCCACAGTGAAGTGGGCTACGCCATTGTGTGTGTGGATCGATGTGGATGGTGACAGTCAGTCTTTCTTTAGACAACGAGATAGATAGATCACTGTGTAGATTGAAAGTCGCAATAAATTAAATTGTCAAACCTAAATTTCGTGTTCTAATTACCATATTACAATATATATTTTGTTGAATATGGTTTGTTATTGCAATTATTATTTAAATGCATGCAATTATTATTTTAAATGCAAAATATTGCATAGAAAAATCTACTGCAATTTAATACTCTACATCTCACAACAAATTAAATCAATTAAATTAAAATTAAATTGAATTTCAGTAAGCTTCTTCGATTCCTCCATTCTCGCCATTTTCGCACATTTCACGTGTTGGTTTTTGGCTACGAAAAATCTGAAAAATCCCCGTGTGTTTTAGTTCTAAAAGATTATAGTCTCTGATTAGATAGCTTCTGAAAATGTGTCTAAAAATGGTTGAGTAAACGACGCGAACTACGAAAACGGAGATGAAGATTTGGCGATTAGCCAAATCATTCAGTTTTGAGTGGTTTTGCGAGTGCGCGATTTGGTACAAAGTGCAAAGTTCTTTTACGATTTTTGAAGCAACTGTTCAATGCTTTGAGCTGCGCTTGTTTTTGGGGGTGTCTTTTTTTAAACTAATTAATTTAAAATTAAAAAAAAAAATATCTTCGATTCCTTCATTCTCGCCATTTTCGTCCATTATTGGCCAATCGGTCCCTCCTTTTCGTAGGTTTCGCGTCGTTTACTCAACCATTTTTCGTCGTCGTGATTTTTCTCTACCTCTTTTGTACCGCGCCGATAGAAGTGGGACATTGTACCGGCTCATTGCAAAAGAGAAGCTACTCTTACAAACTCTTTTTGCCCCAACACAACAATGCTGCCAGTTTCAAAAATCTCTCTAACTTTCTTCGTAGCGACATAAACGACATTCAAATTTAAAAATTATTCTAATAATTTGTAGTACAGAATCTGCCTCCACTACAAACACCACTGCGAACGCCACTGTGACTGTACCATTATCCAGAGCGAGTACCACACGAGTCAAGTCCACAGTGAAGTGGGCTACGCCATTGTGTGTGTGGATCGATGTGGATGGTGACAGTCAGTCTTTCTTTAGACAACGAGATAGATAGATCACTGTGTAGATTGAAAGTCGCAATAAATTAAATTGTCAAACCTAAATTTCGTGTTCTAATTACCATATTACAACTCAGGTGTGGGGTTTGGACTAGAAAATGTCTACAAGGAAAACGAGCAGGAAAATTGTGGCATTAGCCACAAATGAAGAAGGAATAGAAGAGGCCGCGTCCATGCACGAGGTCCGAGAATGCGAGACGCCGCTCTCAGGAAAAGAGTGCTCGTCGCCATACTCTGAGCTGGACGACCGAAAGTGGATGGATGAAGGTTCGGTCCAAGAATTGAAAAGATTGGAGGAGGTTGGACACGATCGGCACCGATGTCCGAATCCCAAAAAACTATTGCAGTTGAATCCCGCAGCCACGAAATCACAACTATCATCTACGCCAAATGAGTCAATGTGTGCGATGCCCGAGGCCGAATATGAAAATAGCCGATTAGACGTCTCAAATTTGGTAAGTGTCACATTTAATAATGCGTCTGAGCACGGGGAAACCCGACAACTTATCACATGTCTTTCATTATTCGACACCGGCAGTCCCGTTAGTTTTATAAATCGAGCGTTAGTACCGAAGAACATATTGTTAGCCGAAGAGAAGCCGTCATTCCGAGGATTAGGAGGAAGTTCAATCGAAGTACGTGGAACAGTTGTAACAACCATAGGTTATCGAAAAAAAGCTACCATCATGAAATTACACGTAATAAATAATTGCAGTACTGTGTATAACTTAATCTTAGGCCGAGATTTTCTGGATTCAAATAAAATACACCTTATAAAGAAAAAAATTTCGTATGCCAAACCAAAGTTAGAAGAAATAAAATCGTATGTCGAATTAAAATCGGGTGTTTCCATTTGTGCTCAGACGGGTGTTTTGAATATATTGGAAAGATTTGATTTAGTACGTAAGGGAAAAATTGATAAAGCGTTGCCACCTCAGCCTGCCTCAACCGTTTCAGATGAAAGTCTACCAGACATTTTTAGTATTGAAATTGATAAGCTTATAAGTCTACCCGAAATTAATAAGGACCTTTCTCAAAGCGAAATGAATAAATTTTTGTCCATTATTGAGCAGAAATACGTTTGTCGTCAGGAAGTAGAAATAAAACCGTTGGACTATGTAATGCATATTCACTTGAATTCAGATGTTCCGTTCCACTGTCCACCGAGAAGATTATCGGTGCGGGAAAAGGATGAAGTTAAGAGGATTACAGATGAACTATTGCTTGAAGGCGTCATCCGACCAAGCAGTTCTCCTTATGCCTCCGCTGTCGTACTGGTGAAGAAGAAAAATGGGCAGACGCGTATGTGTATTGATTACAGAGGCTTAAATAAACTCACTAAAAGGGACAATTACCCATTGCCGCTGATAGAAGATTGCTTGGAGTATTTGGAGGGAAAACAATTTTTCTCAGTCCTCGATCTAAAAAGCGGGTTCCACCAGGTACATGTTGCTGAGACTTCCCGAAAGTATACTTCATTCGTAACGCCCATCGGTCAATACGAGTATGTAAGAATGCCGTTTGGGTTAAAGAACGCCCCTGCTGTCTTTCAGCGGTTCATTAATGAAGTATTCGCAGACTTAATAGGAAACAAAGAAATCGTCATCTATATGGATGACATTATGTTGGCCACTAAGACGTTTGAAGAACACTTACTATTGCTGACCAAAGTCCTTGAGAGGATTCGATATCGTAACCTGGAATTGAATATTGCCAAATGTCAAATCGGTCATACAGAAGTAGATTTCTTGGGGTATCGAATAACTGCCAGAGGAATTGCTCCTAGTAACGCTCATGTAAACGCTATTAAAAAGTTGAGTATGCCCACTAACACGCGGGAAGTTCAATCCGCCTTAGGGTTGTTCTCTTACTTTAGACGTTTTGTGCCAAACTTTTCACGAATAGCGAAGCCCCTTCAGAATTTGTTACGTAAGGATGCCCGATTCGAATTTTCAGAAGTCTGCTGTGCTGCTTTCCGGAAATTGCAGGAACTTCTGGTTGAATCCCCAATACTAGCTATATATAACCCGCTGTATGAGACCGAGTTACATACTGATGCTAGTTCTATTGGATTTGGGGCCATACTGATGCAAAAACAGGTAGACAAACGTTTCCATCCAGTCGCATATTACTCGAGAACAGCGACAGGACCAGAATCTCGTTATCACAGTTTTGAACTGGAAACTCTTGCTATTATCTACGCCTTACGTCGTTTCAGAGTATATTTAGAGGGAATTAAATTTCGAATAATCACTGATTGCAATTCTCTCACTCAGACACTGATGAGAAAGCAAGTGAACCCGAGAATCGCACGTTGGGCGTTAGAGTTGGAAAATTACGACTACACAATCCAACACCGTAAAGGTACCTGTATGCCACACGTAGATGCACTCAGTCGGGCTCCTATTATCGCCATTGTCACAGATGAAGATGTGGACTACAGGTTGCAAATAGCCCAAGCTCAAGACGTCGCTGTCAAAACCCTTAAGACTAAACTTCAGACCACTTCTATAGATAACTATGAACTAATAGATGGAATGGTTTTTCGAAAAGAAACAGGAAAAAAACCTTTGTTGTACGTCCCATCGGCAATGGAGCCCCATGTTATCAGGCAGTCCCACGAGTTGATTTGTCATCAAGGAGTTGAAAAGACGTGGCAAAGGATCAAACACAATTATTGGTTTCCCGGAGGTCGACAGAAAATTGAAGAATTTATTCGTAATTGCATTCCATGCATTATGTATTCGCCTGCTGCCAGCACTTCTGAACGCAATTTGCATAGTATCCCAAAGAAACCGCTGCCCTTTGATACTGTACACCTTGACCACTTTGGCCCATTACCGTCACTTCAATCTAAGAGAAAGCATATATTGGTGGTTGTGGATGCTTTTACGAAGTACGTCAGACTGTATCCTACCAATAGCACTAGTTCACGGGAAGTCACTGCGGCCTTAGAAAAATATTTCATTTACTATAGCAGACCTAGACGAATTATCTCAGATCGAGGTACCTGCTTTACTTCTTTGGAATTTGCTGCCTTTATGCAGAGTCATAATATCGAACACATTAAGGTGGCTACTGCCTCACCGCAAGCTAACGGACAAGTAGAGCGAGTTAATAGAACCCTGAAAGGTATGTTGGGAAAGTTAACCGAAGGCATCAACCATGCAGATTGGGTTTCTAAACTAGTTGAAGTCGAATTCGCTATAAATAATTCTGTAAGTACTGCTACTGGATTTACGCCAAGTCAACTGCTGTTCGGAGTGTCCCAGAGAGGTAGTATAGTTAGTGAGCTAGATGAGTACCTGGAGGACAAAGTAGGCCTTGATGATAGACCCTTGCATCAGACACGAAGCATCGCTGCAGAAAATCAAGCTAAGTCTCAACAATATAACCTGGAGTACTTCTTGAAGCACAGTAGGCCTGCTAAAATATACAAAGTTGGTGATTTCGTAGTCCTTAGAAACGTTGATACGACAGTAGGAACTAATAAAAAACTAATCCCGAGGTTCCGTGGTCCGTTTATGATACACAAGGTCCTTGAGAATGATAGGTATGTGGTAAGAGACATTGAAGATTGTCAGCAATCACAGTTACCTTATGATGGTATAGTTGAAGCGGGCAGGTTGAGGAGATGGCAAACTAATTCCCTAGTAAATCATAATCTCCCAATAGCACCAGACACTGACGAATACCAGGATGAGGAAGAATACCAGGAGGAGGAATGGCTCGAGGAAGAGGACTGGGATCCGGAGTATCTCGAAGCAGAAAACGAGGAGAGTATGCTAAATCCTTTAGCTGCGGTCTTTAATCCTAAAGCTTCCCTGATCGAGGACGATCAGTCGTCAGGTTGGACGAGTTGTAGTACAGAATCTGCCTCCACTACAAACACCACTGCGAACGCCACTGTGACTGTACCATTATCCAGAGCGAGTACCACACGAGTCAAGTCCACAGTGAAGTGGGCTACGCCATTGTGTGTGTGGATCGATGTGGATGGTGACAGTCAGTCTTTCTTTAGACAACGAGATAGATAGATCACTGTGTAGATTGAAAGTCGCAATAAATTAAATTGTCAAACCTAAATTTCGTGTTCTAATTACCATATTACAAATTCGAGGTTTTTGGTGTGTCAATAGCATTATTACGTAACTGTCAATTTTTAGTAGTATTAACGCCATCTTCTAGCGCCTAGTCATAAACTGACCACTGGGACATAAAATGTTCCCATTCAACCATAACCACTGACAAGCGTACTGATGTCAAATAACCAAAGTTGAATCAATTCCGCCATTTAAATCCCAAGTTGAAAGTCGCAACATTTTTCATCCTGTTTTTAGCGGTAAATTTTATGGTTTTCGACAAAAACTCGGCATTCAGGCGTTCACGAATCACTCACGCGTAAGCATAATATGCTTTGAACAGTCTTATCGCGTAATCGGCTCAGTGAAAGAACTTTAACTTGCAGTCTCGTCTTGGGATCGCAGTTTTTATATATCGTGGTGGCTTTGGTGCAAGCGTCATAAGTCACGGGAAAAGAACGTTAACAGCATTCTGCCATCTGCGTAGGAAACTAATCGGGAGTAGCATTGTTTGTTTACATAAACGTGAGTATAATCTCTTCGGAGGAATGCGGTCATTCGTTGACTGCGCTAGCTTTCATTTCAATTTCCATATTTCTAGGTTATGTCATTGTACTGGTGTTGTGAAATATTGGCAAGTCAAGTAAACTTCAATTTTGCTTTGTAAAGGATACATCGAGTGATTTAAAAACTATCAGAGGTAGTTAGTTCGTTGAAAGGAAGAGGATGTTTGGAGGTGCGAAACAAACTTTTGGAGCAACCTCCACCGGAACGGGATTTGGATTCAACAACTCGGCTACGACCAGTCCTTTCTCTGCCACGTTCGGAAAACCAGCCACAACGGGGTTCGCGCAGCCGGCCGCCTTCGGGCAGCAGAACACCTCACTCTTCGGAGCCGCACAACCAAACACCGGTGGTGGTTTGTTCGGGGCGAATGCCGCGCCTGCTTTTGGGACAACAACTACAACTCAACCTGCATTCGGTGGTGAGTAACATTTTTGCTTTATTTACTAGAATGAGGGGGTGTGGGGGGTACTGCAGTTATTTGTGACGTAATGTACTTATTGCGCGTCAAATCTTTGTTTACAAACAACGATGGTGAATGTTAAAAGCAAGATGAAGTTTTTCGTCAAGAAATCGCATTTGTAATTGTTACCATTTGGTCATTAATGTGATCGAACAAAAATTGGTTTTTTGTGAAATTATTGGTTTTGGTCTAGAATTACACAAGAGATGCAGTATTTATAAAAAGCTGGAATACATAAGTATTTCATAACTAGATTTTAACCGTCTACGAAAACGGTTTAAATTTCCAACAGACTGACTCTAATTTGTTTTGACTCTCGGTGGTCGTTTTGATAAGTCTGGACAAAACGTCCGCACGGGTAAACTCGACTTGATACACCACAGCCGGGATATTTTACCACCAGAGGGCGAATAGGTGGTAGCAGGGGTCAAAAATTGGAGAAAAATGCACAAAATTATGCAAAAAAATACTCGAGAAGACAACACAATTAAGAAAAACAAACAAACAAAGAAAAAAAAACGAAAAGCAATCGCACAACCAAAATACAAACATACTAGCCCGACATCTATTGGCAAAATTTATGTAACAGCTGTGGGGTGCATCAAGTCGAGTTTTACCAAAATTGCTAACGGTGGTTTATGGTCTACCTGTAAAAATAAACGACGTCCTAAAAGAATTCGATTTGAAAAATTTTTTTTTGTTTTAAATTAATCGTACATTCTTAGCCTAACTTAAAGTTTAATTAACAAAAAAACTTACAATCCAGCGGCTATACTATTTTAACCTGCTGGCTCTGGTTGGGTTTTTTTCGGCACAATTTTTATTACCTTACACTCTAATGGTATTGCCCAGCCTGTACAGCAGCTGGGATTGCTCTGGCAATGCTTTTCTTAAAAACTACCTTATGCTAGGACTTAAGTCTAACTTACTACAACTAACTTAGCCTAATTAGACCTAAATCTTAACCTAGGTCTTAAGTCTAACTCCTTCTGCTCGTCGGTTGGCCAGTGTAGGTGAATAGCGCATCCGTCAGCCGCCGCTGCAATACTATCTTCGCGGGGCGCATAAATGGCTCATTAGAACCACCTGTACGAAAAAAGAATTCGATCGAATTCCGTAGAAGCAAATATAATTGCTAACGCCTCTTTTTCCGTATATAGGTCTTCCGTATATATTTTCCTATAGGTCTTTTCTGCAGAAGTTAATGTTCTAGATGTGTGATAAATAGTCTTAATGCTACCGTCAGGAAATTTATACTTTGACCGCAAGCATTTGCCAATTTGTTAGATATGTTGATAATATTTTATTATTAAATTGTTGAAATGACCCTTCATACTGTGCCCTCCACTTCCAATGGTTGCTTTTTTATGCAGGCAGTCTACAAGAGGCATTAATTTACTCATGTTTACTATGTATGTGCCGTAAAAAGAGAACGTAACTGTTTCGGTGATTCAGATCTTGGCAAGTCAATAATAGCTTGAACTTACGCTGAGTCCAGCCTGGTACCATTCTCATTCAGTATATGGCCTGAAATACATTACTCAGTCATTAAATAGTTACACTTTCCAATTTTGAGTTTAAACCCCGTAGCCAATTGAGTCTCGGCAGGTGCCTCTCAATCAGACCGAAGTCCAGTCAAGAGCCTTCCAAGTAGTTTGATGAAGAACCATTAAGAGGTCAAAAAATTAAATGATTGTGCTGGAACAGAGTGCTGTAGAAATAGCTATGAATATCCTCTAACCCACATTAGCGGAACAATCTTTTGTCCTATCCCGACAGATGTTGTAGTGCTACTTCAGATCAACTCCTTGTTGATCTGAAGTATGTACATCTGACGGATGTTTGACGTCTAAGGTCTTCCAGTCCTGCATTCGAACATGTAACCTCTGCCTCTGCAGTAGTTTCACTATCTCTAAACAAGCTCCATCTAATAGTCCAGGTAAATCCTGGACTATCGCATGGAATCAGCGTCGTACTTGATGATTTTATCACCTCTACACCAGCCCGTCCTCTCAAACGAGGAAATTATCAGTTCAGGATGCTTCTCGATTCGGTCAGTCATCGCATTGACCAAGCCTGACTACGATCTTTCATATCTAAAGCGATTTTTGACCCAAAGGGCTGCTAAAGTCAATCAGTACAACAATTAGGTGCTTTTTATCTACATTGAAAGGCTTTTTAACTACATTGGTGGAAGGCTGTTGGACCTCTAGGTAACTACTGCCATTTTAGTCGCTGGATACACCCTCAGCGGACATCTTCCTTTTCACTGCTAATTCTGCTCTACCTTTTCATGAAAGGTAGTGTCCTTCAGCGATAGCCTTTTCTGCCTGCGCTTTTCTACCCTCTTTGCTTGACTTGAGCCTGTTCTTCTTCTAGGATTTAGCACCTTTGCCTCGCTCAGGAGATTTGAGAAGCTGCGCCTCCGCTTCATTTGAAACCATGCCCTCCGAATCTGAGTCTACATTTACTTTGGAAATCATATTAAGGTGTGGGGACCGTAAAGCCACCTTGGATCTCCTCCTGCTTGCACCACCTTTTGTTAGGTGAACAACTTACAGCAATATCTGCTATGGTGGCCAAGTGTTGCAGTCGCTGGATATCGCCGACGGGGTCTGCTTGCTCGCCTCTGACGGCCGCCGCACATAGGGGTATTTGTCCGATCTACGCGGTCAAAATTATTTCTTATGGATTTACTATCATAGATGGCGTTCTCAAATTTTTTAATGCATTATAGATTATACAGGATGAAAAACTATAAAACTAGATCATTTTGGCTGATTTTTATTATGAGGGATACTATGATATACACAAACTTAATAAAATTTTAAACAAGTGATGAGTGTTATGACTCTACGTCAGAAGACTCTTCTTCGTCTTCTATAGACTCTCGTCTTCTGTAAACTCCTCCGGTGAGTCCGCGTCATCATTAGTTGGTTTTGGTTCAGCTGGTATAAACATGTCTATGGCTTCTTTCGAAAATGGATTCGTCATTTTTTTTTTGTATTGGCCTCATGCTGCTCATCAAGGGATCAGAGCATAGAAGAAATCTATTTAAGACTTCGCTATTGCATGATTCGCTGGAAACTTTACGTGCAAAGTTTTGTCGGTACTGCCTGAAATGTTTGTTTCGTGCTTCAGCAGCTTGCTCAGATAGTAGGCCAATAGGTAGCAATGCGTATTGTATCACAGTTGCACCATGCACTAGGATCTTATGAAATGTAGGGGTCATCGGATGCCATGGATACAATTTGACGTAAAGCCTTGCAGTTTGTATTCCATGCTCGGCAAACTTATTTAAGTCGATCTTGTGACCACTCGAAATGACTTCCAAAATAACTTTTAGTCTGTAAATCAAGTTAAAGTTGTAGTTTTGACTAACGAAACACCACAGCGTATTAGACAAACTACTTTATTGCTTAACTTAATTTCTACTACTTGTAGCTTAGACTAACGAAACACTACTGGCTATTTAATTCAAAATAATTCGAAAAGGTTCGCTTGCTTTCTCCTCTCGCGATAGTAGTGGTGCAACTAGTGTTAGTGCGCCACACAGCTCCCCTTCTAATAGCGGAGTCGTTTAGGAAAATGAGCTCTCCGACCAGACCGGGTTGATCTTTCCGGTTGTTGCATGTTTTTTGTTTTCGCATCAGATTTTCCCGTTTCGTCGTTGGATAATAAGTAGGCCGGTTTCAGGCGATCAATACTAACAGTATTTGGTTTACCATCGATATTGACTTTGAAAACTTTTTCGCCGCTTCGTATGACGTTGTACGGACCCTTGTAAGGTGCTTGAAGTGGCGTTTTGTGAGCGTCGTCTCGAATGAAAACATGTTTAGCATCTTTTAGATTGGGGTGTACGAAGATTTTGGGTCTACCATGATAGGTTGGCTCTCGTGGTCTGATGTCACTCATTATGCGTTTGAAATTCTTTAAGAATTCACTGTTGACGGGACTGCTGCGTGGTTCTTCGAAGAATTGGCCAGGCAAGCTTAGCGATTTTCCATAAGTAAGTTCGGCTGGCGAAGCTCCAATGTCGTCCTTGATAGCTGCTCGTAAGCCTAGGAGTACTAAAGGGAGCTCATCAATCCAGTTGTTTGTAAATTTCGCTTTTAATGCAGTTTTAAACGAGCGATGCCATCTTTCAATCATCCCGTTGGCCTGTGGATGGAATGACGTGGTTCTCAAATGCCGTATTCCTAGCGTGTTATTGAGTTGGTTGAAAAGTTGGCTTTCGAATTGTTTGCCTCGGTCGGTCGAAATACGAAGTGGAACGCCAAAGCGTGAAATCCATCCAGAAATGAGGGCTTTAGCTACAGTTTCAGCTGCAATATTTGTCAACGGAACAACTTCGGGCCACCGTGTGCTTCGGTCGATCATCGTGAGTAAATACGAGTACCCTCTCGATTCAGGTAGAGGTCCAACGATGTCTATATTGATGTGGTCAAATCGATTGCAATTTGTTTCGTAGGGTGTAACTGATGCTCGTGAATGCCGTTGAATTTTTGTTTTCTGGCAGGCGATGCAACGTTGTACAAACTGTTTACAAGATTTCCTTAAATTTGGCCAAATGAAACGTTCTTGAACTAATTTAGTTGTAGCACGGATACCGGGATGGCTTAGGGAGTGTAGTTTCTCTAACACTCTGAAACGAAATTCATTAGGAATATAAGGTCGAATTCGTGTACCTGAAACATCGCAGATTATTGTTGAGTTGCTGTTTGGAATTATAACTGATTTAAGTAATAATGACGTCTTCTTGCCGGTTCCAGATAACATCTCTTTCAATTGATTGTCGGTTCTTTGTGCCTCAGCAATTTTGTGAAAATCAATCACGTTTGTAGCTACTAGCTCGATTCGGGAGAGTATGTCAGCAACCAAGTTCTGCTTACCAGGTAAATGGACAATCTTGGTCGTAAACTGGCTGATGTAATGCAACTGCTCGATGCGTCGTGGAAGCTCTTTA